>OZ010786.1:266995688-268195688 GCA_963932465.1 Maratus speciosus
TTACTTTCGACTCCAAGCCTGAGCACAGATGCACTCAGTTGAGAAATTTCCAATTCGTTTGATACCATTATCTCATACTATGATTAAGTTACAAATAATAAAGATGAAATAGCCCATATAGCATTGCAACGTCAAAGCAACGTGATATTGCCATCACGTGATATCTATATGATATATAATATATGATATCTATGTGCTATATACAGGGTGCAATATGTTATCTATCGCCGACCTTTAATTTCTCTACCGTTGGTCGTAGACCAATTACGAAAGTAGTTCCAATTACAAAACGTTTCAAATGAGGTAAATATTCATGCTGTGGCATTATTTAAAGTAAAAAATCAATTTTATAAAAATGACGAAATCTAACTTTTTATACGGTCCTGCAGTCCTTATAGTTATATTTAGTAAAAGTTTACACATATCATAACACATATAACACAAAAAGTTTGACATCTGTATTACAAAAATTGACAGAGCTATTAAATTTAAAATTTTTAGATTATTTGCGCATGATTTTGTATTTCATTGAGGGATCAGTTAAAAGATGAATTAATGTAATTCGAGATGAAAATCAGCGTGCAATGTCCTTTTTACGCCGAAACCACCTTTAGCCGGTATCGCCAAATCGGGGTTTCACAAAAAGGGTTTTTTCATCTAAAAAGATTAGCTGATTTTTAGGGGTCGTATACAAAACTAAGAATGAAATATTGAAATTAAGCAGAAAAATAAATATCAATTTATTATAATATCAGAAAACGCGTTAGTATAAAAAATCAATACATAAAATGCTGGAATCTACTAGCGATACTACTCAAAGTGTTCTCCATTAGTGGCAATGCACAATTGAATGCGTGACAGTACTGCGTCCTGGTCACGTTAGAGCATAGCAGGTGTACAAAGTGTGCGATATTCAAAAGGATGATGCGACCTGGAAACCTCCATATCGCCCGTACATTACGACACGTGTGTGCGGTATATGGGGAACCTGGATTGTTGGACCCATCTTCTAAAGTGGGTCCTTAACGAGCGATCGTTAACTGCATCTGCTACAAAAGACGGTACGTGACTGGTATGAAGAGTTGCTCTCTGGCATGCCTGCTGGGTGTGGTTTCAACATATCTGGCCCCCGAATTCGGTCAACAGATTCTTGGAGATGGTGGTTCGGTAGGGTGGCCACAGCGTTCACTGGACATGACTTCAATGGGCTTCTACCTCTGGGATTTCCTCAAGGCATAAGCCTATGTGACTGAGACTACTTCTATGGCTTATCTGAAGCAGCACATTATACTTGATTGTCGCACAGTTTGTACACCTGTCCCCTGCTCTAACGTGTCCAGGACTCAGTACTGTCACGCATTCCATTGTGCATTGTTACCAAAGTAGAACACTTTGAGCAGTATCTCTAGTAGTTTCCGGTGTTTTATGTATTCATTTTTTAGACCGTTTTCGATATTATAATAAATTGATATTTATTTTTCTGTTTAATTACAATAATTAATTCTTCGTTTTGTATACGACCCCTAAAAGTGAGCTCAAATTAATAAATGAAATAACCCTCTTTGGTGATACCTCGATTTGGCGATACCGGCTAAAGGTGGTTTCGCCATAAAAAGGACATAGCACCCTGATTTTGATCTCGAATTACTTTAATTCATCTTTTAACTGATCCCTCAATAAAAGACAAAATCATGTGCAAAAATCTCAAAATTTAAAATTTAATAACTCTGTCAATTTTTGTAGTACAGATGTTAAATTTTTTGTACTATATGTGTTATGATATGTGTAAACTTTTACTAAATATAATTATAGGGACTGAGGGACCGTATAAAATGTTAGATTTCGTAATTTTTATAAACTTGATTTTTTACTTTAAATAATGCCACAGCATGAATATTTACTTCATTTGAAACGTTTTTGTAATTGAAACTATATGTCTACGACCAACGGTTGAGAAATTAAAGGTCGGCGATAGATAACATATTGCACCCTGTATAATAACAAAGACGTGTATAAGAAGTCGTCATGGCTATTTTTGAGCTTTTTTGTGACTTTACACTGCGAATTTACGACTTTGTGAACAGTTTGACTTTTGTGATGACTTCTCATTGAATCTATCAGATATTCATCTAGTCTGGTTGATTTCAAATGTAAATTATTTAATTAAAAATTCTATTTTTTAAAAGATTTAATACATTTTCTGAAAGCAAACTGAGATCGAAAATGGTATGTCCCCTGCGAATTTTCAACTTCTTGAGGAAAACAAAGAAAAATAGTCAAATTATTAGACACTAGTGAATCTCGCGTAATAGTGTAAATAAGCCAAGTGGTATTTGTGTGCTTATTTTTATTAGAGGAAAATATACTGCTACGAATAATTCAAGAATTATAAACTAAACCGCAAGTCTGACCAATCTGTATTATTAAACTGCATTTAGCAAAAATCAGACTTAAGTTAATGAGAAGAACTAAAACGTATTCTAAATAAATGATAACTTAGAATGTATTTTGAATCTTTTACGCTAATTTCAGTTTTCATTTGTAGCTTTAAATATTTTAGAAACCGTTTTAATCAGGCATTTACATCCTAAAAGTAACCATCATGCCGTCTTCTAAATATGTTCTAACAATCTACCAACTCCCTGGTGGCAGTGACCCCAAGATAAAATAAAGCATATATTGGAACAGTGACTGCTACCATAAACTTGCCAACATTTCTTTTGAAATCAGTTTAGTATTTCTTGATATTGCATAGAAATCGTACTTTTTAGAATGCTTTTCGCTCATTTTACCATTTTAAATTTCGTATCTTTTAGAAACTGTTCTTACATATCATTTACAACTTATAAGTATCTAATATGCCAAATTTTAAGTTTTCCTCCTTAGCAGTTAAACAGAAATCTTAATTTATAAAAAAATGTAATACTTTTCGCTTATTTCACATTTTTGATTTCAAAAAAATTTTTGAACTGTTCTTAGAGAGAATTTTCAGCTTATAAGTATCTAATATGCCAAATTTTATGTTTCCATCATTAACAATTCTATAGAAATCAAAATTTAGAAAAAATTAAACGCTTTTTACTAATTTTACCCTTTAAAACTTCTCTTTTTGTGACTGTTCCTAGAGAGCATTTACATCTACAAATAACTACCATGCCAAATTTCAAGTTTCTAGCTCTTTCAGCATCACAAAAATTGCAATTTTAGAACATTTTTTAATTATGTTCTAGCAACCCACGGGTGGTACTGGTACTGGCTTAAAATATAGCCTGTGTTGGAGCAGGGACGGTCACTATCAATTTGCAACCATTACTTTTGAAATCGGCGTGGTATTTTCTGGGATTCCACAGGAATCGGAACTTATAACGTTTTTAGAACGCTTTTCGCGCATTTTCACCGCTTTTATATTTCGAATTTTTTAGAAACTGTTCTTAGAAAGCATTTACATCTTATAAGTAAGTACGATGCCAAATGTCAAATTTTGGGATCCCCAGGACACCATCCTGAATTCTGGACACCATCCAAAAATATAGAATACGTTGGAACAGGAACTGACACCATCATTTTGCCACCATTACTTTTGAAATCGTTTCGTATTAGCTCCAGATATTACCACCTACAAACACACAAACAAACAAACGTTACTTCTTTATAAAATTAGTATCGATAAAGCAGCTAGAGCTTTAGTAACTTTTCAAACAGTAATATGAGATCAAAAATAATTTGTTCATTTCTAAGAATCTATATTTTAGAAAGACAGTGTAAAATACAATTTAATTATTAGAGTTAAGGTAGTAAAATTATAAATGGTAATAAACAGTCACAATGAATATAAATATAAATATACATGAACATTTCCATACGTCAGTAAAATGTACGCTTATTAAAAATCAATTGGAAATTAGATTATGCAGTACAAGAGAACGGTTTTTTAATCACTTCAGATTTAATAAGTACTTTGTTACAAACAAAAGAGCGTTCAGTAAAAATATGTATTTTATAACTTTGTGTTTTTTATGCTCTGAAGGATATTTTGTTAAATTTCCACTGTTTTTTAGACAATCACTTAAATATTAAAAAGCAGTAAACCCACGTTTAAAATGCACAAATAATGCGTGAAAAGCAGCAAACAGCTGTTTCGAATCTACAGCGAGATTCTTCTTCAGTGCAAGATAGGGAAAAAAGAACAGCGTGCTAGAAAAAGCAAGGCTGATCAAAATGATAGACAGAGACGCGCTGTCTTATATACCCTATGCGGGTAGCGAAAGCGCCAGAAACAACCAATGAGAGAGAAGCAGTGGAAACGACTGGGTGGACAAGTACTGGACAAGTACCACTGCTTCTCTCTCATTGGTTGTTTCTGGCGCTTTCGCTACCCGCATAGGGTATATAAGACAGCGCGTCTCTGTCTATCATTTTGCTCAGCCTTGCTTTTTCTAGCACGCTGTTCTTTTTTCCCTATCTTGCACTGAAGAAGAATCCCGCTGTAGATTCGAAACAGCTGTTTGCTGCTTTTCACGCATTATTTGTGCATTTTAAACGTTGGTTTACTGCTTTTTAATATTCCTGCACAAAGGCTTTAATTGCTATTTCAAATCACTTAAATATTTAATTAATGAAACCATAAGTATGCATTTAAAAATGAGCATGGTGCAAATTTTCCATCAGGAGTTCATTCAAAATGCATACATGTACACTTATTGTGTGTGTGTGATAATTTATGAAAATAAAGAGAATAAAACTAAACATTTCATCACTTCCTAGGATAAATATTAAGGCTATAAAACCAAAAACTATTTTACTACATATCAATTTATTACTAATATGCCATATAAAATGCGTTTCAGTAAAAAATGATAGGATAAACGTTAAAGGGTGATAGAACGTTCTATAAGAAACAAATTCTGTGTAACTAATCAAAATCGCTACATATTCATTCATTCATAAATTCAGGGTGTTCCACTCCACACAAACCCGAATTTTTGTTAATCGCTATAACAATAATAAATCTATTTTAACAAAATTTTCTACAGACATAACTTGCTTGGAATAAAATGTAACAACTTCATGAGAAGTAGCGGAAGTGGTCTCTATCTGAATATAAGCAGTGCTGAACTAGGTCACCATATTAGGTAGCTTTCTTTACAAAAAGCTACCTATTGCAGCCGTTCGGAGGAAAGCGATTTCAAAAAATTTTGGTATATTTTCATCGATCATGACCCCCAGACCCCGAAACCACCCTCCGTTCAAAATTGATATATATATATATATATATATATATATCTGACCTATGTCATACTGAACTCTCGTATTTATGAACCGATTTGGATGTAATTCGGTGTGTACATAGTACATACCAATGTCTCGATCGAGTTCGTTGGCCAGCTTCATCCGCCATTTTGTTTAAAAATGGCGGCCATTTAAAATTTTTTAAAAAATTTAAAATTTGAAATGTGGTACCAAAAAATTGAAAATGGAAAAATATTTTTTTCTTATGTATTTGACCTTTATACAAAGACTCCGTAGCAGTTTTTGTTTCGTCTATATCTTAAAAAATGGCTGAGTTATAGCATTTTGAATTTCTAGCGAAGCTGATATTTTGAAACGTCCTGAATTTTGTCACGCGATAAAAGGCGTATTTATGAACCGATTTGGATGTAACTTCGTTTATACATAGTAAAGACCAATGTCTCGACGGAGTTTGTTGGCCAGCTTCATCCGCTGTTTTGTTTAAAAATGGCGGCCATTTAAAATTTTAAGAAAAATTTAAATTGGAAATGTGGTACCAAAAAATTGAAAATTGAAAAAATATTTTTTTCTTATGTGTTTGACCTTGATAAAAAGATTCGGGATCAGTTTTTGTTTCGTTTATATCTTAAAAAATGGCTGAGTTATAGCATTTTGAATTTCTAGCGTGGCTGACATTTTGAAACGCCCTGATTTTTGCCACGTGATAACAGACCTATTTATGAACCGATTTGGATGTACCTTGGTGTGTACATAGTACATACAAATAACTCAACCGAGTTCGTTGGCCAGCTTCATCTGCCATCTTGTTTCAAAATGGCGGTCATTTAAAAAAATTTAAAAAAATTTAAATTTAAAATGAGATGCCAAAAAATTGGAAAATGAAAAAGATTTTTTCGTATGTGTTTGACCTTAATACAAAGATTCCGGAACAGGTTTTGTTTCGTCTATATCTAAAAAAATGGCTGAGTTATAACATTTTGAATTTCTATTGTGGCTGACATTTTAAAACGACCTGTTTTTGTCTTTCGATAACAGGCGTATTTATGAACCGATTTGGATATTACTTGGTCTGTACATAGTGCATACCAATGTCTCGACCGAGTTCGTTGGCCAGCTTCATTCGCCGTCTTGTTTCAAAAGGGTTGCGATTTTTTTAAAAATGTATTTTAAAATTTTAAATGAGGTATTAAAAAATTGGAAAATGAAAAAGATTTTTTTTATGTGTTTGGCCTTGATACAAACATTCGGAGCAGTTTTTGTTTCTGAAAATTTGTTCTTTTGTTTATATCTTAAAAAGTGGTTGAATTATAGCACTTTGAATTTCTATCATGGCTAACACTTTGAAACGATCTTGTATTTGTCACGCGATACCACACGTATTCGCCTATTTCGATGGAAGAAGGCATGTGGATAGTATACATCAATATCTCGACCAAGTTCGCTGGCCAGCTTCATCAGCCATCTTGTTTCAAAATGGCGGCCATTAAATTAAAAAAATATATTTAAAGTGAGGTGCAAAAAAATTTGAAATTGAAAAAGGTTTCTTTCTTAAGTATTTGACCTTGATATAAGGATTCAGGAGCATTTTTTGTTTGCCTTTATCTTAAAAAATGGCTCAGATATAGTAGTTTCAATTCCTAACGTGGGTGACATTTTGAAAAATCTGATTTTTTGCCTGCGACAGCACTCGTATTTATCAACCGATTCCGATGTGAGTGAGCATGTGCACAGCAATTACTAAGGTCTCGACCAAGCTCACTGGTTAGCCTCATCCACCATGTTGTCTTAAAATGGCAGGCACTTTAAGAAATCGCCGAATTTGGCAGCCAAATATAAGTTACTTTAATTAAAAGCAGCTGGGATAAAGCTGACTAATTTCGCGAAATTCTCATTCATAATGATTTAGTATTGATAAAAATTAGTATTGAATCTCCTACATTCGGTTTCCACTTAATTGAGCTTCGTGTGTTTGAATAATATAAGTTGGCTTTTTTTAAATAAAGAATATGAAAGCTACCTCTTCCTCCCGGCACTGGCCGGAAGGACTTTTTTGTAATGTGTTTGGGAATGCATACCGAACACTGACTGAATTACTATTCCATTCCAATAATTTGTTTAATGTCAAAACACAACAGAAAGCAAAATAAGACTTTTGAAAAACTAGTTAAAACAGCTTCATTTTTGTTTAAAATATTAACAAAAATCAGGTTTCGTATTGGAGTTACATCCTGTAATTTTGGATAAACAAATAGTTTAAAATACTGATTTTGTAGAGAGAAGTTGTTTTGTGAAGTGTACTGTAACATCTTTTTTTCAATTCCTACTGATAGTTCACACTCTCCCTATATTTATTTATATATCTATATTATAAAGGACAAACATATCTGTGCGTAACTCATACGTCATTTTGCGAATGGCAATACTTTGAAATTTGAAATGAATTTTTTTTTTTTTTTTTTGCAATTTTCTCTACTGCAAATTTTTAAACTCCTAAACATCGCACATTTTAAATTTTTACACCGTCGTATAAGGAAAAAAATGTTCTTTTAAATGTAATTTGTTTGAAAGCTGTATCTCAATTTATTTTTGAGATATTAATTTTTTTGTAGTTTTTAATAACACTTTTCTTATCGTGGCAGCAAAAGTACCCCATTTCTATTGAAAGTCATTGAAAGAAAACGGAAAATAGTCGAAATAGGAGATACCGTATCTTTTTGTTGCCATTTTCTCATAAAGCCTGAAAAAAAAGTTGAAATTAAATTATGGGTTATGTCAAGAATATTGTCTGTTATTCCGTGATAATGACGTCATATGCATACTTTTCGATAGACGAAGTTTAAAACTGGATTGTTAAAGTGGATTGCTTTAGCGGATGCAAATGACGACATTTTATAAGAAATATGGTATACGGTATTTTAATTCTTAAACCTTAATTAGGTTTTGTAGGAGTGCGTCATTTTCTCAGGCCAGCTGCTTTGAAATTCTTCACAGGTGAAAAAGCTTCACTTTTGAAAATAATGTAATCGAAATCACACACTGATAAAACGAAATGTTTTACAAAAATTTAGAGTGTCTTTATAAAAGAGAGGTGGCATGCAAATAATAGTGATTTATATTACAGAAATTGATGATTCTCGCCTGGATGTATTTGCTTCGCCGAGTTTGACAAGCAAACAAACAATTCGTGGTTTAAAATAATATCATGTTCCTGAAATTTTTGTCCCAAATTCTCTCGAATAATAAAATTTTAATGCTATTCTTTAGAACATTCTACTATAATTTTATCAAAATAACATAATTTGCTTAACTTAATTTTTCCTAATTTTATATAATCTACATATTTAAAACACAAGTGTGTTTTTTAGTCATCCGCCGTAATCTTTCTGCTGAACCAATTTTACTAATATATATATATTTTTTAACTGAAAGCTCTTCATTTGTAGATGTGACCGCACTATCTGTTTTTTTTTTTTTTTTTTTTTTTTTTAATATCTCCACTTTTATATTTTAAATTTCAAAGCATTTTATGAATTTTTTTTTCAAAATGGGGAAAATTAGATAGCTTTCATTATTGCAGACAAGAGAGATAGAGGTATTTTTTATGTTTATTCATGCTATTTTCTGAAAAATATTCAAAATCATTGATAAAAAATTTTGTATAGGGTTTAGTGTCGGAAAATCCCATTAGGAGCAGAATATTATATTAGGGGTATAATAACGGAAAATTACATACTGCTTTTGAAAACACGCATTTTTCCTCATAAATTTTCTATATTGTTTTTCCTTCTGCAACTAGGGGGCTCGGCCCCCTACGAGCTACGCTCGCCAACCCCCGTCCAGATTCCGCAGACTCTAAATGCATGCTAATTTGATCGGCTTTAAAAAGATTTCGAAAGATTGAATTATAATTTAAAAAGCAGTGGCGATCTCCCTATAAACGGATTTCTATTCATTTCTCTTTGATTGGGGAATTTTAACGCCAAATCCGCTGCGGTACTACTTGATTATCCCGTCGACCAATTTCGCCAAATTATATAAATCGCCAAACCACTCGCCAAATTATACAAATTGACATAATTTTTATTTTAAATAACGAAAGAACAAATAAATTAGTACAACATTAATAAAAATACAAATAAAACGCCGAAATAAAAATAACTTGATGACGTAGACATGTGTAACAACATTTCAAAATAAGCTAATATAAGAGGAATTAAGTAAACAGAGTCTTCGTCTCCTGGTATTTTTTAACAAAGCGAAAAATAAGTTCTTTTAAATGAGACATTTTAAATTAATCGTTTTTAATCTGACGTAATTTTGACCAAGCTATTCTTTCTCTTTTAAATAATCACGTTAAAATACTTTTGTTAGAAATGAAATATTATTTGCGCTTTCCTAACAAAAATAATTGAAAAGTATCCTCTCAAAATATCAAATAAATGTCTAGCGCAATTTCTAAATTTAAACCGTTTTGCAATATTATTTTGTGTTCATTTTATGTAATAACTGTAATGTGACGTAAATATGACGTAATTTCTCCTATTTAAGACTTCTAACGCATGTTAATAAATTTATTATTTTACAAATTCCTTTCTCTCTTAAAATTCACGTGTAATTATAGTTTTTATGACGTAATTTGTAATAAGTTCCTGCTTTTTGTACATAATTATTTAATTCTAATTCCAAATGTTTTTTATCTGTTTATAATAGTCACGTGTAAATAAATTTTTAATTTATTTACACGTATAAATATTTTTTTTTATTTTCTGAAGCAAACATTATTGTTTCCGCTGATTATACAGTTGGCAACAGTTTAAATTAATATCACTTTCTAAAATCTGTAAAAAATATCTCTAGAAATGCTGAAAATTTGAATTTAAATTAGAAATAAAACCTCAAAAAATGAGTCAAATTAAAAAACGAAATACAATCTGCACACCGGGAACTTCAAACGTATAAAATGATCTAAAAATGATTAAATTCCCGTGAACAGTTTTTGCTCCTATAAAACTTTTTTAGTGGAACGATTTTGTCCAACTTTAGCATTAAATATCTCTTAAAATAAATCTTCGATTTGAAAACTGTCTGCATCAGCGTGTTTATCAAACATTTCTGTATAATACTACCGATTTTCATATTTTTGTATGCATTATTTTTCTTAATATTAACGAAGAAAGACCTCCGGTCACAAAAAAATCAAAACCGGCGGCGGCGGCGGCGGCGGCGGCGGCGGCGGCGGTGACAGCGGTAGTTACTTTTTTTTAGAATAGAGAGATTGTACTGGATACCAAGTTTCAGACACTAGGCGAAATGCCTATTTAAGTGAAAATGAAGTCATATTTAAAATAAAACGATCATTGATAAAACTAAACATTTTAACACAAATGCGTCTAAAAAACATAAATTACGGAAATATTTACTCTCCGGAATTGAGATTAGAATATGAAGTAAAGAGTGCGTCTGTTCACATAAAAGATGTTGTTGACAATCGTGACTTCAAGTTTTGAGTTAAAACTATTCTTAGATGATCAAACAAAATACATTAAAAAAAATTATGAATATGGATATGAGAAGTGCGTATGCGAATTTTGAGAAGGTGAAAATTGCTGTTTTTCATTCCGGAATACCAAGCATAAGAGCTTCAATTGAGAGCTTCAACCACATTCTAATAACTGATCATCATTATATTTTACTGAATACGTAACTATATTATACAGAACAAACGTATCTGTGCGTACCGTTGACGTCATTTTGCAAACGGCAACACTTCACGGTCAAATTTTGGTCTTGAAAATTTCGCTACTGCATTTTTTAAATCTTCTGACCATGGTACATTTTCAATTTTCGTCGCATAGAGAAAAAATTTACTTTCAAATGCAATTTGTTTTAAAACTGTATCTTAACTGACTGTGGTATTATGTTTTTTAAAATAGTTTTCAAGCATAATTTTTATTTTAAGTTTATCTTATCACGTGCCGGTTTCAATACATATTAATAATAAACATTTTGCACATAAAGCAATAAACATTGTTCAGCATTTGTTTCTGACTATTTTTACATGACGAAATTAATACTTCCTTTATAAACAAATAAAAGAATAATATTAAAGAAACAACAATCTAACATATTTGTGAAAGACAAATTAACTAAATTAATACTTCTTTTATAAACAAATAAAAGAATCTCTCTATTCTAAAAAAAAGTAACTACCGCTGTCACCGCCGCCGCCGGTTTTGAATTTTTTGTGACCGGAGGTCTTTCTTCGTTAATATTAAGAAAAATAATGCATACAAAAATATGAAAATCGGTGGTTTTATACAGAAATGTTTGATAAACACGCTGATGCAGACAGTTTTCAAATCGAAGAATTATTTTAAGAGATATTTAATGCTAAAGTTGGACAAAATCGTTCCACTAAAAAAGTTTTATAGCAGCAAAAACTATACATGACAGTGTAATCATTTTTACATCATTTTATGCGTTAAAATTTGCCGGAGTGCAGATTGTATTTCTTTTTTTAATTTGGCTAATTTTTTGAGGTTTTATTTCTATTTTAAATTCAAATTTTCAGCATTTCTAGAGATATTTTTTACAGATTTTAGAAAGTCATATTAATTTAAACTGTTGCCAACTGTATAAACAGCGAAAACAATAATGTTTGCTTCAAAAAGAAAAAAAATATTTATACGTGTAATAAATTAAAAATTTATTTACACGTGGCTATTATAAACAGAAAAAAACGTTTGGAATTAGAATTAAATAATTATGTACAAAAAGCAGGAACTTATTAAAAATTACGTCATAAAAATTATAATTACACGTGAATTTTAAGAGAGAAAGGAATTTGTAAAATAATAAATTTATTAACATGCGTTAGAAGTCTTAAATAGGAGAAATTACGTCTTATTTACGTCACATTACAATTATTACATAAAATGAACACAAAATAATATTGCAAAACGGTTTAAATTTAGAAATTGCACTAGACATTTATTTGATATTTTGAGAGGATACTTTTCAACTATTTTTGTTAGGAAAGCGCAAATAATATTTCATTTCTAACACAAGCATTTTCACGTGAATATTAAAAAGAGAAAGAATAGTTTGGTCAAAATTACGTCAGATTAAAAACGATTAATTTAAAATGTCTCATTTAAAAGAACTTTCGGTACTTTTCGGTTAGCCGGGCGCCAGTGTTATATTTACATACATATATACATATATATGCACATATATGTAAATATATATATGTACACACACACGCATAAATATATACACACATATGTATATATATATGTACATATATGTGTATATATTATGTATATATGTATGTAAATATAACACTGGCGCCCGGCTAACCGAAAAGTACCGAACTTTCTTTTCGCTTTGTTAAAAAATACCAGGAGACAAAGACTCTGTTTACTTAATTCATTTTATATTAGCTTATTTTGAAATGTTGTTACACGTGTCTACGTCATCAAGTTATTTTTATTTCGACGTTTTATTTGTATTTTTATTAATGTTGTACTAATTTATTTGTTCTTTCGTTATTTAAAATAAAAATTATGTCAATTTGTATAATTTGGCGAGTGGTTTGGCGATTTATATAATTTGGCAAAATTGGTCGACGGAATAATCAAGTAGTACCGCAGCGGATTTGGCGTTAAAATTTTCCAATCAAAGAGAAATGAATAGAAATTCGTTTATAGGGAGATAAACCACTGTTTTTTAAAATATAACTCAATCGTTCGAAATCTTTTTAAAGCCAATCAAATTAGCGTGCATTTAGCGTCTGCGGTGTCTGGACGGGGGTTGGCGAGCGTAGCTCGTAGGGGGCCGAGCCCCCTAGTAATATTAAAAAAAAACACAAATCTAATATATTTGTAATCGTACAATTTAAATTTTTAGATCACCAAATAGGATTTTTTTTTTCAAATGTAATTTGTTTTACAAAGTTCATCGCAGTTTACTGATTGTCTATGGTTTTAAAAACAATTTTAAAGCATGAAACATTTTTTTTTTATCTATATCGCGCGGAGCTCGATTACGAAAGATTAATCCGTTTGCCCTTAAAACAAAAAAATAAATTCAACCTTTTCTTACAGGTAATATCCATTAAAAAAAACTTTCCAATGAATAAATAAATAAAGTAATATAAATAAAACATAAATTTAACAGAAATGTATAAGCTCTGAAATTGTCAGAATATAAAGGATGCCATAAGTAGCAAAATGTTGGTCAAATAACTCTTAGCATGCGGCTAATAAGAAAATATCGCTTTTGATAAATTTCAAAAATTTATTTGATTGTATAATTCGTACTTTCCATATGAAAAATGCTTTTTTAATGTAAGTGGGCAATCTAAAAAATTTAATGCATATAAAAAAAATATTAGTTTCCAATAAAAAAAAATGCTTTCACCTATATTTTTTAACCCGGGAAACCCGGGTACGATCCCCTAGTATATATAAAAACCTAATGAAACGAATTTATGAAACGGAAGTATGAAACGGAAGTATGAATCGACTGATTAAACAACTGATCATTTTTCACGGCGATTTCTCCTAAAATATGAAATATTTTGCGAGAAATTAACACCAAAAATCCGAATTTTGATCCACAGATCTCAAAACTGGTATTAGAATTTTAAAATTATAATTAGTTTTCGAAATATTATTTTTTTCTAATTTTAAAAACTTTTTTTCTAATGATGGCAACTCAAATTTTAATCAAACAGATATTTTTTTTTCATATTTTAGAAAAGGTTATTTTAAATTAATTTGGCGACGAGTTTGGCCTTCCTTAAATGTATGCTAAGAAATGCATCATGTTACATTTATTCATAATTCAATTTGTATTTCATTATCATTTTATTTAATACAAACTTTCATTTAAAATTGAAACCTTTAAAATAAATGGCTTTTACTTCATTCTTTATATACGCAACGCGGTACCTAATTGGCGCCAAATTGGCGTTATTTTGCCTGACATGGTAACCCGGCTATTGTTGCCTTTTTATTGAAAAATGTTTATTTGAATTTATTTTATTTTTATTTACACAAAATGTTACAAATTGTTTTGTTCTATAGTTATTAATTATTTTTTTTTATTTATTGTTATTTCATTTTAAAAATAACAGAAAATAATTTAAAAATACATATGTAACAAGTATCTGAAAACGAGGTTTTCGCCAAATTGTCGTAAAAAAAATCACGCCAAACCCGGTGCGTATGTGACAATGCAAAAAAATCATGAGATTTAATTTCCACTTCAAAGCAACGTTTTAATGTTCTTACTTCTTCCGTCGACCAATTTCGCCAACTTATATAAATAGCCAAATTATACAAATTGACATATTTTTTTATTTTAAATAACAAAAGAACAAATAAATTAGTATAACATTAATTAAAATACAAATAAAACGTCGAAATAAAAATCACTTGATGGCGTGAACATGTGTAACTTCCTTAAAGTCAAGTGAGTGTGACATTTACGATCAACCATTATTGGCATTTAATCTTATAGTTTGGCGACAGATTTTTGGTCGATGGGATAACCAAGTAGCACCGTTTTAATTTACCACTCGAAAAATAAAAAAATGCTAACTGGCGAGTTAAAAAAACGCTATTGGCGAGATTTTCACCCGGCTAATATAAAAGTACCAGGAATTCTTTGCGATCATGGCAACTTTTATGTAGTTTTATTCGAAACAATAATTTTGATTCTTTAATCAAAATGGAAACCTTTCTTATGAAAAACAAAGGAATCAGTCCGTTGTTTATGGCAGTTTTATGACTTGGACTATTATAATATAAACGAAATAATGGCGATAGAATGATATTCGGCGACTTATCACACCTGTGGCTGGCTAACATTAAAGTACCAAAATGGCCGCCAGGAATATAAAAAGCAAAGGGATCCGCCTGGAGCTGTTGATGATTCACTGTTAAAAATTTTGCAGCATTCTGGCAGGTCATACGACCGTTTTTTTCAAAAAACGGTTTCATAACCATAATTGAACTATATTCTGACCATAAAATGGCCAGTAATATGGTCAGAATAGTGTTAAATTTACGGATGTGTAACCGTTTTCGAAAAAAAAAACGGCCAAATGACCTGCCAGAATACTGCAAATTTTTAACAGTGTAGTAACATGGCTTAGGCTATTATTTTAGAGATTGTTTTCAATTCTAAAAACAGCGCAAAGAATAAGATTTCCTAACGATTAAAAATTTATTTTCACTTGACTATTAAAAACAGAAAAAAAACTTTAAAATTACTATTAAATGAGTACGTGTTAAAAGCAGGAAAATATTGAAAATTATGTCTTGAAAACTGTATTTACACGTGAATATTAAAAGGGAAAGGAAACTTTAAAATAATAAATACATTAATATGCATTTAACCCTTTCACGGACAAGGCACTTCTATTCGTAAAATCTTGAAATCAGTGAATGGCACCAGAATTTACAGACAAATTTCGGAATACAAAAATGCTTTTGTTCACTTACTTAATAAAAGGGAAATTTTCATCCCAATATTCTGGTGCTAATGTGGCATTTAAGAATTAAAATTAAGTGGTCCAAAAATGAACCACCGCCCTTGAAGGGGTTAAAGCAGCAAATTTTAGTAATTGTAGTAAATTTTATTATGTCAATCGTTTTATAATGCTGTTAAAAAATTCCGAGAGACAAAGATTCTTTTTACTTAATTCATTTTACTTTAGCTTCTTTTTAAATGTTCAATTGATCTTCTTTAACCAAACACGAAAACAACCATTGGCTGTCTTAACAGCAACTGATTCTACCTTAAATTTTTGCAATCAAAGGAAATTGAATGGAAACCCGTTTACAGGGAGATCGCTACAGGTTTTTTCAGTATAATTCAATCTTCTCTAATCTTTTTAAAACCGATCAGATTAGCGTGCTTTTAGATTCTGCAGTGTCTGAACGGGGGTTGGCGAGCCTAGCTTGCAGGGAGTAGAGCCCCCTAGTATATATATATTTATATATTTATATATCTTGTTCAAATTTTCAATCGTTAATAAAATACACATTATTCATCCTATAAAGTTGAAATAAATTTTTTAAAACTTGTACTGGATGACAATTGATGTTAATACAGTTTTTTTTTCAAATATTAATTCATTAATTAAATTTTAATTAATTAATTAAATTTTAATTAATTAATTTTTGTTTTGCATGGGAAAAATGGCGGCCATTGGTTATTGAAGATCAATGAAAGTAGTTTCAATAAGGGGTTACCATAGGGGGTACTCTATTCTGTCGCCAAATAACCACCAAGTTTGTCGCCAACTTGGCGATAACTCTAATATTTCGCCAAATTCCCATAGAGTTCCATTGTAAACCTACTTGCTTATAGAAAATCAACAAATTGAGATATTTTAATGCAACAAAAACTAATATTAGCTTAAGGGATTATATTAATTTTTTCTTTGATGACCTAAGTAGGAATTGACTTTAAAAACAAAATTTTTATATTACTTGTTATGATACACCATGCATACTCTTAAAATTCAGTTTTATAAGGAAAAACCCTTTTAATATTATTGTATTTTGATACTATATAAATGCCGATTTTAAACACCAATTCAGAAGTTTACCTATAAAAACCATTAAGAATGAAATATAAATATAGCTGAAAAAAATTACATTTAATGTAATGTAACTTCATTATTTCAAGGATATGTATTCTATTGTACATGTGTTTAAATATTTTAGTAAAATAATATGTTAAATATTTGCAGTTATATTTTTGTTTCCTTCAGACATCCTAATTGCCAATCTAACCCAAAAACTTTCTTATAATATGATTAACGTTAAGCAGCACGTCAGTCACCGGTTTCTGACACTGAACTTTCCAGTTAGAACGGGTCATTTACCGATGACTGATGGTTTAAAATATGATATAAAACTAAAAAAATATATATATTGTGTTATGTAATTACTGAAAATTTGTTTAAAATTTACTTACCTTTATTTGTTACAGGATTATGTGTTCTTAAAAATTACTTAAAACATTGTAAATTTTTCAGCTTCAGTATTATTCTCTCAACGTGTTAATGAGCTGAAATATTTTCAGCCATTTACAAATTTTCTTTCTTTAATCTTATTCGACAGAGTTTCTTGCCAAACAAAAGAAACAACAGTGCGATTAATAACAAAATAAAGAAGATTTTCGCCAATTGATGCCAAACAATTTTACAAGATTTGCGGACTGAGAAAATGGGCTTTTCAATCCTCTATAGCTCGCGTTCTATTTGTCACAGATAAACTTTTTTTCTATGGAATGGTGCATGACAAGTAATTAAGTGACCAATAGCAAAGCGGAACGCAATTAATAGCAATGCGATTTTAAAAGTATACTTCTTAGCTTTTTTAAATTCTTCTTCAGCTTAAACCTTTTCACAAGTCCACATAGATACGTAATGATCACAATTTTTTATAAAATTTGCCGCATTTTAATTATTTTATGAGTGAATTAAATCTTTGTAGTTTCATGTAAAAATATTACTTATTTTTTCAGTTATATCATTTTAAAGTATTGGACTTCTATAATTACAGCAGAGCAAAAAAAAAAAAAAAAAAAAAAAAAAAAAAAAAAAAAAAAAAAAAAAAAACTAAATGGCACACGAAATTAACATATAGTTACTGGAATCAATCCCAGTAAGCTCCCTATTGTAAAGCTGTATTTTAGAACTTGCGCTTCATTTACTAGGTCAGGCAAATGATAGTGGATACATTACAGCATATGGATATTTAAGTGAAAAATATTTTAATGATTGCATTGATAGTAATTTTGATTTATAAAATTAGCAAAGTTTTATTATGTTACTTGAAAAGTAGGTATGAATTCAGTTTATCAGTCTAACAGTCTGATGGCTTGTCCAACCAGGCTTCAACTTTTGCAAAGATACTCCTATTGCTACGAACACTTTTCCTTTTGAAAATCCAATACTTTAGTGACTTTTGACGAACAATTAAAAAAAAACATTCAAATGGAATTTCATTTCGTATGAAAATTAAATAATTATTAAATAATAATAAGTAAACAAAGATAAAATGCCAAAATCTAAGGGGCAGTATCCCATCTCGCCCTGTTCATCAACGCTCGTGACTGCTATGAAAATAATTTTGAAATCGACAATGTATCTATATGAATTTAACCGTAATCATAAATGTAAAGTAAGCACACATAGAAAAAATTTCTTTCAACCTCTGTACAGTGGTGGGATTACTCAGGATACTGGGGTAATTCCGCCACTGTATCGGGATAATGACTCCATTCTTTAATGACATAGTAAATACATAAAATAGATACTAGGAAACACATAACCTACTGAAAATATTTAGAAAGCAATAGTTTATCAAAATAATGAATAATTACACTACTCCTTAAGCTAGATTTATTAATATATTAAGCTTACAATTTAACTCAAATTGGAAAAGTCACCCTTTGCCATGGTGGCGGCATTATTCCAAGAGGACAATATAGCGAAAATCCCCCAGCAAAATAAAACTAGCTGGATGTGCCAGTCCCAAAACTTTCTTCAATCTTATACATCTCAATATTTCAAAAACTAGTTTCACATCTTAATATATTCAATAATTATATTCATGTAATTATGTTCAATATTAATACTTCAATAATACTACATTACTATACCAACTTTGATTTTCATCTTAAATTCCTGCATCAGTTAATTAAATGAACTAAAAACGGGTTAATCTATATCATGATATTTGTTAAAATTAATAGTTTTCCTTATTCTGTTGTTATCAGATGTTTGCGAATAGCCGGCTTAGCAGGAAGTGAGTTCCCGCCTTTGCACGAGCCGCCGATGGACAATAGAACTACGAAAAATCAATAAAAGTATACAAAAAACGCTATCACAGAGCCCCTTTACCGCGCGATATTTCCAAATTCAAGGAGGACCTGTTGGCCAAAGCCAAAAACATGCACAAAAAATTCGGTTCAATTGTATGCATAATTTTATACACTTTTCTATTGTACAA
Organism: Maratus speciosus; assembly: GCA_963932465.1. Lineage (NCBI taxonomy): Eukaryota > Metazoa > Arthropoda > Arachnida > Araneae > Salticidae > Maratus > Maratus speciosus. Next base: position 267,014,975 of record OZ010786.1, read on the forward strand.
TAAAGAAAATGGTACAGACATTGTAATTATAGCGCCCCTTCCAGCGGCTTTTTTCCAAATTCAGGGAGGACCTTCATGCCATGACCAAAAAGAAACACAAAAAATTTGGCTCAATTCTGTGCATAAATTCACACACTTTTCGATGGTACAATATTCAAAATGGCACAAAAATCGCTTTTAAAGTGCCCCCTACCGGCGAATGTTTTAGAAATTAATGAAAGACCTGCTTGCCATGGCCAAGAAATTAAAATAAAAATTTGGTTCAATTCTATGCATAACTTCATACACTTTTCGATGGTACAATATGCAAAATCGCTATTAGAGCGCCCTCTAGCGGCGATTTTTTTCCATATTCAGGGAAGATCTACTTGTCATACACATAAACGTAAAATAAAAATTTGGTTCAATTCTGTGCATAACTTCATACACTTTTGGATGGTACAATATTCATAATCGCACAAAAATCGCTATTACAGCGCCCCCTACCGGCGAATGTTTTCCAAATTCACGGAGGATCTGCTTGCCAAAGCCAAAAACTTAAAATAAAAATTTGGTTCAATTCTTAGCGTAACTTCATACACTTTTGGATGGTACAATATTCAAAATCGCACAGAAAACGCTGTTACAGCGCCCCCTACCGCCGAATTTTTTCCAAATTCAGGGAGGACCTACCTGCCATATCCAAAAACTTAAAATAAAAATTTGGTTCAATTCTATGCATAACTTCATATACTTTTGGATGGTACAATATTGAAAATCGCACAAAAATCGCTATTACAGCACCCGCTATCGGCGAATGTTTTCCAAATTAAGGAAGGACCTGCTTTCCATAATCAAGAACTTAAAATAAAAATTTGGTTCAATTCTATGCATAACTTCATATACTTTTCGATGGTACAATATGCAAAATCGCTATTACACCACCCCCTAGCGGCGAATTTTTTCCAAATTCAGGGAGGACCTACTTGTCATACCCATAAACATAAAATAAAAATTTGGTTCAATTCTATGCGTAACTTCATACACTTTTGGATGGTACAATATTCAAAATCGCACAAAAATCGCTGTTACAGCACCCCCTACCGGCGAATGTTTTCCAAATTCAGGGAGGATCTGCTTGCCAAAGCCAAAAACTTAAAATAAAAATTTGGTTCAATTCTTAGCGTAACTTCATACACTTTTGGATGGTACAATATTCAAAATCGCACAAAAATCGCTATTACAGCGTCCCATACCGGCGATTTTTTTCCAAATTCAGGGAGGACCTATCTGCCGTATCCAAAAACTTAAAATAAAAATTTGGTTCAATTCTATGCATAACTTCATATACTTTTGGATGGTACAATATTAAAAATCGCACAAAAATAACTATTACAGCGCCCCCTACCGGAATTTTTTTTCCAAATTCAGGGAGGATCTGCTTGCCATAGCCAAAAACTGAAAATAAAAATTTGGTTCAATTCTATGTATAACTTCACACACTTTTTGATGGTACAATGGCGACAGACAGACGAACACACGGACAGACGGACACACGGACACACGGACAGACATTTTCTATAAACATGTTTTTTTGGGATTTCTGACCCCTAAAACATGTAAATCCGTCGAAAACCGGAAGTCGAAAAAAATTTCGATTACAATACTTTCTTCTATTGAAGATAGAAGAAAGTAAAAAGAACCGATCCGAACTTCTTCAACAAATTGCAGCACAATGTCGGCGAATGCAGGTAGATTACTGTTAATATTATCTTAAGTACCTAATGTTACAATAAAAATCGTTACATTTTTGAAGTTTGTCTACTCATTTGAAGCTCCAAAATAAGAAGCAACTAGATGAAAACTAAATTTTTCACTAGAACAAGAGAACGACTTACAGCAAAATCATTCTAACTCTAGGCACTGTTTCTATTGTTGGCCGCTATACTGCGGGCGCATTCACTATCTCAAACTGCCCTTAGTTTTTAAACTAGGCGTGGTGGTGGCGTAACCCTGAGTGGCGCCATTTTCCCAGTCTCCCCTACGCTGGTATCTACTATAAACCGCATCTCTCCTCTTTATTCCGAACAGTGATTCAAAGCAATTATGTTAGAAAGCTTAATTTTTTGTTTTTCTAAAGTTTATAGAGCGAAAAATAAAAAAAATAAAATGAAACCAACTGACACAATAAATTCGATAAGTCACTTATAAGTCATGCACTCTGAAGCAGGATTCTAATCAAAATCATGCCTTCTAAGAAAAACAAAAAGAAAAACCCCGCTTTATGATTTTTGAGCTTTGCGTAAAATCTGGGCATCCGGCTATATGCAGGATCGTTGCAAATGTCACTCTTAAGTGGTTACACTGTGGCTTCACACAGTGTTTATAGTGTGACATTAGAGAAGTGCTTAAAAAAGGCTATAAAAACTTTCTTAAATGACATAGTTTTCTTCGATAAAATCGATGCAAAATGAGATGAACGCACATTTTATATATCGTCCTGCCGAAAGTCTATCTACAGCTGAACGTTGCAGACCACGATTTCCCATAATAAGACTATTAAAAATTACTTTTAAAATACAAATTCTCTTTTTATTCGATAACGTAACTAAAAATACTTACGTTAAAAATGCGTCTGTCATGTGTTTGGCACCAGTGTTGACAAGGCAAACCAGAATATTATCATAGTACTATATGAAGGCAACATTTTCCATAGTTTATTTTTCTTGTACTAGGGGGCTCTGCCAACTACGAGCTACGCTCGTCAACCCCCGTTCAGACACCGCAGATTCTAACAGCACGCTAATTTGATCGGCTTTAAAAAAGATTTCGGAAGGCTGAATCATAATTTGAATCTGACAATTATAATCTGACGTAATTTTCACCAAACTTTTCTTTCTCTTTTCAATATTCACGTAAAAATACTTTTGTTAGAAATGAAATATTATGATCATCTTAAAATATCAAATAAATGTCTCGCGCAATTTTTAAATTTAAACTGTTTTGTAATATTATTTTTTGTTCATTTTACGTAATAAGTGTAATGTGACGTAAATTCTCCTATTTAAGACTTCTAACGCATGTTAATGAATTTATTATTTTACAATATTCTTTCTTTTTAAAATTCCCGTGTAATATAGTTTTTAGGACGTAATTTTCAATGAGTTCCTGCTTTTTATATGTTCTGTTTATAATAGTCACGTGTAAAATATTTTTTTTAATTTGAAGCAAACATTATTGTTTGCGCTGTTTATACAGTTGGCAACAGTTTGAATTAATACAATTTTCTAAAATAAATAAAAAATATCTCTCGAAATGCTGAAAATTTGAATTTAAAATAGAAATAAAACCTCAAAAAGTGATTCAAATAAGTGTGACTAAATGCAGTCTGCACACCGGGAAATTCTGACGCATAAAATGATCTAAAAATGATTAAATTCCTATGTACATTTTTGCTTCTATAGAATTTTTTTAATGGAACGATTTTGTCCAACTTTGGCATTAAATATCTCTTAAAATAATTCTTCGATTTGAAAATTGTCTGCATCAGCGTGTTCATCAAACATTTCTCTATAATACTACCGATTTTCATATTTTTGTATGCAACAGTTTTTTTAATATTAACGAAGAAAAGCCATGATTAACCTTTAGATGGCTAATTATATATTATACTATATATTTTCAAAATAAAATAAAAATACTGCAGAAACAGTCGAATAAATTAAACAGTCTGAAGACAAAAATCAGCAAAATACCTTTTTAAAAAGAACAATGTTTTGCAATCATTTTGAAATTTCTTGATGTATTTTGAATGAAAATGAGATTGTATGTTTATTTCAAGAAATTTGCATTTTTTTAAGGTTTCGTACAGATTTCTTTCAGCAAGTTTGTGACTTTCAAATTACCTTCCATGATTTTGAAAATTTTCTATAGATGATTTCAGATATTCTGAAAGAAAATGAAAACAGCTTTTGATGCAGAAAATTTGAAAGTTTTTCAAAGGTTTCGTAGAATTTTATTATAGCACGTTTCGGTGAACACTTCAATAGAGCTACATAGAACAGCAAATAGGGAATAACAGGAGGCAATTTGCCCTGGTCCCTTATTCCTGGAGGGTTTATACTGGTTTTTTTCTACTAGGGGACGAGGGACCTTAAAAATCAATTTTTTTATTTTTTGTAGATTTCACTTTAAATATTACTCAAGGGTACATTATATGCATTATGGCATGCATTTATCACAAAAACATAAAAAAAAAATTATTTTTGAGAAAAAAAATGGAATTTTAATGGATCTTAGAAATCTTCGAAATGCCCCCTGCGCGTTCCATATCAATGAAAATCCCCAATATTTTTTATAAAAGTTTGGTTTATATATATAAATAAAACTGTGAATCGAATTTTGTATATTTGAATATAAAGGTAAAAAAAAAAAGAAAAATTAAAAAAATTTTGAAACTTTTTCGAAAAAATTTCAAAATTTCAAACTTTTTCTTTCCTTTTTTTTCTTTTTTTTTTTCTTTTTTTTGTAAATTTCACTTTAGATATTTCTCAAGGGTACATTATATTCATTATGGCATACATTTATCGCAAAAAAATATTAAAAAAAAATTATTTTTGAGAAAAAAATGGAATTTTACGCGTCGTTTTTTAATTCTTCGAAAGGCGTGTTCCATATCAATGAAAATCCCCAATAATTTTTTTTATAAAAGTTTGGTTTATATCTATACTAATATTATAAAGAGGTAAAAATTGTTTATTTGTAGGAGGTAAGCTCTGGAACTACGGAACAGATTCAAAAAGTAACGGTATCAAAATGCTGGTGTTTGTTCAACTTAGTACATAGGCTATATGTTTTTTCCAGCTGATGGCCCACTATTTCTTTCTTCGCTGGATAGGTTATATCTTATGTCTGTGCAACTGGCCAAAAGGGGGTGCAGGAGCAAAAAACGTTCTAAAAATGCGATTTTTGTGTTACTGAAGGGCCTAGAAACATGAAATTTGTAATGGTAGTTACTTATAAGATACTAATGATCGTTAAGGACATTTCTTAAAAAAATCGAAATTAAAAAGGGGTGAAAATGCGCGAAAAGCGTTCTAAAAAACGTTCAAAATCGCGATTTTTACGCAATTTCAAGAAGTACCAAACCGATTTAAAAAATAATGGTGTCAAAATAATGGCGACAATTTTGCTCCAACATAGGCTACATTTTATATCGGTGTTATTACACCTAAAGGGATGCAGGAGCAAAAAAACATTCGAAATTGCGATTTTTGTATTACTGAAGGGTCCAGATAAATGGAATTTGGCATGGTAGTTACTTATTAGATATAAATGATCTCTAAGAACATTTCTTAACCTTCTAAGTGTTTGGGGCGTAATATTCCGTTGACTAAGCTCCAGGTTTCACAGCAATACAAGCATGTTTAAGATAATATAATTCTATAGATTTAATGAATTTTAAATACATTGAAGAATGATTAATACTCTCAAGGATTACATTCATATTTGTAATTGAGTTTTTTTTATAATGTTGAAATAATCATATTTTCGTAGCATTTAAAACAAAATGCAAAAAAAACCACATTACAATTTTACCCTTTGGCAAGACGCTCGGAGGGTTAAAAAAATCGAAATTTAAAAGGGGTGAAAATGCCCCAAAAGCGTTCTAAAAAACATTCTAAATGGCGATTTTTACGCAATCTCAAAATGTACTAAACTGATTTCAAAAATAATGGTGTAAAAATGATTGTGATAACCCTTGCTGCAATATAGGCTACATTTTATGTCCGTGCCACTACCCCTAAAGTGGGTACAAGAGCAAAAAAAGTTTGAAAATGCAATTTTTGTGTTAATGAAGGGCCCAGATACATAGAATTTGGAATGGTAGTTACTTATAAGATATACATGATCTCTAAGAACATTTCTTAAAAATATCGAAATTTAAAAGGGGTAAAAAGGCGCGAAATGTGTCCTAAAACACGTTCTAAATGGCGATTCCTACGCAATCTCAGAAAGTCCCAACTTATTTCAAAAATAATGGTAGGAAATTGATGATGACAGCCCTTGCTCCAACATAGGCTCTATTTCATGTCGGTGTCACTACCACCTAGGGGTTGCAGAAGCAAAATACGTTCTAAATTCCGACTTTTGTGTTACTGAAGGGCCTAGAATCTTGAAATTAGGCAGGGCAGATATTTATAAGATACAAATGATCTCTAAGAACATTTCCTAAAAAATCGAAATTTAAAAGGGGTGAGCGAAAAGCGTTTTAAAAAATTTTCTAAACTGCGATTTCTACGCAATCTCAGAAAGTACCGAACCGATTTAAAAAATAATGGTGTGAAAACGATGGTGATAGCTCTCGCTCCAACATAGGCTGTATTTCATGTCGGTGCCACTACATCAAAGGCGGTGAAGGAGCAAAAAACGATCTAAATTACGATTTTTGTAATACTACAGGGGCTAGCAACTTAAAAATAGGCATGGTAGTTAGTTATAAGATATAAATGATCTCTAAGAACATTTACTAAATAATTTGAAATTTAAAAGGGGTGAAGATGGACGAAAAACGTTCAAAAAACGCTCTAAATTGCGATTTCTACGCAATCTCAGGAAGTATTCAACCGATTTAAAAAAAATAGCGTAAAAATGATGGTGACAGCCCTTGCACAAACATAGGCTATATTAGGTAGCTTTCTTTACAAAAAAGCTACCTATTGCAGCCGTTCGGAGGAAAGCGATTTCAAAAAATTTTGGTATATTTTCATCGATCATGACCCCCAGACCCCGAAACCACCCTCCGTTCAAAATTTATATATATATATATATATATATATATATATGTGTATATATATTTATATATATATCTGACCTATGTCACACTGTAACTCCCGTAATTATAAACCGATTTCGATGTAATTCGGTGTGTACATAGTACATACCATTGTCTCGACCGAGTTCGTTGGCCAGCTTCATCCGCCGTTTTGTTTCAAAATGGCGGCCATTTAAATTTTTTTAAAAAATTTAAAACTTGAAATGTGGTACCAAAAAATTAAAAATGGAAAAATATTTTTTTCTGATGTATTTGACCTTTATACAAAGATTCCGGAGCAGTTTTTGTTTCGTCTATATCTTAAAAAATGGCTGAGTTATAGCATTTTGAATTTCTAGCGTGGCTGACATTTTGAAACGTACTGAATTTTGTCACGCGATAAAAGGCGTATTTATGAACAGATTTGGATGTAATTCGGTGTGTACATAGTACATACCAATCTCTCGACCGAGTTCGTTGGCCAGCTTCATCCGCCATTTTGTTTCAAAATGGCGGCCATTTAAACTTTTTTTAAAAATTTAAAATTTGAAAGGTGGTACCAAAAAATTGAAAATGGAAAAATATTTTTTTCTTATGTATTTGACCTTTATACAAAGATTTCGGAGCAGTTTTTGTTTCGTCTATATCTTAAAAAATGGCTGAGTTATAGCATTTTGAATTTCTAGCGTGCCTGACATTTTGAAACGTCCTGAATTTTGTCACGCGATAAAAGGCGTATTTATGAACCGATTTGGATGTAACTTCGTTTATACATAGTACATACCAATGTCTCGACCGGGTTCGTTGGCCAGCTTCATCCGCCATCTTGTTTAAAATTGGCGGCCATTTAAATTTTTAAGAAAAATTTAAATTTGAAATGTGGTACCAAAAAATTGAAAATTGAAAAAATATTTTTTTCTTATGTGTTTGACCTTGATAAAAAGATTCGGAAGCAGTTTTTGTTTCGTCTATATCTTAAAAAATGGCTGAGTTATAGCATTTTGAATTTCTAGCGTGGCTGACATTTTGAAACGTCCTGATTTTTCTCACGTAATAACAGGCGTATTTATGAACCGACTTAGATGTACCTTCGTGTGTACATAGTACATACAAATATCTCGACCGAGTTCGTTGGCCAGCTTCATCCGCCATCTTGTTTCAAAATGGCGGTCATTTAAAAAAATTAAAAAATAAAAAAAATTAAATGAGATACCAAAAAATTGGAAAATGAAAAAGATTTTTTTTTATGTGTTTGACCTTAATACAAAGATTCCGGAACAGTTTTTCTTTCGTCTATATCTAAAAAAAATGGCTGAGTAATAGCATTTTGAATTTCACTTGTGGCTGACATTTTAAAACGACCTGATTTTTGTCACGCGATAACAGGCGTATTTATGAACCTATTTGGATGTAACTTGGTCTGTACATAGTACATACCAATGTCTCGACCGAGTTCGTTGGCCAGCTTCATTCGCCATCTTGTTTCAAAAGGGTTGCCATTGAAAAAAAAATTAAATTTAAAATTCAAAATGAGGTATTAAAAAATTGGAAAATGAAAAAGATTTTTTTATGTGTTTGTCCTTGATACAAAGATTTCGGAGCAGTTTTTGTTTCTGAAAATTTGTTCTTTTGTTTATATCTTAAAAAATGGATGATTTATAGCACTTTGAATTTCTAGCATGGCTAACATTTTGAAACGATCTTGTATTTGTCACGCGATAACACACGTATTCGCCTATTTCGATGTAAGAAGGCATATGGATAGTATACATCAACACCTCGACCAAGTTCGCTAGCCAGATTCATCAGCCATCTTGTTTCAAAATGGCGTCCATTAAATTAATATATATATATATATATATTTAAAGTGAGGTGCAAAAAAATTAGAAATTGAAAAAGGTTTCTTTCTTAAGTATTTGACCTTGATATAAGGATTCAGGAGCATTTTTTGTTTGTCTTTACCTTAAAAAATGGCTCAGATATAGCAGTTTCAATTTCTATTGTGGGTGACATTTTGAAAAATCTGATTTTTTGAATGCGACAGCACTCCTATATAATAACCGATTCCGATGTGAGTGAGCATGTGCACAGCAATTACTAAGGACTCGACCAAGTTCACTGGTTAGCCTCATCCACCATGTTGTCTTAAAATGACAGGCACTTTAAGAAATCGCCGAATTTGGCAGCCAAATATAAGTTACTTTAAAGAAAAGCAGCTTGGATAAAGCTGACTAATTTCGCGAAATTCTCATTCATTATATTGATAAAAATTAGTATTGAATCTCCTATATTTGGTTTCCACTAAATTGAGCTTCGTGTGTTTGAATGATATAAGTTGGCTTTTTTTAAATAAGGATTATGAAAGCTACCTCTTCAGTGCCGGAAGGACTTTTTTATGTTGGTGCCACTTAGCCATAGGGGTGCAGGAGCAAAACACGTTCTAAAAATGCGATTTTTGTGTAACTGAAGGCGCTAGCAACTTGAAAATAGGCATGGTAGTTACTTATAAGATATAAATTAAGGGTGCACAATCTGTGCCCTGCGAGCCACCTAGTGTACCAGTATTAGGTAGCTTTCTTTACAAAAAGCTACCTATTGCAGCCGTTCGGAGGAAAGCGATTTTAAAAATTTTGGTATATTTTCATCGATTATGCCCCCCAGACCCCGAAACCACCCTCCGTTCAAAATTGATATATATATATATATATATATATCAATATATATATATATATATATATATATGTGTGTGACATTTTGGCGGTAAGTAGTTGATATTGTCGGGAAAAAAATGAGGGTTTCCATTCCTAAACACACAGGTAGCAGCCGAATGGTTTTAAAATAATAAGGAAAAATGAAGAATTAACATAAGGCAGTCGCTTGGAACATTATTCACTTTATTTCCACACTCTCGATTAAATCTAGGGAAGATGCTCTCTCCTTCCATGGTAAAAAGAATAAAGTCTATTCTTCCTGTCACAATTAGTTTAAAAATACTCCATCTCTTGACAGCCGTCTAGTCTTTAATCCGTTAATATCTAACATCTATCACCCATTACGATACCGTTGCTTCCTCATTCTACTCACATAATAAACAGTATTCATCCAACGTTTTACTACCTCCATCGAGCAATCACATTGAATATCCAGTTTGCTACGACTGCAATCCACCACGTTCACCTCTACATGCTAAAAACTAAAAAGCTTCTAAGCTCACAGCCCATCTACTCCTATATGCTATATGCTTTATGCTATCTCTCTGGTTCCCGCCATTCGTATTTATACTCTGCTGAAAAGACTGTTCTAGAAAATTCTTATATCCTCGCAACAGCTATCTAAAGCATAAACAAAGGTTAAAATCTGTAGTCGAGATTATGCAAAAATAACCCTTTTTCCCTCTTCAGACGATAAAAGAAATGAATTTATGTCTGCGAAGTTTTAATCTTTGAAATATTTTAATTACACCTGGATATTTTAAATAAAAGAATAACTTGAAATAAGTAGGTTTTTTCTTTAAGACAGAATAATATTTTAGCAGTTAAATAAAGATTTAAGGGGAATATGATATACCGGGATTTAATAGCGGAATTTAATAGGAATTTAAATAATAAAAGTTTTATTAAAGAAATATAAATAATCGAGCCATTTTTAGATTTACGCAATTTGGAATAAATATGAATTAAGATCTTAGAGATTAATAGACTAGGGTTTTAATTTAATAAGCCGGTATAATATACGGAATATTATTGAAAAAGGAAAATTTACATAAAATACTTTAAACTTGGCGCAAAAATTAAAATTTTGTAATATTATCCCCCCTCCCCAAAGACTTTGTATGAAATTTGTGGTTAATTAACTACAATTTCAGACAACAGACTTGTAATAAATTTGGAAGTTGATTTTTGAATATTGAAAATTTTAGAGACGTCAGCGAAGAGATGGAAAAGTAAAATTTAGCAATGCAAGAGAAAAAAAAATACTAAGAGCATTTAAATTTAGCTGAGAGCATTTCCCCTGTAAAAGAATACAAATAATGGTTACAACATCACTTACCATTTGTAAGTGCATAGGAAAATATAAACACGATAATAAATAAAGAATAAGTATAAATACAATAAGAAATAAATAATAAGAAATAATAAAACTATAGTAATAAATAACAACAAATTATTTTATCTTATGGAAATTTAGTGTATTTCCATTTCTCTTATCACAAACATATTTCCAATCAATTAAGATTCAACACTTCATTTACTTCAAGTAGAATTTTAAGTTCTATTGGCTTAATCAGTTCGTAGGTCATAAAAGTCCTTTAGCAAAAATAGTGATACAGTCCTTAAGTAAAAAGTTTAGCTGCAATAAATATTCCTTACTAAATTTGTTTCGACTACTCTACCTATTAAACTCTTTACATTATGTTTGTTTAAATACTATTTGTCATCACAATAGTAGTTTTATTTTAATAAACAAATTCCTAGTAGTTATTCAACTACCCTTTAACGTTTGTTTATCGACTACTTTTTTGAGCTCCTTTTCCCATTCTAATTGGGACTCACCATCTTTTACAACTTCTCACTTGTTTTAGTAAATATCATAACTTTTCACTTATAAGTTATGTTCTCTTTTTCTTTAATAAATAATGAATCTTTCAATAAATAATATAATACTTTCAATTCACAACCATAATAATAAAATTTCTCAACAGTATACTTGAATAATAACAATAATAATACTTAATAACAATATTATATTCTAAGAAAATATCACAGATTGTTTACTTATTGACACGGAAAATAATGGTTGAGGATAAAAATAATACATAGCAATTAATAATTTTCTTATTTTTTATTTGTATAAGAAAGTATTTTTGCCAGTCCAAACATTAAAAAAAAATAATAATTATTATTATTCCAAAGTCCAAATAAATTTAACTCTAAATATTTAGAAAGTGGACTCTCAACCAGTATTTCTTTACAATAATTTATCTCTCTGATACTCTTGATGAATAGACGTGCATTTGATAAACTTAGAATGGTAAAATAAAGAAAATAAATAGGAATTAAAGATAATTTGTTTATGTACTTAATTTTCTATTGCTACACAATCACTACAAAATCTCATCACAATCATGAATTTTCTATGTTTATACAATTATAATAATATTATCAATTCTTACTATTTTTGTAAACAATTGGTAAAGATAATGGAATAAAATAAATATAGTTTATTTTGATATAAACTGGATATAGAATCAAAATATTTATTTTTATTTTTCAACATCAATCTGAAAATTCCCCAAATCAAATACACATCCTATGCCTGCATAGAGTGTCTACCTAATCCCAAAAACTTCCAAAAACAAGTAATATCCTCGTGGCGCCCCAAGGTCATACCTGGCAATGTTGAAAACTAATGTAATAAAGACATTTAAAGAATTAAAATTTAATGTATGGTTTTTACTTTAGTTTGAGTTTGTGATGGCAATTGTGGTGGTGATGTTGGTTGTGGTTTTGTTTGTTTTATGGGTTGCTCATGAAACATTCTGAAATCATTTGGTGAAAAATAGGGTCTTAATTTAGAAACGTGTACAATAACTGAATTTAGTCCTGTCTCATAATTAATTTTATCTATTTCATAAGTTACTTCAGAAAGTTTATTTATAATTTTGTATGGTCCTGAGAAAGTAGGTTCTAATTTTCGAGTGTTAGGATACTTAAATTATTCATAAATTACAGAATCTTGTATTTTTAATGGGGATTCAACAAAATTTCTATCATATAGTCTTTTACTTTTAAGATGAAATTCTTGAGTTCGCGCTTTTGCAATTTTGAGTGCTTTACTGACTGGTGGGTAATAATTTTGTTTTAAAGGAGATTGATAGGGTAATTGACCATAAAATAAGTAGGCAGGTGGGAATTTAGTTATGGAATGTGGGGTATTATTGTATTCTTGAATGACCTGGTCTAATAATCTTGTCCAAGGTATTTTAGAAGAAGTGGAATTGACTTTACATTTAAGCCTGGTAACTATTGTCTGATTAACACGCTCTACCTTCCCATTGGTCTGTGGATGGTGTGATGATGTAAAACGTTGTTGAACATGATGTTTTCTGAGGAATTTTTTGAATCTTGGAGACCTAAAAGCTTTGTGTCTATCACTCAGTATTTTTTGAGGTGTTTGAACATTAAAAATTTGCTTTAAACAGTTTGTATATGCTTCTGTAGTAACATTTTTAGAAGGAAAAGCCCAAACAAATCTAGTTGCGTGATCTATTATTATGTGTAAGAATTTTTTTGTTGAGTTGTAATAGTTAAATCCACCCACAGTATCAATAGAAAGACATTCAAAAGGTTGATCTGTGGCTGGCATAGCTTGTAACAAGCCAAATCTTTTTTGTTTTTGTTTTTTATTTTTTTGACAGGTGTCGCAATGTTTAACAAATTGTGTTATGTCTATAGTCATATTAGGCCAATAATAGTTAGGGGATATTAAGTTAAGCATTTTTTGGATTCCTAAATGTCCAAAATTATCATGAGCAATATGAAGTAATTTTTTCCTTAATGACATTGGTACAACTATTTTTATGAATCCCTTTCTCTGAATTATAATAATCCCATTTTCTTTTTTATATTTCTTATCACAGACATTATCCTTGTTTTGCATCTCTATGATTTCTTTTCTGTCCAACAATAAACTTACATGTTGATTGAAGTAAGCAACAGGATTTCGAGACAACATGTCTGCTTCGACATTTGTTGAACCCCTCTCATACTTAATCTCGTAATCAAACATGCTAAGTTTAAGTGACCACCTAAAAAGTCTACCTCTTAAGTTCTTAACGCTCTTCAACCATACTAGAGATGCGTGATCGGTATGGATTGTAAATTTGACTCCATGGAAATAGTGATAGAATTTATCAAGAGTATCTATAATTGCTAAACACTCTAGCTCGGTTATAAAATAGTTTTGCTCATAACTCTTCAAAATTCTAGAATGGTAAGCAATAGGATGCAAGAAATTATCTTTATCGGGTTGTTTTAGAACTGCACCCACCGCTACCTGAGAGGCGTCTACAAACATGTGGAGGGGCAATTTTGGGTCATAAATTTTGAGGATTGGTTTTGCAATTAAGGCATTTTTTAGTTTTTCAAAAGAGTCCTGACATTCTGAGTTCCATTCCCATATTGTGTTTTTTCTAAGTAATTTATTAAGGGGGTATCTAATTTCAGCATATTTGTCCATGAATTTATGGTATACATTAATAGAACCTAAAAATCGTTGTAATTCTTTAACATTAGAGGGGGGTATTAATTTTTGAATGGTCTCAATATTTGCATTAGCTGGAGTTAAAGTCCCATTGGTGACTTCGTAAACTAAGAAATTAATTTTATTTTGGCTTAATTTACATTTAGAAAGTTTAAGTTTAATATTTTCTAATTTACAGATTTCAAAGATTTGAGTTAAGTGTTTTAAGTGTTCTTCTAGAGAGGAGGAGAATATTATAATATCATCAAAATAGTGACACGCGAAATCTATTTTATATTTGTTAAGGATCCTTCTAATAGTTCTATTGAATATTGGGGGCCTGTTTTTATACCGAACGGAAGAACTAGCCATTCAAAGAGGCCAAAGTTGCTAGCAAAAGCTAATTTTTCGGTGTCAGCTGGATGTATTGGTATGTGCCAGTAGCCAGAGGCTAAGTCTAAAGTTGAAAAGCACTGAGCACTACTCAATTTGTCTAAAATTTCATCGATACGGGGCAAGGGTTCTGCATCATTTTTAATTATTGAATTTAATTTCCTATAGTCTATACATAATCGGGTCTTTTTACCTTCTTCTTTTTTCATAGCTAAAGTGATAGGAGCAGAATATGGGCTATTACTTTCTTTTATGAGTCCAGCCGCTAATAAAGATTGGATTTGACTTTTTATTTCTTTTTCTTCTAAGGGGGAAGTTCTGTAGGGCCTCAAAGATACAGGTAGGTCAGATTTTAGAAGAACGCGTTGTGGCTCAATATTAATCCTACCCACATCATATTTATGTTTTGCAAAAATATCCCTATAATTTTGAACTATCTCCCTTAAATCATCATTTTGAATTAAATTTAAATCCCCAATTAAATCTGAATCAGAATTATTGACATCGCGAAAATTTTGAGAAGTTATGAACTGTCCATAATCAGGTTGCACATTATAATCATTTCTATCATTCTCAAAACAGTCCTGAGTAGTCATATAACTTTCACAACTAGATGGTAATTCGATATCATTCTTACATAAATTCAAAGTTTCAATACTATCATTAGTTGTTATTACACTATCATCATTATATAAATTCAAATTCTCATCACAATCAATTGTTACCAAATCATTCTCTTGTTGTACTTTATTCATATCTACAGTATGAAAATGAAGAGATTTCTCATTATGTATGGATATACTCTTATTTATAATTTTTCTTCCTTGTTTTACAGTACAATTTCTACAATCTATAGTTAAATTAAATTTAGAACATTCCCTTAGACCCAAAATAGCACACTCCAAATTAGTATTACACACTAAAAAGTTAACACATTTGGTAATTTTACCCACTTTTAGAGAAATTTTACATTTTTGATTTATTTTTAACACCCCTTTTGCCTGACCAATAAGAACTGTAGGTATAGTTTCAATTTTAGCATTTAGTTCTTTAACAAATTTGAGGGGTAATATTGCCGTAGTGGATCCAGTGTCCACTATACATGGTAAATTATAACTATTGGTACATCCATACACAATTAATTGTCAAATATTAGGAATAGTAGGCAGTGAATTACTAGGAAGAGTATCAGAGGATGTTGCATCATTTCTAAATAAACACTCTTGTTCCCAATGATATGCATTATTTACACCTTTATTTGTACATATTCTACATGGTCTAGAAGGATATGGTTTCTGAAAGTAATTATTTTGAAAATTCCTAGACCCCTGATTATGATACTGTCTTTGTGGAATCCAATTCCTAGGTGCATTATTGGGCCTATTTGGCTGAAAATTAGGTCTACTTGGTTGAGTCCAAGGCCTAGGTGGTTGAAATTGTTGAAAATTTTGTCTAACTGGTTGTTGATTTACTGTTTGGCTTGAAATTTGAGGAGTGGAAACTTCAACAAATTGCTTAACAAGCCGGTACCATTCAGTGGTACTATTTGGAGGGTTTACATTAATATTATTTCTATACTCTGGTTTTAATCCATCTGTCAACCCTTGTATTAGAAGAGTCTCACAAAGATGGAGTTTCCTCCCAATTCCTACTTTTTTGTGAAAATAATTTTCTAAATTATCTAATTTATCTAATTTTAGAGTTGAGAAATCAGAAAAATTTGGAACATTTAGTTCAATGAATTTTTCTATCAAGATTTTTGAAATCTGTTCATAACTAGTACAATTAACACAATCATTGATATAGACTTTTAGTGCTTCACCCTTTAAATACTGTGGAATAGATTTAAATTTCCACTCTAAATCTTTATTTTCTCTAATACTCATATCATCATAATAATTTAACCAAGCCTGGATTTCCATTCCAGTACTAGGATCAAAATTGACTAATTTTGGTTCAGCCATTATATCAGTATTCATTAAAATAAAAGAAGCAC
Source organism: Maratus speciosus (assembly GCA_963932465.1). Classification (NCBI taxonomy): domain Eukaryota; kingdom Metazoa; phylum Arthropoda; class Arachnida; order Araneae; family Salticidae; genus Maratus; species Maratus speciosus. Next base: position 267,031,399 of record OZ010786.1, read on the forward strand.
TTCTATTCTCTTTAACACAACCTGACCTTAACAACATTTAAACTAATAGAATTCTATTTTTCATAATAGATTAAGTACTCTTTCAGAATTTAATAATAAATAAATAAATAATTCTCATGACTTCATAATAAACTTTACAATAAATAAATAAATACTCCTCATAAATAAATAATTCTCATACTTAATAATAAATAAATCTCAATAAATAACAAACAATAACAAAAATAATAAAATAAGTGTAAAAATATTTTGAAAAGAACTCACTCCAGTCATCTTGTCTCACAATCACCAGCACTACACATTGCTATTCACATTAGCGATGTAAATTTTTAACTTTCCGGCACTGATCTTTAGTAACTATCATAAGCTATCGTGTACCAGTACCACTAAACATATGTAATTTTGGAGACACACTCGTTTTTATTGCCGTCACTTCTATATCCTGTCGGACTTTTCTTTTCTCTGTGACATTTTGGCGGTAAGTAGTTGATATTGTCGGAAAAAAAATGAGGGTTTCCATTCCTAAACACACAGGTAGCAGCCGAATGGTTTTAAAATAATAAGGAAAAATGAAGAATTAACATAAGGCAGTCGCTTGGAACATTATTCACTTTATTTCCACACTCTCGATTAAATCTAGGGAAGATGCTCTCTCCTTCCATAGTAAAAAGAATAAAGTCTATTCTTCCTGTCACAATTAGTTTAAAAATACTCCATCTCTTGACAGCCGTCTAGTCTTTAATCCGTTAATATCTAACATCTACCACCCATTACGATACCGTTGCTTCCTCATTCTACTCACATAATAAACAGTATTCATCCAACGTTTTACTACCTCCATCGAGCAATCACATTGAATATCCAGTTTGCTACGACTGCAATCCACCACGTTCACCTCTACATGCTAAAAACTAAAAAGCTTCTAAGCTCACAGCCCATCTACTCCTATATGCTATATGCTTTATGCCATCTCTCTGGTTCCCGCCATTCGTATTTATACTCTGCTGAAAAGACTGTTCTAGAAAATTCTTATATCCTCGCAACAGCTATCTAAAGCATAAACAAAGGTTAAAATCTGTAGTCGAGATTATGCAAAAATAACCCTTTTTTCCCTCTTCAGACGATAAAAGAAATGAATTTATGTCTGCGAAGTTTTAATCTTTGAAATATTTTAATTACACCTGGATATTTTAAATAAAAGAATAACTTGAAATAAGTAGGTTTTTTCTTTAAGACAGCATAATATTTTAGCAGTTAAATAAAGATTTAAGGGGAATATGATATACCGGGATTTAATAGCGGAATTTAATAGGAATTTAAATAATAAAAGTTTTATTAAAGAAATATAAATAATCGAGCCATTTTTAGATTTACGCAATTTGGAATAAATATGAATTAAGATCTTAGAGATTAATAGACTAGGGTTTTAATTTAATAAGCCGGTATAATATACGGAATATTATTGAAAAAGGAAAATTTATATAAAATACTTTAAACTTGGCGCAAAAATTTAAATTTTGTAATATTAATTACATGTATTACATAAATATTAATAGTAATTTGGTATATTTTCATCGATCATGCCCCCCAGATCCCGAAACCACCCTCCGTTCAAAATTGATATATATATATATATATATATCAATATATATATATATATATCAATATATATATATATATATATATATCTGACGTTTGTCATACTGTAACTCTCGTATTTATGAACCGATTTGGATGTAATTCGGTGTGTACATAATACATACCAATGTCTCGACCGAGTTCGTTGAACAGCTTCATCTGCCATTTTGTTTCAAAATGACGGAAATTTGAAAATTTTTAAAAAATTTAAAATTAGAAATGTGGTACCAAAATTTTGAAAATGGAAAAATATTTTTTTCTTATGTATTTGACCTTTATACAAAGACTCCGGAGCAGTTTTTGTTTCGTCTATATCTTAAGAAATGGCTTAGTTATAGCATTTTGAATTTCTAGCATGGCTGACATTTTGAAAAGTCCTGAATTTTGTCACGCGATAAAAGGCGTATTTATGAACCGATTTGGATGTAACTTAGTTTATACATAGTACATACCAATGTCTCGACCGAGTTTGTTGGCCAGCTTCATCCGCCATGTTGTTTAAAATTGGCGGCCATTTAAATTTTTAAGAAAAATTTAAATTTGAAATGTGGTACCAAAAAAACTGAAAATTGAAAAAATATTTTTTTCTTATGTTTTTGACCTTGATAAAAAGATTCGGGAGCAGTTTTTGTTTCGTCTATATCTTAAAAAATGGCTGAGTTATAGCATTTTGAATTTCTAGCGAGGCTGACATTTTGAAACGTAGTAATTTTTGTCACGTGATAACAGGCGTATTTATGAACCGATTTGGATGTACCTTGGCGTGTACATAGTGCATACAAATATAACGACCGAGTTCGTTGGCCAGCTTCATCCGCCATCTAGTTTCAAAATGGCGGCCATTTAAAAAAATTTTTTAAATTTAAAATTTAAAATGCGATACCAAAAAATTAGAAAATGAAAAAGATTTTTTTTGTATGTGTTTTACCTTAATACAAATATTCCGGAACAGGTTTTGTTTCGTCTATATCTAAAAAAAATTCTGAGTTATAGCATTTTCAATTTCTATTGTGGCTGACATTTTAAAACGACCTGATTTTTGTCACGCGATAACATGCTTATTTATGAACCGATTTGGATGTAACTTGGTCTGTCTCTGTACATAGTACATACCAATGTCTCGACCGAGTTCGTTGGTCTGCTTCATTAGCCATCTTGTTTCAAAAGGGTTGCCATTTAAAAAAATAATAATTTAAGGTATTAAAAAATTGGAAAATGAAAAAGATTTTTTTTTATGTGTTTGGCCTTGATACATAGATTCTGGAGCAGTTTTTGTTTCTGAAAATTTGTTCTTTTGTTTATATCTTAAAAAATGGTTGAATTATAGCACTTTGAATTTCTCATCAAATTAAAAAAATTATATTTAAAGTGAGGTGCAAAAAAATAGAAATTGAAAAAGGTTTCTTTCTTAAGTATTTGACCTTGATATAAGGATTCAGTAGCATTTTTTGTTTGTCTTTATCTTAAAAAATGGCTCAGATATAGCAGTTTCAATTTCTAATGTGGGTGACATTTTGAAAAATCTGATTTTTTGCCAGCGACAGCACTCGTATATATCAATCGATTCAGATGTGAGTGAGCATGTGCACAGCAATTACTAAGGTCTCGACCAAGTTCACTGGTTAGCCTCATCCACCATGTTGTCTTAAAATGGCAGGCACTTTAAGAAATCACCGAATTTGGCAGCCAAATATAAGTTATCTTAAATAAAAGCAGCTTGGATAAAGCTGACTAATTTCGCGAAATTCTCATTCATAATGATTTAGTATTGATAAAAATTAGTATTGAATCTTCTATATTCGGTTTCCACTAAATTGAGCTTCGTGTGATTGAATAATATAAGTTGGCTTTGTTAAAATAAGGAATATGAAAGCTACCTCTTCCTCCCGGCACAGGCCGGAAGGACTTTTTTTATCTATAAAAATTTTCCTAATTAACTGACAAATTCTTTGCTATTAAATAACTGAGATGTTACTTTTAGGTTTTTTGTAGTGGCAAACGATTTTCTGGAAAAAAGGTTGTGCAGCACTAATATAAAAGATCTCTAAGAACATTTCCTAAATAATTCGAAATTTAAAAGAGAAGAAAATGGACGAAAAACGTTCTAAAAAACGCCCTAAATTGCGATATCTACGCAATCTCAGAAAGTACCCAACCAATTTCAAAAGTAATGGTTGGAAATTGATGATGACTGCCCTTGCTCCAATATAGGATCTATTTCATGTCGTCGTCGTCACTACCACCTTGCGCATGCATTTTAAAAACTTTCTAAATTGTGATTTCTTGTGATACTGAAGGGGCTAGCAACTTGAAATTTGGCATGGTAATTACTTATGAGATGTAAATGCTCTCTGAGAAGAGTTCCTTAAAAATTTGAAATTTAAAAGGGGTGAAAACGAACGGAAAGCATTCTAAAAACGTTCTAAATAGCGATTCCTACCCAATCTCACGAAATATAAACCGATTTCAGAAGTAATGGTTTCAAAATGATGGTGACAGTCCCCGCTCCAACATAGCCTATATTTTACGTTATTGTCACTACCACCTGGGGGTTATATGAGCAAATAATTTTCTAAATAGCGTTTTTTTTTTTTTTTGTTGCTGAGGGTGGTCTAACATTTGAAATTTGGAATGGAAATTACTTCAAAGATGCAAATGCTTTCTAAGAATTGTCGGAAGAAAATTCCAAATTTAAAAGGATGAAGCGAGCGAAAAGCGTTCTAAATTACGATTTTTATGCAGCCGTAAGAAATACTAAACCGATTTCAAACATAATGGTTCAAATTGATGTTGATAGGATCTGTTCAAATATAAGCTATATTTTATGTCTGTACCACTACCAGCAGAGGGTTGCAGGAGTAAAAAACTTTCTAAATTGCGATTTCTGCGGTACTGAAGAGGCTAGAAACTTTAAATATAGCACGGTAGTTACTTATAAAGTCCTTCCGGCCAGTGCCGGGAGGAAGAGGTAGCTTTCATATTCCTTATTTTAAAAAAGCCAACTTATATTATTCAAACACACGAAGCTGAATTTTGTGGAAACCGAATATAGGAGATTCAATACTCATTTTTATCAATACTAAATCGTAATGAATGAGAATTTCGCGAAATTAGTCAAGCTGCTTTTATTTAAAGTAACTTATATTTGGCTGCCAAATTTGGCGATTTCATAGCCTGCCATTTTAAGACAACATGATGGATGAGGCTAACCAGTGAACTTGGTCGAGACCTTAGTAATTGCTGTGCACATGCTCACTCACATGGGAATCGGTTGATATATACGAGTGCTGTCGCAGGCAAAAAATCAGATTTTTCAAAATGTCGCCCACATTAGAAATTGAAACTGCTATATCTGAGCCATTTTTTAAGATAAAGACAAACAAAAAATGCTCCTGAATCCTTGTATCTAGGTCAAATACTTAAGAAAGAAACCTTTTTCAATTTCTAATTATTTTGCACCTCACTTTAAATATATATTTTTTTAATTTAATGGCCGCCATTTTGAAACAAGATGGCTGATGAAGCTGGCCAGCGAACTTGGTCGAGATATTGATGTATACTATCCACATGCCTTCTTCCATCGAAATAGGCGAATACGTGTGTTATCGCGTGACAAATACAAGATCGTTTCATTGTGTTAGCCATGCTAGAAATTCAAAGTGCAATAATTCAACCATTTTTTAAGATATAAACAAAAAAACAAATTTTCAGAAACAAAAGCTGCTCCAAAATCTTTGTATCAAGGCCAAACACATAAAAAAATCTTTTTCATTTTCCAATTTTTTAATACTTCATTTTAAATTTTAAATTACATTTTTTTAAATAGCAACCCTTTTGCAACAAGATGGCGAATGAAGCTGGCCAACGAACTCGGTTGAGACATTGGTATGTACTATGTACAGACCAAATTACATCCAAATCGGTTCATAAATACGCCTGTTATCGCATGACAAAAATCAGGTCGTTTTAAAATGTCAGCCACAATAGAAATTCAAAATGCTATAACTCAGCCATTTTTTAAGATATAGACGAAACAAAAACTGCTTCCGAATCTTTTTATCAAGGTCAAACACATAAGAAAAAAATATTTTTTCAATTTTCAATTTTTTGGTACCACATTGCAAATTTAAATTTTTCTTAAAAATTTAAATGGCCGCCATTTTGAAACAAAATGGCGGCTGAAGCTGGCCAACGAACTCAGTCAAGACATTGGTATGTACTATGGATAAACGAAGTTACATCCAAATCGGTTCATAAATACGCCTTTTATTGCGTGACAAAATTCAGGACGTTTCAAAATGTCAGCCACGCTAGAAATTCAAAATGCTATAACTCAGCCATTTTTTAAGATATAGACAAAACAAAAACTGCTCCGGAGTCTTTGTATAAAGGTCAAATACATAAGGTAAAAATATTTTTCCATTTTCAATTTCTTGGTACCACATTTCAAATTTTAAATTTTTTTAAAAACTTTAAATGGCCGCCATTTTGAAACAAAATGGCGGATGAATCTGGCCAACGAACTCGGTCGAGATATTGGTATGTACTATGTACACACCGAATTACATCCAAATCGGTTCATAAATACGAGAGTTACAGTGTGACATAGGTCATATATATATATATATATATATATATATATATGGATATATATATATATATATATATATATATATATATATATATATATATATATATATATATATATATATCAATTTTGAACGGAGGGTGGTTTCGGGGTCTGGGGGTCATGATCGATGAAAATATACCAAAATTTTTTTAAATCGCTTTCCTCCGAACGGCTGCAATAGGTAGCTTTTTGTAATGAAAGCTACCTAAAAATATAAATGAACAGTAGAAAATAAATTAATTTCGAAATTAAAAAGGGGTGAAGCGAAGGGAAGGAGCGAAAAGCATTCTAAAAGAGTAATAAATTACGATTTCTATGGAAACTCAGTAAATAATAAACCGATTACAGAAGTTATTGGTTGCGAATCAAGTCTCATAGTTCCTTATCCTATACGGGCTATATTTTATGCCGATGTCACTACCACCTTCACTGTAAAAAAAACGACATTTTTACAGTACAAAGTACTGTTCATCTCGCGCACAAACTCGATCACAGTCAATGTGCTGTATCTGTCTTTCGTTTCCTGACTATTTAACATGGAAAATGCAGTAGTTGCGTGAAATTAACAGCACAATGTGCTGGCAATTTGGACGCCAGCAGTTTGTGCTGTAAAAAAATGCATACGTTCAAATTGCCAGCACATTGTGCTGTTAATTTTACTCAACTACTGTATTTTTCATGTTAATATAGTCAGGAAACCAAAGAAAGATACAGCACATTCACTGTGATCGAGTTTGTTATGGCAAATCTACAGTGGTGTTTTAGGTAGCTTTCTTTACAAAAAAGCTACCTATTGCAGCCGTTCGGAGGAAAGCGATTTCAAAAAATTTTGGTATATTTTCATCGATCATGACCCCCAGACCCCGAAACCACCCTCCGTTCAAAATTGATATATATATATATATATATATATATATATATCTGACTTATGTCACACTGTAACTCCCGTAATTATGAACCGATTTCGATGTAATTCGGTGTGTACATAGTACATACCAATGTCTCGACCGAGTTCGTTGGCCAGCTTCATCCGCCGTTTTGTTTCAAAATGCGGCCATTTAAAATTTTTAAAAAAATTTAAAACTTGAAATGTGGTACCAAAAAATTAAAAATGGAAAAATATTTTTTTCTTATGTATTTAACCTTTATACAAAGATTCCGGAGCAGTTTTTGTTTCGTCTATAGCTTAAAAAATGGCTGAGTTATAGCATTTTGAATTTCTAGCATGGCTGACATTTTGAAACGTCCTGAATTTTGTCACGCAATAAAAGGCGTATTTATGAACCGATTTGGATGTAATTCGGTGTGTACATAGTACATACCAATCTTTCGACCGAGTTCGTTGGCCAGCTTCATCCGCCATTTTGTTTCAAAATGGCGGCCATTTAAAATTTTTTTAAAAATTTAAAATTTGAAATATGGTACCAAAAAATTGAAAATGGAAAAATATTTTTTTCTTATGTATTTGACCTTTATACAAAGATTTCGGAGCAGTTTTTGTTTCGTCTATATCTTAAAAAATGGCTGAGTTATAGCATTTTGAATTTCTAGCGTGGCTGACATTTTGAAACGTCCTGAATTTTGTCACGCGATAAAAGGCGTATTTATGAACCGATTTGGATGTAACTTCGTTTATACATAGTACATACCAATGTCTCGACCGGGTTCGTTGGCCAGCTTCACCCGCCATCTTGTTTAAAAATGGCGGCCATTTAAATTTTTAAGAAAAATTTAAATTTGAAATGTGGTACCAAAAATTGAAAATTGAAAAAATATTTTCTTCTTATGTGTTTGACCTTGATAAAAAGATTCGGGAGCAGTTTTTGTTTCGTCTATATCTTAAGAAATGGCTGAGTTATAGCATTTTGAATTTCTAGCGTGGGTGACATTTTGAAACGTCCTGATTTTTGTCATGCGATAACAGGCGTATTTATGAACCGATTTGGATGTAATTTGGTCTGTACATAGTACATACAAATATCTCGACCGAGTTCGTTGGCTAGCTTCATCCGCCATCTTGTTTCAAAATGGCGGCCATTTAAAAAAATTAAAAAATTAAAAACTTTAAATGAGATACCAAAAAAATTGGAAAATGAAAATGATTTTTTTGTATGTGTTTGACCTTAATACAAAGATTCCGGAACAGTTTTTCTTTCGTCTATATCTAAAAAAAATGGCTGAGTAATAGCATTTTGAATTTCTCCTGTGGCTGACATTTTAAAACGACCTGATTTTTGTCACGCGATAACAGGCGTATTTATGAACCTATTTGGATGTAACTTGGTCTGTACATAGTACATACCAATGTCTCGACCGAGTTCGTTGGCCAGCTTCATTCGCCATCTTGTTTCAAAAGGGTTGCCATTTTAAAAAAAATTAAATTAAAAATTTAAAATGAGGTATTAAAAAATTGGAAACTGAAAAAGATTTTTTTTATGTGTTTGGCCTTGATACAAAGATTTCGGAGCAGTTTTTGTTTCTGAAAATTTGTTCTTTTATTGATATCTTAAAAAATGGTTGATTTATAGCACTTTGAATTTCTAGCATGGCTAACATTTTGAAACGATCTTGTATTTGTCACGCGATAACACACGTAAATTTGTTCTTTTATTGATATCTTAAAAAATGGTTGATTTATAGCACTTTGAATTTCTAGCATGGCTAACATTTTGAAACGATCTTGTATTTGTCACGCGATAACACACGTATTCGCCTATTTCGATGTAAGAAGGCACGTGGATAGTATACATCAACACCTCGACCAAGTTCGCTGGCCAGATTCATCAGCCATCTTGTTTCAAAATGGCGGCCATTAAATTAAAAATTATATATATATTTAAAGTGAGGTGCAAAAAAATTAGAAATTGAAAAAGGTTTCTTTCTTAAGTATTTGATCTTGATATAAGGATTCAGGAGCATTTTTTGTTTGTCTTTACCTTAAAAAATGGCTCAGATATAGCAGTTTCAATTTCTATTGTGGGTGACATTTTGAAAAATCTGATTTTTTGCATGCGACAGCACTCCTATATATTAACCGATTCCGATGTGAGTGAGCATGTGCACAGCAATTACTAAGGTCTCGACCAAGTTCACTGCTTAGCCTCATCCACCATGTTGTCTTAAAATGACAGGCACTTTAAGAAATCGCCGAATTTGGCAGCCAAATATAAGTTACTTTAAAGAAAAACAGCTTGGATAAAACTGACTAATTTCGCGAAATTCTCATTCATTATATTGATAAAAATTAGTATTGAATCTCCTATATTCGGTTTCCTCCTAAATTGAGCTTCGTGTGTTTGCATGATATAAGTTGGCTTTTTTTAAATAAGGATTATGAAAGCTACCTCTTCCTCCCGGCACTGGCCGGAAGGACTTTTTTACAGTGTGGTTGGCAGGAACAACATGAAAGCCTTTAAAAACATCTAAATCCCGTTTTCTATAGAATATTATGAAATACCAACGGGTTTCAAGGTTAATGTTGGCAAATTAATGGTGACAGTCTCTGTTTCAACATTTTTCAGACTATTTCTATTTCAACTCTGCTTCGGCATTTTATGTTGGTGGCACTAACACCAGAGAGGTGGTAGACTGTTAGACAAGAAGCTTGGAATTTGGCATGATGGTTAATTTTAAGATGTAAATGTGTTAAGACAGTTTCTAAAAAAATCAAATCTTCAAATGAATACTGAAATGAGCATAAAAGTTTCAAAATACTTTCTAAATTATCATTTAATTGGAATTAGTTTTAGTTCTTCTTATTAATTAAAATCCCATTTCTGTCTATTGCACTTTTATAACGAAGGTTAGTTAAACTGTGGCTTAATTTATAATTTTTGAATTATTTCAAAATGTGTTCTAATAAAAAATAGTCATGCAAGTATCACTTGGCATATTACAACTATTACGCGAGCAAAGCCGCGGTGTTTGCTAGTATATAAATAAAACTGTGGATCAAATTTTATATATTTAAAAAGATATAAAAAAAATTCAACATTTTTTGAAATTTTTTCGAAACAATTTCATTTTTTTTTTAAGTAAAATTCCATTTTTTCACAAAAATAATATATATTTTTTTTTTGTGTGTGTGTGATAAATGCATGCCATAATGCACCCTTGAATAATATTTAAAGTAAAATTTACAAAAAATAAAAAAAATGATTTTTAAGGTTTTTAAGGTTCCTCGTCCCCTTAAATGTACAAGTGTAGCTTCTAAAAAGCATAAATTCCTCACATACAAGGCCCCACCAGTGGCCGAGAGGTTCTGCTGTCGAATCTGGTAGACGGGAGGTGTTGGGTTCGATCCCAATAGCGCCCGTCGTCCTAATCGTTCGGAGTTTTCGTGGTTTTCTTCGAACCTTGGATTTCCAAGCGTTAATACGGGTTAGGTTCCCTTAGAAAGACCCCCACGAAGGGCACTCCCCCCGGGCCTATATCCCTCGTGCAGATAATTGGCCGTCATAAATACAACCAACCAACCTCACATACAAGACAGACACTTTTTTTTTTTATGAAAATCATTTCTACTTTCAAAAAGAAAATAAAAATTATACATTTCATAATAATTTGAAATTTCCCTTCTGATAAAGAAATCATTCTTTATTTATTTTTTCAACATACTATCATATTTTACCCTGTTTGCATTTCCGAGAACTCACAATCTTATAGCGAGTGGGAGGTGGAGTAATGTAAAAGGAAACCTGCCGTGGGATGTTTTGAGGTCGATGGCTCAAGTAGATAGGTTATTGAACATGGTTGAGGTCTGTTTCTGAACAGAATAAATGCATTGGGTTTAAAAATCATAGTAAAAATCGCTTTCTGCTGAACGAATATCTTTGGAATAATTGTGAACATTTTATAGGTGTGTTTAAGCTAAAATATCCATTTTCTACTAGGTTTAGATTTTTTTCTTTCATTTATAGAATACACCTTTGGGTTTAAAAAATGGTTTGTTTTTTTATGCATGACAATTAATTCAAATGATGTAGCTAATTTAGTAAACTAGAAATAAATATTTTGACGCAGTCATCAGGTAGTAAAAATTCAACCGCTGTAGTTTTCCTTGTGTTGCTACTCTTTCTTTTTTCTTAACTTTTAGTAATTTTTTTTTATAATTTTTTTCAATTTATTTAAATTTTTGTAGAGCCAGAGGACAGCAAAAAATTAATGCAGGAAGTAAATACCTTGGTGAAAAAATTCACAGTGTCGCAGAAACTGTATTCAAGGTCATTTACTTCCTATTTACAGGAATTTCCAAGAATGTCCCCCCGCCTTTGTTTTCATAGAAAACGGGTTCCACGGCTAATAAGATATTTCTGCAATCTTCAAATGCTTTTTTAAATGTAGCGTTCAAAAAGCGGCATCTACTCGTATTAGAAAATTACTTTTTTTATATTTTATAAACTGTGCTCTTGTGCAACTAAAGTTTTCTGTATAGTAAATTATTATTATTACTAGCCGCATCTGGTTGACCAGTTTGGTCGCCTTGAAATGCATGCTAAGCATTGCAACATGTTACCTTTATTTACAATTTAATTTATTTGTTTAATCCTTCAACAAATCGGACGATTCTTACAGAGAAATCGAGAATTCAGCACGATGAGGGCGACATTTCGTATCTTGTTTGTTGTAGTGTATTTCATCTTTCTTCACAAGAAACCGCGTACGTCACTTAGTCATTTATGTTTCATGTGATCATTATTATTTGTGATATTGACGTATCATCCGGACCGTGAGATAGATCGCCAAAAATGGTTGTCAATTGCCCATCTTTTTTATCGTTGCCAATGATGTTCGAAACAATAATTAACATTATTTAATACATAACATTGTCAAAAATGGTACACAATACCAAATAAATTGTTAAATTAATAAATAAAATATAATAAACGAATTATAGTAAATAAATAGAAACAATTGCACATTTGCTTATCACTTGTAAAAATTATCCCCAATCTATTCGCTAAACGCCCATTAAAAAAGAATGACGTCCTCCATTGAAACGGTTTAATCTGATCTATTGTACGAATGCATCTCCAAATTTTTACAATGCTTGTACTTTTTAATATCATGACGTCACCGTTTAATGACGTAATTGTTATTTTAAATAACGAAAAACTAATAAATCAATAAAACATAATTAAAAATAACTATAAATGTCGAATTAAAAAGCACTTCATGACCTAACAAATAAGTATAAAGAATCTTGAAAGAAGTTGAGTTATAAAGCACTTCACCTAATAGAATGGTTGTGACAGCTTTTCTGTCCCATAGCTATCATTTTTATTCAAAATTAATTTAAAACATAATTTTCTTACTTTTAGATCATATTAGCCTCCCCGCCCTCTTTCCTATAATGAAATATGTGATTAAATTCATTTCTCAAAAACATCCAGATTTTATTAATGTGTTTCCTTTCTTTTTCTAAAAACATCTTTATTTCACGCCGCTCAAAGATTCATTTCTTTTTTTCTTTTTTTTCTCTTATCTGTCTGTTCCACTGCAGCTGCTAGTAACAATATCTCTTCATTTAATTTCATGCAAAGAAAAGCTTCCTTATCACTGCTAAGATGGAACCGTTGAAAATCTTTTAACAACGAATGTGAAAGGAATGTATTTTATGCGAGGGTCGGAATATTTCCCTTTCATCGGTCAGCAGTATGTAATTTTAAGTAACACTTGTTTAAGCGAATACCAGTCTGTAATATAAACACCTCCCAGATGTTTCTGCCGTCTCTCACATCGAAATGAGATGCGGTTTTTAAAATCACGTTGCATGGAGGTTAAATCTTTTTGTCAGTTGGTTTTACCAGATGCCTTTCTTGGCATTTCGCGATTGTATGTTGCGGGCATTTTTAGTGTAATCATTTCGCTTAGATAATGATTCCCAGGATTTGTGGACTGGCAACCATTTTCCATGACGCGTTTCATTCTTCTCATCGGGGTTGCTGGATTTTTGGGCTAATCATTTGGCTCGCGAATAAAACCTTTGTCCACAGTTCGTTCAGGGTGCCAATGTTTGAATTTGGCGAAGTGTAGCGACGAGTGTGATATGATTCTTGTGAAATCACGCACTCAACTTTTGATCTCGAAAGAAAAAGGATGTAAGACCTTCACGGTCTGTGGGTCACGCCCAGGCGTACCTTGTAAAATATTTACTCTCTCTCTCATTCTTAATTAATTATGAGAAAGATCTCTTTTGTAACTTTAAATTTAAAATGTTGAATAAATTTTCATAGTTCCTGTAATATGGTTGGAGTTTTTGCATTTAAGCGAACCATCCCACTGAACTATATTACATAAATTTGGCCCATCGGCCGGTATTTTCTCCAACCTAAAAAAAAAATATATATATATAGTTGATAGAGAGAAATCCCCCCCCCCCCCCCCCACTGTTAAAATGGATGTATGCTCCGCTTTTGACGAGACGAATTCCAGTTAGATATTAAAAGGACAGTTGTCTTCTTAAAGTTCCCTGCCAGTTCCTGTCTCTGTGGCTATGATGTTGGAATCAAGAGTATGTCATCACCTCTCCACTTAAGCGACAAGCCATGGTTGCCTGTTTGACGTGCCTGTGATGCGCGACGCTGTGTTTTTTTTAAATTCAAGACTGCTTACTACTCAGTGCTGTGCTCAATTTCTCCTGGAGTCTTCTACATGTGCGTTATCAGTGATTTGCGTTTTTACAGGTGATCTGTGTTTTCTTCAAAAAATGTGTCAACACAAAAAAGTAATACTTCAGCACCTGTGTTCTCGACAAAAAAAAGGGTACCTAATAATGTGCGGATTCATCACAATTCATTTTTTTATATTGTTTGTGAAATAGCAAAAAAAAAGAAAAAAAGTGAAACCTAGTGTACCTTACAAAAAAAAGTGCACCTGACAATGTCAAAAATTCATCGTGCTTCATTCCGAATATTGCCTTTATGATATAATTTTCTTTTCTTTTCAAAATGTGTTTTTACGCAAGGAAATCTAAAAAAAAAGTGTTTCTCACTTACAATAAGAGGGGCGCATCATTTAAAAAGTATGTGCTTTTCTGTGACTTATATGAAAATCTCAAAGTGAACTTAGTGTGACACTAGTTGTGTTAATTACTACAGTTAAAAAGTGCATTTTTAGGTAGTGTTAAAAAAAAAAATGATTAAGAATACACTACAAATTTCAACATGAACATTTTTTTCTCCTTTTTAAAATCTTAATTTTAATTAATACAGTATTTTCCTTTTATATATTTTTTTCAGTTTCATCTCTTTTCATGCTATGATAAATGTTTCTATAGTCATACTTGTTTAACATTTTATTACTCCATACTATTCCATATTGTTTTTATTAAGGCTGCTTATAAAAGGTAATAGCCGGAAGAGAGAAGATATCGGCTTTATAAAGAAATTTTTTTTTTAAATCGTTAAACTTGCAGCTATAATTCTAAGCTGCTCTTTGCATGTTAATGTTTAAAAGGTAAGTGCTATTTAAGTTCAGTTATTTTATGAATGTTTAAATATACTTTATTTTCATGCATGACAAGGATTTTCTGGGTTTAACATTTATCGTGAAAGATATTGCGCTTGCATTCCTTGTCGCTATTGCACAAACAATACCCTTTTAAAATTTATCTAATTTATCTATGCAGATTTTGTTGCTTTTAATTATAGTTATGAATGACATATTTTTAACGAAAGGTGTGTTTTTTTAATTTAATTTCTAGTTTGATTGAAAAGAGATGTATTTGTTTTTATCTCTGTTATGAATATTTAATATGTTAGGAAATATTTCACCTGCTTTTAAAAATATAAGTTTTTACTTACAGATCGGCAGTTGATGTGTAAAGTAAAATTTATGAATAATTGGGATGCATTTCTAAGGAGATAAAAAAAAAAGGGTAGCATTTTTTTTAGGTGTGTTGCATTTGATTCATATTAGAAACTTCCTGAGTATCTTGCATTGGCACATTGACGCACTTCAGAGATAATATATTCCTTTTATTTTATCTCTAGGCCTTGAAGTTGCCTCTCTGTTGTTTTATCATTTGTTGCACATAAATACGCTGGCTCGTATGCTGTCTGTTAACAGTATGATTTAAATAATATGTTGTGTCATATTGCAACTTATTCAGTATAGTGTTTTTTATGAGTAGTTTACTGGGGATTTTTAAATGTTTTTTTTTATTGTTAGTTAAGATGTTGTCATTCAGCCTTTCTTAAAGATTGTGATAAAAATAAAGTCTACAGATATATTTATCTTAGATTGTAAATGACTTACTTTTAAATACCTTTTACACTAGTAGATCTCGGACACACTTTTGAAATTTCTTTTTAGAGTTAATATATATTATTTTTTTTCTATGCAGAAAGTTTTATGTTTTATGACTTTATTAAAATTTTTTTTGCACTGATTAAGAGTAATGTGAAATATGTTGGATTTGCATATTCGTGGCAATTTAAAATAAGTATAGAGGAGGTGAGCATAACATTTTTTTTTCTCAGTTAGATGTGGGCACTTGATTAGAAATTTACATACAGTTGGCGTAATCATAAGTTAAAAAAAAATATTAGATTATTTATCTTTCACATAAATATTTTCTTGGATGGTGAACTTTGGCAAAATATTTTGTAAGCTTAGATTAGTTTATCCTGGCATACATTTTCTTTAGGCATATTACATAGCTCGAGTCATCATATCTGAATAAGTGGTTGACTAAGGGTTAAAAAGAAACTAAAACTGCATCTGCCAAATTCATTACTGTCTTGAGTTAACAGAAGCGTGCGTAAAATGTATAACTCTACGCTAAAAATTGTAGAAGCTATGCAAGCCAAACATGTTCCAAGAAAAGAATGAAAGGGAAAAAAAAACATATTGATAGCCAAAAATAATAAGCAATGTACCTTATGTGGTATGAATGTATGTATCCGTCACAAGACAACTGTGAGACTTGAACTCACAAATTAAAAAAATTTTAAATCTGAAGAAGAAAAAAAAATGCCAAAAATTTAGTTTAATGAGTATATGTGAATAGCCCTTTAAAAAAAAATAAAGTGTACCTAACAGCTCACATTATGCATGTGACTACATTTTATAAAAAAACTCTTACCGATATCAAATACCATGTCAGTTATAATAAAAAAAATACCTTATGTTATAACTTAAAATAGCAACGAGTCACCAGCCGCGCGTAAACAATGAAGTCTAACAGTACATTAGCTGCATGTGTAAAACTGTACACCCGGTTAATTATCCCTTGCAAAAAAACTTTAAGATGACTGTGTAAACAATGTACAATAGTTACATTATGTTATAATTTCTGAAAAACTTTTAAACACACGAACTAAAAAAAACACTTGACATTAAAAGAAAGTCTATCTAAAAACAATTACGAAGTTGTGAATGAAGTGAAAAAAAATGCAATCTTAAAGCTAAACACAAATGATGCTAAAAGAAACCTATACATGCACAGACGGCAATGAATGTCCTTAACCATGGTGAGTATTAATTGAAATATAACAAAATTCAGCAAAACTGAACGAGTCAATGTGTGTATGTGTGTGAAGTACCAGGCCAAACATGACATCCCAAACCACGTGCATGAGAGGGGAAAAAACATGTGTGATTAATACCTAACAATGCTATCTGCCCATAGCAAGTTAGAAATAAAGTGTAAATTATAACATACTGTGATTTTTTTTGGGAACCGGGGACTTAGTTAAATTGCAGGAATCTAAAAAATCTACCCCTTATTATTTAGGGCAGAAGCCATAAGCTGATGCCACTAGAATTCACAAAATTTCAATATGTAGGGCTACACTTGTTTGAGCGCGTGCAGCTTGCACAATTTTTGTCTCTGGTAGTCCTGTGCCTTATGCACAAATTTTTGTAAGTTTCTTATGCCAGTAATGAAGCAACCTAAGATAATACAAATAAGCTTCAATTTTATGAAAGAATTCATCTTTCCTTAAAGTAACAAATTTTTTTTCTGGTGTGTTTTTGTCCTTTGTTTTTTTATTTGCTTGCATTTATTTAATATTATGATCTTATGCAAGATCAAATTTTTGAGAAGTCGTAAATACAGTAAATGCTTCTCTATATGAATAGATACATGACTAAAATGCTGGTACCAGCGCTACAAATACAATGCCACAAAAAAATTAAATATAGGATCCTGTGTTATCAACTAATGTGGCCCTTTTATTTTGTGGAATATTTAATTAAAAAAAGATTTTTTTGAATATTATGAGCGCTCAGTCATGGACATAACACAATTCTTGTGAATTGTTTTGAAAGCAAGCAAATTTTTTTTTCTGCTTACTTATAGTTGTATAAAATATTTTACAGGAGCTAACGGGAAATAGTTTCACAGACAAGTTAAAATAAGTTTCTTGGTAGATATCAACTTAAATAGTTAATTTTACTTATTTTGTCATGATACATATTCTGTAAGTGCGAAGGTGGACAAAGGATTTTAAGTAGATATAAAGCTGCAACGTACACGTTTCAGCTTTCTTCTGTTGTGGTGGTGAGTTATGTGACAGCGTTTCTGTCCCATAGCTATCATTTTTATTCAAAATTAATTTAAAACATAACTTTCTTACTTTTAGATCATATTAGCCTTCCCCCCCCTCTTTCTATAATTAAATATGTGATTAAATTCATTTCTCAAAAACATCCAGATTTTATTAATGTGTTTTCTTTCTTTTTCTAAAAACATCTTTATTTCACGCCGCTCAAAGATTCATTTCTTTTTTTTCTTTTTTTTCCCTTATCTGTCTGTTCCACTGCAGCTGCTAGTAACAATATCTCTTCATTTAATTTCATGCAAAGAAAAGCTTCCTTATCACTGCTAAGATGGAACCGTTGAAAATCTTTTAACAACGAATGTGAAAGGAATGTATTTTATGCGAGGGTCTGCATTTTTCCCTTTCATCGGTCTGCAGTATGTAATTTTAAGTAACACATGTTTAAGCGAATGCCAGTCTGTAATATAAACACCTCCCAGATGTTTCTGCCGTCTCTCACATCGAAATGAGATGCGGTTTTTAAAATCACGTTGCATGGAGGTTAAATCTTTTTGTCAGTTGGTTTTACCAGATGCCTTTCTTGGCATTTCGCGATTGTATGTTGCGGGCATTTTTAACGTAATCATTTCGCTTAGATAATGATTCCCAGGATTTGTGGGCTGGCAACCATTTTCCATGACGCGTTTCATTGTTCTCATCGGGGTTGCTGGATTTTGGGATAATCATTTGACTCGCGAATAAAACCTTTGTCCACAGTTCGTTCAGGGTGCCAATGTTTGAATTTGGCGAAGTGTAGCGACGAGTGTGATATGATTCTTGTGAAATCACGCACTCAACTTTTGAT
The DNA here is from genome assembly GCA_963932465.1 of Maratus speciosus. Taxonomy (NCBI): domain Eukaryota; kingdom Metazoa; phylum Arthropoda; class Arachnida; order Araneae; family Salticidae; genus Maratus; species Maratus speciosus. The sequence continues at coordinate 267,050,018 of OZ010786.1, forward strand.
CTCGAAAGAAAAAGGATGTAAGACCTTCACGGTCTGTGGGTCACGCCCAGGCGTACCTTGTAAAATATTTACTCTCTCTCTCACTCTTAATTAATTATGAGAAAGATCTCTTTTGTAACTTTAAATTTAAAATGTTGAATAAATTTTCATAGTTCCTGTAATATGATTGGAGTTTTTCCATTTAAGCGAACCATCCCACTGAACTATATTACAATGGTACTAAAATTTTACTGGGTTACATGCTCCAATTACTTTTTGCATGACAAAATTCATGGTTGGAGAACTTGCTATGTGAATGATTACCCCCATAAATTAATATTTTTTCACTCATTGAAGAATGAATCTTTTGTGTGTACTTCGGTGGAAAGAGATATTGGGCTGTTAATTTAATTTTCTCTGAAGTTATCGCAAAGTATACACATACTTCAATGTAACTCATCTTTCAAACATTATTTTTTCAAACGATATTTCTAAATGTGTAATTCTTATGCAGTTTTAGCGCCAACAGTATCTGAGAGGTTCTGCTCTCGAAGCTGGTAGACGGGAGGTGCTGGGTTCGAACCCAATCGTGCCCGTTGGTCTAACAGTTTCGGAATTTTCGTGGTTTTCTTCAAAACCTTGGATTTCCATGCGTAAATACGGGTTAGGTTCCCTTAGAAAGACCCCCACGTAGGGCAACTTCCCTAGTTCCTATATCCCTCAAGTAGATAATCGGCCGTCAAAAATCAACTCAACAACTTATGCAGTTTTATCCGAAAAAATAATTTTGATTAAAACTGGTCGCTCGGCGAAGTGGCGAAAAGCGAAGTGGGCATACTGGCAAACTGTTGATGACAGCCAAATGCTTTGCGCTTTATAATAATAACCTATATAATATTTGGCAACTTATCACCTGCGCCTGGCTAACATTAAAGTACCAATTTGACCGCCTGTCATACAAAAAGTAAAGCGGGTAGCCCAGAACTGTTGATAACAGTCCCATGACTTATACTTCTATTATATAGATTTTTATTTTATTTGCGTTTTGTTAAGAAAAAGTATCCCGCGCCCGCACATCTTCCCGCGTTAAGAAATCTGAAATTATTTCGGACAGAAATCAGCAGTTTATACACAGGTTCTTTACCTTTAGGCAAAATGCAGTTATTTCGGAAAAAAACTAATTGGTGATGTTGCAGGATATTTTGTCCGAAATGCTAGCTATTCTCCTGCAGAATTCTTGTTGAGATTTTTTGCTGATTTTTTTACTTGGGGTTTGAAGATTTTAAATTTCGTGTACTGACGTGATGGAAGATGAAGGTAAAGGAGAGATTTTTTTTGGAGGGGAGGGGGGGGGGTGCGTGTGGGTGGTGAGCGGTTGCGTGTTTAGTCAGGCATGTGCATGTCAAACTCGTGTACGCCTTGTGCCAATTTAAGTATTAATGCAAAATCGCGGGCAACATAACAAATTGATAATATTATTACCGTTTCAAAGAATAAAGTTTAAATACATAAAAATCCAACATATTAATGAAAAATTCACGCAAAAATCCAGTCATAGTCAGAAATTATTTTATCTTACTTTTCGAAAAAATACTTGGTATTAAAGTTCATAAAACAAATTTAGAAAATTTGAATGAATTTCTAAATTGTATTTATTTTACAAATTAATTGTACATTCTGATCTGTTAATCGTTATCTGGCAAAGGAATAGATGTCAAGCTTCAGGATTTTTTTTAAACTACAAAATAAAAATGAAAATATTTTGATTTATTCAATAAAATGTGTCTTGTATCTATTTGTTACATATTTGATTTGATTTATTAAATACATTTTCTGGGTGATATTACGTTCAGTTGACTTCAAAAATAATAAAAGGTTTGTAACTATCCAATGAGTCGTACAAAAAAGTGCCCTACAGAATATAACTAAAATACGAGTATGTTTAATTGCACACTATAATTAATCTAGTTGGATGTGGCAATCCCAAAACTTTCTTCTATTTTATACATGTTAATTCTTCCTGAAAAATGCAGCACAGCAGCGCCACCGGTTAGGTGGTTTGCACCAAAATCTAATCAGCAACAACTTATGTCAACTTCTAACTGAATGTGAAGTTTCATGAAAATTGGAGCATTAATTATTGAAAAATTTCTGGATTGAGGGCATCATAAGAAATTTAAATTGTGTATGGATGGACAGGTCGGCAGACAGATTAATTACATATACCGTGCGGTTGTAACAACCTATTTGATAGTTTAGTAAAAGTAATAAGTAGGTAATATTATTTTTTAATTTCCATATTCATAAATAAAAATTTTGTTTGCATTATAAACAAGAAAGAAAAAAATCATTCTTCAAGCACAGATTATGACACACTTTCCAACACATTCAGAATAATGTAACAGAACTGTACCATTTAAAAAATTAAAATATTACGTCTAATTCCACTATACGGAAACGCATAACACATTTCAAAACCCAACATCAGCTGTTTACACCTACAATCGGAAAATTGACCGAATTTTTTAGCGGCCCTGTATAGGGTATATAGATTTGTATTTATTAACTACATGCATGCCAAAATTTAGTTCACTTAAGAGATACATTTACTTCAGTTGAAAATTTCCCTTCAGCAATTTCCTCTAATAAGGAGAATGGCACGTGGATACTTTTCTGCAGCCTTGTATATGAGGTATAGAGTTTATATCTAACGAGTAACATACAAAAATTAATTAAATTTAAAAGCGCATACCGAATTTTAAACCGTACACTCCAGCAATTATTATTCAAAGACAGTACTGTAACCGATTTATTTTGTGTGTCCCTGTAAATGAATAAAAAATGCCATGAATACCCTGTTCTAACGTGATTGTAGTGAAATTCAGTGATTTATATAAGTTTCAATACATTTGAAATGACTTAATGTCATTAATATACTCTGCAAACAACTTTTTCCCATTATACCATAATGTAATGGAATACTTTTAAGTGCCCGTGTAATTGAACTATTTATCCTACATACTTCATATACAATACCAAACATGCACGGAAAAAACTGTTTTGTTGAAACAACTAAATTTTGGTTAATATAGCTCCAACCAAATATTTTAGTTGGAATGATCGAATTTTGGTTAGATTAACCAAGTGATTTTGTTAATTCAACAAATCATTTGGTTAGCCCAACCGAAATATGGTCATTCTAACCAAAATATTTGGTTGGAGCTATATTAACCAAAATTTAGTTGTTTCAACAAAACAGTTTTTTCCATGTGCTTTGGTGACTCTAAATAACCTTTATCAATTTCATGAAAATCCGAGTATATTTACGGGAGTTAGAGAGTGGCCAGACGGCCAGATGGACAGATAAAACGAATGCATAAACACATTTCAACTTTGTTGGAAAGTGTTAAAAAAAGAGTTTAAACTCAAAACAATCACCATAAATGTCTTCATGCAGTAAAACATAAAAAAAAAACAGATTTTATATCTAGATAACCTATTTACCACCAATCGTCTTTACAAAATTCAATAGAATGTTGTAATGAATCATTAATACCTATTTGTATCTTGAGTGTGGCCGTCATTGGAGTTGAAGAATGTTCAGTATAATTTACACTATCTAATTTTAAATTGGAGTATGGTTATCACACACAATGCATTTTAGCTTCAACTTTATTTTACAAGAAGAAACTAAGATCATAATAATTTTTTGTTTCTACATGATGTTATCATGCTACCAATCGAGCCCGGATATTTTGGTACAGATCAACGCGGCTGCAGGTTTTTAATGTAGTATGTAGCCGAATTTAACTACAAAAAATATTTTTAAGTACTTGAAGCAACAAAAAACAAAGTGGAGTTACTAGTTTTTCTATTAGGTGTACTCCCTTCCTAAAAATTAAATTCCAAAATACGTCAATTTTTTGCGCCGAGAAAGCACGTAACCCCTTGATCCGTCGTTTTATAAAATCTCTCCAAAATTAGTTTCATAAGGATTTTGTACATATAGGGTAGATGTAATCCTTTGCAATAAACCGTGAGTCTTTTTGAGTGTAAAATTGGAAACATATCGTCCTTCATCTCATTTTTAATTTTAATTTTTGTAATAAATTTGAGAATTGCAAACATTTCCATTCTTTTCTTAAATTAAATTAATCTTTTTTCGAGGCCAAGTAGAATAAAAAAGTTTTATTCATGCATATACACATATGCATATACATACATACAAAGTTCTAAAATAACAGTATGTAATAACCAATTATAAATAAGAGTTTCACAAATATTTGTTTTACAAAGTGCATCTATGCATATTTACACAAATCCACTATTACATTCGTTAATACATACCCGCTAACACCCGTGTATACATACAAATACAGCTCATATTCAAAATATCAGAATAATTGAGAAAATTAATTAGAAAAAATATTTTTCATTTATTTGTTTTTGATACTAAGTAAATGCAATTAAATTTCTTATAAATTAAATCTGAAATGTTTAGAAAAGATTTTTAACATTTACAAAATATAAAATACAGTACAATAAATTAGGTATACAGCTTTCTGAAACACATCAGAATAAAATTTAGATTGCTTCAAAATATTAGAATATTTTATTTAACGCAACAATATTACCTTCAGAATATGGAGTAAATGGTAGTTAATATTTTGTAGCTTCTCCTTTAGCTTTCATAACAGCGTACAATCGATCTTGCATACTATATACAAGGTGTTTACAAACATTTCTATCAATATTAGCCCAAATAGACGTTACGCGTGCCACTAACTCAGTTTTACTTGAAAGAGAATTTTGTTGGAGATTTTTCTTCATTATACACCATAAGTTTTCAATGGGATTAAGATCTGGTGAGTTCGGTGGCTAAGGAATTACTTTAGTTTTGCACTGGCGGAATTAATTCTTAGTTGACACCGAGGTATACGGAGACGATAAATCTTGTTGAAAGGTGAAATCATCTTCAAATAAATCTTCTGATGATGGGATCATGTAATATTCCAAAATTTCTTGATATATCTGAGAGTTAACCTTTTCGGAGACGATGTATAACTTTCCAGGTTCTTCTGTACTCATGCAACCCCAAACCATGACACTAGTAGGAAATTTTACGAAACGTTTATGGCATTCTTTATCAAATGCTTCTTGTTTCATTCTCTAAACTCGAATACCTTGATTACCATATGAAAAATAAAACATATTTTCATCATTAAAGAATATATTTTTCCAATCTTCTTCGGTCCATAAACGTCTTGATTTACACCAATTCAATCTTATAACTTTTTGTTTTGCAGTCATGAGAGGTTTTGTTTTCGATACACGAAATTCAAACTTAAATTTATGAAGACGTCTTAATGTTGTTGATGTAGAAACTTCAACTCCTTTATTTTTCCATTTTCGGTGCAGGAATCGCACACTTTTAAAACGGTTTTTCTTAACGCTTCAGTTTCCTGTCATCTCTAGCAGATGTTTTTGGTTTTCGGCCGCCATTTCGGCGATTATTTTGAAATTTTCCATTTTTTGAACATTGTTTTAGTATTTTCTATAACGCTTGATTGCGGACAATGTAAATAATTCGCTATATAACATTGATTTTTTTCCGTGTTTATAAAAGTCAACCATACGAAGTTTAATAGATTCGGGGATATCACTCATACCGACCCATTTTAAGACGAAAAAACAAACTTCAAAAAGAATACTGATTTTAAATGAAATCGTCTAAATTTAATCAATGATGCCACCAGTTATAAATTGGTGATAATTAAAGGAGAATTAAAGTGAAACATTCTAATATTTTGAAGCACTTGAGTAAATATTCTAATATTTTGACTTTTCAAAAAAAAAATTTTTTTTCAATTAATTTTTTCAAAAAAGATATTAATTTTAAGATAATAAATAAGTTTAATCAACAATAAGTTCTTAGTAAAAATACCGTCTGCATATTTTCATTAAAAGACATTTAATTACCAAACGATATTTTCAATTTGTAAAAAAAAGTAATTATTCTAATATTTTGAATATGAGCTGTATCTATGCACATTTCTATGTACGATGGCAGTGTTCGTACTGTTAACTTATAAGCCCTAATACAAATATATATTAAATTGCTGCAGGAATTCTTGAATTTTTAAAAAGAAACGCCGCATGTTGTTGTTATTTTTATTCTAAGACCTAAGTATCAATGAGCTTAGGGAAGAAGTCCTTCGAATACAAACTCGTAGTGAAATCATATTAGATAAGTGCACTAAAAAAAGAAATAGCTTGATAGCTTGAAAAATGTTCTTATGAATGAAACAAAACCTATTATACACAGCAAGCCAAATATATTAACAAATATATCTGTGATATCAATCTATATTATAAAGGAGAAAAGAGTCCGTGCGCAACGCTGACTTCATTTTGACGGTGGCAACGACAGACGATTAAAATTAACTTTTAGTGCAATTTTTTAAACTTCTAAATATCGCACATTTCAATTTTTACATCGCTAAATAGAGGGCAAAATGTACTTTTCAATGCTTTTTGTTTGAAAACTATACCAGAATTTGTTTGAAAACTTCATCACCATTTACTCAATTTTTACTTTCTTCTATCTTGACAAGAAGAAAGTATTGGTTTCATGAAAATTTTCGAATTCCAGTTTTCGACGGATTTACACGTTTTATGGGTCAGAGATTCCAAAAGACATGTTTTTACAAAATGTCTGTCTGTGAGTCTGTCTGTCTGTCTGTCTGTCTGTCCGTCCGTCTGTCTGTCTGTATGTGACACAAATTTTGTGGGCACTCTATCTCAAGAACTAATGCACGGAATTTAATAAAAATCTATATTCAGGTAGTCCCTGATATAGATTGGTGCTGATTAGTTTTTGGTGTAAATCTCCCAGCAGGTGGCGCTGCTATGTAGCATTTTGCAGGATTACCGCAAAAGCTCTATCTCAAGAACTAATGCACGAATTTTTATAAAACTTCAGATTCCGTTAATACTTGATATAAATTGGTGCTGGTAACGTTTTGGTGCAAATCGCCCAACAGATGGCGCTGCTATGCTGCATTTTGCAGCATTTACACGATTTTCGTAATAGCTCAATCTCAAGAAATAATGCACGGACTTTCATCAGACTTCAGATTCAGTTAGTGCTTGACATGAATTGACGTTTTGCCCCTTGTGGTGTAAATCGCTCAACAGGTGGCGCTGCTATGCTGCATTTTTGAGATTTACGCAATAGCTCTATCTCAAGAACTAATGCTTGGGTTTTCAACAAACTTTAGATTCAGGTATACCTGGATATGAATTAGTGCTGTTTATGTTTTGGTGTAAATCGCTCAACAGGTGGCGTTGCTATGCAGCATTTTTCACGATTTCCACAATAGCTCAATGTTTAGAACTAATGCACGGATTTTCATCAAACTTCAGACTCAGTAAGTCCTTGACATGAATTGGTGTTTTGTACCTTTTAGTGTAAATCGCTCAACAGGTGGCGCTGCTGTGCTGCATTTTTTGTGATTTCCACAATAGCTCTAGCTCCAGAATTAATGCACCGATTTTCATCAAACTTCAGATTCCGGTATACCTTAATATTAATTAGTGCTGTTTGTGTTTTGGTGCAAATCGCTCAACAGGTGGAACTGCTATGCTGCATTTTTCAGAATTTCCCCTACATCTCTATCTCAATAACTAATGCACGAATTTTCATCAAACTTCAAATTCAGGTATACTTTGATACGAATTGGTTCTAAATTGATGTAATTTCTTTTACTATTTAAATGATTTAATTGACGTGATTTATATAGAAGAAAGTTTTGTGATGGCCACAACATACTAGTTATTGTTTATTTTCAAGCATGATTTTTTAAAAACCTATCACTATGGCGTGCAGACGATTGCGTAAGATAACTCCGTTTGCACTTAAATTAATAAAAATAGCTCAGCATTTGTCTCCAGCATATATTCCATAATGCTATTAAAACATATTCATCAATAAACAAATAAAAGAATAAAACATAAATAAAACACAATTTTAAGACAGGAAATCAAAGTACGCGCTTAAACCACTGAAATGAACAGAATCGAAAAAGGTGATTGTAAATAGCAATTTTTAGCGATTTTATTGGGCTGTTATCTCCTGGCATGAGACCAATACGATAGTATCGCTTTTAATAAATTTGAACATTTTTTTGAACGCAGTATTGCTATTTTTCAAATAAATATGATTTTTAGTATTGGAAGTGGACATTAAAAAAATAAATATATTAAAATAAAAATCTATTAGAGCTATCACAGTTTTAAAGAAATGTTTTTCCCTTACATTATTTTACCGTGAAATCCCGGGTTTATATCTTTGTAGTAATAATAGAACCAATCGACGAGAGTTCCAAGCATTCCGATCCGGATATATGAATCGTGAATTTATCCCCTTCAAGGGCTGTGGTTCATTTTTGGACCACCTAATTTTAATTCCTAAATGGCACATTGGCACCAGAATTTTGGAATGGAAAATGTCTATTTGTTAAGAACGTGAACAAAAGTTGTTGCTTATTTTGAAATGAATTTGCTTGGAAACTCAGGTGTCATTCACTCATTTCAGTATTTTGCGAATTGAAGTACCCTGCCTCTGAAAAGGTTAAATCGTATTACCAGTCTTCAACAACGACTAACTGCTAACGTTCGTGACCCATGTGAAATTACAAGTAAAGTGACTGAGATATGTAAACATCTACTTTCCCAGTTTTTTGTTACTTGAAAATACTTAATGAAAGACAAAACGTCTGATAAATAGGCTTCCTAATACAGGGTAGCTCAAACGATTGGGAAATGCACTTTATTTTTTTTTCTGGTGCTGATAAGTTTGCAATATAAATTGCATAAGTGTTTACAGTAAGATTGGAAACAAGATTATGTTGATGAAATATTCGTGCCATTAATTTTCGAAAAGTTATATTTTTTTCATATTTATATGGGTCTCGTAGACAAAATTGGACAATTATTATTTTTTTCTTTTTTGCTGGAACAATAACATTTTAAAATACTGTCCAATAAATCTTTAAAAATTGAATTAATTATAATAAAGGGGAAACCCAACATATACTTTCGTTTCACCATTCAAAATGCGATTTAATCTGTGAAAATAGCGATCATATACAAATTGATGGTGACGTTCTTTTGATAAAATATGTGTGAATAAGTAGGGCACAGGGGCATCATAAATGAAGACTTGTACAGGCAGCGATAATCTAATAAGACAAATGTTGCTTCCAATCGAAGAAAAGTGGTTAAACAAATAAGATGAAAAGAACTTCTTAAAAAAACCATATTTTTTTTAATAAATGCGCAAGGACTTTTGAAAGAACTAGTCTTTCTTCGCCTGGCCCAAGAAAAGAGACCTCGAGGCATCCCTTCTGCAACCGGTGAGTCGAGGTGCCCGCGTCACAATTAATTAGGACGCTCCTCTGTGAGAGGTACGAGCAGATGAGTGTTCCCCGGACAGTTGAGGTTCAGTAACTGTAGGAGAATATCGCGCCATTCGACATTGTCGAAGGCGCCCTGGATGTCAAGTGAGACCAGACAAGTGAGATTGCCCTGGGCTATACTTTCGTTTCAAGCAGACATAATTGCGTTTAGTGCGAGTTTGCATGAATTCCCTTCTCTGAACCCGAATTAGTGTGGATGGAGTTCGTTATTTGTTTCTAGGAAGTGCGTAAGTCGGAAAACCAAGAGTTCCTCCAGCAGCTTTCCTACGATGGGGAGGAGAAATATAGGTCTGTAGGATTGGGGCTCAGAGGGAGATTTGCCTTGCTTTAGAAAGTAGATGACCTCGCCCTGTTGTAAGACGAGTGGGAAATATTTATGTGTGAGACAGAGGTTAGCCCAGCGCGTGAATATCTGTGGGATGATTTTGTGTGTAAGCTTGAAAATTTTGAAGTCTATCGCATATGGTACTAGGGCTTTCTTGTAGTCTAGCGTATAGAGTAGAGTTTTTAACTCACCTTTTGTAAAGGGCTTGTTTTAAAACGGATATCTAAGTTGTCTGTGGATGGGTCTGCCGTGGGGCCAAAAAGTGTCTCTGTGAGGTATTCTAGGTTGTTTTGTCGTGATGTTTGGTTTGGAGGGCGTTCAAGACGTATTTCATCTGGAGTGAAGAATTTGCCGGTAAAGAATTTTTGGGCAGTGCCGAAAGGATTAATATTGCTGCTGCAGAAGCGCTCCTATGATTTCCTTCTCGCCGTCAGGACTGCTCGTTTATGTAATGCTGCGGGGCGTGTGCGCTTCGCTGCGACCGTCTTTATTTCTGAAGAGTTTGGGTCCAGCGTCATAGAGATTTAAGCTTGCGCCTTAGCGCTGTAAACTGATTCCTGCCTTTGCTGAGTTCTTTATTCCAAAATGAGAACGTGTGGGATCTTTGGACTGTCTTTATTCTAAATGAGGCCTTCGCTGCTAGATGCATGGTTTCTATTAACTTTGTTATAAATTCGTTAAGTAAGTCTGTATTGTGAACTTCTATCAGCAACTCCTTAAGGGAGTGCTTATGAGAGTTGATGACAGCTTTAAATTTTCGAAGATTACCTCTTGTTGTGTTAAAGCGTCTGCGTTGGGTGTAGAGTAGGGTTGTTTGGAATGTAAAGTGTATGTATTTGTGATCGGAGCCACTATGCTTGTCTGAAACGGACCATGAAGTGATTTTTGGGAGAGTGTAGGAGTTAGTGAGTGTTAGGTCAGGCCAGCCTTTGGCGATAATGTTGCCCTCGCTGTCTTGCTTTTCGAATGTGGCATCCGTGCTGTCAATGTTTGCCAGAGCTAAATTGTGTATGATGATGTGTTGAGAGAGGAAGTCACCCCTGGCGTTTTTCCGCCTATAGCCCCACATGGTTGAGTTGCCATTGAAGTCGCCTCCAGAGATGAAAACCTTCCGCGATGTAATCAGATGTTCCCATTCTGTAAGGCATTCTTCGAAATCCACCGAGGGAGCTGCATAGCAGGATCCATCAATTATTTCTCCTTCACGTGACAAAATTGAAATGAAGACGAAGTCGTTGCCTGTGTAAAGGCGTGTAAAAACAAGGTTTGTATTCCTGACGATGAGGTGAGCAGAGTTGTTTTTGGTTGAGAAGTATTTCCAATCTTTAGTGAAAATTGCAAGTTTTTTGTCGCAGCAGTATGCGTCCTGCAGCAATGCAATGTCAAGATCATTCTCGATCATATGTTGTTGCACCGTGACGCTAGCCTCATGACAATCTTCTGCAGAAATTGCTCTGCAGATCTGCAGAAATTTTAGATGATCTGCAGAATTGATTGATCTGCAGAAATTTTAGATGGGCTAAAGGAAGGGGGGGGAGGTGAACGGAGAGCTGGAAGAGACATAGTCAGTATATTTGTGTAAATTTTGGTAAAAGTGTAAGTGAGAACTAGTACCTCCTACCTGGGTAGCCTGGGCAGCGAAGATTTCCAAGATGTTGCTGATGAGCATGTAGGTACCCTTCGTAATAAGGGGCATCATCGAAGTAATAGTCGTAATAGTGGGGAGCATGACCTTCATGGTGGCCGAAACCAGTCTCTGGCCTATAGTCAAAGTTCCTGGCTTCCATTGGCGGCGGTGGCTGTTCGAGAGGAGTTCTAAATGTTTAGTGCAATGTGAGATATTCATATTACTTACACCACGCTGCACTAAGAAGCTGTGACGGTTAGTACGTTAATTCTTTTACTTCGCATGCAAATAATTAAAGATTATTTAATTGCGCTTAATTATTACATTTAAAAAAATAAAGAAAAACATTTTATCACAAACATCAACAAAACTTTGTATTCCATTTATTCCCTTATGCCTAAGATATCGTTATACGTCTGCTGCCATAGCAACATGATAAATTAAATTTCCTGAAAAAAAATGCACAGTACTAGAAAAATATTTTTTCTAAATCGAATAGTTATTGAACATGAACTCCCGTGCGTGGAACGGGTTAAACAGCTAGTTAACAATAAAAAATGACGTTATATCTAGCAAACTATTTTTTTTGCTATATTTTTCCTAAATTATCCTTCTATAATTGAAATACAATATATTATAGTAGCTTTTTGACTTCAAAAACATTAAAATGAAGGTACGGTGCTATTATAAGACACATTTAGCTACAATTTATATACATTTATAAAAAATGTGCATTTACTGTTTAAGATGACGTGGATTTAAAATGAAATATCAGGAGAATCTGAATTTTTATTGTCTTATAAAAACAAAGTGAGAGTATTATCCTTTTTTTTAAAAAAAATATTGTGCTATTTTTTATGATGTGGCAACACAAAAGAAAAGATTTAATTAGAAAATTTAAAAGGAGAGATTTCTATATTGTTAAATAAGGAAGGCATGGCGCTATGTAAAGTTTAAATGGGTGCCATTCTCTTAATATTGTATATTTTTTGACCCGACCTTCGAAAGGCACATTGCTAAATTAAAAGCTTTCGAACAAGCTATTACTCATCACTGAATATTTGCTGGATTGGATTGTAATTGAGTTGTTGTCTTTTCATCATGTTTCAAAACGTTAAAGATGTGGCTGAGCTATACTAAACAGCACTATTGTGCTGTTTGATATCTATAAAAAACATATAGTTTTTTATCTTTAATATTGTTGGAAACATCAATTATCTTTTGTTGAATTACATTTCTATTTATAGTTCGTATTTCCTTTTTATTTTGGAATCACAGATATATATTCTTAACTTAATATATGGTACTTTTTCGCAATGGATTATTTTTAATTAAGCATCACTTCAATTTTAAAGATGCAGTTTTTAACACTTTCTAACATAAGTTGAAAAGTATTTAATAATTTGGTTTGTTTGTTTGTGCTCTAACACGGGTAAATATATCAATATCATATTCATATCATATTCATATCATATTAATATATCATATCAATATTCATTGCCATGAAATTATTATAAGTTATTGGGGTTTACTATGGCATGTTCGGTATTAAAAATTAAGTGTGTAGCATTTACGGTTCATTTACAAGGACACTCAAAAAAATTCCGCTACATTACTGTCTATGGGGGAAAATCTTTTACGGTCACTTTTTATGATATAATACTATTTGAAACATATTGAAATTATATATCACTGAAGTGTACTTCAAAGTTCTTACTATAGAACGTGGTGACCATAGAATTTATCATTCATTTACAGGGACACACAAAGAATTTGGCTACACAAGAAAAAATCAATAATAGAACTATTGAAGCCTACGAACAATAATTGATGGAAGTGCGTTTTCAGTTCCGCTATGTGTTTAGAAATGTAATTATTTTTCATATATTACTTGGTGTGTATAAATTCTATCGTTCATACACAGGGCTGCCCAATAGTTTTTAACTACATCCGTTTATTGGCGGAAATTGCTAAATGGAAATTTTCAACTGTGTTATTCGTTTAACTGAACTAACTTTTAGCATACTATGTAGTATACAAACATATCCATGGATCATATAAGGGCTGTACAAAAAAAAAAAAAAAAAAAAAAAAGAAAAGAAAAACAAAAAAAAACACGTATATTTTACCGACTATTTGTGGTAATTCTGGAATAATAATGAATTCGAGGTAATAAAATAATTAATTCTAATGTGCAAAATTGTTTAGACTTATAACTTACATAACGAGCCCTTATCGGTATAAAAGATAACTCTGGAAAGAAGAAAAATAATTAACTTTATCACAAAGCTAATATTTCCTTCAGAATGAAAACTCTTTCACACGATGTAAAAACATTTAAACCGATGAGCGTTTTAATGCGAAAATCAATTACACGGGTGTTTGTTTAGGCATTGAAAAAACCTTTCAGAAAATTAAACAGCGGGATTTTTTTTTTCAAATTGTTACTAAGGTTATTTTTTTTTTTAATATCAAATGGCTTTTTATGTGTTTTATTCCTATGAATAACATAATTTAGATACTTTTATGCAACTTTAGTAAAGCTATAATGGTTGTAATATATTCTTTAATAGTATATTTGCTTTTTTAAATGAAAAGAAATATTGAATTTCATTTTTTTATTTGCATACTGTTTCACCAAACTTTTAAAAGCCTTTTCTGGTTTAATTTTGAAGGAATAGTATTGTTAATAAAAGCTAGTTCATACATTTAGTACATTATTTTTAACTAAACTTGGAATTTTAAAATACCTTTTGGCATTCGCTTTTTAGGTAGCTTTCATTACAAAAAGCTACCTATTGCAGCCGTTCGGAGGAAAGCGATTTCAAAAAATTTTGGTATATTTTCATCGATCATGACCCCCAGACCCCGAAACCACCCTCCGTTCAAAAGTTGATATATATATATATATATATATATATATATATATATATCTGACCTTTGTCATACTGTAACTCTCGAATATATGAACCGATTTGGATGTAATTCGGTATGTACATAGTACATACCAATGTCTCGACCGAGTTCGTTGGCCAGCTTCATCCGCCATTTTGTTTAAAAATGGCAGCCATTTAAATTTTTAAGAAAAATTTTAATTTGAAATGTGGTACCAAAAAATTTAAAATTGAAAAAATATTTTTTTTTATGTATTTGACCTTGATACAAAGATTCGGGAGCAGTTCTTGTTTCGTCTATATCTCAAAAAATGGCTGAGTTATAGCATTTTGAATCTCTAGCGTGGCTGACATTTTGAAACGTCCTGATATTTGTTACGTGATAACAGGCATATTTATGTTTGGATGTACTTTGGTGTGTACATAGTACATACAAATATCTTGACCGAGTTCGTTGGCCAGCTTCATCCGCCATCTTGTTTCAAAATGGCGGCCATTTAAAAAAATTTAAAAAATTTAAAATTTAAAATGAGATACCAAAATATTAGAAAATGAAAAAAGATTTTTTTTTTGTATGTGTTTGATCTTAATACAAAGATCCCGGAACAGTTTTTGTTTCGTCTATATCTAAAAAAATGGCTGAGTTATAGCGTTTTGAATTTCTATTGTGGCTGACATTTTAAAACGACCTGATTTTTGTCACGCGATAACAAGCGTATTTATGAACCGATTTGGATGTTACTTGGTCTGTACATAGTGCATACCAATGTCTCGACCGAGTTCGTTGGCCAGCTTTATTCGCCATCTTGTTTCAAAAGGGTTGCCATTTAAAAAAAATTAAATTTAAAATTTAAAATGAGGTATTAAAAAATGGGAAAATGAAAAAGATTTTTTTATGTGTTTGGCCTTGATACAAAGATTCCGGAGCAGATTTTGTTTCTGAAAATTTGTTCTTTTGTTTATATTTTAAAAAATGGTTGAATTATAGCACTTTGAATTTCTAGTATGGCTAACATTTTGAAACGATCTTGTATTTGTCACGCGATAACACACGTATTCGCCTATTTCCATGTGAGAAAGCATGTAGATAGTATACATCAACATCTCAGCCAAATATAAGTTACTTTAAATAAAAGCAGCTTGGATAAAGCTGACTAATTTCGTGAAATTCTCATTCATAATGATTTAGTATTGATAAATATTAGTATTGAATCTCCTATATTCGGTTTCCACTAAATTGAACTTCGTGTGTTTGAATAATATAAGTTGGCTTTTTTAAAATAAGGTATTTGAAAGCTACCTCTTCCTCCCGGCACTGGCCGGAAGGACTTTTTACACGTGTTATTTTCAACCGAAACTTTCGAACTTAAATTTTATTTTATTTAGATTTTTTTTTAAATGTCCTCTTTTCTTTTGTTACTCTGCTAAAAATGCAAAATATAGCATCTATGTATACTACTTTATATTTATATATATACTATATGTTATGGCCAATTTCATTAATCAGTTATTATTAATAATTACCAAATAAAACACAAATAAACCGTTCAATATGATTAATTTATGATAATTTATCAAATTAGCCGGTTACTATTAATAATTACCATTCAAGTTCGGTCAATGTAATAATTTTCAACTCGTTTAACTTGAGATTTTCATTACGCATGCGTATATTTATTCCGTGTCAGCGCTTCACTGTTGTGCACTCGTATAACAACCTTTGTCAGTGCGCAAATTCGTTTTTGTCTGTTGGCAACAACTTGAAGATATAAGTTAATTGTTTAGATGCAGGAGGCCGTGCCTTTCGGGATGCTCACTAATATATTCTTTTCGCCAGTTTCTATTATTTTGCGTGCCCAGTAGTGTCAATTTGGTGTTATTTCTGTTGTGAGTTCGAAATTTATTCAGTTAAGAGCGTAAAAAACAAAAGTAGCCGAGGACGTTGCTTGAAACCTAATGGATGTGTTCACAATATTTGGAGGACCGTGCATCATGCAAAGTGACAATGGCCGAGAATTTGCTAATAAAATTATTGAAAAAGTTTGTGGAATGCGGAATCTACTTGAAATGTTTCATAGAAAACCAAGATACAATCAATCACAAGGCTCAATTGAAAGAGCAAACCATGGTATTGAAAAAATGTTATCCACTCACCATGAATCTAACAATACAACAAAGTGGTCAGAAATAATAAAATTTATTCTAATTATGAAAAATTGAGCACACCACTCTAGAATAGATCGAAATCCTAATGAAACTTTTGCCCCACCAGTGGCTGAGAGGTTCTGCTCTCGAAGCTGGTAGACGGGAGGTGCTGGGTTCGAACCCAATCGCGCTCGTCGGCCTAATCGTTTCGGGATTTTCGTGGTTTTCTTCGAAACCTTGGATTTTCATGCGTAAATACGGGTTAGGTTCCCTTAGAAAGACTCCCACGAAGGGCACTCCCCACTAGGGACTATATCCCAACTGTAGATAATCGGCCGTCATAAATCAACAAACCAACCAACCTAATGAAGCTTTATTTGGCTATAAAGCGAATGTACGTTTAATAACCTATTTACCTGAAGGTACTTTGTCAGGAATTACAAGCGCAGAAGATCTTGTTGCATAAGTAATCAGTCTAGTAATGATGTCCGACTTCAGACAACAATCTCAACTGAGGATGAGGCTATAGGCACAATGAATGAGGACAATATGGACGTGGAAATAGATAATCCAAACGAAGTCTTGGAGAGAACTGTTCCAAGTTCACTCAAAAACAGTAATATGAATGTTGGCCAAATTGAAAGGAAACAACATAATTCTGAAATAGATAAGAGGGGAAAAAAAGCTTTAAATGAAGTCTTAAAAATATTCAAGAAATTCGAGCTAAGCAGTTATTAAATAAGCAAGCGTCAAAAAAGTTACGGATTTCGAAGTTAAAATTTCCAACTGCAAATGTAGGAGAAAACGTTCGAATAAGATTACCAGAGGTAGATATGTGTGAGGCTGATAGCCGAAATATTATAGCTGTTATAATTTCGAAGGAAATGGAAACTTATATAAACTTTGAACAAACATGGCATTTTAAATCAACTGTACACAAGGAATTGTTTTACTGTCTGGAAGGAAGCTTTAATTTCAGATAATGAAGTTCTAGTGAATGAAATATATCTGACAGAATGTGCTTGTAACATGCTTCCAAATTAGGTGTTGAATCATTTCAATATTACAATTTTAAAAACAATTGTAACTGAAATTGCCGAAGATATAAAAAAATCAAACACGCTCTGTAACTCCAAATGCCACAATAGCTCTTCCTGCCGAAATAAATAATTTATTAAAACTGTAATAAAAAATCAAAACCCCTTTGTAATTAAAATGCCACAATATCCCTTCTTGCCAAAATAAGTAATTCATAAGAAATTTAATAATATGGTATTTCTAATGCAATTTGTTTGCAATTTGTTGTTTGTTATAAAAATAATAATATTGTATTTGGAACCCTCAGTCCGTCTTTCTTGCAGTCAAGATGTATTTTCTTCGACTCGTCGATGCCCTCTAATTTGGCACTTCTGGACGGGTTAAGGACATATGACCTACCTCTTTTTTCTTCTTTTTATCTTCTATTAGATCGGCGTAAGAATTTTCTCATTCCGACAGTAACTTATTTTAATATAGTTGCTTTATGTTAAAATTAATTTAATAGAAGTCTAAATTTGAAACCTTCTACTTATGCAACATTTTTCTTAATATTCATTTCGAAAAGTTTGCATTGTAAAACTGAATCATTTATTCTTTTATTATTTCAATGCTTAATATTTTTACCTAATTGATTCAGTAATTATAAAAATAATTACCTTTAATGCCCTGACGTCCTATTATAAGAACTCATCTTTTAATTGATTATTATTTTCTCTTAACAATTATAGTTGCTTCATACAGTTATGAAAGTATACATTCCAGTAAAGGGCGCATTCGTTACTGTGCTTAATTAATCATATTGACCGAACTTCATTGGTAATTATTAATAATAACCGGTAAATATGATTAATATGCAACATTTATCAAATTTACCAAAAGACGCGGTTATTATTAAAAATAACAGAATTTATCAAATTGACCGTAACCTATATATAATACAAATTAGAGTTTCGTTCTGGCTGCATATACCTTGAGCTCTGCTGATTGGATTTTGATGGGATTTGCACCGTTAAATAATTTTTCAGGGATGTTTTTAATACTTAACATATCTTTCTACATTGGTTTGTGGGCTACATAGCTACTGGGGAAAGTTCTATAATCAAATGAGCAAATTATGAAAGATTAGATTTTTTAATAAGTTTTGTTGGACGGATTTTATAAAGATTTGCATTGTTAGTCAGATAATTTTTCAGGCAAGATTTTAGTATATTGCATATTGTTCTACGTTACAGAATCATGGAGAAAGTTCTATAATCAAATGAACCCGATTAAGAAAGATTACCATTTTTAAAAAGTTCTACTTGACGGATTTTATTAGTTTGTTAGTTTGCATTGTTAGTTAAATAATTTTTCAGAAAATTTTTCGTATATTGAATATCTTTCGATCGTTCTTTATCGAACCGTACTGGGAATGATCAGCTAAAATTGTTGCCCCTTAACAACCAAAATTTTGTCTGATACATTAGAAAATACGATAGAGCAATGGCGTTCGTATCGTTTTCAGAAGTGAGGAAGGTCGCTCCATGTAAAGGTCCATATTACTTTAAAACAAAAGGTCATATTCACCAATATACACTGAGAAAAAAATATGGTTCTGGCATCTAGAATCTAAATTGTAGCTCTTGAAAAAATAGTTCCATGTCATCCTTATAAATTTTAGTTCCCTTTGCTAGAGAGTTCTAGAGTCTCGTACTAGAATTCAAGTGCGTTTTCCTATATTCTCGTGGTCAAACTTATTTTAAAATCTCTGCAAATAGATGCGAACACAAGAGGTGAGTTTGAGTCACTATAAATCTAGTTTTTGAAACTATTTTAGAAATCAAACGATAATTTCTCGTTACTCAAACGATTCAATATGGTTTCGCCACCAAGAAAACAAGAGACTAGAAATTCTAGCTCATTTCGTCTATTCAGCTTAGTCGTTTACCCTATTCGCATAGCTCGGAAATCTATATATCTAGTTGAGGGATTCATAAAATGACTAACTATTCATTCTAGGTGAAGGCGGTATATTTTTTTTCTCAGTGTAATTCGTTTGATCGAGGTTCATCAGAAGAAACTCACCAGCCTAGCACACGAAGTCTGCTAGTAATTCTAATAAAACAGGTAATTTAGATATGCTATAATGCAGAGAAAATAAATAGAATTAATATAGATATTAATTACATTATAAATATTGGAATATACAATATATATAGATATGAGAATTAATATACATATCAGTAGAAAAAAAAGATAAATTTTAAAAATATTTAATTGCAAGTAAAACTATTTAGAAGTATACTTAAAAGAAGGTAAGTAGAAATTATTAACCATGAAGCAGTAAGATTATTTCTTTAAAAAATATATCAAGCAAGATTTAATGGAAATGAACAAAGATATAAGGAAGTTTATTATAATGAAATCAAGAAAGAAAAAAAATCATGCGTGAAGAATAGATTATGAAACACTTTTCAACACATTCAGAATAACGTAACAAAATTCCACCGTTTAATAAGTTGAAATATGACGTCTAATTGAACCTTTTTTAAAGGCATAACACATTTGAAAACCGAGTTTGAGCAATTCCCATCTACTGTCGAAAAACTTTCCGAATCCTTTAAACAGCCCTGTATATGATATATAGATTTGTATTTATGAACTAAATGCATGCAAAAATTTAGTTTAGTTAAGAAATACACTCCACAGTTGAAAATTCCCCTCCAGCAATTTTCGCTAATAAGGAGAATGCTACGTGAAATCTGTAGTGCAGCCCTGTATACGAAGTATCGAATTTATACACAACGAGTAACATAGAAAAAATTAGTTCAATTTAAAAGTGCATGCCGAAATTGAAAACGCACGTCTAGCAATTATTGCTCAAAGATAGCACTGAAACCGATTTCTTTTGCGTGTCCCTCTAAAATGAGCGATAAATGCTACGAATCTCTATTCTATAGTAATCATATTGTAGTGAAATTCAGTTACAGTGAAATCTCTCTGTGCGACCACCTCCCTGAACGATCATTTTTTCATGAAGCGAAATTTATTCCCATAGGCTCAATACTAATTTTACCTCCGTTCGGAGACCATCCCAGTTGAACTCCCTCCATGAGTGACCCATTTCTTTGAAGAAAATGAAACAAATTCCGCTTTTCCTGGTCGCTTGAAGAAGGTTTTATTAGAAAAATAATTCCGGAAAGCGCATTATTCATCAAACGTCTAAACTAAGTTTAAATTTTTTTTTTCATTCCGGCAACTTTGTTTAAACCCCTTTGTGTCTTTTTAGGCAATGAATTTATCTCTGATGACAAATTAAGAATAACGGTGAATAAACTCCCCTGCCCTATTCTGTCAGGAAACTCTCAAAGAAGTAGATAAATTAGAGAAATCGTCATTATTTGTTTCCATCCAAAAAAAAAAAAAAAATCGGATTTATTTACTGAACTTCGAAAGGACTTGGAAATAAAAGTTATAAAAGATAAAACCGTAAAATCAAAGCAAACGTCAATGTATTCATTTTTGAAACTCGGCAGTAATTAACTAATGTGATTAACTTTTGTTTTGATACTTAAATTTTTATATTTTTTTCCAATGTAAAAAATAAATTTTAGTAACGTTAATTGTTACCTTTTTTCAACAATTAAAATCTAGATTTAAAGATGATCTCTATTAAGAGACCACCTCTCGGAGCGACCAACTTTTATTGGAACGGAACGTGGTCGCTTTAGGGAGGTATTACTGTATTTATATCAATTTCAATACATCGGAAATAAAGTGATGTCATTGTAATACGCTGCAAACGATTTTATTCCCATTGACCATAATGCGACGGAATTCTTTTGAGGGCTGCTGTAAATGAACTATTAATGCTACACATTTCATATTCAGTACCGAATATGCCATGGCAGACGCCATTAACAATATCAATTGCAGGAAAATCGGAGTATATTTACGAGAATTAGAGCTTGGTCAGACAGACGGACAGACAAATCGAATTCTTAAACACCTTTTAACTATGTTGGAAAATGTTAGAAAGGTCTATTATTTTCAGAAAATCATCCGTTTTTGCTCTCTATGTAACTTATCGTTAACTAGCGGTTTTGCCTGTCTTTAGCACTGGGTCCATTCGGGTAAGAGAAGAAAAATACGTTTTCACAGATATATAAATGCAAAAAATTCGTCCAAGTTGCATAGCATTCTATTTCATATTACTTGAAAATAAAGCATTTAATTTCAGAAGTGAAAGTGATGTCCACTCCAGAGTTGCTCTTTCAGCCTTTTTTTTTTTTTAATTAAAAAAATCAGAATTCATACCGGAAATTACAAAAGAGAAATAATTACTTAATATATATACAAAGTGTGTGTCATTTAATTAATTATTAATTAAAATGGTAAAAATTTAATTAATGTAAAAATTCGTAATTTCTAAATTTAAAAAGTGCAAACTGGCAAACCTGCTCCATTTACTGATAAAAAGAAACATAATTTTTAAATGTAATTTTCCATTTTTATTCATAAAAATTAATTGTACAATGATTACATGAAAATGGCGCCATTTTCTTTGACTTTACTAAAAAGTGCGGATCCTAATTTGAATATGCATTATTCTTCTTCCGTAGAAAGTGATGTCATAACGAGAGTTGTATTTTGATTTATTTGTCTGAAATTGAAATGTCTGTACTATAAGCAGATGTTTTAATTCCAAATACATTTAACCCCTTCGCCCCTTTGCTTAATTTTTAATCTTTTACCACAGGTTTTTCAAAACAGAAAATTTTCTGCAATTGAAGCGCGAAATGCTCTGATTAAAGATGGTAAACTTTACAATAAAAAATAACTGGTGGGAACAATGAGTAATTCTGAGCACCTTAAGTGACATATATACCGGTCGCTCGTCCCCAAAGGGTTAAATGAAGATGCTACGTCATTTAACGTACTTATAGTATAGTGCCTAGAGAATATAGTTTGACAACTGATCAACCAAAAAGAGCTACAAAATTGAATCCCTTAAATGTTGAAAGATGGTGAACAGTAAAAAGTGATCGCAGCCACATCTGGTAGTTTAAACAAGTATTGTATATAGTCCGGGTGCTACGGTTGAGAAAACTGCAAATCGTGATAAGAATATACCGATTGGTGAGTATCTGCTTTATATTAATACAATGCATTTGAGAGGGGAAGGCATCGCGTAAAGTCGTGGGAATTCAAGATGGCGGCTATTATTCAAAATGGCGTCATTTTCTGATTTTTCTTACTATCCATCATATAATCGTGTGTTTCTGGTCAATTTCGATGCTTTGTACGTCAAAAATTTCGTTTTTAACGCTTTCTGTCATAGTTGAATGATTTTATGAATTCAATTTGTCTGTTTGTTTGTCTGTCTATCTGCTTGGAATTCCATGCTCTAATTCGTTTAAATACCGCTACTCGCTTAAATTCACTCTGATTGTCATTGATTCATGTATGTTATTGAAGTTTACAATAGCATATTTCGAATAAAAATTGAAGTATATAGCATTTATTGTTCGTTTACAGGTACCTCAAAAGAATTCCATTAGTACGTTACTGTCTATTAGTGCGGGTGCTACGGTTGAGAAAACTGCAAATCGTGATAAGTATATACCGATTGGTGAGTATCTATTTTATATTAATACAATACATATAAGAGGGGGAGGCATCGCGTAAAGTTGTAAGAATCCAAGATGGCGACTGTTATTCAAAATATCGCCATTTTCTAAATTTTCTTACTATCCATCACATAAATGTATGTTTCAGGTCGATTTTGATGTTTTTAACGTCAAAAATTGCGTTTTTTACACTTTCCGTCATAGCTGAATGAGTTTAGGAATTCATTTCGTCTGTTTATCTGTCTGCTTGCCATTCCAAGCTCTAATTCGCTTAAATAGAGCTACTCGCTTAAATTTACTCAGATTGTCAGGTAATTTATATATGTTATTGAAGTTTACAATAACATGTTTCGAATAAAAATTGAAGTGTATAGCTTTTACAGTCCGCTTACAGGAACCTGAAAAGAATTCCAGTACGTTATTGTCTATTAGTCCGGGTTCTACAGTTAAGAAAACTGCAAATCGTGAGAAGAATATACCGATTGGTGAGTATCTACTTTATATTAATACAATCCATGTAAGAGGGAGAGGCATCACGTAGGAATTCAAGATGGCGTTCTTTTAATTCACAGATTTGTCGTCTGCGCGTCAAAGAGTCTGCAAGTACAGTCAAGAACTGCAACACTAACAAGGAGAGGGCCAACCTTGTTAATCACAGATTTTGATTATTTTAATATATGTTGTAGGGTAGAGGCCCCTTAGTGTCAGGTTCAACGGATTTTATCCAATGCTCCTTAGTTCTTGAGAAACCGGGGGGTCTAATATTAGTACACAACTTAAATACTTACTTTGCTACAACGATGATAGGTCAGTCGTAGCTCAGTTGGTATGGTGTTAACCGGCTGATTGGCGGCCCCGGGTTTGATACCTGAGTGCGCTACATTTGTTTTTCTCATTTTTTGTTTTATAAATTTACTTGTAAGTGTAACTTAATAATCTCACTATCAATTAAAATTTTTAATATTGTATATCAATTATAATTTTAACCTATTTAATTTTTTACTTTTAACTGAATAGTTGTAATAAAACATCATAAAACTGTTATTTTTTTTATTATAAAAAATCCCTTTTAAAATGTATTTCAGATATTCTTTATCGATGCAATGATATTGAGCAATTGTGTCAATTCGTGATTTTAAAGAAACATCATTTACGCATTGCTTTAACAAAGGAAGTCAATGAGATAATACTATTATTCTGTTTTAGGTAGCTTTCTTTACAAAAAAGCTACCTATTGCAGCCGTTCGGAGGAAAGCGATTTCAAAAAATTTTGGTATATTTTCATCGATCATGACCCCCAGACCCCGAAACCACCCTCCGTTCAAAATTGATATATATATATATATATATATATATATATATATATATATATATATATATCTGACCTATGTCACACTGTAACTCCAGTAATTATGAACCGATTTCGATATAATTCGGTGTGTACGTAGTACATACCAATGTCTCGACCGAGTTCGTTAGCCAGCTTCATCCGCCGTTTTGTTTCAAAATGGCGGCCATTTAAAATTTTTAAAAAAATTTAAAACTTGAAATGTGGTATCAAAAAATTAAAAATGGAAAAATATTTTTTTCTTATGTATTTGACCTTTATACAAAGATTCCGGAGCAGTTTTTGTTTCGTCTATATCTTAAAAAATGGCTGAGTTATAGCATTTTGAATTTCTAGCGTGGCTGACATTTTGAAACGTCCTGAATTTTGTCACGCGATAAAAGGCGTATTTATGAACCGATTTGGATGTAATTCGGTGTGTACATAGTACATACCAATCTCTCAACCGAGTTCGTTGGCCAGCTTCATCCGCCATTTTGTTTCAAAATGGCGGCCATTTAAAAATTTTTTAAAAATTTAAAATTTGAAATGTGGTACCAAAAAATTGAAAATGGAAAAATATTTTTTTCTTATGTATTTGACCTTTATACAAAGATTTCGGAGCAGTTTTTGTTTCGTCTATATCTTAAAAAATGGCTGAGTTATAGCATTTTGAATTTCTAGCGTGGCTGACATTTTGAAACGTCCTGAAATTTGTTATGCGATAAAAGGCGTATTTATGAACCGATTTGGATGTAACTTCGTTTATACATAGTACATACCAATGTCTCGACCGGGTTCGTTGGCCAGCTTCACCCGCCATCTTGTTTTAAAATGGCGGCCATTTAAACTTTTAAGAAAAATTTAAATTTGAAATGTGGTACCAAAAATTGAAAATTGAAAAAATATTTTCTTCTTATGTGTTTGACCTTGATAAAAAGATTCGGGAGCAGTTTTTGTTTCGTCTATATCTTAAGAAATGGCTGAGTTATAGCATTTTGAATTTCTAGCGTGGCTGACATTTTGAAACGTCCTGATTTTTCTCACGTAATAACAGGCGTATTTATGAACCGACTTGGATGTACCTTGGTGTGTACATAGTACATACAAATATCTCGACCGAGTTCGTTGGCCAGCTTCACCCGCCATATTGTTTCAAAATGGCGGCCATTTAAAAAAAATTAAAAAATAAAAAAATTTAAATGAGATACCAAAAAATTGGAAAATGAAAAAGATTTTTTTTTGTATGTGTTTGACCTTAATACAAAGATTCCGGAACAGTTTTTCTTTCGTCTATATCTAAAAAAAATGGCTGAGTAATAGCATTTTGAATTTCTCTTGTGGCTGACATTTTAAAACGACCTGATTTTTGTCACGCGACAACAGGCGTATTTATGAACCTATTTGGATGTAACTTGGTCTGTACATAGTACATACCAATGTCTCGACCGAGTTCGTTGGCCAGCTTCATTCGCCATCTTGTTTCAAAAGGTTTGCCATTTTAAAAAAATTAAATTTAAAATTCAAAATGAGGTATTAAAAAATTGGAAAATGAAAAAGATTTTTTTTATGTGTTTGGCCTTGATACAAAGATTCCGGAGCAGTTTTTGTTTCTGAAAATTTGTTCTTTTGTTGATATCTTAAAAAATGGTTGATTTATAGCACTTTGAATTTCTAGCATGGCTAACATTTTGAAACGATCTTGTATTTGTCACGCGATAACACACGTATTCGCCTATTTCGATGTAAGAAGGCATGTGGATAGTATACATCAACACCTCGACCAAGTTCGCTGGCCAGATTCATCAGCCATCTTGTTTCTAAATGGCGGCCATTAAATTAAAAAATATATATATATTTAAAGTGAGGTGCAAAAAAATTAGAAATTGAAAAAGGTTTCTTTCTTAAGTATTTGATCTTGATATAAGGATTCAGGAGCATTTTTTGTTTGTCTTTACCTTAAAAAAGGGCTCAGATATAGCAGTTTCAATTTCTATTTTGGGTGACATTTTGAAAAATCTGATTTTTTGCATGCGACAGCACTCCTATATATTAACCGATTCCGATGTGAGTGAGCATGTGCACAGCAATTACTAAGGTCTCGACCAAGTTCACTGCTTAGCCTCATCCACCATGTTGTCTTAAAATGACAGGCACTTTAAGAAATTGCCGAATTTGGCAGCCAAATATAAGTTACTTTAAAGAAAAGCAGCTTGGATAAAGCTGACTAATTTCGCGAAATTCTCATTCATTATATTGATAAAAATTAGTATTGAATCTCCTATATTCGGTTGCCACTAAATTGAGCTTCGTGTGTTTGCATGATATAAGTTGGCTTGTTTTAAATAAGGATTATGAAAGCTACCTCTTCCTCCCGGCACTGGCCGGAAGGACTTTTTAAAGTAGCAAGCATAATCATATTAAAAATTAGCATCAGAATTAAATTACAACCGATTTTTTGCATATTAAAGATTTTTAAATTTGTAATAAGTATGCTTGCACTTTCAATTATTTTGCTTTCCCCTTTATCTTTTTTCTGCTTTTATTTTATTTGAATATTCCTTTTTTTTTTATCATAACTAGATGGCACCACAACAGAATTTGTCACGATTTTGGAATTTTTATCATTCAATCATAGATCCAATTTCTTTTTAAACCTCTTTAATGGATGAGAAATAATAGTTTACAAATAAGAAATGATAAATTTAAGTTTTTTAACATTATAATTAATGTTTGGTGTTAAAATTTTTAATTGAAATTATTAAATTATAATTACAACTATATTTATAAAACAAAAAATGAGAAAAACAAATGTAGCACATTCATGTATCGAACCCGGGCCCTCGGACCAGCTGGCAAATGCCATGCCAACTGAGCTACGACTAACCTGTCATTTTTGCAGCGAAGTAAGTATTTAAGTTATCTACTAATATTAGACCCCCTGGTTTTTCAAGAACTAAGGGGCATTGGATAAAATCCGTTGAACCTGACACTAAGGGGTATTTACCCTACAACATATATTAAAATAATCAAAATCTGTGATTAACAAGGTTGGCCCTCTCCTTGTAAGAAGAAGGTGAAATATAAGTTGAAATTTTAGATCACATTGAATGGTGGCAACTAATCATCATAATTACATTGTATATTTATAAGCTGTACTCCTACCTAAGAAAATAATCTTTACTAGTAATAATAACAGTTTGCAATTCTTTCATACCTAGTAAAATTTGAAAACGCATACTATAATTAAACAAGTTGGATGTGCCAATCCTAAAACTTTCTTCTATCCCATACATCTTAATTTCAAAAAGCAATTACAGATGTTAATATTTCTATATTATTAGTTCAATACTATACCGACTTTGATTTTCATCTTAAATTTCTTCTTCAGTTAATTAATCTGACTAAAAACGAGTTAAACTCGATCATGATATTTATTAAAATCAAAAGTTTTTCGTTATTCTATTGTACATTAGTTGTTTGCGAATAGCCGCCTTAGCTGACTCGAGTTCCCGTATCTGCACGAGCCGTCGATAGATAATAGAACTACAAAAAATAAAAAATAAAAAATGTACAAAAATCGCCATCACAGCATCCCCTTCCGGCGGAATATTCCCAAATTGAAGGAGGATCTGCTGGCCACAGCCAAAAACATACAAAAAAAAATTTGGCTCAATTCTATGCATAACTTCATACACCTTTCGAAGGTGAAATGGCGGCAGACAGGACAGACAGACATTTTGTATAAACATGTTTTTTTGGGATCTCTGACCCTTAAAACGAATCGAAAACCGGAAGTCAAAAATTTTCAGGAATCCAATACTTTAATCTTGTAAAGATAGAAGAAAGTAAAAAGTACATAGGTTATAAACAGTACTGTAACCGTTTTATTTTTTAAGCCTCTGTAAATGAACGATAAATGCACGTTATATATTTTACAGCACGTATATTGTACTGCACCTCACTGATGTATATCAATTTCAATATGTTTCAAAAGGTTTAACATCATTAAAACACATTGAAAATGATTTTCTCCAATAGATCATAATGTAATGGAATTCTTTTGAGTGCGGCTGTAAACGAACTATAATACTACATACTTCATTTTCAATATAGAATATTTTGCTGTATACCACATATTGAAATTATATGCATAAATAACACATATATAAATAAAATATTTAAATTACACGGATATCCGGGTATATTTAAGCGAATTATGAGCATGGCCAGACAGACGCCTACATAAAGAGTATTTATAAATACTTTTCAACAATGTTGGAAAGAGTTACAAATGACATTTTTAACCTTAAAAGCATAGAATTTTACATCAAAACATTTTTATACAATGAAAGTATGAAAATTGCAAGGATTCCAGAAAAGGACGCCATTTTAAATAACAGCCGCCATCTTGAATTCCTACAACTTTACGCGATGCCTCTCCCTCTTATATGGATTATATTAATATAAAGTAGATCCTCACCAATCGGTGTATTCTTCTCACAATTGCAGTTTTTTCAATCGTAGCACCTGGACTAATAGATAATAACGTACTGGGAATTCATTGGATGATCCTGTAAACGGACTATAAAGGCTAAACACTTCCATTTTTATTTGGAACATGTTAATATAAACTTCAATAACATATATAAATTACATGACAATCTGCGTGAATTTAAGCGAGTTAGAGCATGGAATGGCAAGCAGACGGACAGACAAACAAACAGAAAAACTGAATTTATAAACTCATTCAACTATGACGAAAAATGTTAAAAATGAAATTTTTGACGTTAAAAACATCGAAATCGACCTGAAACACACATTTATATGATGTATAGTAAGAAAATTCAGAAAATGACGCCATTTTGAATAACAGCCGCCATCTTGAATTCCTACGACTTTACGCGATGCCTCTTCCTCTTATATGGATTATATTAATATAAAGTTGATACTCACCAATCGGTATATTCTTATTACGATTTGCAGTTTTCTTAACCGTAGCACCCGGACTAATAGACAATAACTGAATGGAATTCTTTTGAGGGCCCTGTAAATGGACTATATACTTCAATTTTCATTCGGAACATGTTATTGCAAACTTCAATAACACATATGAATCAATGACAATTTGATTGAATTTAAGCGAGTTGCGTTATTTTTATGAGTTAGAGCATGGAATGGCAAGCAGACAGACAGATAAGCAAACAGACAAACTGAATTCATAAACTCAATCAACTACGATGGAAACTATAAAAAACGAAATGTTTGACGTTAAAAACATCAAAATCGACCTGAAACATACATTTATATGATGGATAGTAAGAAAATTAAGAAAATGACGCCATTTTGAATAATAGCCGCTATCTTGAATTCCCACAATTTTACGCGATGCCTCCCCGTCTAAAATGCATTGTATTAATATAAAGTAGATACTGACCAATCGGTATATTCTTATCACGATTTGCAGTTTTCACCTTATTTTGGTCGTGTAGCACTCGGACTATATAAGGATTCAATTGAGAAAGCGTTTAAGCTGGTGAAGAACCAACAAATGTAGCAACGATGGACGCTTGTCGTTCAGCATCTTTCAGAATTTATGGGATTCAATTTTATAGAACTTTTTAAAGCATTACTGGAATAGCCAGTTGCCACACTATATCTTCTAGATGTTATAGTAAACAGTTTTAAAGTTAGATACGAAAAATGTATATTATTTGCTCAGAATGACGTCAATTTCACATGTGAAAATATAAAGTTAGAATTTTGATTAAGTCATAAAAACAAAGTATACGTGATTTTTAAAAAAGGCACGTGTTTAAATGTTGTCTTTACGCAGTTTCTTTTAAGGCAACAGGAAAAAAATGCATTTCTAAAAAGAAAACTTCAATGATTTTGAAAAAAGAAAAAAATATTTCTATAAGGATAAATTTGTGCAGGTGGTTGAAAAAAGGTATAAGAAGTGGTTTGGAAATTCGGTAAAGTAGGCAGTTATTTTCCTCAGCATTTAAAATGGAATCGGTTGTAATTCATTAACAGATAATTATGTGTTGTTTAACGTCAACTGCATCTGCATTTATATACATATGTTTCCTTTTATTTTGGACATACTTGCAGATATATGTTTCTAACTCGATATATGGTACCTGTTCACAATGATTAATTAAGCAAAACACCTTTAATTTTAAAGATACATATATACAAGTTTGTTTGTTTTTTTTGCCATGGTTTTGGTGCAGTGAAAAGAAAAGAAATTCCTATTGCCCAATTTTGTCGAAAAGGGTCGCATACAAAGTTAAAAAGCGCATCATTTCTAAAATAATGGGAGGACAATTTTATTAGCATAATCTTATTTCCTCCCTTATTGAGAACACTTTTGCAATTTGCATTGTCTACTTATACATAAAAAAAAACTAAACATGTTGCTATATTATCCTTGAAGGATCATGGCGTACAGTGCCCATCCATGTTTTTTAGATTCTGGGTCCCGAGGTGCTACACAACATGTGTCCAGATCAAGTGGTCAACCCAGAGCGGGACCCACGGTGTTTAGTTCCTAGGCAAGCTTAGTACTAATTTTATCGACCCCAAAGTGTATGAGTGAATCTTGCCCAGCCAGTAGTCAAATTCTCGATCTGCAACGTGACAATCAGACATTCCGACAAGTATGCCACTGGGCTTCCTATTTATATCAAACAGTTAAAAAATAGATAGCATTTCAATCTTTTTGGAACACCTTGTATATTTCCGTAATCCAGCATTTTAAATAACACACACATAGAAATACACATAGAAATTCTGATATCCAAAATTATTCAGACTCTTAATTTACATAACGAGGCCTTATTTCTATGACAGATAAATCTCGAAAGTAGAAAAATAATTAACTTTATCACAAAGTTCTTTTTTTCCTTGAGCATAAAACATTTTTATCCGTTGTAAAAACATTTAAACCGATTAACGCAAACGGTTTAATGCAAAAATCAATTACTCGGGTTTGCTTATACACTGAAAAAACTTCTTTCTACCTTCTAGAAAATTAAACAGTGGTTTTTTTTTTCTTTTCTTTTCCTTTTTTGACCTTACAGTGAGATGCGATTAAGGTTATTTTTTAAATATCAAATAGTTTTTTCGCATTCTATTCCTATAATAAATAACATAATTTAGATAATTTTATCTACAACTACGGTAAAGCTATGATGTTTCTAAGATATTATTTTTGAAAAAAAAGATTATTGTGATTTTATGTTCAATTATTTGATTATTGTCGTTAAAAATGAAAAAAAAACTAAATTTTACTTTTTAAAAGTTGTAAACTGTTTCACTATCTATATTATAAAGGACAAACAAATCTGTGCTTAACGCATACATCATTCTGCGAATGGCAACGCTTTGAAATTTAAAATGAAATTACGGTTTTACAATTTTCGCTGCGGCAAATTTTTAAACTTCTAAACATCACACAGTTTCAATTTTTACACCGTCGTATAGGGCACAAAAATGTGTTTTTAAACGCATTTTGTTTGAAAGCTCTATCTCAATTTATTTTTGAGATATTAATTATTTTATAGTTTTTAGTACCAATATTGTAATTGTTGCAACTGAAGTACTCCTTTTCTATTAAAAGTAAAGGGAGATTAGTCATGGATTATTTATTTTTATTGAATATATCCTTATTGATGCCATTTTCATATTACAAATAAAAATAACTTTTTTCTGAATATTGAACAGAATATGACGTCAGCCATAAAAAGAAAAAAAGAAAAAAAAAGAAAAGAAAAAAAAAAACACGCTTTCTTCTTCATAAATAAAAAGATTGAAGAAGATATTTCAATATTAGGTAGCTTTCTTTACACAAAGCTACCTATTGCAGCCGTTAGGAGGAAAGCGATTTCTAAAAATTTTGGTATATTTTCATCGATCATGACCCCCAGACACCGAAACCGCCCTCCGTTCAAAATTGATATATATATATATATATATATATCTGACCTATGTCACACTGTAACTCCCGTAATTATGAACCGATTTCGATGTAATTCGGTGTGTACATAGTACATACCAATGTCTCGACCGAGTTCGTTGGCCAGCTTCATCCGCCGTTTTGTTTCAAAATGGCGGCCATTTAAAATTTTAAAGAAATTTAAAATTTGAAAAGTGGTACCAAAAAATTGAAAATGGAAAAATAATTTTTTCTTATGTATTTGACCTTTATACAAAGATTCCGGAGCAGTTTTTGTTTCGTCTATATCTTAAAAAAATCGCTGAGTTATAGCATTTTGAAATACTAGCGTGGCTGACATTTTGAAACGTCCTGAATTTTGTCACGCGATAAAAGGCGTATTTATGAACCGATTTGGATGTAACTTCGTTTATACATAGTACATACCAATGTCTCGACCGGGATCGTTGGCCAGCTTCATCCGCCATCTTGTTTAAAAATGGCGGCCATTTAAACTTTTAAGAAAAATTTAAATTTGAAATGTGGTACCAAAAAATTGAAAATTGAAAAAATATTTTCTTCTTATGTTGACCTTGATAAAAAAATTCGCGAGCAGTTTTTGTTTCGTCTATATCGTCGAAAAATAATTTTTTCTTATGTATTTGACCTTTATACAAAGATTCCGGAGCAGTTTTTGTTTCGTCTATATCTTAAAAAAATCGCTGAGTTATAGCATTTTGAATTTCTAGCGTGGCTGACATTTTGAAACGTCCTGATTTTTCTCACGTAATAACAGGCGTATTTATGAACCGATTTGGATGTAACTTGGTGTGTACATAGTACATACAAATATCTCGACCGAGTTCGTTGGCCAGCTTCATCCGCCATCTTGTTTCAAAATGGCGGCCATTTAAAAAAATAAAAAAATTAAATGAGATACCAAAAAATTGGAAAATGAAAAAGGTTTTTTTTGTATGTGTTTGACCTTAATACAAAGATTCCGGAACAGTGTTTCTTTCGTCTATAGCTAAAGAAAATGGCTGAGTAATAGCATTTTGAATTTCTCTTGTGGCTGACATTTTAAAACGACCTGATTTTTGTCACGCGATAACAGGCGTATTTATGAACCGATTTGGATGTAACTTGGTCTGAACATAGTACATACCAATGTCTCGACCGAGTTCGTTGGCCAGCTTCATTCGCCATCTTGTTTCAAAAGGGTTGCCATTTAAAAAAAATTAAATTTAAAATTCAAAATGAGGTATTAAAAAATTGGAAAATGAAAAAGATTTTTTTTATGTGTTTGGCCTTGATACAAAGATTCCGGAGCAGTTTTTGTTTCTGAAAATTTGTTCTTTTGTTTATATCTTAAAAAATGTTTGATTTATAGCACTTTGAATTTCTAGCATGGCTAACATTTTGAAACGATCTTGTATTTGTCACGCGATAACACACGTATTCGCCTATTTCGATGTAAGAAGGCATGTGGATAGTATACATCAACACCTCGACCAAGTTCGCTGGCCAGATTCATCAGCCATCTTGTTTCAAAATGGCGGCCATTAAATTAAAATATATATATTTAAAGTGAGGTGCAAAAAAATTAGAAATTGAAAAAGGTTTCTTTCTTAAGTATTTGACCTTGATATAAGGATTCAGGAGCATTTTTTGTTTGTCTTTACCTTAAAAAATGGCTCAGATATTGCAGTTCCAATTTCTATTGTGGGTGACATTTTGAAAAATCTGATTTTTTGCATGCGACAGTACTCCTATATATTAACCGATTCCGATGTGAGTGAGCATGTGCACAGCAATTACTAAGGTCTCGACCAAGTTCACTGCTTAGCCTCATCCACCATGTTGTCTTAAAATGACAGGCACTTTAAAAAATTGCCGAATTTGGCAGCCAAATATAAGTTACTTTAAAGAAAAGAAGCTTGGATAAAGCTGACTAATTTCGCGAAATTCTCATTCATTATATTGATAAAAATTAGTATTGAATCTCCTATATTCGGTTTCCACTAAATTGAGCTTCGTGTGTTTGAATGATATAAGTTGGCTTTTAGGTAGCTTTCTTTACAAAAAAGCTACCTATTGCAGCCGTTCGGAGGAAAGCGATTTCAAAAAATTTTGGTATATTTTCATCGATCATGACCCCCAGACCCCGAAACCACCCTCCGTTCAAAATTGATATATATATATATATATATATGTGTATATATATATATATATATATATATATATATATATATATATATATCTGACCTATGTCACACTGTAACTCCCATAATTATGAACCGATTTCGATGTAATTCGGTGTGTACATAGTACATACCAATGTCTCGACCGAGTTCGTTGGCCAGCTTCATCCGCCGTTTTGTTTCAAAATGGCGGCCATTTAAAATTTTTAAAAAAATTTAAAACTTGAAATGTGGTACCAAAAAATTAAAAATGGAAAAATATTTTTTCTTATGTATTTGACCTTTATACAAAGATTCCGGAGCAGTTTTTGTTTCGTCTATATCTTAAAAAATGGATGAGTTATAGCATTTTGAATTTCTAGCGTGGCTGACATTTTGAAACGTCCTGAAATTTGTCACGCGATAAAAGGCGTATTTATGAACCGATTTGGATGTAATTCGGTGTGTACATAGTACATACCAATCTCTCGACCGAGTTCGTTGGCCAGCTTCATCCGCCATTTTGTTTCAAAATGGCGGCCCTTTAAAAAAATTTTAAAAATTTAAAATTTGAAATGTGGTACCAAAAAATTGAAAATGTAAAAATTTTTTTTTCTTATGTATTTGACCTTTATAGAAAGATTTCGGAGCAGTTTTTGTTTCGTCTATATCTTAAAAAATGGCTGAGTTATAGCATTTTGAATTTCTAGCGTGGCTGACATTTTGAAACGTCCTGAATTTCGTCACGCGATAAAAGGCGTATTTATGAACCGATTTGGATGTAACTCCGTTTATACATCGTAAATACCAATGTCTCGACCGGGTTCGTTGGCCAGCTTCACCCGCCATCTTGTTTAAAAATGGCGGCCATTTAAATTTTTAAGAAAAATTTAAATTTGAAATGTTGTACCAAAAATTGAAAATTGAAAAAATATTTTCTTCTTATGTGTTTGACCTTGATAAAAAGATTCGGGAGCAGTTTTTGTTTCGTCTATATCTTAAGAAATGGCTGAGTTATAGCATTTTGAATTTCTAGCGTGCTGACATTTTGAAACGTCCTGATTTTTCTCACGTAATAACAGGCGTATTTATGAACCGACTTGGATGTACCTTGGTGTGTACATAGTACATACAAATATCTCGACCGAGTTCGTTCTCCAGCTTCATCCGCCATCTTGTTTCAAAATGGCGGCCATTTAAAAAAATTAAAAAATAAAAAAATTTAAATGAGATACCAAAAAATTGGAAAATGAAAAAGATTTTTTTTGTATGTGTTTGACCTTAATACAAAGATTCTGGAACAGTTTTTCTTTCGTCTATATCTAAAAAAATGGCTGAGTAATAGCATTTTGAATTTCTCTTGTGGCTGACATTTTAAAACGACCTGATTTTTGTCACGCGATAACAGGCGTATTTATGAACCTATTTGGATGTAACTTGGTCTGTACATAGTACATACCAATGTCTCGATCGAGTTCGTTGGCCAGCTTCATTCGCCATCTTGTTTCAAAAGGGTTGCTATTAAAAAAAAATTAAATTTAAAATTCAAAATGATGTATTAAAAAATTGGAATATGAAAAAGATTTTTTTTATGTGTTTGGCCTTGATACAAAGATTCCGGAGCAGTTTTTGTTTCTGAAAATTTGTTCTTTTGTTGATATCTTAAAAAATGGTTGATTTATAGCACTTTGAATTTCTAGCATGGCTAACATTTTGAAACGATCTTGTATTTGTCACGCGATAACACACGTATTCGCCTATTTCGATGTAGGAAGGCATGTGGATAGTATACATCAACACCTCGACCAAGTTCGCTGGCCAGATTCATCAGCCATCTTGTTTCAAAATGGCGGCCATTAAATTAAAAAATATATATATATTTAAAGTGAGGTGCAAAAAAATTAGAAATTGAAAAAGGTTTCTTTCTTAAGTATTTGATCTTGATATAAGGATTCAGCAGCATTTTTTTTTGTCTTTACCTTAAAAAATGGCTCAGATATAGCAGTTTCAATTTCTATTGTGGGTGACATTTTGAAAAATCTGATTTTTTGCACGCGACAGCACTCCTATATATTAACCGATTCCGATGTGAGTGAGCATGTGCACAGCAATTACTAAGGTCTCGACCAAGTTCACTGCTTAGCCTCATCCATCATGTTGTCTTTAAATGACAGGCGCTTTAAGAAATTGCCGAATTTGGCAGCCAAATATAAGTTACTTTAAAGAAAAGCAGCTTGGATAAAGCTGACTAATTTCGCGAAATTCTCATTCATTATATTGATAAAAATTAGTATTGAATCTCCTATATTCGGTTTCCACTAAATTGAGCTTCGTGTGTTTGCATGATATAAGTTAGCTTTTTTTAAATAAGGATTATGAAAGCTACCTCTTCCTCCCGGCACTGGCCGGAAGGACTTTTTTAAAATAAGGAATATGAAAGCTACCTCTTCCTCCCGGCACTGGCCGGAAGGACTTTTTTTACATTACGCTGATACTGAGTTTGAGACGCTAGGCAAAATGATTCAGTTAGTAAAAATGATGCCATATTTAAAATAAAACTACCATTTTCCTTGATAAAACTAAATATTTGACCAATACTAAATAGCCAATACTATGGTAACTAAAGGCAAATTTCTAAATGGTAAGTTTTTGCGGGTACTGAGATTAGAACTTAAAGTTTGTGCGAATGTTCACATGAAAAGTTGTATCGGATAAACGTCACTTTAAGTTTGGAAATACATTCATTAATAACATATTGGGCTTTAAAATGCTTTTAAATTGTGATTTGAGTGGTGCGTATGTAAATTTTGAGAATGTGAAAATAACATACAGTTTAGTTTTTATGGGGGAAATTTTATGACGTGACAAAACGAAATTCCTTTTTACTGATTTTTCATACCGTAAAAACAGACATAAGAGCCTCAATCGATAACTTCATCATAATTACTGATCTTGATTACGTATTCTAATACAGTTTAATTTTTCAATAATTAAAGCAGTTGAAGTTTGTGGAAATAACATTTTGGTAATTTTAGGTTAAGAACATTATTTGTTTTAAGAGTGACACAACCAATGCAAGATGAATTTTTTATTGTAATTATTTTTGTAGGTTTATTATAAATTCGATCTAACAGTTCCATTCTAAACATTTTGATTCGTTGAATTTCGATGAGTTCCAACTCGTAATTTTAAAAGGCTTTTCTGATTTAATTTTGAAATAATAGTATTGTAAATAATGACTAACTCATACATTTAGTATTTTATTTTTAACATATGGAATAATAATAAAAAAAAAATACAAAAAATGCAATTTAACAAATTGCAACGACCATTTGGAAAATGATTTTTTCGAAGACTAAAATGTAAGACATAAAAAATCTCACGGAGTTGATCCTACATTACCTACGCCATAAATTAAACATTAATAGTGTTATTACACGTAAAAATTGCAAGCGACAATAATCGCCTGCGACCCGTCAGATTTCTTAAAACTTACGTATTATCCACCTGAAACTTACGTATTACCCACCTGAGACTTACGTATTATCCAAGCATTTCATTGGCTGTTCGGGAAAAGGCTTTTCCATCGTCAGATTTCAAGGTTTTTGACGACCCATTTTAAATGAAATTTCATTCTTAAACTTCTAAACATCCCACAATATTACTTTTTACACCGTCATATAGAGAAAAAATGTACTTTTAAATGCAATTTGTTTGAAAGCTGTATCTCAATTTGTTTCTGAGTTATTAATTTTTTTGTAGTTTTTATTACTTTTTTGTCATAATGGCAACAGAAGTATCCATCTCTGTTGAAAATAAAGGGTTGGTTGGTTGGTTGGTTGTATTTGTGACGGCCAATTATCTGCACGAGGGATATAGGCCCAGGGGGGAGTGCCCTTCGTGGGGGTCTTTCTAAGGGAACCTAATCCGTATTAACGCTTGGAAATCCAAGGTTAGAAGAAAACCACGAAAACTCCGAATGATTAGGCCGACGGGCGCGAACCTGAAAATAAAGGGAATTGCAGATTACTGTATAGACCAATCAGACAAAGAATAAAATGCGGATTAAACCAACAAAAAGCTTCAGATATGGGCGATTCTCAAAAGGTGGGCGCTGGACACACGTCATAATTTTAAGCCTTTCAAACATAACTTTAATTATCATTGACTTTATTTTTTTAT
Organism: Maratus speciosus; assembly: GCA_963932465.1. Taxonomy (NCBI): domain Eukaryota; kingdom Metazoa; phylum Arthropoda; class Arachnida; order Araneae; family Salticidae; genus Maratus; species Maratus speciosus. Next base: position 267,088,742 of record OZ010786.1, read on the forward strand.
TTATTTATTTATTTATTTACACTGAGTTTTTAATTCTATTCAGAGACAGAAAATGACATAATTTATTGTAAAAGCTTTGTATAAATATCTTAAAATTTTATTATTTTATGCTAAAGAGGCCAATTTTGGACATTCATAACGTTAACTGCTCCAATGTACCAGCAAGATAAAGAGTTTTAACTTGCTTCCAGGTGGTTCGAATGGAAAACAACAAATGCATAAAGGAAACGGATGATTTTTTGATAATTTCGTTAAGATATGGCAGGCTGATTTATTGCTTTTTTGAAGATAGAAGGACTTTTCTATAAAGATTTTTTTTGTATTTTGTTATGTCCGAAAGTAACGTACGAGAGAAAGCTATCATTTCCACGAAAAATACATCAAGTAAGTACTTTAAACTCGTTTTTCTAACTTTAAAATTATTTAAAAAAAAAATTAAATTATTTGTATGTGTTTTTATAAGATTTTTTTGCAAATAAATGCACTTTTCTCAAATAAAAAAGTGGAATGTCCTAATCATGTAATGATGGAAACGCCGATTTTATTTTCGGAAAATGTATTTTTAAAGATGATTTGGTGTCCTGAAACGTATAAAAAGATTTTTATTATAATGTTTTATCGTAAATAATTACCGTGTTTCGTATAAATAAAGTGCATTTAGTACGTGTAATAATTTAACTTGACTTGAAGCATGCTCAACTAATGTGTATAACGATAGACACAATATGGCGACCAATGCGATCCTTACGAAATTTCGGAGATGCTTACTTAAAAGTATGATTTAAAATTAATAGTAAACTTCTTTTTTTATTTCAAAAGTAATTCTTCAGTGATCTTACGTGTTTTTATGTATTTTGCAAAGTTTTCTTTGTAGCAAATGTACCCCAAAAGATTATTTAATAACAATGTCCAAATCGTGGAACGATCTAAACATTAATAATTTTAATTTTCTAAATACATAAATAAATATAATATAACAGAGTCCATTGTTCGAACATACATCTTAAAAAATAAAATAAATATTTTTTTGTTAGATTATTGTACTTGAGTTCTTTTTTTTAAATTCAAGGTTTAAGAATCCCATTTCCTTAAAATTCCATTCTTCTTCTTTGCCCCCCTCCCACCAAAATGCAAGGCAAATAAACAGTTTAAGCCACTTCGTGCTGTAACTTTGGTTAAAAAAAACAAAAACAAAAACAAAAACAAAACAGAAATTGACAGTATTCAAAGTATAGAAAAGACAGCCAGCGAAAATTGTTAAAGGTACTCAAAAGATTCACTCCGTACATACGACAAACAAATTTGGTACTATTCAAATAAGAAATAGATCTGATTTTTATAATCTCTGTAAAAAACAATCAAGAATGCATTACAAGTGAAGCTGGTGAAAAAAATATTGTTTCTACAATTGACTTCTCACAGTTGAAAATAGATTGACATTGGTGACTGGTACTTTATATTAATTCATGATGAAAACTTATGGCCAGAAAGTATAAATATCATATAAATTGAAAAGATCAGCATTGATAATGGTGAACAAATATTTTCTATAAATTTTTTGACTCCTCAGGCAGACATTGATTTTAACAGGTTTCGTTATCCATCTAAAAAAGATAGCACAAAATTAAAATATGAAGTATTTTGTTGAAATCACCAAATCCACCTCACCCGGTGACAGCAAGAGGAGACTTTTCTTTTGCTAAAGAAATTATAGCTGTGTGCATTAAAAAAATGGCAGTACAACTTTTTTTTTTTTTTTTGAGAAAGAAAAAAGAATAAATTATATGTTGGATACTTCTAATATTATGTAAAGTTATGTTGTGTAATTCCTATAAAATTAAGATGTTACTTCTAAAAAAGTAGTAAATATTTTAATATCAGAGATTAACATTTGATTTTATTATTATTATTACTGGATAACAAAAAGTTAATTATTCATATATATATGTATACACATACAATTATAGGACACATTTTTCTTTGTCTTAAGAATTTTTTAAATACCAAGCGCAACGTCCAAAATCGTCAGCAATGTCCAAAATCGGTAACATAAGTGCGAAAAAATGTCCAAAATTTGTAACGTACACAACTGCTAATTAAATGCTTTAATAATTAATTTTCCAGAATAGTTGATGTCTTTTAATGTTTGTGTATAATTTTGTAGACTTATATACTATACTATTAAAAAAACTGGCCTAAAATTTGAAAATTTTAAAAATCACATATAGTTAACGGTTAATGATCCCACCTTTTGAGAATCTCCCATATGCTTTTGATTTCCTACCCTGACGAGGACAATAACCATTTTTCCAAATGGTTCAAAAGTTATTTATTTCTTTTCTTGTGCTATTCGCGTTGTAATTAGCGGAAAAATTAGAACTTCAATTTTGTTTTATTTAGATTTTAACAAAATTCCCTGTTTTCTGTCAGCATTCAGCGGAAAATACTTCTTCGGGAGTGGTGGTACCAGCATAAAATACAGCCTATGTTAAAGCAGAAGCTGTCACTATGATAATACCACCATAAATTTTAAGAGCAAGTCCGTAGTTTCTGAGATTATCCAATACAAACACACAAATAAACGTTTTTAACACTTTCCAACAAAGTTGAAAGGTGTTTATACGTTCGGTTTGTCTGTCGGTCTGCCCATGCTCTAACACCCGTATATATACTCGGATTTTCATAAAATTGATAAATGTTATTTAGGGACACGAAGGTATGTTTTTTATTGTTTATGAAGTATTTGGAATTAATAATTCATTTACAGGGGAACTCAAAAGCATTCAATTACATTATGGTATATGGGGAGTAATTGTTTGCAAAGTATTTTAATGATATTACGCTATTTCAAATGTATTGAAACTAATATAAATCACTGAATTTCACTAAAAGATGATTACGATAGAATAGGGCATTCATAGCATTTGTTATTTATTTGCAGGAACACACAAAAGCAATCGGTTACAGTACTGTTTTGAGTAATAAGTGCTGGGAGTGCGTTTTTCATTTCGGCAAGTGCTTTTAAATTTAACTATTGCATTTTACTCTTTGTATATAAATTGTATACCTTATATACAGATCTGCAAAAGAATTCATGTACCTTCTTTACGTACCACTATTAGCGGAAATTGCTGAAATGGAATTTTCAGCTAAAGTATATGTGTATTTCTTAACTGATCTAAATTTTTGGCATGCATGTAGTTAATAGATACAGTATGATATATATCATATAAAGGATTGCTCAAAGAATTCGGATAATTTTCAGATTGTAGATGGAAACAGCTGAAATTGTATTTTCAAATGTGTTATGTCTTTCCATATGGTTGAATTAGACAAAAAAATATTAACACTTTCCAACAAAGTTGAATGTTTATCCACAGGGTTTGTCTGTTCGTCTGTTCGCTCTCTAACTCTCATACTCGGATTTTCATGCAATCCATAAACGTTATTTAGGGTCACCGAGGCATGTTTGGTATTGTATAAAAAGTATGTGGGATTAATATTTCATTCCCAAGGGCACTCAAAAGAATTTCGTTACATTACAATTAATGGAGAAAAACCATTTGCAGTGTATTTTAATGACATTACGCTATTTCACATGCATTGAAATTTATATAAATCGCTGCATTTCACTACAACGTGATTACTATACAATAGAGAAATACAATATATACAGGGCTGATCAAAGAATTCGGATATCACGATTGTAGATAGGGACAGCTGAAATTGGGTTCTCAAATGCGTTATGAGTTTCCATATTGTTGAATTAGACATAATATTTTAATTTACTAAACGGTGCAGTTTTGTATATTATTCCGAATGAGTTGGAAAGTGTTTCGTAAGCTATGCTTGGCGCATGATTTTTTATTTCTTGTTAACTTATTAAACGGTGCAGTTTTGTTACATTATTCCGAATGTCTTGGAAAGTGTTTCATAATCTATGCTTGACGGCTTGACGCAGGATTTTTTCTTTCCTGTTTCTTTATAATGTTACGATATATTGGTATGAAAGTACATAGGAAGCACTTTTAGGAATCCGAGAAGTATATTTTGAAATCAAAGATGACATAATGTGCTTCATAAGAATGGTGTAATTTGAGTTTGAATACTTCCATGGAAAATATAATCCGTCTAGTAGAACAACATAATTATTTATTGTTATATTTTATATTTCCATTATTTATTTATAGTTATTTTCTTGATACCACCAGTTGATAGATAGGTAAATTAAAGTAATACATTTAAAATAATCAAACATATTACGTGTGAATCAGAATTTTAAAATTAAAAAGACATTTAATAAAACTAAAAACAACGCATTAAAAATATCACACATACTATCTACTTCTACTATATATACATAGAATGAAGATGGGAATTTTCTTCCGGCTGCTTATAATTTAAATTCTGCTGAATGGATTTTAATGCAGAGCTGACACAAGCGACTATTTTTTAATTCCATTTCGCACGACCTTTTCAAAACAAATATTTTTTACATATGTTTTGACAACATTTGCAATTGAGATATACTGCAAAATATATTTTTTAAAAACAGTGGTGCGAACAGTATATAAAAATAGTTGCTATTGGCAGCGCTGTAATGGGACTTGCAGTGTTAGATAATTTGTCAAGAAAGGTTTTAATGTATAACATATCATTCTACATTGTTTAATTATAGCATTATGGGAAAAAGCTTTACAATCAGATAAACCCGGTTATGGTTATGAAATATCAGCCTTTTCAAAAGATTTTTCTTAATGAATTTCGATAAACATTGCACTGTTAACCAGATAAATGTTCAGGAATAATTTTAATAACTTTATATGTAACTTTAACCACTATAAAATAAAGAATTATTTACTATTTTGTCGGATGAGAAACTGAAGTGCCGAAACTACATCCACGTGTTGAATAAGATGAGGTCGTTATGTGTGTGTGCCAGCTTGGAGAAAACGTTTCAACTGTATGTCAAAGTGGCTGCTGTCTCACTGTGTACTACTCTCACCCATATTTTTACTTCATAAATCCAAATATGAAATTTGCTGCATTTCTATCTAATAGAAATTGGTATATCGCTATAACGTTCATCATAAAAATATAGCATAACTGTGGCGTTGTTCACTGAGCAACGCCAAAATTGAATCAGCATAGTTTTAATAAATATGTCCTCCAAAAGTTTAGGAAAAGTGACCGGATCCTGTACACGGTTTGTGGAATATCTACAAAAATTCTTGAAGAATTGATATTGAATATCGAGGATGTATAGAACATGTTTGACTTCATATTGTTCAGTGAAGATATATCCGCGGGTAAAATTAGGGAGGGGGGCAACAATAAATCTATACTAATAAAAGAAAGTTTCGCTCTGTGTGTCCTAGTGTGTGCGAAGGCTAGCAAAATCTACGGCACGTACGAGGCTCAAAGATTTTGTGAGACTATTCGAAGGCCTCTCCTGGTGCACCTGAGTTTCAGAATTTTAAATTTCTTATAATTAGTTGAGAAATTAATTAAAACAACTACATTAAAATAATAAAAAAGTATTCATAATTCAACAAAAGCTTAGATTTTTATTAAACCGCAGACAATGTCTTCAAAAATATGAAGAGAGGAGGAGGGGTTAGTAGAATTACAGACATGCTAGGGAGATAAATATACTGGGAATTTTAAAAAAGAGCTTTATCTTAAGGGATCTCAGCACTCTTAAAATTGGAAAAAAATAAATAAAAAGACAATTTTCAAAATTTAATATCTTAAAATGTATATGATTTAAAAACACAGTTTTCATTGGGATTAAAAGCTATAGGTATGTTCTTTCATTTCATGCATTTTAAAAAATGCAAGATACAGTATTAGTATTTATAGGGTCTAAACTGTCAGACATTTTTCGAACAGGAAATTGGTATAACAACTTATGCGCACGATTACAAAGTAAATTTTGCAACTGGAATGCAATTTTTTGTGCATAATTATACTTCAAATTGTAATAACTACCCTTAACCTAAATAAATTTGTATTTAAAGCATTTTTATATTTTTAATGCAAAGTTGTATTTAGCTAATACAAAATTTTGAAATTTTCAATAGTATAATCACCTAAAAAATATTGTTTTTTAACAATAAAAATGAAATTTTAAGTTCAGTTTATACAGACTAACATAAAACATATGTTTTGAAAATTTCCTGAAAAATTATTCAGAAGTTTCTGAGATATCCTGCGCACTATACCAAAAAACGTCATTTGGAGAAAAATGACTTCAAAGTTTCGGAAACACCGCTTTAGCTTTTGAGCGCGTATAATTTTAATAGGGCTTCTGTTCTAATGGTAATTTCAAGGAAACAATAATAAAAAAATGCTCAGAAGAAATAGAAGTTTAACATTAAAAAAATAATCATTTTGAAGCTTTAAGAGTCCTGAGACCCCTTGAATTCTAGGGCCTAAGAACTCGAAAATCACACAGCCAAACGCAGAAAACTTTCCCCTTTCAGAAATTTTAAAAATTATCCCTATACTCCTGTAAGTAGTTTAAAAATCCATTAAAAATCCATTTATAAAATCTCTTTTTATTTCCGTTGAAAGAAACACAGATTTTTGAGAAATATTTCATAGTGAGAGCAGGTGTTTGAAACGCAGATGGATGGCGCTGGCGGTTAATGGCATTTATAGACGACATGTAACAAAATTCAAATATTGAATTTATATATTTAATTTTTATGCATCCAGATATAGAATTTTTCGCTAATTTCAGATATGTAAACTTCTTCACGGTCACTCAATTACAATCTCAATATTTCATTAACCCCTTAACCTACGATTTACTTTTAATAGCTCCACTGTTTTGCAAATCCTACCACTAAAATTGCTACCACTAAAATTTAATAGAGATTTTCGCCTTGTTTAATCATGGAATTTCGACGATTAAATTAAACTATATTTATTGTGAAATTTTAGTGGTATGAAGAATTTACATTTGGCTCGATCATCGTACGCGGCTATGCCCGTCATTGTAGGTTAAGGGGTTAATTGAATTATTACTTTCAAACTCTCAATTTAAAAGTCAGTTTTTGAAACCACAAATTAGTTTTATATTAGGATTCTTCATAAAGCCGTCAAATCTTTTAAAATGCACCATTTAGATATTTTAAAGTTATGCATTATTCCCATCTTTAAACACAAGTTTTTGTTATATAAAATTTTCGATTTTTAAAAGAGAAAAGAAATGCTTTGTTGAAACGCGAATTTTTTAAAAGAAAGAAAACTGACGAACCGATCGATTTGGAACTTTCATATAGTTTATAACGAATAAAGATTTTAAAATGTAGGGATCATTAAATTTCAGGGCGGAAAGGGGGGGGGGGTAATACAATTTTTTGGGGGGGCACTATCAAATATTTAATACCGTACCGTTTGCTACCGTTTTAGAAGCGGTTTTTTTGACTGAGCCCTGGGATAAATATTACATATTTAATATAAAAATTTCAAAAGTGTACTTACCCATATTTTCGAATTGTAATTTTAGCAAATGTGTTAAATTTTTGCTTAATTCTGCCACTCCCTTGACTAATATATTCTACGGGTAGGTTGTGTTTAACGGAGTTTCGTTCAGAAACAGTTTTGTTAAAAATAGAGTTCGCCCCTGGTGTTGGGATGTGGTACTAAAAGATTCGAGATTGTTTTTTTTTTGTTTTTTTTGCAAGATTTTGCAGTGCGTGCGCAGCCCACCTGCAAAATCCTCATATGATATATCATCGGAAAACCTTCGGATCATTCTTTCATATTATGAACCTTTCTACACCCACCACTCAAATAACCACCCCAGAGGGGGGGGGGCAATTTTCTAATTCAGCTCCTATTTAAGTTACGGATAAATTAGACCGCAATTTGAATGCTTGACCGAATGTGAAACTCTTCACGGTCTTTCGATTCGTGGAGTCTATTTTTGACCACAGAGTGTTAGGGGCATCCTTCCCTTGAGGGGGGGGGGGATTTTTTCATGTGACGCATCGTTTTAAAGCTTTTGGCCCGTACATTTCTGTGCACTCACTCTTCTCCTCTTAACACCTTTTTTTCTTCATTAGAGGGTTTTTTAATGTTTTAATTTGTTCATTACTACCCCATACAATATTCCATACAATATTCCAAAAATTATGAAAAAAAATTACATAACAAATCTCAAAACCTAGCAGCTTCTCCCTCTATTTTCACACAGTGATTGTGTACGTCATTCAGACAAAATCGAGTTAGAGATATAAAATTACACAAATTTAAGGTTCATTTAAAAATATTACAATGTGCCCGGATAACTAGTTTCCGGATCAGCTAGTTTAATAATAAAACTATTTTTGTGATCACCCATCTAACAGGAAATGTGTAAAATGATCTGTCACTGTAGCAAATGACCAGGTGGGTCCTGTATAACGGCCGTGTGCATTTGTGTAAGAGTAGTACTCATATGCGTGAAGGTGTTAACGTTTCTGTGAAAAAATCAAATTTTTTTGCTTACAGAATACAGAGAGTACCAAATTTGACACTACTTTACAAATTTTTAAAAAAGAACACTAGAAACACAATACTGCAATTAAAACGTCAATACATTGAACATTTGATGAGATAAATTTTAACTGTGCATGCCTGAAAGATTCGAAAATTTTTATTTCATAATTTGGTAGTCAGCTATTTAGGGCAACTCCTATAAAGAGTCTAGTCAAATATTGTGAAAACTCAAAAAGATACAATGATGTGGTTGACGAATTGCGAAAAATTCCTTCTAATAAAGCTACTTTTAGAAAGCAAACCGAATTCAAAAACACTTTTCAACTTTGTTGCAAAGTGTTAAAAATCACCACTTTTGATGCATTTGTAAATCGTGGCATACAGGTTTGTTCTGATTCCTACTCACGTAATTCTGAAATACAATATATTAAAGTACACTATATGGCCAAAGGTGACCGGTCACTTGCGATTTTTGACGTTTTGTTAAATATTAGAAAAATACGTGACGAATTAACCAGAAACTGCAAGGGTGTAAACAATATAGTATAGGTCATATATTTCTGCGAAGATTTTGTCCCGAAACCCCGTAGGTGACCGTCAACAAATTGAAAAAGAACGAATATCTTTTGGATAATCTTGTAAAAACTAATGCAGCAAAAGAATTCAAACTCGAGATTATTAATAAGTGGCTTATTGTAATATACTGTGTTCATTTTCATTAGGACAGCATGTATACTCGTAGAGAAATTAAGGATTTTATAAAAGCAGTCCCAAATTTAGCCAAGTTTTTTGCTTATAATTTGCAGAGTTCTTAATATTAAAAAAAGTTCTTTTCAGAAAATATGACAAACAACATTGTACACAATACTCTGCAATCAGAATTAAAAAAAAAAATGGATGAAAAATGAGCAGTTTTACTAACACTGTTTCACTGCGCATGCGCGAATGCAATCAAAATATAATATACATAATGTATTAGCTAAGTATATACAGCAACCATTGTGAAAGCCTCAAAATCATAGCTTGAAAATTCTGAAAATTATCGTCGATAGAATAAGCTCGAAATCCGCTGTTCCCAAAAGGAAGCAAAAAGCTGAGGGGTTGTATCCAAATATTAGTACGTGTAATATTGTGTACGCTATCTTGGCACTAATCAACAGATATTTGGATACAACCCCTCATCTTTTTGCTTCCTTTTGGGAACAACGGGTTTCGAGCTTATTCTATCGACGATGATTTTCAGAATTTTCAAGCTATGATTTTGAGACTTTCAAAAATGTTGCTCTATACACTTAGCTAATACATTATGCACATTATATTTTAATTGCATTCGCGCATGCGCAGTGAAAAATATTTTAGTAAACCTGCTCATTTTTCATCCAATTTTTATTATTTTCTAATTCTGATTATACAGTATTGTGTACAATGTTGTTTGTCATATTTTCTGGAAACAATTTATTTTTATATTAAGAACTCAGCAAATTATAAGCAAAAAACATAGCAAAATGTGTAACTGCGTTTATAAAAACCTTAATTTCTCTACGACTATACATGGTATTCTCATAAAAATGAATAAAGTATATTATAATAAGCGACTTATTAATAATCTCGAATTTGAGCGCTTTTGCTACATTAGTTTTTACAGGGTTATCCAAAAGATATTCGTTCTTTGTCAATTTGTTGACGGTCCTCTATAGGGTTTCGGGAAAGAATCTTAGTGGAAATGTAGGACCTATACTATACCGTTTACACACCTGCAATTTCTGGTTAATTCCTTATGTATTTTTCTATATATTTAACAAAATGTCTAAAAGTGCAAGTGACCGGTCACCTTTGGCCATATAGTATAATTGCTATTGGCAGAGGTTAATCATTTTATCATTGATATTAGTTAATTTAAAGTTAACTGTTAAAAATGCATTTTACGCCAATTACTGTAATATGTACAACCTGTTATCTTTTTGTGAAAATAATTTTATGACCCTATTAAGGAAAAAAAATGTATTCAACCTTTTGGAAATGTTAATCGAATATTCGCTAAATCAATAAATAATTAGTCTATGAAGAGAAAGGAATGGATATAACACGAATAAATGACAAAGCCATTACGTCGCCTTTACAAACTATGAAAAAAGCGTAATATATTATATATCTGAGGAAAAAAATTATTTGCTGTGTTGATAACAAGGACACGAGTTTAACTTACAAGAATGGTGGGAAATAGCACACTGATAAAGTTATTAATATCTCCTTTATTATTTAAGTCCATTAATTTGAAATATAAAAAAAAAAAAATTATAAGCTGCTGAGGAAACATAATTTTAAGAAGCGATTCATGTCGCAAGCAGATAAAAAAATATACGTAATAGAAAATAATTCAATAATAATTACTATACGTAGAAGGTTTGTGTTTTTTCCATACGTTTGTTAGAAAGGCTAAAATTATATGTGTTAAAAATAAAAGTTCTACTTTCACCTCTTACATTTCTATAAACCTTACTATGAAAAGAAATTAGATCTTTTATATCTATATAACATGTATAAAATGTGTATTTTGAAGTAAAATATACGGTGAAACCTCTGAATAGCGTATACCTCGAGAGCGTACATTTTGTCCGGTATTCGGAGGTGTCCACTTTTCAGAGGTTAACAACATACTATACATATGCTTTGACGATTGAAAACGTGTCTGCTAAATAGAGGTGTCCGCTTTTCCTTTATGAAGGTTTTACTGTTCTTTTTTTTTTGTAGGGAAAAGTATTAAGAGCCATAATAAAGATATATTAGAAATTGCAGCACCAGAAAAATTGCCCTCCACCCCATGCTATTTCATTACCAAATTTTCGGAGGAAGATGGAGAGGTACCGTTTGTACCATAAGCTTAGATCTTAAACTGTTTGTTTCCGAAGAAGAGTTACAAATACCAAAATGCTTCACACAATTGTTTTTTATCACATGAAAATTTATTTACGCAAAACAGGTTTTTTTTTTTTTTTTTTTTTTTTTAAGTCGTGCAAATTCATTTTCTGTATAGGTACCTGGATCCTATAAGTTATACTATTTAGAGAGTGTTTCACCGTGCTCAAAAAGAAAAAGCAGTAAATATTCCATGTTTGTACGACCAAATTTTACCGAGTTATAACACTTTAAACTTCAAGGTTTTATGATGCGAAAAACACGGTATTTTATTTTAAACGCCAGAAAATGATGAAAATTCATAAAATTCAAAGTATGTCATAATTCAGTAAGTTTTGGTCGTAGAATAGGGGAAGGTTTACTGATTTATTTGTTACAGTATGGAGAAAGCTTTGTTAAATATAATTTACTAGCAAACCCCACGGCTTTCCTCGCGTAATAGTTGAAATATGCCAAGAGCTATTTATATGTCTAATTCTTATTAAAAGAAATTATACTTTTAGGAATAATTCAAAAATTACTATTTAAAACACAGTTTGACTAAACTTCATTATTACACTGCATTAGGCAGAAATCGAGACTTAAATTAATAAAAAGAGCTAAAACTGAATAAATGATAATTTAGAAAATATTTTGAAACTTTTATGCTCAATTAATACGCTCATTTCAGTATTCATTTGAAGTTTTGAATTTTTTTGACACCATCTTCTTACATCTTAAAATTAACCATCCTGTCAAATTCCAAGCTTCTTGTCTAATGGTCTATCACCTTTCTCAACATAAAATACTATGTTGAAATAGGGACTGTCACCATTAATTTGCCAACATTATTTTTGAAATCGATTTGGTATTTCCTAATATTCCACAGAAGCGTAATTTAGAAAGGTTTTAAAGGCCTTTTTTTTTTAGAACATTTGTTGTTCCTGCCAACCTCAGGTGTCACCAGCATAAAATATAGCCTGTGTAGGATCAGAGACTGTCACCGTTGATTCGCATCTATTACTTTTATAAACGGTTTATATTTCCTGATACTGGATAGAAATCGTAATTTAGGACTTTTTTAGAACTCTTTTCGATCCACCCCTTCGCTTCACCCTTTTTTTAATTCGAATTTACTTTCGACTGTTCTTAGAGGGCATTTATATGTTATAAGTAACTGCCTTGCCATATTTAACGTATCTAGCCTCTTTAGTATGATAGAAATCGCAATTTAAATTGTTTTATGTTCCTGAAACCCTCTGGTGTGGTAGTGGCACCAACATAAAATATAGCTTATATTTGAGCAGGTTCTATCACCACCAGTTTGAAACTATTATTTTTTAAACAGGTTTGGTATTGGATAAAATTGCAAAAAAAAAATTGTTATTTAAAAAGTTTTTAGAACGCTTCCCTCTTACTTCATCCTTTTAAATTTGGAATTTTCTTTCGACGGTTCTTAGAAAGCATTTGCATCTTCTAAGTAATTACTATGTCAAATTTCAAAATGTTAGAACCCTCAGTTGTGAAAAAAACGCAAATTAGAACATGTTTTGCGCTTGCAACCCCCAGATGGTAGTGACAGCAGCATAAAATATAGCTTATGCTGTAGCAGGGACTGTCACCATCAATTAGCAACCATTACTTTTGAAATCGGTTTAATATAACCTGAGACTGTGCAGAAATCGCACTTTAGAACGTTTTTAGAACGATTTTCGCGCAATTCACCCCTTTTAGATTTCCAATTTTTTTGAAACTGTTTTTAAAGGTCATTTATATCTGACAAATATGTACCATGCCTAATTTCAAGTTGCTAGCCCCTACCGATCACAAAATCGCATTTCTAGAATGTTTTTTCTCCTGCATCCCATTTGGGGTAGAAGAAACAGACATAAAATACAGCCTATCTTGGAGCAAGAGCTGTCACCATCATTTTTACACCATTATGTTTGGTTTAGTACTTCCTGAGATTGCATGTAAATCGCAATTTAGAACGTTTTTTACAACGCTTTTTGCACATTTTACACCTTTTAAATTTCGATTTTTTAAAGAAATGTTCTTAGAGATGAATGATATCTTATAAGTAACTACCAATCCAAATTTCTTGATTCTTGGCTCTTCCACACAAAAACCGCAATTTAGAAACGTTTTTCGCTCTTGCAACCCCAAGGTGGTAACCCATGTTAGAGGGCCGTCACCATCAAATTACAACCATTGTGAAATCGAATTGATGCGTCTTAGAATTGCGTAGAAGTCGCCATTTAGAACGTGTTTTAGAACGTTCTTCGCGCATTATCACCCCTTTTAAATTTCGAATTTTTTAAAAAGTATTTTTAGAAATCCTTTATATCTAATAAGTAACTAATATTCCAAATTAAAAATTTCTAGGCCTTTCAGTAACACTAAAACTTGCATTTTTAGAACGGTTTTTGCTCCTGCACCCCCTTTGGTGTAGTGGCACCTACACAAAATATAGCCTATCTTGGAGCAAGTTTCTCACCATCATTATGACACAATTATTATTTTTTATTTAGTTTGGTATTTCCTGAGATTGCCGCCATTTAGAATGTTTTTCAGAACGCTTTTGGAACATTTTTACCTCTTAAATTTCCAATTGTTTAAGAAATGTTCTTAGAGGTCATTTATATCTTATAAGTAACTAATATTCCAAATTTCATATTACTAGGCCCTTCAATAACACAAAAATTGCATTTTTAGAAATTTTTTGCTCCTACACTCCCTTTGGTGGTAGTGCCATTAATTTAAGATATAGCCTATGTTCTAACGTGGACTAACACAATCATTTTGATACCATTACTTTTGAAATCAGTTTGGTAGTTCCAGAGATTACATGCTACAAACAAACAAACTTTACTTTTTTATAACATTACTAGCAAACCCCTCGGCTTTGCTCGCGTAACAGATGAAATATGCCAAGTGATATTTGCATGACTATTTTTTATCAGAAGAACACTTTTTGGAATAATTCAAAATTTACAAATTACACAAAGTTACAAAAATTAGGAATTACAAGTTACAAGTAAAATACAGTTTGACAAAACTTCATTATAAAATTGCAATAGACAGAAATGAGATTTCAATTAATAAGAAGAACTAAAACTAATTCCAAATAAATGATAATTTAGAAAGTATTTTGAGACTTTTATGCTCATTTCATACGCTCATTTCAGTATTTATTTGAAGTTTTGAATTTTTTAGAAACCATCTTAACACATTTACATCTTAAAATTAACCATCATGTCAAATTCCAAGTTTCTTGTCTAACCGTCTACCACCAAATCGGGCATAAAACAAGCCCGTATAGGATCAGGGGCTATCACCCTTGATTCGCAACCAATAACTTCTGTAATCGGTTTATTATTTCCTGAGATTCCATAGAAATCGTAATTTAGGACTCTTTTAGAATGCTTTTCGATCCTTCCCTTCGCTTTACCTCTTTTTAATTTCGAATTTATTTTCGACTGTTATTACAGAACACTCATATTTTATAAGTAACTACCATGCTATATTTAAAGTTTCTAGACTCTTCAGTGCTGCAGATATCGCAATTTAGAAAGTATTTTGCTCCTGAAAACTTCTAGGGGTTGTGGCACCGATAAAAAATATAATTTATGTTTGAGCAGGTTCTCTCACCATCAATTTCCAACCATTATGTTTGCAATCGGTTTCGTATTTCATACGATTGCATAAAAATCATAATTCAGAACGCTTATAGAACGCTTTTAGCTCACTTTATCCTTTTAAATTTAGAATTTTCTTTCGACAATTCTTAGAAAGCATTTGCATCTTTGAAGTAATTACCATTCCAAATTTAAAATGTTAGATACCCTCAGTCACACAAAAAACGCAATTTAGAACATTTTGTGCTCCTGTAACCCCCAGGTGGTAGTGACAACAACGTAAAATATAGGCTATATTGGAGCGCGGACTGTCACCATCAATTTGAAACCAATATTTCTGAAATCGGTTTATATTTCTGGAGATTGCGTAGAAATAGCTATTTAGAACGTTTTTAGAACGCTTTTCGTTCATTTTTACCGCTTTTAAATTTTAAATTTTTAAGGAACTCTTCTCAGAGCGAATTTACATATCATAAGTAATTACCATGCCAAATTTTAAGTTGCTAGCGCCTTCGGGATCACAAGAATCACAATTTAAAACGTTGCTTCAAATGCAACCGCAAGGTGGTAGTGACGCCGACATGAAATAGACCCTATATTGTAGCAAGGGCTGTCATCATCAATTTCCAACCATTACTTTTTAAATCGGTTGGGTACTTTCTGAGATTGCGTAGAAATCGCAATTTAGAACGTTTTCCGCACATTTTCACCTCTTTTAAATGTCGAATTATTTAGGAAATGTTCTTAAAGATCATTTATATCTTATAAGTAACTACGATGCCTAGTTTCAAGTTGCTAGATCCTTCAGTATTACAAAAAGCGCAATTGAGATCGTTTTCTCCTACTACACCTTCTTTGGGTTAGTGACACCGATATAAAATACAGCCTATGTTGGAGCGAGAGCTGTCACCATCGTTTTCACACCATTATTTTTTAGATCGGTTCGGTACATTCTGAGATTGCGTAGAAATCGCAATTTAGAAAGTTTTTTAGAACGCTTTTTGCTCATTTTCATCCCTTTTAAATTTTGATTTTTTTAGGAAATGTTCATAGAGATCATTTGTATCATATAAATAACTACCCTGCCTAATTTCAGGATTCTAGACACTTCTTCAGTAACACAAAAGTCGCAATTTAGAACGTTTTTTTGCTTCTGCAACCCCTGAGTGGTAGTGACACTGACATGAAATAGAACCTGTGTTGGAGCAAGGGCTTTTATCATCAATTTCCAACCATTACATTAGAAATAGGTTAGGTTCTTTCTGAGATTGCATAGAAATCGCCATTTAGAACGTTTTTTAGAACTCTTTTTCCGCATTTTTACCCCTTTTAAATTTCGAATTTTTTAAGAAATGTTCTTAGAGATGAATGATATCTTATAAGTAACTACCATTCCAAATTTCATGTTTCTAGGCCCTTCAGTAACACAAAAATCACCTTTTCGAACGTTCTTTTCCTCCTGCATCCCATTTGGGGGTAAGTGGCATTGATAAAAATACAGCCCATGTTGGAGCAAGGGCTGTCTCCATCATTTTGACACCATTATTTTTGAAATAGGTTCGTTACTTCGTGAAATTGCGTAAAAATCGCCATTTAGAACGTCTTTTAGAACACTTTTCTCGCATTTTCGCCTCTTTTTAATTTCGATTTTACTTTCTTCTTTCTTTACAAGAAGAAAGTATTGGATTCATGAAAATTTTCGAATTCCAGTTTTCGACGGATTTACACGTTTTAGGGGTCAGAGATTCCAAAAAACATGTTTTTACAAAATGTCTGTCTGTGACTCTGTGAGTCTGTCTGTCTGTCTGTCTGTCTGTGTGTATGTGACACAAATTTTGTGGGCGCTCTATCTCAAGAACTAATGCACGGAATTTAACAAAAATGCATATTCAGTTAGTCCCTGATACAAATTGATGCTGATTAGTTTTTGGTGCAAATCGCTCAACAGGTGACGCTGCTATGCTGCCTTTTTTACGATTTCCGCAATGGCTCTATCTCAAGAACTAATGCACGGATTTTCATGAAACTTCAGATTCAGTTAGTCCTTGATATGAATAGACAATTTAGAGATTTTGGTGCAAATCGCTCAACAGGTGGCGCTGCTATGCTGCCTTTTTTACGATTTCCGAAATGGCTCTATCTCAAGAACTAATGCACGGATTTTCATGAAACTTCAGAGTCAGTTAGTCCTTGATATGACTTGATGCTGATTACGTGTTGGTGTAAATCGCTCAACAGGTGGCGCTGCTATGCTGGATTTTTTACGATTTCCGCAATGGCTCTATCTCAAGAACTAATGCACGGATTTTCATGAAACTTCATATTCAGTTAGTCCTTGACATAAATAGACATTTTATATATTTTGGTGCAAATCGCTCAACAGGTGGCGCTGCTATGCTGCCTTTTTTACGATTTCCGAAATGGCTCTATCTCAAGAACTAATGCACGGATTTTCATGAAACTTCATATTCAGTTAGTCCTTGACATAAATAGACATTTTATATATTTTGGTGTAAATCGCTCAACAGGTGACGCTGCTATGCTGGATTTTTTACGATTTCCGCAATGGCTCTATCTCAAGAACTAATGCACGGATTTTCATGAAACTTCAGATTCAGTTAGTCCTTGACATGAATAGACATTTTATATATTTTGGTGTAGATCGCTCAACAGGTGGCGCTGCTATTGGGCATTTTTTGAAATTTCCGCAATAGCTCTATCTCAAGAACTAATGCTTGGATTTTCAACAAACTTCAGATTCAGGTATACCATGATATGAATTTGTGCTGTTTATGTTTTGGTGTAAATCGCGCAACAGGTGGCGCTGCTATGCTGCATTTTTCAGAATTTCCGCCACAGCTGTATCTCAATAACTAATGCATGAATTTCCATCAAACTTCAGATTCAGGTATACCTTGATATCAATTAGTGCTGTTTATGTTTTGGTGTAAATCGCTCAACAGGTGGCGCTGCTATACTACATTTTTCAGAATTTCCGCTATAGCTCTATACAAGAACTAATGCACGAATTTTCACCAAACTTCAAATTCAGATATATTGTGATATGAATTGGTACTATTTAAACGATTTAATTGACGTGATTTATATAGAAGAAAGTTTTGTGATGGCCACAACATACTAGTTTTTAAAATGCCCTTAGAGATCATTAGTATCTTATAACTACCATTAGAAATTTCATGTTTCTAGGCTCTTCAGTAACACAAAAATTGCATTTTTAGAAAGTTTTTTTGCTTCTGCATCCCCTTTTGGCCAGTGGCACAGACATAAGATATAGCCTATGTTCTAAATTGGACTAACACCATCATTTTGATATCATTACTTTTAGAATCAGCTCAGTAGTTCCAGAGCTTACTTCCTACAAATAAACAAGCTTTACTTCTTTATAATATTAGTATGGATTGAGTATAGATAGATAACTACTAATATTCCAAATTTCATATTTCTAGGCCCTTCAGTAACACAAAAATCGCATTTTTTTGCACCTACACCCACTTTGGGGTAGTGGCATCGAATTAAGATATAGCCTATGTTCTAACGTGGACTATCACAATCATTTTGATACCATTACTTTTGAAATCGGTTCGGTAGTTCCAGAAATTACCTCTACAAACAAACAAACAAACAAACTTTAGTTCTTTATGATATTAGTACAGATAATAATATTATTATAGATAAGACCCAAAGACGATTTTGAAATTCATATTTCGTAACTTGAAAAAAAAGAAAGCTTTTCGACGTAAATGGATTTTTATATGATAGAAGCATGTTTGAAAAATTTTTTGTACCGAGAACTATACTTCTAATATGTATATTCTGAAGAACAAACGTGTCCGTGCTTAACACTGACGCGCTTTAGACGGTGGCAACACTAGACCAAGTTGCAAAAGTTGGCCAAGTTGACCAAGACCTAAGTTTAACTTTTATTTCAATTTTCTAAATTTCTAAATATAATTAATTTGTTTGCAATGTTTATACCGTCGAATAGGGGACAAAAATTACTTCCAAATGCAATTTGTTCGAAAGCTGTATCGCATTTTACGCAATTTTTATTGCTTTTAAAATTATTTTCAAGCATGATGAATTTTTATAAACTCTATCGCGTTCGGCCGATTACAAAATATAAATCCGTTTGCACTTAAAGTAGTATAAATAGCTCATCTTTCGTATTAAGTTTATATTGCATAACAAAAATAAAATATTCATCAGTTAATAAATAGAACAGATAAATATACTAAATAAACACAAAATTAAGACATGCAATAGAATTTCGTGCTTAATCCACTAAAACAATAGAATAAAAAAGGTTGACAGTAAATAGCGATCTTTGATGATTTCTTCGGCTGTTAACTCCTGACGTGAGTCTAATATGAAAATAACGCCTTTAATACATTCCGAAACTTTATTTGAAAGAATCATTGCTATTAGGTAGCTTTCATTACAAAAAGTCCTTCCGGCCACTGCCGGGAGGAAGAGGTAGCTTTCATATTCCTTATTTTAAAAAAGCCAACTTATATCATTCAAACACACGGAGCTCAATTTACTGGAAACCGAATATAGGAGATTCAATACTAATTTTTATCAATATAATGAATGAGAATTTCGCGAAATTAGTCAGCTTTATCCAAGCTGCTTTTCTTTAAAGTAACTTATATTTGGCTGCCAAATTCGGTGATTTCTTAAAGTGCCTGCCATTTTAAGACAACATGGTGGATGAGGCTAACCAGTGAACTTGGTCGAGACCTTGGTAATTGCTGTGCACGTGCTCACTCACATCGGAATCGGTTGATATATACGAGTGCTGTCGCATGCAAAAAATCAGATTTTTCAAAATGTCACCCACAATAGAAATTGAAACTGCTATATCTGAGCCATTTTTTTAAGGTAAAGACAAACAAAAAAGGCTCCTGAATCCTTATATCAAGATCAAATACTTAAGAAAGAAACCTTTTTCAATTTCTAATTTTTTTGCACCTCACTTTAAATATATGTATTTTTTTTAATTTAATGGCCGCCATTTTGAAACAAGATATCTGATGAATCTGGCCAGCGAACTTGGTCGAGGTATTGATGTATACTATCCACATGCCTTCTTACATCGAAAAAGGCGAATACGTGTGTTATCGCGTGACAAATACAAGATCGTTTCAAAATGTTAGCCATGCTAGAAATTCAAAGTGCAAAGAAATTCAACCATTTTTTAAAATATAAACAAAAGAACAAATTTTCAGAAACAAAAACTGCTCCGGAATCTTTGTATCAAGGCCAAACACATAAAAAAATCTTTTTCATTTTCCAATTTTTTAATACCTCATTTTAAATTTTAAATTTAATTTTTTTAAATGGCAACCCTTTTGAAACAAGATGGCGAATGAAACTGGCCAACGAACTCGGTCGAGACATTGGTATGTACTATGTACAGACCAAGTTACATCCAAATCGGTTCATAAATACGCCTGTTATCGCGTGACAAAAATTAGGTCGTTTTAAAATGTCAGCCACAATAGAAATTCAAAATGCTATTACTCAGCCATTTCTTAAGATAAAGACGAAACAAAAACTGTTCCGGAATCTTTGTATTAAGGTCAAACACATACGAAAAAAACTTTTTCATTTTCTGATTTTTTGGTATCTCATTTTATTTTTTTATTTTTTTATTTTTTAAATGGCCGCCATTTTGAAACAAGATGACGGAGAAGCTGGCCAACGAACTCGGTCGAGATATTTGCATGTACTATGTACACACCAAGGTACATCCAAATCGGTTCATAAATACGCCTGTTATTACGTGACAAAAATCAGGACGTTTCAAAATGTCAGCCACGCTAGAAATTCAAAAAGCTATAACTCAGCCATTTCTTAAGATATAGACGAAACAAAAACTGTTCCCGAATCTTTTTATCAAGGTCAAACCCATAAGAAGCAATTTTTTTTTCAATTTTCAATTTTTTGGTACTACATTTCAAATTTAAATTTTTCTTAAAAATTTAAATGACCGCCATTTTAAAACAAGATGGCGGATGAAGCTGGCCAACGAACCCGGTCGAGACATTGGTATGTACTATATATAAACGAAGTTACATCCAATTCGGTTCATAAATACGCCTTTTATCGCGTGACAAAATTCAGGACGTTTCAAAATCTCAGCACGCTAGAAATTCAAAATGCTGCAACTCAGCCATTTTTTAAGATATGGACGAAACAAAAACTGCTCCGAAATCTTTGTATAAAGGTCAAATACATAAGAAAAAAATATTTTTCC
Organism: Maratus speciosus; assembly: GCA_963932465.1. NCBI lineage: Eukaryota > Metazoa > Arthropoda > Arachnida > Araneae > Salticidae > Maratus > Maratus speciosus. The sequence continues at coordinate 267,110,045 of OZ010786.1, forward strand.
ATTTTCAATATTTTGGTACCACATTTCAAATTTTAATTTTTTTTTTAAATTTAAATGGCCGCCATTTTGAAACAAAATGGCGGATGTAGCTGGCCAACGAACTCGGTCGAGACATTGGTATGTACTATGTACACACCGAATTACATCGAAATCGGTTCATAAATACGCCTTTTATCGCGTGACAAATCTCAGGACGTTTCAAAATGTCAGCCACGCTAGAAATTCAAAATGCTATAACTCAGCCATTTTTTAAGATATAGACGAAAAAAAAACTGCTCCGGAATCTTTGTATAAAGGTCAAATACATAAGAAAAAAATATTTTTCAATTTTTAATTTTTTGGTACCACATTTCAAATTTTTATTTTTTTTTTAAATTTTAAATGGCCGCCATTTTGAAACAAAATGGCGGATGAAGCTGGCCAACGAACTCGGTCGAGACATTGGTATGTACTATGTACACACTGAATTACATCGAAATCGGTTCATAAATACGCCTTTTATCGCGTGACAAATCTCAGGACGTTTCAAAATGTCAGCCACGCTAGAAATTCAAAAGGCTATAACTCAGCCATTTTTTAAGATATAGACGGAAAAAAAACTGCTCCGGAATCTTTGTATAAAGGTCAAATACATAAGAAAAAAATATTTTTCAATTTTTAATTTTTTGGTACCACATTTCAAATTTTTAATTTTTTTTTAAATTTTAAATGGCCGCCATTTTGAAACAAAATGGCGGATGAAGCTGGCCAACGAACTCGGTCGAGACATTGGTATGTACTATGTACACACCGAATTACATCGAAATTGGTTCATAATTACGAGAGTTACAGTGTGACATAGGTCAGATATATATATATACCCAGCTAAAAATGAACTGTAGTTTTTTTACAGAAATGAGGTATTTTTCAAGTTTTTCTACGGTCAACTGTAGTTTTTTTTGTAGTGCAATATCAACAGTAAAAACACTTCAGTTATTTTCCAGTTATTGACAAGTATTTTTTCAACCCAAAATTTAAAAAAATAGTAAGACTTTATGTCTACAGTAAAACGGAAGTGAATTTCAAGTGATTTTATAGCAATTAATTCACAAAAATTTTCGGTGATGTATCTGCAGTCTGACTGCAGTTTCTGAAGAACTTTACAGGTCTTAATTTTGTAAGTATGATTATTATAATAGTAACTACAGTATAACAGCAGTTACTGTAAGATTCTTTTGCAAGACACAATGCTGTATGATTGTGTGATATTTCCCGAATTTTCTAAAGTGTTTAAAATTGTTTTAATTTTGTGAGAGTTGCATGTTATGAAACACACTTTTTAAATACTAATGATAATTAATACTCTTTCCAAGACTTTTAAGGACTTAATTGAAAGTCACATTCCTACATAACGCAAAATTTTTAGTTCCTCTTTCATTTTAAGCTAGGATAAAAAAAAAAATTAAATTTCACTATGATTTTCAAAATCAGAGAAAAAAAATTAGTAAAATTTCAAAATCGAGGGAGGGGCAGTGGCATCAACCCACCTGTGCCCCTGCCCACTACGGAAAATTCTTAGTTTTTTTTTTTAACTTACTCTAAACGAATAAATTTTGCTATTTTTTTTTTCAAAATCGGAGAAAAATATTTTAATTAAATTTCAAAAGCCAGGGGGGGGGGGGGGAATGAGAAATTTCTTCATTTTTTTTATTGTAAGTTACTCGAAAAGTATACATTTTACTATGTTTTTGAAATAGAAGAAAAGGAAATTTTAATTAATTAACTTTTGAAATCCAGGGAGGGGCAATAGGTTTCTCCTACCCCCTACCCTATCCCTAACTGAAAATTCTTAATTCATCTTTTATTCTAAGATAATTAAAAAAATTCAGTATGTTTTTCAAAAGCGAAGAAAATAGTTAACATTTAAATTCAAGGGAGGGGCAATCGCTCAGCTATGCCCCTTCCCCTAACAGGAAATTCTTAGTTTCTTTATTTTTAGTTAGTCGAAAAGAATAAATTTTACTACTTTTCAAAAGTGGAAAAAAATAAATTTTTATTAGTTACATTTTAAAATACAGGGAGGGGAGGGCAATGAACCTCTCAACCCCCCCCCCCCCTCCCTCCCTCTTAATGTAAAATTTCTTATTTTTCTATTCTAAGTTACTCGAAAAGTATAAACTTTACTATGTTTTTGAAAACAAAAGAAAAAGAATATTTAATTAATTAAATTTTTTAACTTAGGGAGGGGCAATAGCTCTCTTCTAACTTCGTTCCCCTAAGAGAAAATTCTTAGTTATTCTTTTATTTTAAGATAAGAGAAAAGATCAAATTTCACTATGTTTTTCAAAAATCAGAGAAAAAAATAGTTACAATTTAAAATCGAGGGAGGGGCAATGACTCACATATGCCCCCTTCCCCTAACAGAAAGTTCTTAGTTCCTTTATTTTAAGTTATTCGAAAAGAATAAATTTTACTATGTTTTTGTAAATTGGAGAAAAAAATTGCTAATTAAATTTCAAAATCCAGGGAGGGGCAATGAGTCTCACCCCCCCCCCCACACACACACACACACCACCACCACCACCACCCCTTAACTGAAAATTTCTTATTTATTTTCATTTTAAGTTACTCAAAATATTTACATAATGTTTTTGAAAACAGAAGAAAAGAAATTCTTATTAATTAAATTTTAAAATCAAGGGAGGGGCAATAGGTCTCCCTTGCTCACTGCCCCACTATCTTCATAACTAGTTTTTAGTTCCTCTTTTATTTTAAATTACTCGAAAAAAATTTACTATGTTTTTCAAAATCGAAGAAAAGGAAATTTAATTAGATAAATTTCAAAATCGAGAGGGACAGTGGCCCATCCATTCTTTTATATGTCGCCCATGATTAGAAATTAGAAACACAGGTGGGTTTACTCATTGCATATTGCATAAATTGTCTTTCTTCCATATCGGACATACATATAACTTCCAGTTTTCCACTTTTACCTCATAAAAACAAAGAAGAACAACAAAAGAATAATATAATTTTCTTCCTTTATTTTATTTAAATTTCTCATTTGGACATATGATTTATTTTTCAACCCCTTACAGCTGAATATCTAACCCCATGGTTTCGTTGCAACTGCAGGAGAAGCATTAAAGAAACACATCAACTCACGGAAACGCCGGTCGCCGGCTTGTTTATGAAAATCGGCGCGGAGTACCACGTTGATTTGCTGAAAGAAGATCATTTATTTTGCAGTTTGGCGAAAAATATCACCACTGTTTATTGAAATAAAGTGGCTGTATGGGTATTTTTACATTCTCAATCGAAAGAAATTAATTTCAGATCCACACGATTGAGTTAATTTGAATAAAGTGATAACGATTTATAAACCGTCGCAATTTTTGTACAATCATCGTTAGTATTTCAAATCCAGATGAGATTGTACTATTAACGGTTAATGCATGCGGAAAAAAAAAATTAGGTCCATTTCATATTAACAGGATTAATTAAATTCAAATGTCATCCAAAACATTTGATAAAATTTTGTTTCTGACAATCCAGATAGTTCGATTTTACTTGATTTAGTGCACTTATCTATTTATAGTAATTAACAATGTTTTATTTCAGATTTACACTTGCTTCAATCAGTATGTTCTTTTAGATTAGGAGTTTCAGAATTTTTAAATATCTTAACCAAGATCTTACACAGATACTTATCTGTGCTTTGTATTAAAGTATGTTTTGATGTTCAGTTACACAAAAAATCAATACTGAACTTCAAATTATAACTTGATGCCTGTCTAGGATACCTACAATAAGTGCATAACATTTCACAGGTAAGTAACTTATTTTCTTTTTAGGAATGAAACAGTTTTATGTAATACAAAGCGGTTTGACACATTGTGTTAATAACATAACATAGAGTTAATAATAATTTTTATTTAATGAGTACGTACTCACTAATTATGTAAAATATTAAATTTTTTAAATGAAGCAATCTTTTTTTACTGTCATATGAATTGTGTTATTGTAAAAAGAAAATTTACACTTCTGAATGGTAATAGGGCCAAATTAGTTTTTTTCGTCAATTATGACACTTCTCAGAATCAAATAATAAAGGCAATATTTTGCAATGTTATATTTCTATTCTACCCACTGTTAAAATTTAGTTTTTTCTTGATACTGATTTGTGAAACTCGTGGGATTTTTATCATATGGTCGATGAATGAATTTAGACCTTCAGAGCACTTTTTCAGATTTTCCCTGCAAGCGATCGAAGAATTATTTTTTTTTCCACATGACAGAGTTTTAATATGCGTTTAAATTTTTTAAATGATTTTTTCATTTATTAAGAAGGATATTGAATGAGCTTAGTACACCGTCATGTTAAAATACACACAAGCTAATGTTAAACCACTGAAAATATCCTTAATTATTTTAAATGTTTTTTTTTTTTTTTTTTTTTTTTTTTTTTTTTTTTTTTTTTGCATAGGAGGACATTGAATGAGCTTAGTACACTGTCATGTTACAATACTCACAAGCTAATGTTAAACAAATGACAATATCCTTAAATTTACGTTAACACTTTGGCTGCCACCCATTTTTCAAAATCTGTTCACAGGCATCGAATGCGTGACTTAGAGATCTGCACGGGCAGACCCGTGGCCCCAGAGTTGATTTCAGGGGGTGGTCCGGGGGGGGGACATTCCTTCCAAAGCAATGAGATCCCCCCCCCCGGGCCACCCCCTGAAACGAACTCTGGGGCGTGCAGATCTCTAAGTCACGCATTCGGTGCCTGGGAACAGATTTTGAAAAATGGGCGGCAGCCAAAGTGTTAAGGTGAATTTTTGATCAAAATCCGCAACTAAAGGATTTCTCTTTTTTGTCCAACAATCAACTGGCAAATTTCACAAATTTTTCTGATGACTTAATGACTATTTTCAGTTTTTTTCATGCAACTGGTTGACAAATTTTGCAATATTATATTTCTACCCACTGGTAAAATTTAGTTTTTTCTTGATACTGATTTGTGTGAGCTTAGTACACCGTCATGTTACAATACACGCAAGCTAATGTTAAACCACTGAAAATATCCTTAATTATTTTAAATGTTTTTTTTTTTTTTTTTTTTTTCGTAGGAGGACATTGAATGAGCTTAGTACACTGTCATGTTACAATACTCACAAGCTAATGTTAAACAAATGACAATATCCTTAAATTTACGTTAACACTTTGGCTGCCGCCCATTTTTCAAAATCTGTTCACAGGCATCGAATGCGTGACTCAGAGATCTGCACGGGCAGACCCGTGGCCCCAGAGTTGATTTCAGGGAGTGGTCCGGGGGTGGGGAAACATTCCTTCCAGAGCAATGAGAGCTCCCCCCCGCCACCCGGGCCACCCCCTGAAATCAACTCTGGGGCCACGGGTCTGCCCGTGCAGATCTCTAAGTCACGCATTCGGTGCCTGGGAACAGATTTTGAAAAATGGGCGGCAGCCAAAGTGTTAAGGTGAATTTTTGATCAAAATCCGCAACTAAAGGATTTCTCTTTTTTGTCCAACAATCAACTGGCAAATTTCACAAATTTTTCTGATGACTTAATGACTATTTTCAGTTTTTTTTCATGCAACTGATTGACAAATTTTGCAATATTATATTTCTACCCACTGGTAAAATTTAGTTTTTTCTTGATACTGATTTGTGTGAGCTTAGTACACCGTCATGTTACAATACACACAAGCTAATGTTAAACCACTGAAAATATCCTTAATTATTTTAAATGTTTTTTTTTTTTTTTTTGCATAAGAGGACATTGAATGAGCTTAGTACACTGTCATGTTACAATACTCACAAGCTAATGTTAAACAAATGACAATATCCTTAAATTTACGTTAACACTTTGGCTGCCGCCCATTTTTCAAAATCTGTTCCCAGGCACCGAATGCGTGACTTAAGAGATCTGCATGGGCAGACTTGTGGCCCCAGAGTTGATTTCAGGGGGTGGTCCGGGGGGGGACATTCCTTCCAAAGCAATGAGAGCCCCCCCCCCCGGTCCATCCCCTGAAATCAACTCTGGGGCCACGGGACTGCCCGTACAGATCTCTAACTCACGCATTCGGTGCCTGGGAACAGATTTTGAAAAATGGGCGGTAGCCAAAGTGTTAAGGTAAATTTTTGATCAAAATCCCCGACTAAAGAATTTCTCTTTTTTGTCCAACAATCAAGTGGCAAATTTCACCAAATTTTCTGACGACTTAATGACTATTTTCAGTTTTTTCTCATGCAACTGATTGACAAATTTTGCAATATTATATTTCTACCCACTGGTAAAATTTAGTTTTTTCTTGATACTGATTTGTGAAACTCGTGGGATTTTTATCATATGGTCGATGAATGAATTTCGACTTTCAGACCACTTTTTCAGATTTTCCCTGCAAGTGACAAGGTACAAGTGTGCTGTTTTTTAAACATTTCTGCCCAGTGGCCCTTTTTATCTAGAATCAACACTAGGATAGTGATGATTCTAGAAAAAAGGACTGCTGTGTGCGAATTTTTAAAAAAGGGCACTCGCAGAACAGAAGTGTAAAAATCTAGGCGCCAGGATGCAGTTTCTCACCACTAAATTTTATTAGTTCTCTTCACTTAAATTCTTACAAAAAATTTAGGTGAAATATTAGACAAAAAATAACAAATAAAATTTAGTGGTGAGAGACTGCCCATTGGCACCTAAATTTTTTTCTTGCATTCGTGTACCTTGTTCACAAAAAATAATTTGAATTGGTTTTCTTAGACTCCTTTTTTATTAGTGGTGTACCGAGTAGTACTTTGGCCGAGTACTGGGTACTCGGCCACTGACTACTCGACCGAGTACCGAATACCGAGTAGTTGTGTAATAAGAAAAACTTACTTTTATTTGTATGTGTGAAACTAAATTTTAATCTTGAATTATTTTATGAGGGGTTTTTGCTTAACTTTTTTTATATTTTGTACACATATTGTTAAATATTGAGTAAATAGTTTTATGAATTATTACATATATTATACATTGATATTCGAATAACTTTTTACTGATCAGTTTGAAATTCTTACAACTACTCGGTATTGGCCGAGTACTCGGCCAAAATTTCGCCGAGTACCGAGTACTCGGCAAATTGGCCGAGTATGCCGAATACTCAGTATTTACCGAGTACTCAGTACAGCTCTATTTTTTATCAATAAAATTTTGCAATGTTTTCCTGTGACAGATTGAATTTTGCGATTTTCCCCCCATTTAATGTTATTATGCATTCCTTTTTTTAAATATTAATATTCAATAACTATTTTTCAATTATCAGTTAATGTGACTTATTTAGCAGTTTTTCAGCTGCAATCGGTCGACAAATTTCACATTTTTTCCTGCCACCAACTGAAGAATCTTGTGAGTTTTGTCTCGATTGATTAAATTTCATGATTGATTTCTGCAACAGGTTGACAAGTTTCACAATATTTTAAAGCAGCCGACTGAAGAATTGTTCTGGTTTTTTTTTTTTTTTTTTTTTTTTTTCAATAATGGTTGTTGGTTGTGTTTATGATGGACAGTTATCAGCACGAGGGATATAGGACCTAACGGGGAAGAGTGCCCTCCGTGGGTGGTCTTTCTAAGGGAACTTAACCCGTATTTATGCTTGGAAAACCAAGGTCCGAAGAAAACTCTAAAAGATTAGGCCGACGGGCGCTATTGGGATCGAACACAGCACCTCCCGTCCTACCAGCTTCGAGAGCAGAACCTCTCGGCCACTGGTGGGGCTTTTCAATAATGGACTGGGGAATTTCATAAATCTTTTCATTGAGTGAGTAATGATTTTTGCAATTTTTTTCACGCTACCAATTCTCGAGTTTTGCAATATTTTATTTCTACTGATCGGGGAAATGTGCGGGAGCTTCCTTGCGATCGATTTGCAAAACTCGTGCGATTTTTTTCATATTGTCGATGGATGAATTTCGAAGATTTTCACCACGTCCGATCGAAGAATTTCATTATTTCTCTTACTTTTTGAACTTTTTTAATATTTTCATCCTTTTAGATTGGATTTTTTTACAGAGCCCTCCGATAAATGTCATTTATAATATATAAAAATTTCATAGAGAAGTGAGGGTGTATTCCAGGTGGTGCAACCCCCACTTTTCAAAATTTTGCCGACATCCCTCATGTAACTTGTTGGCCCCATCACCACTTATTTATGTTATGCACATCCGGCTTTCCTCACCCGCCTTGCCCCCCCCCCCCCTCCAAGGGGGAACTTTTCTAAATTTTGCCAACATGCCTTGTAACATATTGTTGGAAAGGCCTGTGAGCACTTATTCATGTTGTGCACATCCGGTTTCCCCCCCCCTAGGGGGCACTTTTCTAAATTTTGCAGTCACCCATCATGTGACATATTGTAGGAAAGGCCTAATACCACTTATTCATGTTATGCACATCTGGTTTCTCCCCCCCCACTTTGCTCCCCCCTGAGGGGGCACTTTTCTAAATTTTGCTGACACCCCTCGTGTGACCCATCGCTGGAAAGGCCAATGACTACTTATTAAGTTATGCACATTTGGCTTTCCTCCCCACACTTTGCCCCCTCCAAGGGGGGGCACTTTTCTAAATTTTGCAGTCACCCATCATGTGACATATTGTTGGAAAGGCCTAATGCCACTTATTCATGTTATGCACATCCAGCTTCCCTCCCCCACTTGCCCCCCTCAAGGGGGGCACTTTTCTAAATTTTGCAGTCACCCATTATGTGACATATTGTTGGAAAGGTCTAATACCACTTATTCATGTTATGCACATCCGGCTTCCCTCACCCCACTTTGCCCCCCCAAGGGGGGCACATTTCTAAATTTTGAAGTCACCCATCATGTGACATATTGTTGGAAAGGCCTAATACCACTTATTCATGTTATGCACATCTGGCTTCCCTCACCTGACTTCCCCCCCCAAGGGGGGCACTTTTCTAAAGTTTGCAGTCACCCATCATGTGACATATTGTTGGAAAGGCCTAATACCACTTATTCATGTTATGCACATCCGTTTCTCCCACCCCCCCCCCACTTTGCTCCCCCCTGAGGGGGCACTTTTCTAAATTTTGCTGACACCCCTCGTGTGACCCATCGCTGGAAAGGCCAATGACTACTTATTAAGTTATGCACATTTGGCTTTCCTCCCCACACTTTGCCCCCTCCAAGGGGGGCACTTTTCTAAATTTTGCAGTCACCCATCATGTGACATATTGTTGGAAAGGCCTAATGCCACTTATTCATGTTATGCACATCCAGCTTCCCTCCCCCACTTGCCCCCCTCAAGGGGGGCACTTTTCTAAATTTTGCAGTCACCCATTATGTGACATATTGTTGGAAAGGTCTAATACCACTTATTCATGTTATGCACATCCGGCTTCCCTCACCCCACTTTGCCCCCCCAAGGGGGGCACATTTCTAAATTTTGAAGTCACCCATCATGTGACATATTGTTGGAAAGGCCTAATACCACTTATTCATGTTATGCACATCTGGCTTCCCTCACCTGACTTCCCCCCCCAAGGGGGGCACTTTTCTAAAGTTTGCAGTCACCCATCATGTGACATATTGTTAGAAAGGCCTAATACCACTTATTCATGTTATGCACATCCGGTTCTCCCCCCCCACTTTGCTCCCCCCTGAGGGGGCACTTTTCTAAATTTTGCCGACACCCCTCGTGTGACCCATTGCTGGAAAGGCCAATGGCTACTTATTCAAGTTATGCACATTTGGCTTTCCTCCCCACACTTCCCCCCCCAAGGGGGGCACTTTTCTAAATTTTGCAGTCACCCATCATGTGACATATTGTTGGAAAGGCCTAATACCACTTATTCATGTTATGCACATCCAACTTCCCTCACCCCACTTTGCCCCCCCAAGGGGGGCACTTTTCTAAATTTTGCAGTCCATCATGTAACATATTGTTGGAAAGGCCTAATACCACTTATTCATGTTATGCACATCCGTCTTCCCTCCCCCCCACTTTGCCCCCCCCCCAACGGGGCACTTTTTCTAAATTTTGGAGTCACCCATCATGTGGCATTTTGTTGGAAAGGCCTAATACGACTTATTTATGTTATGCACATCCGGCATTTCTCCTCATATTTTCTAATAAATTTTTAAAAGGCTACAGTCAAACTGCAAAAAAAATGTAGTTGGGAGACTGCGGTGATTTGGCACAAATCCCTGCAGTTGTTTTGAAGTCGACATAACTATAAATTTACTGCGGTGAGTGTGTAGTTATCAACTACACATTTACTGCGGTTAATTTATAGTTATGTCGACTTCAAAAACACTGCAGGTATTTGTGCCATATCACCGCAGTCTTCCAACTACATTTTTTTTAAAGTTTCACTGCAGTTCATTTTTTAGCTGGGTATATATATATATATATCTGATCTTTGTCATACTGTAACTCTCATATTTATGAACCGATTTGGATAAAATTTCGTGTCTACATAGTACATACCAATATCTCGACCGAGTTCGTTGACCAGCTTCATCCGCCATCTTGTTTCAAAACGGCGGCCATTTTAAAATTTTTAAAATAAATAATTTTAAATGAGGCACAAAAAAATTAGACATTGAAAAAGATTTTTTTCTTATGTGCTCGGGCTTGATACAAAGATCCTGGAGCATTTTTAGTTTCGTCTATATCTTAAAAAAATGGCTGAGTTATAGCACTTTGAATTTCTAGCATGGCTGACATTTTGAAACGATCTGATTTTTGTCAAGTGATAATACACGTATTTATGAACCGATTTGGATGTGACAAGGAATGTGCATAGCACATAGCAATATCTCGACCGAGTTCGTTGGCCAGCCTCATCCGCCATCTTGTTTCAAAATGGCGGCCATTTAATTTTTTTAATAAAATTTAAAATTTAAAATGAGGCACAAAAAAATTAGACATTGAAAAATATTTTTCCCTTATGCGTTTGTGCTTGATATAAAGATTATGGAGCATTTTTAGTTTCGTCTATATCTTAAAAAATGGCTGAGTTATAGCACTTTGAATTTCTAGCATGGCTGACATTTTGAAACGATCTTATTTTTGTCACGCGATAATACACGTATTTATGAACTGATTTAGATGTGACAAGGAATGTGCATAGTACATAGCAATGTCTCGACCGAGTTCGTTGACCAGCTTCATATGCCATCTTGTTTCAAAATGTCGGCCATTTAAAATTAAAAAAAAGAATTTAAAATTTAAAATGAAGTACAAAAAATTATAAATCGAAAAAGATATTTTTCTTATGTGTTTGAGCTTGATACGAAGATTCCGGAGCATTTTTTGTTTCGTCTATATCTTAAAAAACGGTTGAGTTATAGCACTTTAAGTTTCTAGTGTGGATGACATTTTGAAACGATCTGATTTTTGTCACGCGATAACACGTGTATTTATGAACGAAGTTGGATATAACTTGGTGTGTACATAGTACATACCAATGTCTTGACCGAGTACGTTGGCCAACATCTTCCGCCATCTTGTTTCAAAATGGCGACCATTAACTTTGTTTTAATTTTAATTTAAAATGAAGTACAAAAAAATTAGAAATTGAAAAAGATTTTTTTCTTATGTATTTGACCTGGATACAAAGATTTCGGAGCATTTTTTGTTTCGTCTATATCTTAAAAAATGGCTGAGTTATAGCACTTTGAATTTCTAGCACGGCTGACATTTTGAAACGATCTGTTTTTTGTCACGCGATAACACGCGTATTTATGAACCGATTAGGATGTGAGAAGGCATGTGCATAGTACATAGTAGTCTTTTGGCAGAGTTCGTCTGCTAACTTCATCCGCCATCTTGTTTCAAAATGGCGGACATTTAAAATTTAAAAAATAATTAATTTAAAATGAGGTACAAAAAATTAGAAATTGAAAAATATTTTTTTCTTATGTGTTTCAGCTTGTTACAAAGATTCCGGATCATATTTTGTTTTGCCTTTATCTAAAAAAAAAGGCCGACGTATAGCAGTTTGACATTTTGAAAAATCTGATTTTTTGCCTGCAACAGCACTGGTATATATCAACCGATTTAGATATGAGTAAGCATGTGCACAGGAATTACTAAGGTCTCGACCAAGTTCATTGGTGAGCTTTGTTGCACCCATTATGTTATTTTAAAATGCCGGGCTATCACCAATAATTCGGGTTAATATAATTATTATTATAATTCGGGATATCACAAAATATAAATCACTTTAATAAAACCAGCCTTGATAACGCTGACTAATTTCGCGAAATTCTCATTCATATTCAATATTGATAAAAATTAGTATTTAATCTTCTGTAATCGGGTTCCACTAATTTGAGCTTCGTGTGTTGGAATGTATAAGCTGGCTTTTAAAAAATAAGGGATATGAAAAATACCTCTTCCTCCCAGCACTGGCCGGAAGGACTTTTTTTCATATAAATACGATTTTGGTACTGTTAGTGGGCATTCTAAAAAAATATTTTAAATGTGAACAATCTGTCAGACTTATCAATAATAATAGTAAAAAAAAAAAAAAAAAAAAAATAGTAGACCCATGCGACTCTTTCTCGGCGCAATCTTTGAGCTTATTTGCTGATAAGTTTTTTCATTAACTTTTGAATAACAGCTATTTTTTTAACTACGTGTTTTGACGAAATATAGATATACTATGTCAAAAGCCGCTTACAGAACCTTCCAAAACATACCCCATTCAGCACTGTGCCCTTAGTACTTGCAGGGGAAAAAGGATGTTAACTTCAGAAATAACATATAAGATGGTTTTCACCTATATACTGTAACCCTGGAAATCAGGTTTATTGCCATGTATGTATAAAAGTAAAGAAAGGTTTTTTTTTTAACAAGTCGGAAATTGTGCGTCAAACGTGACAAATGAGGTGCGTTCGTACTATAACTCGTTTTATAAATACTCAGACCTTGGTGAGGTAGCTGTTGCACTCTTATACAAAAATTCATGAATACAAAATTTATTACGATTATATATTTTCAATTCAGTAATACGGAAATAATAGGACTCCATCTTAAGTAGGACCTAGTCACCGTGGCAACCTAGAATCATTTCTATCATGGGATATCATTCAATGAATTGCGCATGATAAGATTTAATAATATGAGGAAACATTTATTAATGTATTTTTCGGTTTTGATTCGATTGTCATAAAATTTGAAATGACTCGACAAAATTCTGAAAGATTATATACAGCAAAACTTCCCTAAAGCGACCACGTTCCGTTCCAATAAAGATTAGTCGCTCTGAGAGGTGGTCTCTTAATAGAGGTCAAGTTTAAATCTAGATTTTAATTTTGAAAAAGGTAACAATTAAAGTTACTAAAATTTATTTTTCACATTAGGAAAAAATATGAAAGTTTAAGTATCAAAACAAAAGTTTAAGTATCAAAATTACATAAGTTAATTACTGCAGAGGTTAAAAAATGAATACATTGACGTTTGCTTTGATTTTATGGTTTTATCTTTTATAACTTTTATTTACAAGTCCTTTTGAAGTTCAGTAAATAAATGCAAATTTTTTGGACGGGAATAAATAATGACGATTTCATTAATTTATCTATTTATCTGAGAGTTTCCTGACAGAACAGAACAGGGCAGGAGGAGGGGGGGGGGGTGTTATTGACCGTCATTCTTAATTTGTCATCAGAGTTAAATTCATTGCCTAAAAAGGCACAAAGGTGTTTAAACGCTTAAAAGTTACCGGAATAATAAAAAAAGATAAACTTGGTTTAGAAGTTTTATGAATAATGCGCTCTCCGGAATTATTTTTCTAATATAACCTTCTTCAAGCGACCAGGAAAAAAATGAATTTGTTTCGTTTTCTGAAGAGAAATTGGTCGCTCATGGAGGGAGTTCAACAGGGATGGTCTCTAAATGGAGGTAAAATTAGTATTGAGTCTATGGGAATAAATTTCGTTCCATCAAAAAATGGTCGTTCAGGGAGGTGGTCGCTTAATGGAAGTGTTCACACAGGGAGGTTTCACTGTATATAAATTTCAAATCATTCCGTTGCGAATTTTTTGCGCGACTATAGGTGCTACGTATTCATATATTTAGGAACGCACCTAAGAACACTCTTTTACAAACATTTAAAATTTAGTTTGGAAAACGCCTTATTGTTTGGCTCTAATTCATGTTTTCCCTCCAAAAATCCGTTAAAATACCGTAATTTGGAGTAGACACCGTACTCGATTCTAAAAAAAAAAAAAAAAAAAAAAAAGCTACAAAACAGGAATTCTGCTTTTTCAGAATTCAGTTTCGCCCCCGATGAAAAAAAAAAATATATATGTATATATAAATAGTACAAAACATATTTCAATTTTAAGACTTATAGCACACACTATTATTTTATGCAAAATGACGTCATTCGCATCCGCTTAAGAATTCCACATTTTCTCTTAAACATCTACAGTAAAGTAGGCATAGGACATCACTATCGAGAAATAATACACAAAAGCAGCAAAAAGATGCCGCCATTAAAGAAACTCGACAAAAAAGGCTATCTAATGATTCATTGGCCTTCATTTGTTTGTAAAATTAATATATATACTTAAAATTAAAAATAGTGTATAATAGCTCCATCTGTTAAGAGAAATCATTCGTTTTATTTTCTCAAGATAGCACGTATTTTAATTACATTTTCTTTCGGTTGTAATGAAAAAATGGCAACAAAAATATATAATTAATATTTTACAACTATTTTTCCTTTACTTTCTACAGAAATGGAGTACTTCCGTTGCCAATATTAAACAAATGGCTCCAAAAACTACAAAAAAAAATAATAATAATATTTCAAAAATAAATGGAGATGCAGTTTTCAAACAAATTGCATTTAAAAGTACTTTTTTCCCCAATACGACGGTATAAAAATTAAAATTATGCGATTCTTAGAAGTTAAAAAAATTGCTATAGATTATTTAATTGTACTGCTTTGTTTTACGGCTGGCTTCTGTAAGGTAACGTTATTTTTTGTATGACACAAAGTAAGCTGGGAGATAGAAATAGCATACCGTACCGGGGGCTAAAAACACACTTTCTATACATTTGTAGAAATCGCAAGCAAGAGAATTAATTTAAAAATAGATATTTTTTTCTATTTCTCTTTTTTATGTTGGGGAAACAAGAAAGAAAAAGCTAACATTATTTAAACTATTGTTTTAGGTTTTATAAATTGATTTATCCACGTATAATGGTAAATTAATTGATATTAAACTATTAATTGGTAAAAGCGTATTTTTTCCCTATTACAGCGTATATTTTTAAAGTAATCCTTCTATATATAAAAAAAAGTTTTGATTTGGAAATGGACCAATGAAAATCTGCGTAGATATTCCTGGTAGATCGGCATCCAATTTGAATGCTTAAGCATGGCCTTTCTTCGTTAATATTAAAAAAAAAAAACTTGCATACAAATATATGAAAATCGGTGGTATTATAGAGAAATGTTTGATAAATACGCTGATGCAGACAGTTTTCAAGTCGAAGAATTATTTAAAGAGATATTTAATGCCATGTTGTACAAAATCGTTCAATTAAAAAAGTTTTATAGGAGCAAAAACTGTACATAGGAATTTAATCCTTTTTAGATCATTTTTTGCGTCAGAATTTCCCGGTGTACCGATTGCATTTTGTGTTTTAATTTGACTCATTTTTTGAGGTTTTATTTCTATTTTAAATTCAAATTTTCAGCATTTCGAGAGATATTTTTTAGATATTTTAGAAAATTGTATTAATTTAAACTGTTGCCAACTGTACAAACAGCGCAAACAATAATGTTTGCTTCAAATTAAAAATTTCTTTTACACGTGACTATTATAAACAGAAAATATAAAAAGCAGGAACTCATTGAAAATTACGTCATAAAAACTATAATTACACGTGAATTTTAAAAGAGAAAGAATATTGTAAAATAATGAATTCATTAACATGCGTTAGAAGTCTTAAATAGGAGAATTTACGCCACGTTAAACTTATTACTTAAAATGAACAAAAAATAATATTGCAAAACAGTTTAAATTTAAAAACTGCGCGAGACATTTATTTGATATTTTAAGATGATCATAATATTTCATTTCTAACAAAAGTATTTTTACGTGAATATTAAAAAGAGAAAGAAAAGTTTGGTGAAAATTACGTCAGATTATAATTGTCAGATTCAAATTCTAACTCAATCTTCCGAAATTCTTTTAAAAGCCGATCAAATTAGCGTGCTGTTAGAGTCTGCGGTGTCTGAACGGGGGTTGACGAGCATAGCTCGTAGGGGGCAGAGCCCCCTATTTTAAATTTATTTTCTATTTAGGCTTTTAATTCTTTGTTATTGAGGTTTCACAGCTTTTTGACCTATTTTGGCAATCGTTTATCGGTGTATCATTAAATCCATTGTTGTTTCAACTCTTATACAGTTGTGGGAGTTACAGATAATATATTAAGGTTTTATCACCTATGTCGTGCTAGCTGATAAAATGTTTGAAAATCATTGTATTATATTTTAACTAAGTTCTAATGATATTAAAATGTTGTTTCATTATCAAGGGAAAAACACCTGTGATCATAGCTTGGGAAGAGTTCCATATCGTTCCGTTTTTTTTTTTTTGGCGATAAATGTTTTGATGTTGTTGTCCGATCTTCAGCCTTAGGGGTTGCTTTTTGTACTAGTAGAATGGACTTTATCTATATGCAATTTTCTTCGTAAAAATTCATCTTTTCTGTTTTTTAGCCTCCGGTACTTTGTGCTATTTCTTTCTCCCAGCTTATTTTGTGTCATCTTCAAAGAATAACGTTACCTTACAGAAGCCAGCCGTAAAACAAAGCAGTACGATTAAATACTCTATAGCAATTTTTTAAACTTCTACGCATCGCACATTTTCAATTTTTATATCGTCGTATTAGGAAAAAAAGTACTTTTAAATGCAATTTGTTTGAAAACTGCATCTCCGTTTATTTTTGAAATATTATTTTATTTTTTGCAGTTTTTGAAGCCGTTTGCTTAATATTGGCAACAGAAGTAGTCCATTTCTGTAGAAAGTAAAGGAAAAATAGTTGTAAAATATTAATTATATATTTTTGTTGCCATTTTTTCATAACAACCGAAAGAAAATGTAATTAAAATATGTGTTACTTTGAAGAAATATAAACGAATGATTTCTGTTAAAACATGGAGCTATTATAAACTATGTATTTAATTTTATGTATTTATATTAACTTTACAAACAAATGAAAGCCTATGAATCATTAGACATCCGTTTTCTTTTTTCTTTTCTTTTTCTTTTCTTTTTCTTTTCTTTTTTTTTTAATAACGGCATTCTGTGTGTTCGCGATAGTGACGTCCTATGCATACTTTACTGTAGATGTTTAAGGGTGGATCGTAAATGTGAATGTAAATGCTGTCATTTTACATAAAATAAAAGCATGTGCTGTAAGTCTTAAAAAATTGAAATAGGTTTTGTACTATTTATATATACACATTTTTTTTTTCATCCGGGACGACACTAAATTCTGAAAAAGCAGAATTCCTGTTTTCTAGTTTAAATATTATTTTTCTGTAGATGTAATATTCTGTTACTATATTTCTTGTACATGTTGTATGATTTAAGATGTATATAACATTAACGTGCATAATATAATGTTATGTTTTAATTTTACATATATAATAAATATATAAAATATGAAATATATAAAATTATAAAAATATATGTAAGTATATAGTATAGTATTTATTTATATAGGTATATAATATGTATTTATATATGTATATTTCTATATTTAATTACATATCTAATATACTACATAAAAGTAACACATATTTATCTGAACAGTATGCTTATTTTTTTTAACATGTGACATAGATAACGTTTATTCACAAAATATATATTTTAAATATTTAAAAACCATGTTTTTCCGCTATCTTGAAAAGTTTGGTAAGATACTAAAACGGCCTTTCGGCGTCATGTTGTATTACTTCGCCAATCGCGCCAACCGGAACAGGGCATGGAACTCTTCCCCTTAACTTTTATTATTCTAGCATATCAGGAAGTGGATTAAAATGGATTACAAAACTCCATCTTTACATATAAAAATTCTAGCATATCAGGAAGTGGATTAAAATGGATTACAAAACTCCATATTTACATATAAAAATTCTAGCATACCAGGAAGTGGATTAAAATGGATTACAAAACTCCATCTTTACATATAAAAATTCTAGCATATTAGGAAGTGGATTAAAATGGATTACAAAACTCCATCTTTACATATAAAAACAGTGTTGAGTGCAATAAAATAGCGTTAGTTAAAAGAGTATGAATCGAAGCCCGTCGAATTCGACGAATGAAAATGTTTAAAAGACTGTATTTATGAAAAAATAACAAAAATAAAAAGACGCACTAGAAAACATGATTTTTGCTTTTCCAGAATTTAGTGTCGCCCCCGATGAAAAAAAAATAAATATATATATGTATATATAAATAGTACAAAACATATTTCAATTTTAAGACTTAAAGCACACGCTTTTATTTTATGTAAAATGACGTCATTCGCATCCGCTTAAGAATTCCACATTTACGATCCACTCTTAATCATCTACAGTAAAGTATGCATAGGATGTCACTAGCGTGAAATAATACACAAATGCAGTAAAAAGATGGCGTCATTAAAGGAACTCGACAAAAAAAAAAAAAAAAAAAAAAAAAAAAAAAGAAAGAAAACGGCTGTCTAATAATCCACAGGCTTTCATTTGTTTGTAACATTACTATAGATACTTAAAATTAAATATAATTTATAATAGCTCCATGTTTTAACAGAAATCATTCGTTTATATTTTTTCAAAATAGCACGTATTTTAATTACATTTTCTTTCGGTTATGAGAAAATGGCTACAAAAATATATAATTAATATTTTACAACTATTTTTCCTTTACTTTCTACAGAAATGGAATAATTACGTTGCCAATATTAACCAAATGGCTCCAAAAACTACAAAAAATTAATAATTCAAAAATAAATGAAGATGCAGTTTACAAACAAATTGCATTTAAAAGTACTTTTTTCCCAATACGACGGTATAAAAATTGAAAATGTGCGATGATTAGAAGTTTAAAAAATTGCTATTGAGTATTTAATCATACTGCTTTGTTTTACGGCTGACGTTATTTTGTGGAGACGACACAAAATAAGGTGGGAGAAAGAAATAGCATACCGTACGAGGGGGCTAATAATTACAATAAATAACCAATATTAAAGTTCATAGCCTAACTTTTAAAATAGATATTATTTTAAACTAAAGTTGAATTTCAACTTTTCAAATTATTGAAAAATTAAACTTTACTCCTTTATGTAATCAGTAACATTTAATTAAGATAAAGAAATTATGAAGTTGTTAATTGAAGCTTTGATCTTTGGTGTTAAGTAATGAAAAATCAACGAAAGTTGCGCCTCTGTGACAATTATAATTTTTGTTTTCAACGAAATCTAAAAATAACATCTTTTTCACCGTCGCATAATTTGCATGCATTTTTATATTCATATTCATTATTTTACAAATATTTTAACGTGCAATAGATGATTAATAAATATATCCCCAAACTTTATGTCGCGTTCGCCAGTTTCAATTTTGCATGTAAACATTCGCACTCTTGACTTGAGCGTCTGACGTCAGAGTCGGCGAAATTCAGAAATTTACTTTTAGACGCATTCGTAAATATTTAGTGTTATAGAAGAAAATACTCATTTTATTTTTAGTATGACATCATGTTTACCCACTGAAACTATCTGAGGTTAGCGTCTCAATCTCAGTATCTCAATCTCAGTAATGAAAAAAATATTGAAATGATACAGTTTTATTAATAAAAATGCCTTATTTTAAATCGTGTCGTCATTTTCTGTTCAAAAAATTATTTTTAATTGTAATACGAAATTAGAATCCGTAATGATGTGTTAATTCCTATTGTTAGCCTTCACTCTTCAACAACGGAAGTAACCCGGTTACCAACAATATGATGAAGTTTTGAAAAGACTTCTAAAATTAAAATTAAAATATAACAAGATTGGCTACTGTCAACAATTTTTGGCGAACTATGTCATGGTCCGAATAATACGTAAGTACTACGTTTTTCAATGGAAGAAATTGGAATTGAAATAATACATCGCAATTTATTATTTGCTCCTGGATAAGAAGAACAAGTTGGAAATTGCTCGTCAAACGTGGCAAATGAGGTGCGTTCGTACTATGATTAGTTTTATAAATATTTTTTTCACCGCATGTTGTACTGAATGTATATTTTAGTGCACTTCATAAGTGCATCTCAATTTCATGCTGTTCAAAGGGCTGTAACATCATTAAAATTGAAATAATTTTTTCCCATTGGCCGTAATGTAACAGAAAAATTTGACTGTCCCTGTAATTAAACTATACATCCGAATATTATAAAATTGGAAAATGAGTCGGCAAAATTTTGCAACAATTATATATTTAAAATTTCAGATCATTCGGAAGGCTGTAACATCATTAAAATGCACTTGCAATATTTTTTTTTCCCATTGGCCGTAATGTAACGGAAAAATTTTGACTGTCCCTGTAATTAAACTATACATCCGATTTTCATAAAATTTGAAATGACTCGTTAAAATTTTGCAACAATTATATATATAAAATTTCAGACCATTCGGTTGGGTAGTTTTTGCTCTGTTATATGCGGACAGACGGACAGACGGACCGAACGACGATTATAGGTGCTACGTATTTATGTAATTACAAACGTACCTAAAAATGGGATTATTTAAAAAAAATAATGAGTGTGAGCACATCTGCAAATAAAGTGCATTGAAAAAAAATAATTTCCAAAATAGGTACAGTAGAAAGCTCAGATCAAATGACTAAAAACACAGCCTCGTCTTTTAAATATACAGATAAAAGTAAAAATGTGTAAAAAACTAGTGGTTAAAGAATTAACTATTGGTCAACGATGAAACGCCCTCTTTACAATAATGTAATAGTTTCGTTAAATATTCTCAGAAAGCCGAATATTTTTACTGTTTATTACTTCTGAATTATTTACTAATAAATTGTCATTTGATAACTTTATTCGTTGTCGTCTTACAAAACCCGTATTCATTAATAAGAAGATTTCGCAAATTTCATTTTAGATTAATTGAATCATCATTGCAAAAGCAATCTATTTATTAAATTTACATATGTTGCTCTCATGCAATTATAGTTTTCATATATCCGTTTACTTTGTCTAGACATATTGAATTTTTTTAAATTTTAGTGGAATATAGCTTTCACATGCTTTCTTTTGCATTTTTGTTGATAATTCATAAAATATGTTTACGTCGTAAGTAAATTTCTTTTTAATTCGCTCTACCTGTAATTATTTGATTTTAATGTGAAATATAGTCTATTTGCATCTATTGTTGTCTTTTAGGTAGCTTTCATTACAAAAAGATACCTATTGCAGCCGTTCGGAGGAAAGCGATTTAAAAAAATTTTGGTATATTTTCATCGATCATGACCCCTAGACCCCGAAACCACCCTCCGTTCAAAAGTTGATATATATATATATATATATATATATATATCCATATATATGCTTTGTCATACTGTAACTCTCGTATTTATGAACCGATTTCGATGAAACTCGGTGTGTATATAGTACAAACAAATGTCTCGACCGAGTTCGTTGGCCAGCTTCATCCGCCATCTTGTTTAAAAATGGCAGCCATTTAAAGTTTTTAAAAAAATTTTAATTTTGAAATGTGGTACCAAAAAATAAAAAATTGAAAAATGTTTTTTTCTTATGTATTTGACCTTGATACAAAGATTACGGAGCAGTTTTTGTTTTGTCTAAATCTTAAAAAATGGCTGAGTTATAGCACTTTCAATTTCTAGTGTGGCTGACATTTTGAAACGACCTGATATTTGTCACGCGATAACAGGCGTATTTATGAACCGATTTAAATTAAACTCGGTGTGTACATAGTACATACCAAAGTCTCGACCGAGTTCGTTGGCCAGCTTCATCCGCCATCTTGTTTCAAAATGGCGGCCATTTACATTTTTTTTAATTTAAAATTTAAAATGTGATACCAAAAAATTGAAAATTGAAAAATATTTTTTTCTTATGTGTTTGACCTCGATACAAAGATTCCGGAGCAGTTTTTTTTCGTCTATATCTTAAAAAATGGCTGAATTATAGCACTTTGAATTTCTAGCATGGCTGACATTTTGAAACGTCCTGATTTTTGTCACCCGATAACAGGCGTATTTATGAACCAATATGGATGTACCTTGGTGTGTACAAAGTACATACCAATGTCTCGACCGAGTTCGTTGGCCAGCTTCATCCGCCATCTTGTTTCAAAATGGCGGCCATTTAAAAAAATTAAAAAAATTAAAATGAGGTATCAAAAAATTGAAAAAGATTTTTCCCTTATGTGTTTTACCTTAATATAAAGATTCCGGAACAGTTTTTGTTTCGTCTATATCTAGAAAAATGGCTGAGTTATAGCATTTTTTTTTCTATTGTGGCTGACATTTTGAAACGACCTGATTTTTGTCACGCGATAACAGGCGTATTTATGAACCGATTTAGATGTAACATGGTGTGTACATAGTGCATACCAATGTCTCGACCGAGGCTACCTTCATTCGCTATTTTGTTTCAAAAGGGAACATTTAAAAAAAAAATTATTTAAAATTTAAAATGAGGTATGAAAAAATTGGAAAATGATAAAGGTTTTTTTTATGTGTTTGACCTTGATACAAAGATTTCAGGGGAGTTTTTTTTTCGTCTACATCTTAAAAAAAAAGGTTGAGTTATAGCACTTTGAAATTTCTAGCATGGCTGACATTTTGAAACGATCTGATACTTGTCACGTGGTAACACACGTATTTATTGACCTATTTGGGCATTTGGATAGTATATAGTAATGTCTCGACTAAGTTCACTGTCCAGCTTCATCCGCCATCTTGAATCAAAATGGCTGCCATTAAATTAAAAAATGTTTTATTTAAAGTGAGGTGCAAAAAATTTAGAAATTGAAAAGGTTTCTTTCTTAAGTATTTCACTTTGATATAAGGATTCCGGAGCATTTTTTGTTTTTTCTTTATCTTAAAAAATGTCTCAGATACAGCAGTTTGAATTTCATTATGTGGGTGACATTTTGAAAAATCTGATTTTTTGCCTGCGACAGCACTTGTATGTATCAACCGATTCCGATGTGAGTGAGCATGTGCATAGGAACTACTAAGGTCTCGACCAAGTTCACTGGTTAGCCTCATCCACCATGTTGTTTTAAAAGGGCAGGCACTTCAAGATATCGCCGAATTTGGAAACTAAATATAACTTTAAATAAAATCAGCTTGTATAAAGTTGACTAATTTCGCGAAATTCTCATTCATAAGGATTTAGTATTGATAAAAATTAGTACTGAATCTTCTATAACCGGTTTCCACTAAATTGAGCTTCGTGTGTTTGAATAACATACGCTAGCTTTTTAAAAATAAAGAATTTGAAAGCTACCTGTTCCTCCCGGCACTGGCCGGAAGGACTTTTTTACTTTCTTCTATCTTTACAAGAAGAAAGTATTGGATTCATAAAAATTTCCGACTTCAGGTTTTCGACGGATTTACACGTTTTAGGGGTCAGAGATTCCGAAAAAACATGTTTTTACGAAATATCTGTCTGTGAGTCTGTGAGTCTGTCTGTCTGTCCGTCTGTCTGTATGTGAAACAAATTTTGTGGGCGCTCTATCTCAAGAACTAATGCACGGAATTTAATAAAAATTTATATTCAGGTAGTCTCTAATATACATTCATGATGATTCGTTTTTGGTGTAAATCACCCAACAGGTGGCGCTGCTATGCTGCGTTTTTCGCGATTGCTGCAATAGCTCTATCTAAAGAACTAATGCACGGCTTTTCATTAAACTTCAGATTCAGTTAGCCTTTAATATGAATTCATGCGGATTACGTTTTGGTGTAAATCGCCCAACAGGTGGCCCTACTATACTGCATTTTGCATGATTTACACGATTACCGCGGTAGCTCTATCTCAAGAACTAATGCATGGATTTTCCTCGAACTTCAGATTCAGTTAGCACTTGATATGAATTGGTGCTGATTACATGTTGGTGTAAATCGACCTACAGGTGGCGCTGCTGTGCTACCTTTTTCACGATTCGCGCAATAGCTCTGTCTCAAGAATTAATGGTCAAATTTTCTCCATACTTTAGATTTTGTTAGACGTTGACACAAGTTGTTGCTGTTTAGGTTTTTGGTATTAATCTCCCAATAGGTGGCGCTGCTATGCTGGAATTTTCACGATTTTCGCAATAGCTCTATCTCAAAAACTAATGCACGGATTTTCTCCAAACGTGCGATCTAGTCAGACGTTGACATACGTTGTTGCTGATTAGATTTTGGTATAAATCAACCAATAGGTGGCGCTGTTAGGCTACATTTTGCTGAATTTAGACGATTTTAGCGATAGTCATATCTATTTTCAGCAATTCAATATCTTTTTAGTACTTATTGTTAAGCACAAGGATAGTTATTCTAACTATAATCATAAGAATCCAAGATTTAAAAAATTTAAAAGTTGAAAAGCGAGTTGGTAAAAAGCGATACATTTATTTCACTGTGAAAAATAGTAGCTTATTTATGTAAATAACAGTAAATAAATTTTTAAATAAGCTTGATTTTATGGTCTATAAAAGTCCCAATTGATTTTTTTTAGTTTGATATTATTATTATTTATTTATTTTATCTTTACTTTTCATTAAATATATAAACATGCAAAGATTCGCACTGAAAATTATATTTATATAATTAAACTGCATTATATAAAAAAATTAAACAAGAAAAAAATTGATTTCCCAAGGAAATTACTACGTAAACACTTATTCTAAAAAAAAAAAAAAAAAAAAAAAAAAAAAATCAAGAATCCCAGACTTTAAAAACCATATTAAAAATATAAAAGCATATTTTTAAGCTATGAAATATCTGAAGTATTTGAATGAGGAAACAAAATGAAAATAATATATTTGTACACTTATTTTAATTTATTCCTCTGTTAAAAATTGTTGGTATTCATTGAAATAACTGTAAATAATTTTAAATAAAAACAAAAAATTCTGGTCTATTGATATATGAATATGCGTTTTTTTGTTGTTGTTTTTTTTTCCTTTATATATTTAAACATGCAAAATATCGTAGTTAAAAAAGAACTGATATACTACAAAATATACATTTAATTAATATTTTTCGTAAATTTTAATTATTATACATATCTTTTCAATTTCAGTTCGAAAATGATTGATAAAAATTTTCGTTTCGAAAAACAAGTCCGAGCCGGATTTGATCACATGCAAAAAAATAACCGAAATCCAGCGTCCTACCGATCGTTCTACTGAGCCGCCTGCCAAAGAATGAAATTTATCCGATTATGAACTGTAGCTTAAACTTTGCGAGTTATTTTCCCAAGATCCCCTAGGTGTTGCACCTTATGGCGCTCGTATGTTTATATATTAACTATACTCTATCGATACACAAATGTTCATCCCATTCGGTGAGACCAACCTCGGACCCTCTCCTTGTTAGTTACGCAACTGTGTGGAAAACTAATTCACGAAGACCTGCACATGTCAAAAGTCTCAGCACGCTAAGCTCCCAGATTGCGGGGGTTGGTTTGACAGCACAAATGAGGTGGAACAATGGCTTCTTCCCATTTTAGAGTACTTCAATGATGGCCTTCGAAAGGTTAAAAAAACGCTGGGAGAAATGTATAACTCTGGATATTGACTTTATCGAGAAACCTTAGAAAAAAAATTATGTTTCTCTCTGAATTATTCCCTATGATAATTAAAAGTTTATGATACCCCCTCGTATATGGGTTGTTATTGGCCGAATTATGAAAAAAGAGGAGTTTAATCATCTAAAATATTATTTTTGTAAATTGCTCAAAAGTACTATGTTTGAATGTTGTCCTTTGAGTTAAACAAATTAAAAAAATCGAAGATTTATCTATTATTAATCAATATATTAGTTGCCTCAACACAATCTATTACATTTTAACAGTTAGTCATAAAACAACAATTGTAGGATCTGATACTCACAGGTTGGTATGCCACCGCCATTAAAATGTTATCCCCCCCCCCCCCAATGAACATGTAATTTAATTCATAAAATAGTTTAATACAGATGCATTATAATGAAATCCTTTTCGAAACATTTCATCCCCCTGTTTCCGACAATAAAGCACAAAATTTACGAAAATCTTTTACATAACATTCTTAAAGATGGTTTAATAATAAACGTATAATAAACCTTCATTATAATGTAAAGTTATCTTTACTTTACTTTTAAACAAAAATATAAAACATGCTGTTACAAATTAACTTTCATGCAAGGGGAGCCTCGGATAGTAAGTAGTTATCATAATATTGGAAGTGCATTAATGGATAAATGAGAAAAATAATTAATTTTATAAAAAGTCATTGTTTCTTCGTAGATAAAGGCTTTTTCTCCGATAAAAAAATAGCTTTGGCAAAGCAAACACTTAAATAAAAAGTCAGTTTTGAGGCTATGCAAGTGCATTAAAAATTACTGTATCGTAAAAAGTTGAATAACAGGAAAAACAGTTCCTATAAAGTACCTTTAGGAATATAGTATAAGGTTTCTTTTTTACTTTTGCTTTTTCACCCTCTCTTCAATTGGTTTTACTAATAAAGAAAAAAAAAGAAAATACAGAAGGGTTTATTTTCTTTCCTCAAGACTTCCTCAAGTACACAATGAAAAAAATTCAAAAGCTATATATCTTTTTTCTTTTTTGTTAGATTTCATGGGTGAATATACATCGTTACAATAATGTATTGTCAAAAAAAAAAAAAAAAAAAAAAAAAAAATTAAAAATAAAGTCGCTTATAAAATATCTTTTAAAAAGAGAAAATTTTTCTTTCTTAGGTTTAATCTAATGTACTAAGGCAAATTTTTCCTATAAAATTGGGTTTAATAATTTGAAAGCTATTTAAGTAATTAATTTTATAATAGACTTTTTTCATTAAGATTTCTTATATCGTATTCTCTTTATAATTTTTCATATAGGGGAAGGTGGCCTAAAATGATCCTAGCGGGCAAAACGATCCACATAGGTTTTCTTCCAGACAGGTCGCGCTATCTACAGGGTAACACATAAACTAGTTGTGCCAAGTGAAGAAGAAGTAATGACGATATTCAAGCGATCGCAGTATTACGCGCATGAAAAGAATTCTTTGATAAAGTGGTTTTTATAACATCTCTTATAAGATAAGCACTAACTTTCATATTTATTTATATATACAGTCTTTCCCGTACAGAAATATGACTTGGTTTACTTAATAGAGTATGTTTTTAGATGTGAATTACACTTGCTAAGTTTGTTATGTTTCACGGCGTCATCCAGTTATATGACCTAAAATAGATGACCATGTTGTCAGGTAACATGATCCATTATGTGGGTCGTTTTAGTACCATTTCATTGGCTGAAGAAAATCCGGTACCGCGTCCTAGTCTTCATGGGAGCCAAATGTGTGACTACCCAAACCTTTCTCTTTGAGTCCATGTGTTATCCTACGATCGTAATTTTCAAATATTCCATTTTATTGTTTTTTCAAAATTATCTGTGACATTTTTTTATTTTAAAGTTTACATTAAAAAAATTATTTATGTTATTTCACTGCAAAATTTATTTTATTTCATTATGTATTGTCCTAATTACTCTTATGTCCTTTATTTTGCCGATAAAAAATAATTTACAATTATTTTTAAATGAAGGATCATTTTGCCCTTGGGTGAGGGTAAAATGATCCTTTGGACATCTTTTCAAAAATCCATTTTTTTCATTACTCAATTTGGGTTTAAAATATTATTAAAACATCTTTATAATACAAAATATAGTGTAAAACGCATTAGCATAGGTCTAAAGCTTCATTTAATCATTTTTGTTATTTTACACGAGTTTTTCACTTAAGGGGATCATTTTAGGCCACCTTTCCCTACTTTATTTATTACTAGCTGACTCGTCTGGCGTTGCATGGTCCCAGGATAATAATCTTAAATATACCTAAAATCAGAGTTGAATTCAGTAATTTTTCTGAGAGAGAGATTTAGTGTTGGGAGCCTCATTGCGTTCGGCAGCGTACACCCTCAAATTTATGAGATATATTTTTAAATGACTAAACGAACCTAGATTTTATTGGGCCTATTTCCTTCGGCAGCATATTGGTGAGCTTTCTACGCCTGCTATGTTCAGTTTTTGCAAACGAATCTCGAATATGTATGATTTATACTTTTAAAATAAAATATATCTAAATTAACTTAGAGTTAAGGGTCCCACTACATGCGTCTGCATACATAAGGGCGCGCTACGCACTCTCTGGTCTGTTTTTGAGAACGAACATTGGATTTGTAAAATTTGATGCTTTTGTCACAAAAAAAAAAAAAAATCGCCCAATTTCTGGCCATCTTTGAAAACGGGAAATGCAAAATTTATATTGTTACAACAATTTATAGAGTTTATTATACACACACACACACAGACATATACATACATATAAGAAAATTATAAAGGTTAGACTTATTAATTAGTTTTTGTAAAGAATCGCCCCCAGATTTGGATACGGACCCAATTACTAATAATAACGTGTTTGGCAGGGTAGCCAATTAATCAATTTTATCGTTAATTAATAGTAACACATGACTCTTTTTAACCTAAGAGATGAGAAATTTCAGAGAGATACCTCTACGCCACTTGCTATCTGAAGTTCATCCTGGCTGCAGCTATGGAATACAGTGTAACTCCAGTGATACGTTTTGCCCGGGACCGGATAACAAAACGTATAACTCAGTAAAACGTACAATTCAATTAATGATCTACCAGGACCTTTTTTAAATATATATTGTTAAAATTTTTGTTTCGCTGACAAGTTTCACGTACCTTTTTCATCGAAAACCAAAGTTTCATATATATTACGCACCATAACATACATTCGTGAAAATGGAACAGAGTAAAAAAAAAAGAAAGTACATCAGAAAAGTGCACAAAGAAAGGAACATAAAAACTTTATAAAAAATACTATTTACACACAGATTATTTAAAAGAAATGAATGAAATCGTGTAAATCACTCTTCAAAACCATTTCGTTGGAAACTGTTTCTTACCTTAAGAGCAATAATTTTGATGTGCTCTTGTGTCTGCGCCAAGACATGACACATTATACTAAAGTAGTTTTTTGCGATAATTTACTTTACAATTATTTGCAATTATGCCCAAAACTAAGAGCTGGAATTTTCTAGTGCAGTTGGTCGGGGAAAACTTCACTCGGATGTTCTCGAGCTAGCTTGAGGGCGAGTGAGCAGCACAATGTTTCATAAATAGAGTAACTTTGTACTTTTCCCTTCGTATATGCGCGTCTAGTTTCTTTATCCAACTGTCCATGGCTGCCCGTGTCATCCACGCTGATAGATTTGCCTCATAATCCGTGAAGAACGTGATTACATTCTTATAACAACGGGGCTTTTTGTATTTTTCAATGACTAAATGTAATAGCTTATCAGTACCGTCAAACGTTGTTTACTTTTCATGCCGGTCCTGACATGAGCCCAGTCTTGTCTGTGATTCAATTATCTTTCGCCTAACTGCCTTGAATTAATTTTGGAAGTTCCTGACCTTTGAAGTGATCAACTGTGCGATCATCCACGGCATTCTACTCGTCGCATATGGGGCAATCAGTAATAACATGGTGGGCCTTGAATCCTGTAAGCCAACACTGAGAAGCTTTGAATACTGGAAATACGAGGAACTTTTCTTGCAACAAATTTCAGATTACCTGTATGTCACCGAACGCTTAGGCTGAAACCACAATTATAGAGGTTTTTCTAATTCGGAAGATTGTACTTCTTGCAGGCGTGCCCGTTTGGAAGAGCTTGGTCCAGCTTCAGTTAAAGCGTCTTTTATTTTTTTTTTCTTGCTTAAAAGTGTGTTGAGGGTAGAGTATGGTATTCCAATACGTTGAGACATTCTCTCTCCAGAATTGGCCTTCCGTCTTCTAAATAATTTTGAGCATTTCCTCTACCGAGAGAGGTGCCTATTTCTGACTCATTTTTAATCCGCACGATAAAATGTCAAGCGATCTACGACACAGCACACTGTCGGACGCATATCCATGCTATTGCCCAAAATAACCACCATATTGGGACCGCAGCATTAGTCTACCGCCAGAGGTGGGATTGCATATTCAAAAGGACCTGACGTTGTTCTCAATTTGCTAACGATAACTTGTTTTTTTGTTCTGGACCCACAATGGCGGGGATAACGTCAGTCTGTATTACAGAAATTATAGAAGAAGGCAGGCGGCTACATGGCTGTTGTGGTAAAGAGAAACACGAGAGGGGAGTTGTAAGCGGGGTCACTGTTGCTACGGCCAACACCTCTATCCTAACCCCTTACTTCTCATACGCTCCATTTTTGCACATGGCTATTTAAAATCCCAGAAACCATAGAGAAAAAAATCGGCAAGGGCTAGAAAAGGTTCGGAAAAAACATTTTCTACAAAATGTATAAGTAAGATAAAATTTCATCCAGGGACGCAAAAAGAAAACGCATAACTGAGGGAAATGTATATTTCAAAAACGTATAACTCAGCTAAATTTTGACAGAAAATGATCGGGACCAGTGACTTTAAACGTATAACTGAGGGAAACGTACAACTCAGATAACGTATAACTGGAATTCTACTGTATTATGGTTATATGTTTAATTATTTAAATAAAACTTAGTAAAGTGAATTTCAGTGAATTCTGTCATTTCGTTAAAATGTGACAGTAATTCATAGTCGGCAGGATGAACTTCAGACAGCAAGTGGCGTAGAGGTATCTCTATGAAATTTCTAATCTCTTAGGGTTACCAGTTAAAAAGGGCCATATGTTGCTATTAATTTAATGATAAAATGGATTAATTGGCTACCCTGCCAAACTCGTGATTGGGACACCCTTTGCGCTCGCTACGATAAGACCAGGGATTTGGCCATAGCACAAATAGGCAAGTTATACAATTTAAAAAAATATGAAAAATTGTTCCACTTTCTTTAAAGCTATTTTTGATATAATAGATGCTTGCAATGAACCACTTCGAATTCTAGATTCTTTAAAACTAACTCAAAATGCTTTAGTGGATATCATTATAATTTATACCATAGTTAAAAAATTAAGCGATAATCTCAAAGAGCGATGGGAACTATCCCTTACCCATAATGATATGCCTAATATCACAGAATTTCTAAAATTTTTAGAGATACAGGCCAAAAGCTTGTTAACTTTAGCGAACCCAACTAAAACAGATGTAAGAAATATAACTTACGTAAGAGATTCTTCCGATAGATCGAAAGGCCACAAAAATTTAGAAAATAGTAAATACGGTGTTTGCTTTGATTCGCATGCCATCCACACATACAGAAAATTAATGACAATGCCTGTAGATAGCAGATGGAGAACCATTCAATTGAATAAGTTGTGTGTAAATTGTTTGCGTAGTGGCTATTTTGCAAGTAAACGTACATCCAAGATGAGTTGTAAAAATTGCCACCGAAGGCATCATACTTTACTACATAAATATGATGTTCAAGGAAATGTAGAATCAACAATTTCATCCAACTTAGCAACCCAGAGCAATGAGACCCAACCCCAAAACGCCCATGGGTATTCCCCTGATTAAGGAATATACCTGAATGTTTTATGACGGTTTATTGTGTCCGGATACCTCAAATGTAAAAATTACGAAAACCGTAGAAACCCAAAAACTGTTCATAATGAGGTTCAAATACCCTTTTTATTGGATAGCGGAAGTAATCTGTCCCTCATTCTAGAAAATCTAGCTACAGCTTTGGATATGACGTCTAATCAAAGTTGCCATCCTCTTGATGTTAACCAAACCCAGGGACAGGTCCAGATTTCTGAAAAAATTCAAGTACTCTTCCAAATAGGGAATATCAGGCAAAATAGCACCTTAAAACTAGTAAGATCATACTTGCCATATGCGATACTGGTAACCCCAGAATTACAAAAATACCTGATCGCGATGGATTTTTGCTCAAATACTCTGACTCAAGATGGAGTCCTCATTATGAATGACCAAAACGTTTCCGGTCAACTGTCTCATGAAAGTCCATTCAACCACACCTTAACTTTAACAGGTGATATGAATTGTCAGAAGCCGCTTCGTTCTCCTTCCAAATCAAATCAAGCAAGTTTGTCTCAACAGGGGCATTGTTGCCTTGATGCTCAAACTCTCTCGGATTATGATGATATAACTTTTAATCATTATACTACTGAAGAGAACCTACAATTGGAAGGGCTTCTAAGCGATTTCAAAGATATTTTCGCACGAAATTGGTACGACGTAGGTAGAGTCAGATGGGAACCTCAGCGAGTAACTCTCACCTCGGAACTTCCAATCTCGCTTAGGCCTTACCGTACATCGCCTAAAGATAATGCAGAAATTCAAAAAGAAGTACAGGAGTTGTTGGATGCTAAACTCATTAAGGAATCCTGTAGTCCCTATTCCTCTCCCGTGACTATGGCTCATAAAAAAGAGAAGGTAAAACGCTTCTCTGTATTGATTACAGGAAAATCAATGCCATTACGAAGACAGATTCAGAGCCTTTGCAGCGAATAGACTGGCTTTTAGACAGACTTGTCAATGCCAAATATTTTTCCACACTAGATTTAGCCTCTGGCTACCAGCACGTCCCCCTCCACCCTTCAAATACAGAAAAACTGGCTTTTGTAACCAATCAGGGCCTTTACGAGTAGTTGGTCCTACCATTTGTATACAAAAATGCTGCGGCTAAATTCGCAAGAGCTCTCAGAAGGATCCTAAATAAACATAAGGTCAACTTCGTTACCAATTATTTTGATCATTTTATAGTTAATTCGGACTCCTATGCCGAGCATTTGATTCACCTTAAAACTATATTCAATATTTGCCGTCAAGAAAATCTAAAACTAAAACTTTCCAAATGTAATTTTTCCAAATCTCAAATTGACTTCCTTGGCTATGAAATTAGTAATGGACAAATAAAACCAGATAATGCTAACACCGAAAGCATTAAAAATTTAATTCCTGCAAAAAATGTTAAAGAATTACAAAGATTCCTTGGATCCATAAACGTATACCATAAATACATTGACAAGTATGCTAAAATTAGGGCCCCTCTAAATAAATTATTAAAGAAAGACACTCCGTGGTCAGAAATCTGCCAGCAATCATTTGAATTACTTAAAAATGCATTAATTTTTAGGCCTATTTTGAGACTATTTAATCCTAATCTGCCATGCCATGTTTTTTTATGCCTCGAAGGAAGCTCTAGGTGCTGTATTGAAACAAATGGATGAAAATGGAGATTTACACCCCATTGCATTCCACTCAAGGCAAGTAAGGCCCTACGAACGAAATTACGCTATCACAGAATTGGAGTGCCTAGCCATAATCGAAGCTCTTGACAAATTCCATTATTATCTTCATGGAAAACCTTTCACAATACATACCGATCATGCTGCTTTAATATGGCTTAAAAGATAAAACAATTAAACGGTAAATTATTCAGATGGTCGCTAAAATTAAGCATGTACGATTATACCGTAAAATACAATACAGGGTCTACAAACTTTGAAGCCGACATGCTCTCAAGGAATCCCATTTTATCAAACGCAAATCCCCTCATTCATTTATTAACCTTATATGAAATTAAAGAACACCAAGAGTTAGATAATGTAACAGGTTCCTAAATTTCAAAAATTTAATGACATTTTGGTAATTCACAAAAAAGGTTTTCAAACAATTGTTGTACCTTTCTGCTTAAGAGAGAAATTATTAATAATAATACCCATAATCAATTTGGCCATCCAGGAATACAAAAAATACTAAATTTAATTTCATCACAGTACTACTGGAGCAGCATGACACAAGATATTACGCAATTTGTCAAGCATTGTGAAGCCTGACAACTAAACAAGAAATCACACCAACCTAAATTTGGCCTTCTTGAAGCTTTACCACCTGCCGAACAGCCCTTTGATATAATATCATTAGACACAGTAGGGGGCTTCAATTATTACAATTCAACAAAAATATACATGCACTTAGCTATTGATCACGCTATTCGTTATGTTTGGGGTTTTGCCTTTAAAAATGTTACAACAGAAGTTTATATTAATATTCTAAAACTGATTTATAATATTCAACTTCCGAAGAAAATTTTAACGGACAGAAACCCTGCTTTTACAGCGTCTAAACCGCATAAATGGGTACATAAACATAATGTAAAAAATTTACTTACTTCATCTCACAGGCCCCAGTGTAATTTGAAAAATCAACGCGTAAATCAGTCCATTTGCACTCGACTAAGACTTAAAATCAATGCTACAACTTCAAACATTCCATGCCCCAATATTCTGGAGGAGGTGATTAACGAGTACAATAATATACCGCATTCAGATAAATTAGCATAAAATTCACAATAAAATCCTTTTTTTTTAAATGTTCAACCCGTAATCGCGCGAGTTCTTTAACCTATGTGAGATATACATATTGCGTACGCCATGTTGCAATACTAAAAAGCTGTAGCGGGTATTACGAAAATTCTTTTACCTCACATACAAATAATTGGAGATATAAATATTACGCACGCCACGTTGCAATACTAAAAAGCTGTAGCGGGTATTACGATAATTTTTTTACTTCACATGCAAGTAATTAGCGATTACTTAATTGCGCTTAATTATTAATTTTTTTAATAAAGACAAACATTTTAACACAAACATCAGCAAAACTTTTTATTCTATTTATTACCTTAATCCAAAGATATCATTTTATCGTCTGCTGCTATAGTAACATGATAAATTAAATTTCATTATAAAAATGTGAAGTAGTAGAAAATTATTTTACTAAGTCGAATAGTTATTTTTAATTTTGATTTTAGAATTAAATTCATGAACTCCCGTGCATAGAACGCGTTAAACAGCTAGTAGATGATAAAATCTCCTTAAAGAATTTTAAATTACTCCGATTAATTTGAAATTTTTTCAATACATATGCCACTAATTCTAAATTAGCCATGCACATTTTGGTTGAATTTTCTGACTTTGTTCGAAAACTATAAAGAATTTTAACTTTTCATTTTTATATTTTTGTTATCATAAGTAATTATCACTTTTCTCTTTTATATTTGCATAGCAACTGTATTTGATTACGTATTAGAAAAAGAAAATTAAAATAAGGCATTCTTTGTAACTTTTCCGATTACGAAAGATAAAAAAAAAAGCTTAAATAAGTTACAAATTAAATGCCCCTAAAGAGTAATTTTATTCTAAAGAATTGGGACAAATATACGTAAAAACTAGCATTATTAAATTGCGGATTTGAGTATCTTTTAGATATTCTGTAAAATGAGATGAAAATTAAAGTGTCTTTCAAAATTAACGTTGAGTCGCCTGATCTGTAGATTTACTAGTACAGAAGCAAGTTTTGTTATGACCACAGCTTGAACATTTTCTTTTCGAATATATTTCTTACTTTGATAAAGGATTATTTTTACAATATACTAAACATAAAATTTAGAGATTCAAACAGATAAATAAGTAAATAACTATAAATAAATAAACAAATATTGCCATATTACTTGTCACGTATTTATGTAAATATAAAATTTATGAATATTTTCATTTAAATCTACTTAAATGTCGATTTTTTGATCATATTTATTCCCCAATCTTATAGACATATTATACGAGGATAGATATAAAGGAGTCTTTTTCATATGAAATGAATTTTTTTATACTCGTTGTCATGGCAACTGTGATAATTTGTTTATTGTCTAAAAACTTAAGTAGACAAAGTAGATTATCAATAAATAAATATATATATATATATATATAGTAGCATATTACTTGGCACATATTTATAAAAACACGAAATGTATTTATATATTTAAATCTAATTTAAATGTCGACTTTTTAAAAAATAATATTTAATTTTCAATCGTACATACATATTATACGAGGATGGATATAAAGGAGTCTTTTTAACACTTTCTAACAAAGTTGAAAAGTGTTTATGACTTCGGTTTGTCTGTCCGTCTGTCCGTCTGTCCGAGCTCTAACTCCCGTAAATATACTCGGATCGTTCTGAAATTTTTGGATGTTAGTGACCTCTACCATACGACGAACTCTTTCAAAAGAAGTTTGTAGTATGATTAGTTCATTTACAGGGACAGTCAAAAGTTTTCCGTTATATTACGCCCTATGGGAAAAAATCTTTTAAAATGATTGTTAATAATGTTACATGCTTTCAAACATAATAAAATTGATATGAATTTATCAAGTGCACTAAAATGTGAATTCTATAGAATATGCGGTGCATCGAATAATAGTTATTATTCATTTACAGGGCCACACAAGAGAATTCCGTTACATAACGGTACAGGGTGGAGATAATTTTTTCCGACGTATTTTAATTATGTTAAATTATTTCATGTATAATCAAATTGATATACGTTGATTAGGTTTACTATAACTTATTTCATGTATAATACGAAGTGCATAGTATTTACAGGGACACACAAAAGAGTTCAGACACTATATTGCATCCGAAGTACTGTACAGTAGCTATGATTGCTGGAAATGCATTTTTAATTATGCTATGTGCTTTTATGTTTCACTATATTTGTGCATTGTATATGGTGTGTATAAATGCTGAAATTCCCATACAGGGAATTTCACAAAAGAATTCGAAACGGTTACTGGGCATGATTGCAAATTGCTTAAAGGTGATTTTTAAATGAGTTATGCATTTTTACGCTGAACTGCATTTACTTTACTAAGAAATGTTTGTAGAACATAGATAAAATGATATACATGGTCACGCAAAGAATTGGATACATACCCGTCTATGGATGATGATATCTGGAAATGTGATTCCAGTAGTTTTAAGAGTGTTTTACTTTGAATTAAACTTCAGCTAAATAGTGGCGTGTAATAAAGTTATTAGGTTAACTACAGGGTTGTACAAAATAATACTAGTATGATTCCATCTTATAGTATAAATTACTGAAAGAGAAATTTCAACCTGTTATGTGTTTTCTTGCTAAACTAAATTTCACCATTATATAGTATAGATATCAATATACAGATCCAATGCTCTTAAAAAAAAATTGGAATACATATTTGCTATGGACGGTAACTGCTGAAATCAGTTTTTCAAATGGTTTATGCGTTTTCTAAAATGTTTACTTAGTTCTCTTATATACCTTATTTCCCTAAATAACGAAGTTTTGTTAAAGCATTCAGGAATTGTTGGAAAGTGTTTCATAATCTATGCTTAACCCATGATTTTTCTTACTTGTTTAATAGCAAAATGATTTTTTTCATATTTATAGCCATGGCAATTATGATAAGTCGTTTAAGATCTAAAAATTTGTTTGAGATGGTTTTATTTTTTATAAATTCCTTTATTTAGTGTCTAGCCTTATGAATAAACACAAAGTACCTAATGTGGTTGCACAGAGTTTAATTATAAAATTTTCAATAAATGAAAATGCAAACCTATTAAAATTTGGCTCAGATTGAATGCAGAATTTGGAAATTACATAGTAACGAGTTCTCAAGTATGTAAATGGCACAAGTTGTTTTAAAATAACCATGAAGATGATGAAACATGGAGATCGAGTATGGAATACTGCACAAAAAGAGAAAATGCTACGCTGAAGCAAAAACTGACAAAGTTTTCAATAATTAATTTTTAGATTTACGATGTATTTTTCTCATAAACGACGTAAATATAATGTATTATAGAAATGGTAATTTTAGGAGAATATTAAAGATGCTGTGAAATATTGACTATTTCAATTTTTTAATATTTCCAGCGAGTTTCTCACCATGAAATATTTCTCACGGTTTAGTGCTTTCCCAAGGTGATTTGCAAAACACTAGCGAAAACTATAAGACAGTTTTAATATCTGGCTGTGTCGTTTCTGAAAAAAAATTGATGTTAAATATTAATCAAGGCACGCCAATGTAGATCACCAAATCAACGCCCAGTCGCCGAGTGCAAAAAAACTATCCGTCGCCTAGGAAAAGTACCATACAGTCGGTGGCAACGTTTCGCTGCTTGAAGGGAAATCCTTGGATGGGTCAGAAAACGGAAGAATGCGATTACTCTTCCAAGACAATAGAGCACAGAGAACAACGCCGTTTGCCTTACACTCCCTTCTCTCCAGGGCCAGAGGAAGAAATATCGCTGAGATTATTAGTGAAGTTCAACCACTGGCCCATCGAAGTCCTAAGCCCTTAGGCATGTTCATGCGATCATATTTTTAGAAGGAATCGGACTTGTAAATCGCAGAAACTTTATTATCTTAGATACTTTACTGAAAGATAGACTTTGTTTAAGAAACTTGTCAGAATTCGTTGACTTCTGGTGCAATTAAACTAAAGACTAGAATCTGAAGAACATTACATTATACTACACTATAAACTGACTTTACCTACGTATTCATTCTATTTTATATTTTCTTATTTTTATTTGATTGGTGGCGATTCGATATTAGTCGTGTATAAATAAAAAGTTCTTCACCCTTCAAATCTGTTATTCAATGTGACTCACGCTACCACCACACCACACCACACCAACCACTCGTGTTCCATACGTCATACTGCATTCGGTCCTAAAATCCTGCCATTGCTATCCGAATGTTTACCTCTTCCGGGACAATACAATACTTTACATAAAAGATGTAACGAGATAAAAATTTCACTGTGCATCATTTAATAACCTTCTTTATAGTCCGAATTTATCATATACTGACTAAAATTTATTTGGATCTCCTTAAAGAAGCGTTAGGAAGAGCAAGATTAACATGAGCGAAAACAAGGTGTTCCAACCCGGGCTTTCCGGGTTATAGAATATAGGTGAAAACTGTTTAACCCATCAAAAACATCTCATGTAAAAAAATAAGCCAAGTCTCGTGACTTTTTGACCGTAAAAAGTTCTGAGATCATGTGTAGAATAAAGTTTAGCTCTCTTATTAACTCGGAAATTTTAATTAAAAAATTACTCCTAGTTTCTACACCTTAATGATTAATGTTAATGATTATTTTGTGGTTCGTTAATTACGCAGCACAAGGATGTTATTACGTCAACACTTTACTATGTTTTGAGTTGGGATGGGATTATTTGATTAAGGCTGAATATGAACGCGAGGGATGGAAGCCTATAGGTGGAATAAACAGATTAGGGGTCTCTGTAAAAAAGGGTCTGACTCGTATTCACGTTACATAGGAAGAAAATCAGACCAAAACTATGGACATCAAGCTCGACCACAAGAGAGTTTTCGCACCCAGGCATACAATGTTATGTAAAATGATGTCCATGCTACAAACACATATCCGTTCAGTGCTCTTATAAATACTATTTTATACAATACTTTATAAATAATTGTTAATATTAAAATGTAAACAGCCTTTACATTCTCGTGCTGCTTAGGTGCCAAGTTATAAAATGATCATTAACTAAAGGTGTAGAGACTAGGAGTAATTTGTGAATTAAAATGTTAGAGTTAATAAGAGAGCTAAACTTGGCTCGACACATGATCTCAGAATTTTTTACGGGCAAAGAGTCACGAGACTTGGCTTATTTTTTTACATCAGATGTTTTTTTTATGGGATTTCACTTCTTTTTGTAAGGAGAAATCCGAAGAAAGCTTTTTCAGTAGCGTCGATTTAAATTGCCCTATTTTTAGCTTCCTAGACGTTATAAGTTTCGCGTGCATAAAATGACTGCCGATTGTTTCGATGTTCCACTTTTCCTAGAAATGCTTTGAATTTGTCATGCGCGCTACTTTTTGAAATGCATTAATTCAAATTTTCTAGTAACTATATTAGTTTTTGTTTCAATTTGTCAGCTGTTCTATCAAAGTCTTTAAATGTTCATTTCTATTCTGCAGAATCCATTAAACATTTATTAATCCACGTAAATGCCATCATTATGTATGCTCTCTTACAATCTGTCTGGCAGTAAGTGAATCCCACGCTGGTAAAACCCCTCTGTTTTAGAATAAAAAAAACTGTTGCCATAACGTTTCTACAGCCTCCACTTCATTGCGAAAATTTGGTGAGCGTATACATTGTGTAATGTTGAAAAAAGGTGACAATCAGAAGCTGCAAGGTCAGGGCTATGCGCCATATGAGGTAAAACTTCCCAACCAAGGTCCAGTAATTTTTGCCGAGTCCTTAAACAACGTGAGACGTAGCATTAACTTGATGAAAGACAACCCCTCTGCGATTGATGAGTGCTGGACACTTAAACCTGAGTTGTGCTCGTAGTCTGTCCAATTGTTACCGGTAAAGGTCTGTATTGGTCTTTTGTTCCGGAGAGAGGAAATCCCAGTGGATTATTCCCTTGGAATCCCACCATGACTGAGCAAAACATTTTTGTGATGAAGTCCTCTTGTTCAGGTCGATGGAGTACCCTCTGCAACTCGGCACATGGTACTTCGACGCTTCAAAGTATGGTACAGTACACACTTCTCATAACCCGTTACAATTTGTTTCAGAAAGGGTTCCTTTCTGTTACGGGAAAGCAAAGAAAAATGCTGATGCTCTCTTCTCGTAGCCTTGATGTTAGCTGGTGTGGTATTTACTGATCGAGCTTGGTGATGAAGCCAAGAGCATGCACCGATCTTTTGACTATTGTTCTATGTACCGAGAACGCTTCCGACAATTCTTCAATGGTTGGATGCTGGGAATTTGTTATAGCTATGTCCAGCGGGATTTTGAGCCCTCTATATTTCCGGTTCTAATTATGATAGAAACAAAATTCTTGTTTCTATGGAATGGGGCGTGCCACGTGACTCAGAAAACGAAAATAAAGTTGAATCCGCCCAATTGGTTTTTAGTAAATGTGATTTTAAAAGTACTGTTTTTTGCACATTTGAAATTCTTGTTCTGGCCAAATTCTGTTGACAGGGCTACAGCAGTGTGTAATTATTGGATTTTTACGCAGTTTACGGCATTAGAATTGCTTTTATGAGTAGTTCAAACCTTTGAAAGTCTTATGTAAAAATATTAATTAGTTTTTGATTTATAGCAGTTTAAAGTCTCTTTATTTTTGCAGCGTGGCTGGCGTAATATGCGAGGCATTCTCACAATCTTTTGACTTTTAAGTCCATGAATAATAATTTTTATTTTAATAAAAGAATTATCGTAATACCCGCAAGCTTCTTATTATTGCAGCGAGGCATACGCAATATGAGAGGCATTCTCACAATCTTTTGACATTTAAGTCCCTGAATAATAATTTTTACTTTCTTCATACTTTACAAGAAGAAAATATTGGATTCGTCAAAAAACGATCCGAGCAAGACAAAATAATTCTGTGGACACGCAACCGGAGCAGAACCTGATAACAAAAAACCGAAATTTGACACGAACCAAATATGATAACCGACAAAAATATTTTAAAGCAACATCAGCGATCCGAGAAGAACAAAATAATTTCCGTGGACACGCAACTCGACACGAACCTAAATTTTTTTTGAAAAAACAACAACAACAAAATATGACCTGAACCTAATATGATAAGCGACGAAAATAATCTAAAGAACCATAACCCGATCCAAGAAACACAAAATCATTTCCTTGGACGCAACACGACCTGAACCTAAAAATTCCATTAGAAAAAACCCGAAATCTGACACGAAACAAATCTGAACCCGATAAAAATATTCCAAAGAACCATAACCCAATCCTGGCGATACAAAATAATTTCCTTGGATACGCAACGCGAACAGAACTTAAAACTTCCATTAAAAAAACCCCTCAAATCTGACCCGAACCATATCTGAATCCGAAAAATTATCCCTAAAAACAGTAACCCGGTACGAGAAATACAAAATAATTTCCGTGGACGCAACACGACCCGAACCTAAAAATTCCTATAGAAAAAACCCGTAATCTGACACGAACAAAATCGGAACCCGACAAAAATATTCCCAAGAACCATAACCCGATCCGATCAAGACAAAATAATTTCCGTGAACTCGCAACCCGACCCGAACCTAAATTTTGTTTTAAAAATACCCGAAATATGACCCGAACCAAATATGATAATCAACAAAAATATTCTAAAGAACCATAACCCGATCCGAGCAATACAAAATAATTTCCTTGGACACGCAACCCGAACCGAACCTAAAATTTCCATTTAAAAAGAAACTTGAAATCTGACCCGAACCATATCTGAATCCAAAAAATTATCCCTAAAAACCATAACCCGATACGAGCAATACAAAATAATTTCCGTGGACGCAGCACGACCCGAACCTAAAAATTCCTGTAGAAAAAACCCGTAATCTGACACGAACAAAATCTGAACCCGACAAAAATATTCCCAAGAACCATAACTCGATCCGATCAAGACAAAATAATATCCATGAACATGCAACCCGACCCGTACCTAAATTTTGTTTTAAAAAAACCCGAAATATGACCCGAATCAAATATGATAACCGACAAAAATATTCTAAAGAACCATAACCCGAACCGAGAAAGACAAAATAATATCCTTGGACACGCAACCCGAACTGATCCTAAAAATTCCTTTAAAAAAAACCCCCTGAAATCTGACCCGAACCAAATCTGAATCCGACAAAATATCCCCAAAAACCATAATCTGATACGAGCAAGACAAAATAATATCCGTGGACGCAACACGACCTGAGCATAAAAATCCCATCTAAATAAGCCCGAAATCTGACACGAACCAAATCTTAACCCGACTAATAAACTATTCCAGAGAACCATAATCTGATCTGAGCAAGGCAAAATAACTTCTGTTGACACGAAACCCGATCCGAACCTAAAAATTTAGTTTGAAATAAACACGAAATATGACCCGAACAAAATATTATAATCGACAAAAATATTCTAAAGAACCATAACCCGATCCGAGCGAGACAAAATAATTTCCGTGGACGCGCAACTCGACTCTAACCTAAAAATTCCACTAGAAAACCAACGAAATCTGAACCGAACCGAACCAAATCTGAATCCGACAAAAATATTCCAAAGAATCATAACCGGATCCGAGCATGACAAAGTTATTTTCGTTGTCATGCAGCCCGATCCGAATCTGAAAGGTCTACTTGAAGTTAACCCGAAACCCGATCAGTACCCGAAATAAAAATACATCAAGCCGTAGCCCGATTCGAGCAAGGCAAATTAATTTCCGTGTACGCTCTATACGACCAGAATCTGAAAATCCCATTTGAAGTCAGTCTGAAACCCAACCCCAACCCCGATCTGGAAAGTACAAAAATATTTCAAA
The DNA here is from genome assembly GCA_963932465.1 of Maratus speciosus. Taxonomy (NCBI): domain Eukaryota; kingdom Metazoa; phylum Arthropoda; class Arachnida; order Araneae; family Salticidae; genus Maratus; species Maratus speciosus. Next base: position 267,153,477 of record OZ010786.1, read on the forward strand.
GAGTCGTAACCCGATCCAAGCAAGACAAAATTATTTCTGTCGACACGCAACCGGAGTCGTTTGAAGTCAACCCGAAAACCAGCCATAACCCGGTTTCGTATCGATTTCAATTATAACTTTCTGGTTCAGATCGGGTCGTCTGTCGACGGAAATTATTTCGTCTTCCTCGGATCGGGTTAAAGTTCTTTGGAATATTTATCTCGGGTTAAGATTTGTTTCGGGTCTGGTTTGAAGTTAACTTCAAATGGAATTTTTAGGTTCTGGATACCTACCACATGCATATCGGATTCTCCCCTTTCTTTTAAAATCATCTGCATTTCCGGATGTGGCGTTGCATTCTGATGACCCTGGAATAAACACTGCTACAACACAATCGAGACCGTCTTCCACCGGATTACTGTCATCGAAAACTCCACGAAAACTTCCAACCCCATTAAAGGGAGTGAAAAGAGCATATATTGTCGGAAGCGCGTCTTTGGAGAGAGATTTTAAAGTGGTTTATATTGTTTTCTCTATTTAATAAAAATACCATTGACACACGCCTAATTAAAATATTTTCATAATCTTTTTTTTTAACCGAGAGTAAAATGTTCATATTTTCAATTGTCAAAATCTCAAAATGATATGACGGATAATTATTTATAAAATGGAAATTAAAAATGAAATTTGTTTTTTTAATTAAGCAAGGGTTTTTCTTTAAAAATTAATAAAAAATTAACATGTTAACCTACAAATATTTAATTAGTATCATAAGAAAGGCCTTATTCTAGATTTTTAAATGGTATAAAAACAAAAGTGTTATAAATTCTTGTTAAGTAAATATGGGTATAAATACTCCAAAATTTCAAGAAATTCTTTTTAAATATAAAATAACTGGGAAAATATTATAAGCTTTGAAACTAATTAAAAAAACTAATAATAGAGTTTTTTTTTTCAAATACTGCAAGCAATTTTTTGCAAATTTAGATTGATTTTTCGTTGTGGTACGCTGTCTTTTCAAAATGAAATTTTAATATAAAATAACAAAAACACCAATACTAATTAAAAAAAATAATAATTGAAGTACTTATTAAAACAAAGCCTAACAAAGCATCATGTACAATGTTATTAATCTGCTTTAAATAAACAGTGCGCAATACCAAGAAAATTAATTGTACCACAGTTCTTGCATAAATAATTAGCAGTGTGATCAAGCGCTGCATACACGAAAAATAATTAACCATATATTTTTGCTAAAACTTCTGTATGCTAATATTTATGCTAATATTTAAATCTATGTGGGCACTAGCGTTATTTACTCAAATAAAATAATAATCTAAAATTTCTAAAATATTTTCTTTTTCCATTTATTAAAATTATTATTAAATGTTGTATCATTTTTAACGACTTGTTCTATTACGTATATATACATATATATACTTTCATAATATCCATTGATAATTTCCGATTAGTAGAAAATCAAAATATTCAATTAAAAAATTCTCGATAAAACAAAAATTGTAGGAAAGCATTACAGGCTTTTCAAGACTTTAAGATAACTATATTTTTGATACGGCATATTTCATTGGATATAAAATAAATTGCATAGTTTCTAATGTCATCAAAAATCAACGTGTTATCTCGTAACTCGTTTACAATAAATTTCGAGAAATTTTGAGCAAAATAAAAAATATATATTATTTGAAGATGACATGAATCAGTCTTCTTGGCTTTTGAACGTTTTTTTATTTTTCTCTCTAACCTTTATTTTTATATAAAACTAATTTTTCGGAATATAAAATAATTATTGCTAAAATTAAAAAAAGGAAGCTTCGATATTAAATAAAGCTTGATATCAAGATCGCAGCGCATCTTTTTTCATGTGTGTGTGTATGTGTGTGTGTGTGCCTAGTTTGAGTAACAATTAATTTATATTATGAAAGATTAATTTTATATAGAAATCAAGAATAGAGACAAAAGAATGAAAAGCCAAGAAGACTGATTTACATTATCTTCAAATAACGTATATATTTTTTTATCTTTTCAAAATTTACCGTTGTAAGTTTTTTTTCTTTCTTTTTTTTTTTTTTTTTTTTTTTTTTTTTTTTTTTTTACAAAAGAATGAAAATCCAAGAAGACTGCTCCACATCATCTTCAAATAATGTATTTTTTTTTCGAAGTTTTCAAAATTTACTGTAAAATTACTATGAAATACGTTGCTTTTTGATACCATTACAAACCTTACAATTTATTTTATAATCCAATGAAATATGCAGTATCAAAAATATAATATCTAAAAATATTCAAAAGTCTGCAATACTTTCCAAAGATATGTACTTTTTTTTTTCTACAAAAATTTGAAATTTAATTTTTTTTATCTTGTACTAATAGGAAATTCTTTATCAATGTTATTAAAGTATTTTGTTATATATGCAACAAATAATAAACCTTAAAACTGATAGAACATTCAATAATATATATAAATAAGTATTTGGAAATTTTGAATAATTAATTTATTTGGGTAAACAATGATGGTGCCCTTGGACTTGAATATTTGCAGAAATGTTATATTTACTATAAAGAAGCTTTAGCAAAAATATCTGATAAATTATTTTTCTAGTATGCACTGCATTGTTTACTCTGCTGATTTTTTTATGCGAGAGATATTGTATAATTAATTTTCTTGGAATAACACACTGTTTATTTAAAGGAAATGAATAAAATTACATGTTAAACTATATTTTAATATGTACTGCAATCATTTTTTTAAATTCATATTATAATTTCTTTAATTCATATTATAATTTCTATAATTTCTTAAATTTTCATTTCAAATATGCAGAGAATCTCAAAGAAAATTCAATCTACATCTACCAAAAACAGCATGCAATATTTTCAAAGTACGTTTATAATTAGACTTTAAAATTAGTTTCACAGCTTAAATATTTTCCCATTTATTTAATATTTAAGCAGAATTTCTTGAAATTGTTTGGTATTTATGCTAATATTTATTTAAAAAAACCTATAAAAATTTATTTTTATATCATTTTAAAGTTTAGAATAGGGCCTTTCTTATAATAGCTATTAAATATGTCTAGAGTAACGTGTTAATTTTTTATTAATTTTTATAGGAAAGCCTTTCCTTATCGAAAAAAAGCAAATTTCATATTTATTTTTCATTTTCTAAAAAACTGCCGGTCATATCATTTTGAGATTTCAACAGCTAAAAATATAAATATTTCATATACGTTTTAAAAAAAAAGATTATCAAAATATCTTAATTAGATGTGTGTTGATGGCATTTTTAATAAACATGGAAAGCACTATCAAGCATTCGTTTTCTGTTTTCGATAAGCAGAAAAAGAGAGATGAAACTTGAGAATTGAAGTGGTCAGTCTGATTTTTTTCCGATGCCTACTTGAAATCCGTCAGTTATTTACGCTTGCTTCGTAGTACCGCCTAAACTGTGAATCGGATATTTTTTTCGGGAAACATGAAAATTCGACCACGAGTTCTTCCCGCTTCGGAAGGAACTCGATGTGCTTGTGGTAAAGACCCTGGTCGTGTTGCGTGATCACGGAAACTAATTTGCCTTGCTCGGATCCTGTTATGGATCTTTGGAATATTTTTGTCGGGTTCAAATTTCGGGTTTCTTTCAAATGAAATTTTCAGATTCGGATCGGTTTGCGTGTCAAAGGAAATTATTTTGTCTTGCTCGTATCGGATTATTGACCTTTGGAATATTTTTTCGGATTGAAATTTCGTTTTCTTTTCAAATGAAATTTTTAGGTTCGGGTCAGGTTGCGTGTCCACGGAAATTATTTTGTTTTGCTCGGTTCGGGATCTGGTTCAATGGAATTTTTTGTCGAGTTCAGATTTGCTTCGGGTCAGATTGCGAATTTTTTTCAAATGGAATATTTAGGTTAGGATCAGGTAACATGCCCACAGAAATTATTTTGTCTGTTGGGATCCGGTTATGGTTCTTTGGAGTTTTTTGTCGGGTTCAGATTTTGTTCGGATCAGATTTCGTTTTTTTTCCAAAGGGAATTTATGCGTTCGGGTCGGGTAACATATCCACGGAAATTATTTTGTGTTGCTCGGATCCGATTATGGTTTTTTGGAATATTTTTGTTGGTTCAAATTTGCTTCGGGTCAGATTTCTGGTTTTCTTCAAAAGGAATTTTTAGGTTCGTGTTGGGTTGCATGTGCACGAAAATTATTTTGTCTTGATCGGATCGCGTTATGGTTACTTTCAATATTTTTGTCTGCTATCAGATTTGATTCGGGTCAGATTTCGGGTTTTTTCAAATGGAACTTTCAGGTTCTTGTCGGGTTGCATGTAGAATGAAATTATTTTGGCTTGCTCGGATCGGCGTACAGTCTGTTGTAATTTTTTTTTTTTTGGTTCGGTTCGGGTTATGGGTTTATAAGTCTAAGTATATCACCCTGATTGGGAAATAATTGGTTACTTGTCAATTAGCTTAACCGCTGTCTAGGCTCTATGCAATAGGCCTGAAAAATATTAGGCTAATTGGAAAATGAGAGAAGATTCTCCAGTTAACCTACGGCATGTATATTTCATGCAGTAAACTTTTAAAGCTGGTTAGAACTCGCGCGATTACGGGTTGAACATAAAAAAGGCAAAAATTTGCCAAAAACGTAAAATAAAAAAAATATTCAAAATTTTCGAATTTTTGGCCCCAATCGTTCATGAGCCCCCTACAAGCAACCCGTGTGCCAAATTTCGCAGCCCTGCGCCCTGTGGTTTCCGAGTTTGTGAGGTTAAATAGATAGATATGCGCAAGGATTTTAATAGGATAGATGTTATTGCATTCGACCCAGTTAAGCTGTTTATTGTAAGGCGACATTGAAGCATTTACGTTTCGTTTACTAGGTCACATTACAACCGACAGATATTTACTGAGTGGCATGCATTTTAATGAATTTGTACTTTTTCAATCTCTAGACAATTTTAGGTTACTTGAAAGTTGAATATGAATTCAATTTGTTCATCTAATGGCTCGACGATCCAGGTTTCTACTTTATGAAAGATGTTCCTATTATCCACTTTATTGTAATGCTTCTAGATTTCAGCCCACACCCTTTTAAAATTCCAATACTATGGGTATTTTTGCACACAAAATTTAGATAACAATTAAATGAACTTTTATTTTGCACGAAATCGGAATGCTTTTTGACGAAGGTACTGCGCACAATAATCATCACCGAATGTCCTGCTGATATTTGAGGAGAAACTGGATTATAGAAACGTGCCAGTGGACCTCGATTATGGAAAGATTCTAGGTAAACACTGACTACGGAGAAACCACAGAACAGGTTCAGAAAGTTAATGTAAGTACTTTAGTGAATCACAACGTATAGTCATGAAAACAATTCGACAGAACTTAAGGATCACTGTTTATCATACTGAAATAAGCGGGAAAATGTTCAATTCTGTATTGCTTTTATACTAAAATGCACATACACTCAAATATTTTTTCAACATTCCAAACTTTGCAATTTATTCAATTTAAACCATTTTACAAAGGTAATACAGTGAGTCTGTTTTTTATTACATAATTTTTTTTTCAATTTTTTATAATTCTTTTATATCAAATAAATTTTTGGAAGTTTTAGTGGAATTTTTCCGTTTATTTTCATTTAAAACGATTAATAATTTATTAAACTAATCGATTCTGTTATTTTAGATTTGGTAATTGAAGAATGTTATCAATATGCCATAAATAGCTTTTAGTTATTTTTTAATCAGATAATAGAGCTACTTAAAAATTTACAAATATGACTGAAATTAGGGAAAATCATTTCATAACGATGAAATATCGAATTCTGAACTTTTATTGAAATGAATTATAATTTATCGTATGAATGATCCGAAATATGTGAGAAAATACTTGGAAAGCATGTGTCCTTTTAGTCACGTAAAAAACAATTATGAATTTAAAAAGTACATGCATTGAAAATTCAGAAAATCCAACAAGTGTTGGAGCTTATGAAAACATTTTCTAAAAAAAGAGGCTTAATCAGATAATCTGAGTTCCTGCCGCGTTTATCGGAGGGACATTGGATTTCAAAATTATAAAAAAATTTATTTAAAAATTACTTCAAGCACGGCCGGTAATAAGACAAACGCTCATTATTCAGTCTGTTTTTAAGTCTTTACATGTTTTGTGTAAAATGATGCGAATTTTGAAAATGTAATGGCAGTTTTTCAAAAGTTATTAAAATAAAATCCTTACTGAGTTAATTTATGAATAACCCTATAGCTTATAGAACAACAGCTAAAAATATTGCTGGTTAGTTCGACACGTTTTATCATTTCTAAAAAATAAATGATTTCTTCTGAGATTTGTGAGTATCGATAAAATGTATTTGAATTGTTTTTTAAAAAGTCCAACATTATGTCTTACTAGATATATTACACTTTTGAAAAGTTTATAGCCTCACTATTAAATTATTTTTTTATTTCTATCATCTTTCGTTTATCTTTTCCTTTCTGAACTAAAATGGAATATGTATAATGCAAATAAAATACCTTACAAAAAGAAATGATATCTAATCAAAAACAATTCTTTGTAAATGATACCTCCAAGCCACAAACTTAAAACGTCAGTCATAAAAAGAAGTGATATCACATAAAAAGAAGCGATATAGAAGTGCATACTCCGAGTGCCGTGTAAAAATATATCACTACTCATAATGTTTCCAAAGGTCTCGGAGTGAGGTACAGTATGCGAAAACTGCTTTGCGACCTGCAGGCGTATATTTAATATATGCAGTACCTGTTCCATTTTCGAAAACTTCTGAAAGTCGAAAAAATTAATTTTAATTTCTCATTATATCACTCTTATAAATATTTGTAGGAGGAAGATCTGTAATAAATCAGAAAGATTTGTAAGATAAACAGGAAATGGTATGTAATTGTGGTAATCATCTATTATTACAATTATACTTTTCATTATTTTAAACATAATTTTTAATTACATAAATACGTTTAATAATTCACTGTATTAAAATTAAAGGGAAAACTTGTAAAATGGATCCTGTTTATGACAGATTTATTTCTTAAACGTAAATGTCGTGTTTCCACCATAAGGAATATTATATAATACTAGTAGCCGTACTAGAACAGATTTTTCCCCTGTCATGTGCAATTCCGTTTACGCAGGCTTTACTGCAATATATGTTAGTTTAATTAATGGCTATTATTAGGTGCATTGTTAGTATTATTCATATGATCATTATTTTGTATTATTACTTTACAAACTCAAAATCTTTATTACATGTGTACGTAGAAAATGCTCCTCATAAAAGTGGTCTTTCTCGTTCAGATAATGATAATCAACAAATCGATTACATGATGTTTGTAAGACTCGCATTAACTTTAATATTTGCGAAGCACGGATATTGGCGGTCGCCAAATAGTGAACTCTCGCCAAGGCAGAACTATTCGAACTGGAACAGCGAGCAGTCGCGGCGGAGATCGTGTAGTGAAAAGGTTGGAGTGAAAATCAGTGGTGTGTCGCCCTGATTGTGTTTTGATAACATCGGCATCTTAATGTCTTTGTGAAATAGTGTAAAATAACCAGAAGTTAATGTTATAATATTCGTTGTGTGTGTGTTGTTTGTCCTGTAAATAAACCAGTGTTCGTCAAGGCAGCAGTTCTTATTTTTAACGATGTGTCTTAGCAGTGTTTTTGCATCTGAAGTATTTCTTAATGAAATAAATAAGCAACCTTTTTCTAAGGTTAAGGAGATATAGATGAGAAACATTCCATAGTAAAGAAAGGTAATAAAGAAATAGAGGAGAAAAAGTTGTATTGGCGCAGTCGGCACGATTGTTCTCACGGGGTTTGGTAATATCAAAGAGGTAAGAGTCTTGTTCGTTTTATGCTAGCCCAAAAATAAAATTATATTATTCTGTTATGCTGTAAAATAATTAAAAATATTATTGTCTAGATTCATGAAGAACAGAATGAGTAATTAAATGAAGGTTATTAACACTACTTATCATTAGATTGATTATTTCTTTGAATGCAAAATTTGAAACGATAGTATTGTTCGTTGCATCTGAAATTTCATTAAATAAATAAGGTATATTGCATTATATTTTAAATATGCAGTAATGTTAAAATAAGATAAATGTAGTGTAAAATAAAGGGAATATTTCACTGATTTGGGATTAAAGTTCAATAGCGGTTGCGTAAATTATTATGGAATTATTTTTCCCTTTCTTTTTAAATGTTTCGAAAGACTAAACAGGTGTGAATATTTTGTTTTTCTGCTATTTCATAAGAGCAGAATAAATAAGTGAGATTAATATTATAATTTGAAAGTGCTTTGGAAATACTTACATTACTTAACGTTGACGTAATAGAATTATGGAATATGTTTTGTTTTTTAAATTGGTTATTTATTACCGTCGCAATTTGAAAATGCAGGAAGATAATTAAAGTTGTGTTATTTATGATTTCCTCATTCTACAAAAAGAAAGAAAAAAAAATAAAAGGTTGTTTATTTCATATTTTATTAGAGGTGAAATTGATATATTTATTATGTGATTGTGCAACCAAGTTTCGTAGGTTGAAAGTAGTGATTACATTTTTTTTTTGTTGTTTGTTTAAGAAAGTTCTTTCATAGATCGGAATGAGTATTTTTTTTTCTTTATGCTTTATTTAAGTATCCTGAGTTTCGTAAATCGAAACTAGTGTTATGAAGGCATTCTTTTAAGAGTGTTATTATTATTTTTAAATCAAAACTAACATTATGATTTAAATTGTATTTATGAGTACGGAGTGTTGAAACAAATATTATGAGTGCATTTGTTACTTATAGACATTGAATGTACATCCTAATTTATAATTCTTTGGTGTTCTACTATTTTAGGGTTAATGGTTATTGAAAGCAATTTGGTGAAAGGGAATATTGGTACATTTTAATTGTTGCTGAATGTGTTTTTTTTAACTCATTCAAAACGAAAGTAAATAATTGATTTAATTATGTGTTCATATATGATTTTTTCTTTTCGTAATAATTCGGAAAGTTCATTTTTGACTAGATTTAAAATACCGTTGATAGAATTATTTAATTAAATGATTGAAATAAGCATTTAAATTCCAAACGGTTCTATTGAAAAGTTATTTGAATGATTGGTTATAGTTACATTTTTTTGTGGGAATTATTAAGTCTTGAGGTTTATTACGCTGTCTTTAATTCATTACTAGCATTTTGAATTCGTTAGAATAATTTTTTTTTACCATGGCATTCCTGGGTAGGGGCAGGAAGGAAGATCTAATGGAGCTAGCAACAGAGCTGGGTATAGAAGCTAGCATGGATAATAAGAGGGCAGATATTAGAAAATTAATATCAGAAAATGAAAATTTCGTCGAAGATGAGGCCAAAGTATCTCTGAGTAGAATCATAGAAGAACGAATTCGGCGTGAGACAAAAGAGGAAGAAGAACGAATTCGGCGTGAGACAAAAGAGGAAGAAGAACGAATTCGGCGTGAGACAAAAGAGGAAGAAGAACGAATTCGGAAAGAAGAAAGAGAGGATCGAATCCGGAAAGAAGAAAGAGATCACGATCTAGAAATGAAACGGTTGGAATTAAGAAGAAATAACGTAGATTTGGGTGATGGAGTTGAAAATTCAAACGAAACAAGATCTAGAGTACAACTGATGCAGATAACTCCTAAATACGACGAAAAAGTAGACGAAATGCAACTGTATTTAGTAAACTTTGAGCGTCGGGCGGCAATGGCTCGTGTACATAAATCAGAATGGGTAGCATATTTACTGGGATTGTTACCAACAGATATGGCTAGTAATATAGCTCGAGAGCCTCCTGAGAGAGCCAATGACTATGATTTCGTAAAGGATATGTTATTAAAGCGTTACAAGCTAAATCCTGAAAAGTTGAGGCAATTATTTTTCCGGCATCAAAAGGGACCAGAAGAGTCTTGGAGAAGCTACAGTCATGCATTGAACACTTATTTCAATGAATGGATAAACGAATTAAAAGTTGAGAATTTCGACCAATTAAAGAAATTATTGGTAGCGGATCAACTCAAACTCAGAGTACCAAACGAAGTGAAAGAACACTTCTTGCATCAATGGAATAAATTGATCGACCCTTTAGAAGTTGCAGAAAAAGTTGATGAATACGAAAGTTTGAGAGACGGGTTCAAGAAAAGCTCAATCCATACTAAGCCAAAGGATGTTCCTCGATGGCAACTGGAAGAGAAAAATAAGTACAAATCAAAGGAAAGGTTCGAAAATAACAAAAACGGTCATTTTGCGGGAACGACTAAATATGGAGGAAATGACAAACAATTTGACAAAACAAAATATCAAGGGACTTGCCAAAAATATAGGGATTCCAGGGCGTTTAAACCTACATGTCTTGCATGCGGAGATTCAACTCATTTTGCACGGGTTTGTCCTGAAAATAATAGTCAGAGAACACGATGCAGAATTGGAAGTGCTATTAGTAATTTGGTTACTACAGAAGGAACTGTAGAAAATAAAGAGGTGTTATCAGCTCGAATCACAGGGCCGGTATTCTCACCGATTAAAACAAATTCGGTAAAGTGTGATGAACTGGAAAAACTAGAAATAAGGAATACCAACATTTTACTCAAAACGAATTCAGAAGTTTCTGAAATTACTACAATTGCTTCTCATCAAACTGAATCTGAAGCAAAGAATGAAATTGAGAATCTGAAAACAGTTCACCGAAAAGAAATAAATAAATTAAGTGATTCTCTTGAAAGGTATAAATCTGATGCTAATGAGGCTAAAGAAACATTAAAATATGCTAATGAGGTCCTTGAAAATTCAAAAAAAGTTATTGAAAAACAGAAGAAAAAAATCAATTCAATAAAGGAAGAATGTATGTTCCTGAAAGAAGAATTATCAAAAGTGCAGTCTGAAAAGAAAGATTTACAAACAAAACTGCAATCTTTAACAGAAAACCTTGAATTTCAGAAACAGAAAGGATTTGAATTTGCTAATGAATTAGAAAAAGTCAAAGAACAAGTTGAAAAGTTCGATTTATTACAAGCAGATTATTTAGCCTGCAAGAATAAAGTGGTTATGTTGGAAAAGACTAACCATGATTTAGAAGAAAAACTTTGGCTTGCTTATAAAAAGTCTGAATGTGAGATGAATTTTAAGGAAAAATTCGAGAGCCAAAAGTTAGAAGAAGTTCTTAGGACTATAAATTCACAAAAAGATGAATTGGAGAAACTGAAATGTGAGAAAGAGAAATGTTATCATGAATTAAATAATCTCAAATATGTGAAGAAAAATTTTAAGAACAAGTTTGACAAAATTTCTTTTGAAATTAAACCTGAAATGAAGTTTAAAGAACGATTAGAATGTGAGTGTAAAAGATTAGAAGAAGATGTTAATACCATCATTTTTCAAAAGAATGAAATAGGGAAATATAGATCCAAGAACAGAAAGTGTAATGATGAATTAGTCAAGTTTAAAAAAAATTAACAATGATCTTCAAAACAAGCTGAATGTTACCATTCTCAAAATGAGGATATCGAGGAGTTTGTGCAAGTACTTGAAAAATGTGAGTTTAAAGAGACTTATAAAACTGAAGAAATGCAGTCTAATTTGAAACAGTTGAAGGAGAACTTTACAGTCAGTCCTGTTAATCGAGAAACGGAAAACACAGTCTCGCAGCAGTTGATTGCTATCTTAGAAAAATATGAAGCGGTATCTAGAACCAAATTAAAACAATGTCATACGACTAACTTTAAGTATAGTGAGCAGATTATGGATTTAGAAAGTAAGCTCAAAGCAAAGGAAAAAATTATTCGTGTCCTGAATAATGATATTAATGGTCTACATAAAGCATACAAGTACTTAAAAACATTTTCAAAGGAGCAACAAGCAGAAATACAGAAATTTATGCGAGCAAGTGAGAAAATGAAAATACGGCTGGCAAAGTATAAAAATTTAAATAATTCATTAAAGTATGATCTTATTCAGATTGAAGCGGAAAAGAACAAACTTGAAAATGAGTATAAAAATTTGAAAGTTAAGGAAGAAACATCTAAAAGAGTTGATGATGAAGAACATCACCTGAAAAACGAAACGCTTGAAAGAATTTCGAGAAAAAGAAAAGAAGCGTCTGTTTCAGACGAAATGTCACCAGATTTCACAGTGCTGAAAGAAGTTAAAAATCTAGAAGATAAAGGAAGAGTTAGAAGAGATGCTGAGCAGTCAGAAAAAAATACCAAAAATAAGAAGAAAACAACAGAAATAGTTGAAATTCAGGATGATACAAGAAGAAACAGAAAAACTTCTGAGCAGCCAAAAGTTAGTATAGAAAATAGGAAACAAAAAACAAAAATATTTGACACTCGTAAAGACAAAAGAAGAAATAGAAAGGCAATTGAGAAAAAAGAAATTGCTACTGACAGCAAGAAATATATAGGTGAAGTTTTACAGGCCTTTCGTGAAATAGGTCTTACAGTAATCCTGGAAAAGTGTGATTTTGGAAAAAGAAAAGTAAAATTTTTAGGGCATATACTTGGATCAGGAAGATATGCCCCAGATCCAGAAAAGGTGGAAGCTATGAAGAAACTAGCGACGCCTACCAACAAGAAAGAATTGAGAACAGTTCTGGGGATAGCAAGTTATTATAGAGACTATATCCTGAACTTTGTAAGCATCGTACTACCTTTATCCAACTTGACAAAACAGAGTTTCCAGGGATTGCCACATGGGGCCAAGCTAGCTCGCTGGGCATTAGCCATTCAAAGATATAATCTAAAAATTACTTATAGGATAGGAATAGGCATGGTAATGCTGATGAACTTTCTAGATTCCCTTAGGGAACGATATAAACTTATCGTGTAATGATTGTATTATTATATTCTGATATTTTATGTTATGTTTAATTAAGACTGTTGTTTACATTATTATTATATATATACATATTTTTTTTTATTTATGTGTTTAAAAAGTTTGGGCTAGCGAACAGGCTCTTTCCTTTAGCATTGTGTTTGTGAAACTAACTGTACTTTTCTTAGCAGCATAGTCTCTAAGGAGAACTATGTGCTCCTTAAGGAGGGACGTGTAAGACTCGCATTAACTTTAATATTTGCGAAGCACGGATATTGGCGGTCGCCAAATAGTGAACTCTCGCCAAGGCAGAACTATTCGAACTGGAACAGCGAGCAGTCGCGGCGGAGATCGTGTAGTGAAAAGGTTGGAGTGAAAATCAGTGGTGTGTCGCCCTGATTGTGTTTTGATAACATCGGCATCTTAATGTCTTTGTGAAATAGTGTAAAATAACCAGAAGTTAATGTTATAATATTCGTTGTGTGTGTGTTGTTTGTCCTGTAAATAAACCAGTGTTCGTCAAGGAAGCAGTTCTTATTTTTAACGATGTGTCTTAGCAGTGTTTTTGCATCTGAAGTATTTCTTAATGAAATAAATAAGCAACCTTTTTCTAAGGTTAAGGAGATATAGATGAGAAACATTCCATAGTAAAGAAAGGTAATAAAGAAATAGAGGAGAAAAAGTTGTATTTGTTAAATAAGAATGGACATGTAAACACAAAAATCTTCGAATTTTCACAGTTTAATGGGAAAAGTAATGCAAGAAGAAAATTGTTAAACAAATAGTCATATGTAAGTGCAGGAAGAACAAACATTATAAAAGCCTGCAGGTCGCCAAGCAGTTTTCACATACTGTACCTCACTCCGAGTCCTTTGGAAACATTATGAGTAGTGATATATTTTTACATAGCACTCGGAGTATGCACTTCTATATCGCTTCTTTTTATGCGATATCACTTCTTTTTATGACTGACGTTTTAAGTTTGTGACTTGGCGGCATCATTTACAACGTGTTGTTTTTTATTAGATATAATCGATGCTCCACTCGTTATTGACCGCTTTCCTACTCTCGAAACGTCAGCTGGGACGTCTGTACTCCACTTGACATTTCCATATGTTCAAAACGGGTAGAACTTTTGCACTCACCCAATAACTTTGTTTGCTTCCAGCCTATAGCCCCACCAGTGGCCGAGAGGTGCTGGGTTCGATCCCAATCGCGCCCGTCGGCCTAATCGTTCGGAGTTTTCGTGGTTTTCTTCGAACCTTGGTTCTCCAAGCGTTAATACGAGTTAGGTTCCCTTAAAAAGACCACCACGAAGGGCACTGCTCCCCCTTAGGACCTATATCCCTAGTGTTGATAATTGCCCGTCAAAAACACACACACACGCTTCCAGCCTATCTCCCATTTTTTTAGTTACATCTCCCGTAATGTTTTCTAAAGTGTTTATTTTAAACTGCAGCTTACCTCTAGATCTTTTTCGTCTGAGAGCTCCGACATTCATGCGAGTGTGTGAAACAGTACAGTGCGCGACTGTTTTCTGATGGGCTTCAGGATGCAAAGAACTGTAGCGAGCTACGGCTTCCCATTTCAGGATATGTGTTTTAATGTGTGTTTTTGTTTTCGGAGATGGTTTTGATGGAGGCTGTCACATTTTCAACAGGTCTAGCTTCTTGGAACTGTTGAAAACGTGATTTCTCGGATCTCCGACATTCATGCGAGTGTGTGAAACAGTACAGTGCGCGACTGTTTTCTGATGGGCTTCAGGATGCAAAGAACTGTAGCGAGCTACGGCTTCCCATTTCAGGATATGTGTTTTAATGTGTGTTTTTGTTTTCGGAGATGGTTTTGATGGAGGCTGTCACATTTTCAACAGGTCTAGCTTCTTGGAACTGTTGAAAACGTGATTTCTCGGATCTTTTAGTCCTTCCCCTTTTGACCTCAACAGGTATTCCAACTTTTTTCTGCAGCTGATTTCTCTCTGTGATAGGTATTCATTTGGAAAAATAATAGATTCTTGCGAAGCGTTTAGAAGAGGAAATAGAACGTCATAGTGACCTCCTAGGAAACTACCAGAAAAAAGTAAACGTTTCACTAGAGTTTGAGAATTATCACCAAATGATCCTTTGAAGGCCATTTTGATAGACCTCGATCTAGTGATGTGGGAAGAGTAAATACCCACTGGGTAGGTAAATATTTTTGTGGCATTTACCTGGGTATTTACCCATGCCTTGAGTAAATGCCCAAAATCTGGGTTTTTAATATTTCAATTTGAAAAAGCATATTTAAAGTGCAATTTATCTTTATTTGAAACTTAAATATTGCTAAAGTCCAAAATCACAGAATAAAATATACAAATTACGAAAACTGAACGGCTTCAAACACAAATTAAAGGGAAAAATGTATAATAAAATGTCAAAAACCATCATCTCAAATTTGCTTACTTTATTGCTTAGTGTGTTTCAGTTGCAAAGTAAGATAATTGAATTTAAAGGAAATTTTCAAAGTAAGTAATGTGAAGCACTATTACTTTTTTTCATGAAAATATAAGACTACCAGTCTGCACAGCTTATTCCAGAGCATTATACACATAACAGTTGCCATCTATATTTTTAATAATAATCCATACTTAAGAGAAATTTATATTGCTAATTCTTAAAAAAAATTACACAGTCAAGCACTTAAATAAATAATTATTTAGCAAATTATTTATTGATTTATATGTTTATTAAACAATTTTTATTATTTTGCAGTCTCTAAATATCCACAATTGTCAGCTGAACTACAAAATTTTGGTTTTAGAAATTTAATTATTTTTCCTAATATTGTATATATATATAAGGATTAAATAGGAATTTACTTATTTTCTCTAAATATTAACATTAATTTAAAGGAATTACCTTTTCAAAATATTCTTTTCAGAATAAATATTTTCATTTTCAATTTTATAGGTTGTAATTATTTCTTGTTGAATTAGAAAGTTCACTAAAAATTTTAAATATTTCTGTCTTTTACAAAACATTCATCAAATAGTACGTGTGATCCTTAACTTAATTACTAGCAGGGATGACCGAGCTAAGCTCGGTCAAAATTAGTTCTGTGTTCAATTCGATATTTTATTCTAATTGTATCATTCTTGCTGTTTAGATACAATTGGCATGATCCTGAGACATAGTAACCCAAAAAAAACCCACTAACCTAATTTTTTAGAACAAGCGACCTAACCAATGCTCTTCTCGAACCCGAAAACGATAGAATACAAAATTTAGTCAAAATCGTTAAAGTCGATTTATAGATAAAATTAGCTTGACTCGCGGGAACCCAAAAGGGACCCACTAATCTAAATTTATCGAACATGTGACCTATCTCAATGGTCTTCTCGTGCTGGGAAACGATGTAATAAAAATGTTTGTGAAAATCGCTTGAGCCTTTTTTTTAGATACATCTAGCTTGACCCACAGTGACCCAAAAATGACCCACTAATCGAATTTCCTCGAACATGTGACTTAGCCAATGGTCTTCTGATGATCAGAAACGATAGAATACAAAATTTTGTCAAAATATTTTGAGTCGTTTTTTAGATACAATTAGCATGACTCACAGTGACCCAAAAATGACCCACTAATCAAATTTTCTCGAACATGCGGCTTAGCCCAATGGTCTTTTCATGCGCAGAAACGATATCATACAATTTTTTTCAAAAACACGTGAGTCGTTTTTTAGATACTTGACCCACGGTGACCCAAAAATGACCCACTAATCGAATTTTCTCCAACATGTGACTTAGCCCATTGTCTTCTCGTAATCCAAAACAGTAGATTACAAAATTTAGCCAAAATCGTTAGAGCCGTTTTTTAGATAAAATTAGTTTGAGCCAAAGTGGATCAAAAATGATGTGCTAATCGAAATTTTTCGAACATGTGAACTACCTCAATAGTTTTCTCGGGCCCAAAAACGGTTGGATATAAAATTTAGTCAAAATCGATTGAGCCGTTTTTTAGATATAATTAGCTTGACCCTGATCGATTATGTCCCACTTGTCCGAATTATCTCGAACACATGACCTAGCCTAAGGGTCTTCTCGTGCCCGAAAATGATAAAATACAAAATTTAGTCAAAATCGTTAGAACCCGTTTTTAAGATAAAATTTACATACAACACACACAATTTTTGCTTGCATTATAGTATAAGATAAGCCTCTATGAATCATATTTCAAGTTTTAAATTATCATTTCCATTTCCTAAAAATTTAGAAACACATGCTTTTTTACCATTGTGTGTATAATCTGCAATTCCTTTATATTTCAATTAGAAATTTCCACCAAAAGCATTAGATGGCGCCCAAACATTGCGTGATTACATACCAAAACTATGGTATACAATTTAAAAACCAAAACTATGCTTCTTTTGGTTTGGATTTTTATTCTATAATCTGTTCTTCACTTACTTTTAGTGTTTATGATGTTCGTTTTAAAAAGTTAGAAGTAAAATTGGGAGCGAAAAAGGGACTTAAATGGAACATTTTAGCATGAAAGGAAAATGTGTACAGTGCAAATATTGTAATAAGTATTACAGACATGGTGATGCAAATAAAATGGAAAATCGTATTAAGAAGTGTTTCAAATGTCTTACTGGCTAGAAAAAGATTTTTGACAGAGATTCTAAATGCAAAAAATATCCTTAACGAATCTACTTTTACTATGCCTTCAACTTTATATGTATAAATTGAAGAAAATGTGTAGGAAGCTATTTACACTGTCTCAAAAGCTTAAAAGATAATAAGTTTACACTACAAATTATGGCAGTTTGTGAAGAAGCTCAATTGTCTTCTCATTTAAAACAAAAACAAAACAAGAACAAAAAAATCCTTTTACATAAAATCGTTTGGATTCGTATTGATTGCTATTTCGATTGTAGAAGTTATTGAATCTTTTGAATCAAATGAACCTCTGATTCATTTGGTGTATAATAAAATAAACGACTTAGAAAAAGTTTTGCTAGAATTACTTTCTGTATCTTCATTTCAAAAAAATTACGAAAAGCATATTCTGGAAAAATTTAGAAAACGGAAAGAATCTGGTGTTGGTGCTCTCTACCTTGCAACAGACATTTTAAATCTTTTATGCAAGAAGGTGCCTTAACCCTTAAATGATTGATTTCTCAAAAATAATTGTGATATATTTTTCGACTTTCATTTTTCAAATAACACATGGGAAAATTACATTAAAAAAATCATATTTTGTTGTAAGTATGGTTTACGGCTAAAAAACAGTTTGTTACTAATCGGCAATACTGGTCTTTAATTGAAAAAATAATTTTCCTTGATAAAATTCTATAATTTTAAACACACAAGAATTTTAGGAACTATAATACGAAACAAAATTTACATGATCACTGCAGACCAAAATAGGGTATTTCGCAAGCTTCGAAACAAAACACACAGAACAAGTAGCAGCAATTGAAAAAATAAATCTAACTTTATTTTTAAACAGCACAAGTGTTGCCATCTACATGTTGAAAATCGATTTAATAATATTTTCAGAAAGTATTTTATTGGGCAACATTAGGCATTATAGCTTCGATATTATTCTAATAGTATTTTAGAGCCTAAATTGGGTATGTTGCCAAAAAGCAACACCCGGCATTTAAGGGTTAAAACTTTCAGATTTGCTTGATGTTTTAAAATTCATTTATGATGTTGGGCATCAAATGAAATTAGAGAGCACCCAGCTTAAGATGGAGGTCGTTCAATACACAGAAAAGGAAGGTCTCTGGGAAAGAAAAATCTTGTGGGAAGGACTTGAGAATATGCCTCCTTTATCATGATGGAAAAGCTTACGAGGCACTAATATATCATCTGAAGTACCTTTGAGCATGATAAATGTGATGGACATAAATCAAGCTATTTAACTGTGATAAAGATAATTACCTCAGTTACATAAATAATGCGTCGTTTCAACTCAGCCATAAATCTATTCAAAAGAAATTAACCTTGAAAACTTTGATAAAGATAATGACTTGTTGAGTGACTCATAGACATTAAACTGATTTATTATTATTATTATGATATTGCTATTACAATTATTATTACTGATTTATTATCTTATAATGTAAATATTTTTTCATTCTGAAAATGTAGTCATTCCAGAGAAGAGGCATGAAAATGCTCTCTCTTTTTCACAATTTAAACAATGTTAATTAAATAGCTTAAAGTGTTACCACTGCTTATTTATTTGATATAATAGTCTACAATTTCTTTTGTCAAAGGAGGTTATAAAGAGTGGTTGATTAAAAACATGACAACTAACACATATTGGATTACACAAAGTGTGGATTTACACCGAAATAGATAGGTATCCTGAAGAACGGGTAAGTCCCAATTTTATCTAACTTACGCACGCCTTTTTCATTGGGATTCAAATATTAACAAGATTATGATTACTGATCACTGAATAAAAATAAATAAATTAAATAGCCTCCACTGAAATCTGAAATATCAGATATTTGATAAATAAACTTTTAAACTTTCAAAAAGAAAAGTTGGAAGAACTTTTTACGGTAACACGTAAGTAATCAAAAGTTAAGAAAATGGCAGCTTCTAAAGATAATTTAGCAATTGAAAAACTTACAGCTACGAACTACTCGATTTGGAAATTCAAGCCCGAAATGATGTTAACTAAAGAAGACTTATTTCATGTAATTACGGAAGAACCGCCTAATCCAATTACGGACGCTTGGTCCAAAAGTGATAAGAAAGCCCGTGCTCTAATTAATCTAACAATTGATGATAGTCAGATTACTCATGTTAAAAATTTACAGACAGCCAGACAAACTTGGCAAGCTTTGCGTGAAATCCATGAGAGACATAATTTGTCTAGCAAACTTTATCTCTTAAGAAAACTTTACGGGATTAAATTAGCGGAAGGTGGCAACGTTGTTAATCATATTACAAAAATAATGGAATTAGTAGATAAATTAGCGGCCATAGGAGAAGTTATAAATGATAGCCACATTTCTGCACTGTTATTATGCTCCCTACCCCAATCTTATGATACTCTTAGTACTGCCCTTGAATCGAGAGAAGAAAATCAACTCACACCATCATTTATTAAATCTAAACGTATTGACGAATATAACCGACGATATGATAGTAATGAGAGAACAGAAAATCCTGCCAGAGCATTTAAAGCACAGAAAAATTACAACAACAAAACAAGTAATAAATACTGCTCCAATTGTCGGATGAGAAACCATTATACCCAGGAATATTGGCATAATAAAGCCAAAACACAAAATACAAACACAAAATCAACACATTAGACCAAACAAAAAACATTACTCTACATCACTAGTTTTTCAAAAGAGTGAAAAAAATTTTAGAAGTGAACAAACACCAGAATCAAACCGTAGGCACAGTCACTCTGAAAATGAAAACAATACATGGGGGGCGAGCGAAAATAAAAATTACGCCTTTATGACACAAGGAATAGAAAACAAAACATTTATAGTAGACAGTGGCAGCTCAAGCCATATTGTGTGTTCAGAATCAATGTTTACAGAAATAAAATCACGCGAAAAAACAAATGTAACCATCGCAAACGGAAAAAAACTTATCAGTTACGGGTCAGGTGACGTAAATATAAACACGCGAACATCAAGACAACAAAGTTCATGAAATAACACTTAAAGATGTATTACTAGTACCTGAAATCGAAACAAATTTATTATCGGTTAGCAAAGCGACGCAAAATGGATGTGAAATTATATTCAGAAATGACAAATGTATGTTCAAACTTAACGGAGAAATATGCTTAGAAGCGCGAAAAGTAAATAACCTATACGAAGTTCAGTTGGCATTCCAAAACTATGCAAACGTAGCACAAAGCTGCAACAACAAAAATTGCCTAGAATTATGGCATCGTAGGTTACGACATAGAAATCTAACATCAATTAAAGAAATTACGCAAAAGGAATTAGCTAGAGGAATCCAAATAAGCAACTATAAGCATAACATAGATTGCGAACCGTGCATTAAGGCAAAATTAACTGATGAACCCTATCCAAAAATTGCAGAGTATAGAGCAACTAAAAGACTCCAGCTCATTCACTCCGACGTGTGCGGATCTTTTCAAACACCGACAATAGGGGGGAAATCATACTTTTTGACTTTTATTGATGACTACTCACGATTTACGATCATATACCTATTGTCTAGAAAAAGTGAAGTTACGAAAAACTTAAAGAATTCATCGCGGTAATTAGCAACAAATTTGGAGAAAAACCGAAAGCAATTAGAACAGATAACGGAGGGGAATTCACATCAGATGAAATAGAAAATTACCTCAGAGCTAATGGGATAAAACATCAACACACAGTTCCATATTGCGCAAGCCAGAACGGTGTGGCAGAGAGGGAAAATAGATCGTTAGTTGAAATGGCAAGGACAATGTTAAGTGAATCAAATTTACCATTAAAGTTCTGGGGGGAAGCAATTTGCACAGCAAATGATTTGCAAAACAGACTACCGACAAAAGCAAATGAAAAGACGCCATACGAGTTATGGACAAACAGACAGCCAAACTTAAGTTACGTTAGGGTATTTGGCTGCAAAGCCTTCGCATATATCAGTAAAGCCAGAAGACAAAAATTAGACGATAAAGCTATAGAGGGAATTTTCGTCGGATATGATAATGAATCCAAAGGATATAGAATATATGTAGGAGGAAATGAAATAAAGATCGCGAGAACCGTTAAATTTCTCGAAAACAAATTTAAATATAGAAACGAGAAAGTAGAAAACAAACCAAAACAAGAAAATCGGGTTAACGAAAACTTTGTAGAAATAGAAATTTCAAATAGCAATGAGACACCATCCACGTCCAATCAACCAGTAGCAGAACTTAGACGATCAGAAAGAATTAATAAAGGTGTACCTCCTGATAGGTTAATATACATGGTTAAGAACGAAAACGCAACTGAACCAAAAAATTATTAGGTAATCGAAAACATGGAAAATTTTAAGGATAAACAAAATTGGATAGATGCAATGAAAAGCGAAATGAACTCCCTTATGAAAAACAAAACTTGGTCAATTGTAGAACCCCCACCAAATAGGAGAATAATAGGTTGCAAATGGACCTACAAACTAAAACGCGACAACACAGGAAAAATCCAAAAATATAAAGCACGTTTAGTTGCAAAAGGATATTCACAAAAATTCGGGGAGGATTATGATGAAACTTATGCACCAGTCGTGTCATACACAACAATAACAGCATTATTAATAACAGAATTGCATCAAAATTTAAATGTAAAACATATTGATATTAACACCGCGTTCTTACATGGAGAGCTTGAGGAGGAGATATATATGTCACAACCAGAAGGTTTCGCTAAACCAAATGAGGAAACTAAAGTATGTAGACTAAACGAAGCCATATACGGACTTAAACAAGCTGCGAGAGCGTGGCATAATAAAATTACAGAAACACTAAAAAAGATGAATTTCAGTCAGAGCAAATTTGACTCATGCCTTTTTACGCGAAAAAGGGGCGATAACACAACATACATAATAACATATGTAGACGACATTTTAATTGCTGGAAAAGACGAAATAATAGAGGAAGTAATTGCGACCTTAAATAAAGAATACGAGCTAAAAGATTTAGGTGACATCAGTAACTACCTATCTATAAACATTAAAAAAGTAAATAAAAGCTACATGATAAATCAAACTCAGAAAATAGAAGAATTAATCAATAAATTTAATTTGTAAGACGCAAAACCGTGTAGCACACCGACGGAAACAAATTACACACGCTTTAATGATGAGGATAACATTTTACCAAACAACACATATTACAGACAAGCCATAGGAGCACTTCTATATCTAGCAACTATAAGCAGACCTGACATCTGTGCAGCAGTAAACATTCTTAGCAGAAGAAATGAATCACCAAGAATGAAAGACTGGAATGCAGTAAAAAGAGTGATACGATATTTAAAGACTACAAAAATTATAGTCTAGTTCTGAGTGGAGAAAAGAAACCGATACTTGAAGTTTATGCGGATGCAGATTGGGGAGGAGATGTAGATTCACGAAAATCAACGAGTGGGAACCTATACATGTTAGGAAGAAATCCCATACAATGGTCGACCAAGAAACAATCCTGCATTGCATTATCATCGGCAGAGGCCGAGTATGTGTCAGCAACAAATGTAGCAATTGAAATAAAGTGGCTAGTCAATCTACTGGAAGAATTAAACCTAAAGCAAACCTTACCTATAGACCTATATGAAGACAACCAGTCCACGATCAAGATGATAGAATTAGAAAAGCACTCAAGTAAGACTAAACATATTGAAATTAGGTTCCACCTGATAAAACAACTAAAGCAAGAAGGGACTATCAACCTAAAGTACTGCCCAACCAAATTGATGATAGCAGACCTGTTTACGAAACCAGTTCCCAAACCTGTTTTTCAAACCCATAGAAGGAACTTAAATTTGTGTGAGAATGAAACTTCAGAAATTAAGGAGGAGTTGATGGACATAAATCAAGCTATTTAACTGTGATAAAGATAATTTCCTCAGTTACATAAATAATGCGTCGTTTCAACGCAGCCATAAATCTATTCAAAAGAAATTAACCTTGAAAACTTTGATAAAGATAATGACTTGTTGAGTGACTCATAGACATTAAACTGATTTATTATTATTATTATGATATTGCTATTACAATTATTATTACTGATTTATTATCTTATAATGTAAATATTTTTTCATTCTGAAAATGTAGTCATTCCAGAGAAGAGGCATGAAAATGCTCTCCCTTTTTCACAATTTAAACAATGTTAATTAAATAGCTTAAAGTGTTACCACTGCTTATTTATTTGATATAATAGTCAACAATTTCTTTTGTCAAAGGAGGCTATAAAGAGTGGTTGATTAAAAACATGACAACTAACACATATTGGATTACACAAAGTGTGGATTTACACCGAAATAGATAGGTATCCTGAAGAACGGGTAAGTCCCAATTTTATCTAACTTACTCACGCCTTTTTCATTGGGATTCAAATATTAACAAAATGCAACTATTTCGACTGCCGCGACTGAAAGAACCTTTAGCTAGATTCACAGTAAAAAAAGAAACCAGCTCTATATTAGAAAGAGCTTCTAACCCAACCTATTTGTTGCATAATTGGAAGCTACTACGCAATGAAGTAAATAAACAGAATGCACCCAAAATAAAGAAAAAGGAAATAAATGACAATGTTTCAGAAACAATAAATAGTAAAGAAAAAATACTTTCCAGTGACGACAGCTTAGAAATGGAGGACTTTGAAAATTCAAATTCCGAAGTTGTTGTGTCTGACTGATTTTAAAATGAGAGAGAAAATTGTGTTGATATGATAAAAATATACTTTTCACTAAGTACAAAAAATCTTCTTAAAACACCATCAAAAATTTGTAAATGCGCTAGGCCTTTCGAAAGATCTGGGTCTTTCTCTTAGTCGAAAGGCCTAGCGCATTTACAAATTTTTGATGGTGTTTTAAGAAGATTTTTTGTACTTAGTCATTCACACCAGTTTTAACTTATTTTCTTTTATACTTTTCACTGTCTATAATATTCTCTCTCTATATATTTTTGCATACTATTTATATATAAATATTAAATTGTGTTTAATATCGAACTGCTTTCCTCAATCAAATATTACTGAGTTGAGAAAATTATATATCATTCGTTCAGTATACTATATTACATATTTTTATATATGTATAATATTTATATAAATTGGTATATTATTTTTAAATCTATTTCCCATTAAGTCAAGCTGTTTCTAATACTAAACGGTTTTCTTCAACATAAAATTATTGAATTGAATTTATATTTTTCACTTTTATATTATATCCTTGCATAATTTGCATATGTCTGATTTATATTTTTCACTTTTACATGCTAAATATTTACTTAATTTGTGTATTATATATATGAATATTATTTATATATCAATATTCTCTCAAATTTATTGAAAAAAAAATCGGAATTCGGTTAAAACGATTCTCATAAACACATTAACTTTTTTACATTCTTCACATAAAAAAAAAAAAAATACATTTAAATTCAATACCTAAATGTAAAATGTTTTTTTTTTTTTTTTTTTTTTTTTTTTTTTTTTTTTTTTTTTTTTTAAATAAAGAATTGTAAGAATTCTAATACTCTACACGTTTCTTTCTTTTACACTCTTTCATCATAATTAAAAGTAAAATGAATGCAATTTCACAAATCTATTTAATTAAAAATAACTACCCATGTAAATACCCAAATTGGGTATTTACTCGAGTTTTTACCCTGGGTATTTACCCTTAAAAATAAATACCCGGGTATTTTACATCACTGCCTCGAACGTATACGGATACGGTTTGGCGGCTACCATGAGCTCCGAGACCGACCCATAAGTATATTTAGCCTATTTAGTATAAGCTTTAATTACAGTTCAGTGATAGGGGAAACATTTCCATGCTCAGCACAAGAGTATGCTTGCAGTTAATCCCAGTGCGCAACCACATAATCATCTATATCACATATGATATCATACGACGAGGCTATGTTGCCTAGCACAGAAAAGAAGATATAGAATGAAACAGACACGAACCATCTCCAGATGTAGGAACTACTCGATGAGGATTCTCTTCACTGTGGTCAAAATATAACATCTCAGTTTTTTTCCTTTCGAACTTTCTTCGATCAACATTGTCTTTCGTTGGAATGTCATACAATTTCGCGTTGCCCTCTGTCACTGAAACCTTTCAGCAGTTTTGTAGATGACACACACTGGCATGCACACTGACATGTAGAATTCAATTTTACACAATAAAATACTGTATCGGCTAATTCCTAAACCGTTAGTCATAGACATATAGTTCCAATTACAAAAATGTTTTAAATCAGGTAAAGAAACATTTTAAAAGCGATTTGGGTCAATAAAAACATTTCTTAAAAAATTGCGAAATTTAAATTTTTATACGGTCCCCCGGTCCTATAAGTTATATTTAGTAATTTTTTCCTATTACACTGACAAGTAAGACAAAAAAAGTCCCATTCATATAACGCTAAAATTGAGCGAGTTATTAAACTTTAAGAATGCATGACTTATGCCACTTTTCTACTCTGAAAACAAATGAGTTTGGCTTGGCTTTGAGGGATCATATACCAAGTGTTTAAAGTATTCGAAGATCTTACTTCATGTGTATCTGCGCTTTGAAAAACAATCCTACAACTATTATGATTAAGTCTCAAATTGGCTAAAATAACATATGTTTTATTTTGTCAGGATTTGAGACTGTTTCTCTTATTATTTCTTTTAACAAAAATTATGTTTTTTTAATAAGTTTTTATGTTACTTCAACAATCGTATGTATGTTTTTCCAGTTCAAAATTTGTACTCGAACTTTAACCCACTTTTAGATATCCGATCGAGATTGCATTTTACATACTGGCGCAAATCCGATAACAATTTAATATTATTAAGATTTTCGGTGGTTACAATTTATACTTATTTTACAGGATAACACAAAAAATTTCGGATAGATTTCTGCCAAGGAGTTTAAGTAAAAGTTTTAGATTAGATAATACAAGACTGCGATTGTTGGGTTTTTAACTTTTATGTATTTTTTAGCACTGAATCCAAAAATTACCTTAATTTTTAACCATCATGTCAGGATATTTCGCAAATCATAAATTTTCAAATTTAAAGAATAACAAAAATCGAATACTATAAAGTAGAGGAGATGGTTGTGTTTTTTAACTTTTGATAATTGATTTTTACACAGTTTTTAGCACTGAATCTGAAAATGACCTTCATTTTTAACCATCACGTTAGAATTTTTTTGCAAATCGCAAATGTGTAAGTTAAAATATAGCGAAAATCTCATACTATAAAACATATGTAAAACATTTTTTTAAATTTAATTTAATTTTATTTTATTTTATTAAAAGATTTATTCGATATTTTTGCTTATCCTGGGATTCTTACAGCTAAACAGCTGAGTGGTCCGATGAGATGGGGAGGAAATTCAATTTTAACATTGAACTTCTTAACTATGAAATTTGCAATTTGCGAAAAATCCTGATATGATAGTTAAAAATGAAGGTTTATTTCGGATTCAGCGGTACAGAATATATAAAAATCAATTATCAAAAGCTAAAAAACATGACATAACTCAACTTTTGCAGCCTTGTGCAATCTAATAATATTTTTAAATACGTATCATTTTGTAAAGAATTGAGGCTGTTAATTTAGAATAATTTTATTTAACAAAAATTCTGTTTTTTCTTTCTTCTTAAATGTTTATTACAAATTGTATATTTTCCATTAATATGCCAGAATGATTAAAGATTTCAAATTTATATTGCAATGTTAATTTTACTCCCAAACATTTTTTATATCTGACGAAATTATATTTCGACTAAATTTGTGAATGAACTTTAATTCATGTGAATGAACTTTAATTTGCAGCAAAAAATATGCTCCAACTTTAAACAGCTATTACTCGGTCAATTTTAATCGTAGAATAACGGGACTTTTTTTGTATTACTTGTCAGTGTAAAAGGAAAATTTCACTAAATATAACTTATAGGACCGGGGGACCGTATAAAAATTTAAATTTCGTAATTTTTTAAGAAATGTTTTTATTGACCCAAATCGCTTTTAAAATATTTCTTTACCTGATTTAAAACATTTTTGTAATTGGAACTATATGTCTATGACTAACGGTTTAGGAATTAGCCATTGGATACTGTTGAGACCGGACACCCTGTATAACACTTACAAAATGTGTGGTATTTCGAAATTTTAAAAAATATAATAAAAGTTCAATTTAATCGTCTGCTGTTTCCATTCACAAAATGACGTCAGCGTTACGCTTGGAGATGTTTGTCCTTTATAATATAGAATGTCGAATATACATATAGTATTTTTTGTACTTTGATTCATACACATCCTGGTTCTTTTCTTCATACAAGATTAAAAATAATTCCCAATATGTTTTTAAAAAGTGTATAGATGTTAAAGAAATCTATCTAGAAAAATAACTTTGTTGTAATTTTGGTAAATGATATTTAAAAAATAATCTACTTAGAAAACTCCCTTATATATTTCATCCACCCTCGTACAAATATTATGTCTGAAATGAGATAGGAACTTTTTAAACAAAATTCTGACTTTCTTTACCATAATAATAGAACCCACATTAAAAAGAAAATCAGAAAGCTATTTTTATTTATGAGGAGTCATTATTTTCCTTTGCATTAGATAGAAAACCCAAAGATCAGATCGCTTTTAATACCTTAAATAAATAATTTTCTTTACAAAAGGAAGTTAATATTTTTATGCAAAAATAAACTATTTGGATTTGCATATGCTTTGCAAAATTATTCATTTTAAACAATTAAATAAATAAAACTAAAACTAAAACTAAACAAGACGGAAATTTTACGTGAAATGTGGCAAATGAGGTGCGTTAGTACTATAACTAATTTTACAAATATTCAGATCTTGGTGCAATAGCTGTTGCACTTTTATGCAGAAATGGATGAATACAAAATTTATTACGATTATATATATTAAATTCAGTAATACGGAAATAATAGGACTCCATCTTAAAAAGGACGTAATCACCATGACAACATAGAATCATTGCCTATCATGGGACATCATTGAATTAATTACGTATGACAGGATTTAATAGAATGAAGAAAATTTTTATTAATATCTTTTTAAGTTTTGATTCGATTATCATAAAATTTTAAATGACTCGACAAACTTCTGTAACGTTTATATATATTAAATTTCAAACCATTTGGTTGGGTAGTTTTTGCGCTGTTATAAAAGTCCATCATGTTTTTTAAAAGTGTGTAGATGTTAAAAAAAAGCTATCTAGAAAAATAACTTTGTTGCAAGTTTGATAAATGATATTTAAAAAATAATCTACTAAAAAAACTCCGTTTTATATTTCATCCACCCATGTACAAATATTATATCTGAAATGAATAAGACAGGAACTTTTAAAACAAAATTCTGGCTTTCATTACCATAATAATAGAAGAACGTTAACAAGGAAATCAGAAAGCTATTTTTATTTATGAGAAGTCATTATTTTCTTTTGTGTTAGGTAGAATTAAAGATTACTTTTAATAACTTAAATAAGTAATTTTCTTTATAAAAGGAATTTTCCATTTTTATGCAAAAATAAACTATTTGGATTTGCATATGCTTTGCAAAACAATTAAATAAATAAAAATAAAACTAAGATATGAAATATGAGAAATACATTTCGCAAGTTGTTAAAGATCATGAGCATACTCGTGTTCGTAAAACTAAATGTCTATGGCTAAGGATGTGTTGTCATAGCCTTATGGCTGGGATAAACATTCACACATATTTCGGAATTCTAATTTTAGCCTTATTTATTACAGAAATAATGCGATTAAATAAGACAACGATTACTATTCAAAAACTGGTGGTTTAAATTTGGCATTGCGCCACTCAAGCTCTGTGATGACCAAATTTATCAGCTCCACCTGCATTATTTTTCTTTTCCATAAAATTTTAGCCATAAAATTGCCAATTTTATTCAATGACAATTGGTGTATTTTTGAGAGAGTGGTTTAGCAAAACAGAGTTTTTATAGTAAAACCTTTAATGTTACCCACATTTATTTGAATGCTGTAATACGGATTGTTGGCATCATAACTCATGTTTGGCGCTCAGTAGAATACGATAAATTACTATTTTTTTACTTGCGTTTGTAAAAAATAGGCAGGTAATCATAACATATTTTTGGATGCAGATGAAATTTATACGGGACCACAATTGAAACAACACCTTAAAAAATTAACTGCTAAACATCCTTAGATACATATATAAGCAAGAAAGAAAAATCATGCCTCAAACATAGATTATGGGACACTTTTCAACACTTTATGAATTCTTTACCAAAACTTCGCTGTTTAATATGGGGAAAAATGTAAATTAACATTTTAGAAAATTCATAAGATATTTGAAAACAAGATTTCAGCAATTATCGTCTATAGCGGAAAAGTAGTCCAGTTATTTTGTACAGCCCTAAATTTAATCTGCAATTTGTACACATACTACATAATATTCTAAAACTTAGTTTGGTAAGAAAATGCATAATCGGTTGAAAATTCACCTACAGTAGTTTATATCAATATAACATACCTGAAACATACCTGTATCTTTTTGCATAGCTCTGTATATTACCAACATATTTTTTTAAGCGCCACATATTAAACTAAAATTTCATTCAGGCTAAAACATAATTAAAACTACACAAATCACACTTAAAAATTTGTCATTCTTAGGGAGTCATGTATCCAGCTCTTTGCGCGGCACTGTATATGATTTTATTTATATTAAAGAAATATTTCTTAGTATACTAAATATAATTCAACTTGAAAGTGCATAACTCAATTAAAAGCTGCTTTTAAGTCATTCACGCTGATAATCCGCAATGTTTACGAATTCTTTTGTGTACCCCTTTATAATGATGTATAGAATTTATTCACCCCACATACTAAGCAAACATTTAGTTATACTTAAATTCGCATACCATAAATAAAATCGCATTTCCAGCACTTATAGCTAATAGACAGTATACTTCAGATACAGTACTCTATCGAAATATTTGCGTGTCCGTTTAAAAGTACGATAAATGCTATGGACATCATGTTATACATTGTTAAATATTTTCTAGTAAGCCTCAGTAATGTATATCAATTTCACTATATTTGAAATAGTGTAACAGAAATATGCTGCAAACATTTTTACCTCGTAGACTACTATGTAATGCAATTATTTTGCGTGGCCCTGTAAATAAATAGTAAATACTTTGCACCCCATATTCTTCAGAATACATAATTCAGTACACAACATAAATGCTTATCAATTCCATTATGTTTGAAATTGTCCAACATTATTAAAATGAGCTTCAGACGATTTTTTCCCATAGAACTTAATGTAATGGAAAACTTTTGACCGTCCCTGTAAATGAAGTAAAAATGCTACACTCAACATTTTCAATACCGATTGTGCTATAGTAAGCATCAATAAGATACAAAAGAATCAGGGCAATCCGAGCATATTTACGAGAGTTAGAGCTCGGATAGACAAACCGAAGTCATAAACACTTTTCTGTTTCATTATGTTTAAAATTGTCTAACATCATTAAAATGAACTTGAGACGATTATTTTCCCATAGCCCGTAATGTAACAGCAAAATTTAACCATCTCTCTAAATGAACTAAAAATGCTACACACTTCATTTTCAATACCGATCGTGCTATAGTACGTTTCAATAACATACAAAGAAATCAGGGCAATCCGAGCATATTTACGAGAGCTCAGACAGGCAAACCAAAATCATAAACAATTTTCTGTTTCATTATGTTTGAAATTGTCTAACATCATTAAATAAACTTGAAACAATTTTTTCTCCATAGACCGGTGAAAATGTTAGAGCATTATGAGAATGTTTCACATGTTTGTATTAATGGCAATTCAGCTCTGTAAGTCATTAACTCTGTTTTGGGTACCATGACTGGAGATTTTGGAATAAAGAATAAATACAGTAGAACCATGTTAAAACGCGTTTCAAGGGACGAAACAAAAAGTCGCGTATTAAGCGGAATTGCTCATTAAACGTGATTTCAATAATGTTGTAGGAGCTGGGTTTATTTACGCATCTAATCGTCTAAATGAACTTAAGAGCTGTAGTTTATATGTTTACGGTTTAAACTTGTATCTTTTACGCATACTTAGATTAAAATATAATTATACTGAAGTTTAATTCACTGTTTGTTTTTATAGAACACACAGGAATAATGACTGAAAATAAACATGGATTCAAACATAACCTTAGTCGTTTAATACGTTACAGTGTAAAATGAAACAACAAAAATAGTTTTCCTGCTAGCTTAATTTTTTTTAATGCAAACCACAAATATTAAATCCTTGCAGCACAACCCAGTTAATAAATGACTTCGTAATTATATAAATACGTAACACCTATAGTCGTCGTCTGATCCGTTCGTCTGTCTGTCTGTCCATCTACACGCATATAACAGCGCAAAAACTACCCAACGTATAGTTTGAATTTAAATTTAATATATATATAATCGTTGCAGACCTTTGTCGAATCATTTCAAATTTTATGAAATCGAATCAAAACTTTAAAAAATATTAATAAAAGTTTTCTTCATTCTATATATCCTATCACACGTAATTAATACAATGATACCCCATGATAGGTAATGATTCTGGGTTGCCATGGTGATTACGTCCTATTTAAGATGGAGTTATATTATTTCCGTATTACTGAATTCAATATATATCTACCCTATATATATATATAATCCTAATGAAACGAATTTATGAAACGGGTATATGAAACGAATTTATGAAACGGATATATGAATCGACTGATTAAACAACTGATTATGTTTCAAGCGACTTCTCCTAAAATATGGAATACTTTGCGATGAAATTAACACCAAAAATCAGCATTGATCCGCAGATCTCAAAACTGGTATTAGAATTTTTAAATTCGAATTAGTTTTCGAAATATTAATTTTTTTTCTAATTTTATATACATTTTTCTAATGATGGCAACTCAAATTTTAATCAAACAGATATTTTTTTTTTCATATTTCAGAAAAGGTTGACATGGTAACCCGGCTATTGTTGTTTATTTGATAATAAATGTTTATTTACTTTTATTTATTTTATAAATTATATAAAATATTTTGTTCTATAATTATTAATTTTTTTTCATATTTCCTTTAGAAAATAATAGAAAATAATTAAAAATACGGTACTACTTAATTATTCCGTCGACCAATTTCGCCAAATTATATAAATCGCCAAAACACTCGCCAAATTATACAATTTGGACATAATTTTTATTATAAATAACGAAAGAACAAATAAATTGGTATAACATTAATAAATATACAAATAAAAAGTCGAAATAAAAATCACTTAATGACGTAAACACGTGTATCTTGCTTAAAGTCAAGTGAATGTGACATTTACGATCAACCATTATTGGCATTTAAACTTATAGTTTGGCGATAGATTTTTGGTCGACGGGATAACTAAGTAATACCAAATATGCATATGTATCTTGTATTTGAAAACGAGGTTTTCGCAAAATTTTCGTAAAAAAAAAAGAGAAAAAAAATCACGCCAAACCTGCTGTGCGTATATGACATCTGGCCAAATATTACCACTCGAAAAAAAAATGCTAACTGTCGGGTTGAAAAAAAGCTATTTGCGAGATTTTCATCCGGCTAGCGTAACAGTAACAAGAATTCTTTGCAACCATGGCAAATTTTGTGTAGTTTTATTCGAAAGGAAAATTTTGATTTTTTAATCAAAATGGAAAAATTACCGTCCCATACTGGCGCGATTTTTTTCTGCCGCAAATGTCATGTACGAAACGGGCACTTAACTGGCACCAAAGTATCGTTATTTTGCTTGATATAGTAAGCCGGATGTTGTTGTTTATGCTGTTGATGCGTTCCCCTAATTGGCGTCGTTAAAAAATCGCGCCAATATGGGACGTATATGACATGACATCTGTGCCAAACTTTCATGTGAACGGCGAAGGGATCAGACCATATTGGTTTAGGGCAGTTGATGACTTGAACTATTATAATATAGATGAAATGATGGCGATAGAATAATATTTGGCGACTTATCACCTTGTCACCTTTGCCTGGCTAACATTAAAGTACCAAAATGGCACATAGAGTATAAAAAGCGAAGTGGTCCACCTGGAATTTTTGATGACAGTCACATGACTTAGGCTATTGCTATAGAGATTGTTTTAAAATACCGGGTGACAAAGACTCTGTATACTTAATTTATTTTATTTTAGCTTCTTTTCAAATGTTTAACTGATCTTCTTTAATCAAAAACGAAAACAACCATTGGATGTCTTAAAAGCAACTGATTCGCCCTTAAATTTTTGCAATCATAGGGAATTGAATAGAAAACCTTTTACAGGGAGATCTGCACAATTTTTTTCAGTATAATTCAATCTTCTCAAATATTTTTAAAACCCATCAGATAAGCGTGTTTTTAGATTCTGCGGTGTCTTAACGATGGTTGGCGAGCGTAGCTTGCAGGGGGCAGAGCCTCTTAGTAATGGTAATAAATTTTGTTTTCATGCATTTTTGCATACGAGTGCAACAACTATTGCACGAAGATCTGAAGGTTTTTAAAACTAGTTATAGTACGAACACCCCTTATTCGCCACATTTGACGTACAATTTTCGACTTGTTAAAGTAATATTTAGTACTTTTATTCATAAATACCCTTATAAAGTATTATATAGTCCTTAATATTTTATTTAATAAGAAAAACTACCCATGTCAATTTTTGTGCAAAGAAATGTTATTCGTATGGCAAAAAGTAAACAAAACGTATAAAATATAAAATAAATACACAAAAGCAGTCGCATTTGTACAGTCTTTACAAGTTCCGGGACCTACTTTTTTTTTTTGCTCCAGTCTTGGTTTAACATCTGCTAAGTTCATCATCATTTACTAATTTAGCGGGCCTTTTTATTCAAGTGTCTATCTATATTTCTAATCAGTAATTTTGCCTTGTTTATCAGCTGTGTCAGTTTAGGGTATTTCTTATTATAATGTCAATCACTATTTCGGAATGGTAATTGTTACCTCCCTTTAATTAAAGAAGGCGGTTATTGCTAATCGGTAATAGTGGTAGATATTTGACTTAAAAAAAAATATATACTAAAATGGCAATACTGGGGAAGAGCGAATAAAATCATAACTATGTCTATGAATTCGTGTGTTAACCATTTATATTCCAAATTATGAATTCGTGAAAATTTCATCTTCTAAAGCATTTTTCGCGAATTTCCAAAAAAATAGAATTTTCGAATTTACTAAATTTTAGAAGGATTTTGCCAATTAAAATTGTTATTTAGGATCTTCAACGTTTGCCCCGAGATACGTCGAGGGGTAAAAGCACTATTTCCCTATACCCGTCGCCGGTGAAATGGTTAAATTTGAATTTTTAGAGATTTCAATAGTTATAATTCCCAATTTAAAATATTGTTTTAATTCTCAAATTTAAAATATTGTTTTTAGTATTGTATACAATTAGGAAATGTACAAATATAATGCTTTTACAATAGAAATATAGAAATATTTTCTAACTGAACTTTTCTCCCACAATCTTACTAAGCCAAGAAAGCTGAAAAGATGCAGACGAAAAAGAAATCATTCTTTTCAAATTTTTTTCTGTTTTATGCAACCAATAATGCTTTTAAAATAAGATAAAGTGAAGTACCTATAACTCATTGTAAACTGCATTACCCCTAATCGATGTATTAAATTAATTTTATAACATCTTACATTAATGGTACTTTAAAGTACCTTTGGGGTATAAAGGAATAAGCGAGATTTTTTTTCACAAATGACAGAACTATATCGCTTATTAAGCAGGGTCGCGTAATAACCGGGATACTTTTATATTAGTCTTATGGGCGATGTTCTAGGAATTGGAAATAATTCGTATATTATGCGAGATCGCGTCATAACCGAGTCCGACTGTAAGTAAGTTCGTTCCTTCTAAAATACTCTAATTTCTTCACCAAATAATCCAGTCATGACAATGACACACTTCTTCCAATCAGCATGAGAAAAAGGACGAAAAAAAAATACAACACAATAAGCAAAAAGGTGACATAAACGTAATAGAGCCGGCAACACAGACGCATTGTTCGTCCGGATACCGTTATTTCTCCATGAAAACTACCAGTACATTTTTCTAGAAATAGAAATCGAGGTTAAACGCGCAAAATTTCGCCTTCTTTAAAGAAGAGATTTTCTATAAGATAATACTGGTGCCAAAAAATTTTTTGGTCTACAAAATTCAAGGAGGCATACGAACCATGTGACAACCACCTCATCGAGTTGGAGACTGAAATTTCAGAATTAGCTAAATCTCGATTCATATATTAAAACGGAACGTGTGATGGACGAATTTGAACGATAATTATACATAAATAGAGATTAAAGTACTAATTACACTTAAACTCTGATGAAATTATTAAATCTCCTTGAAGCTATTACCTTTTACAAATAATGCTGTTTTCATTAACTCTTTCGTGTTGTTCTGAGAAAGAAGACAACGAAAAGAGCTTTAAATGCCATATTTCGCGCTGTACGTGTTTGTTTTATTGCTGTAGAGTAAATGATATAAGCCTTCATGCTATTTGAAATGGTTTAACCTAATTAAAGTACATTTAAAAAAATGCACTTGGGCTTTTAGACCATAATATACATTAATTATGTGTGTGGCCCTGGAAAAAGAACTATAAATACTACACAAAATATTTTAATATACATTAAAACTTCAATTTTTTTAATAATTCAAACGTAGATAACTTAGGAAAGAAATATTTGTATAATTGTAAGAATATTTGAGTTTCTAAAATAAAATATTTTTATTTATACTCAAAATTAAATTTATTTAGATTATATTTTAAACATAAAATCTAACACGCATTAAGCACAGGTACTCGGAAATGGAAATAACCCGAGCTGCAGAATTCTATTAGCAAGTTTATATTTGCATTAGTATAACTATGGAAGCTGGTTAATGTTGATAGCGAAAGCTAATTACTTTTGTGTACAAATCAATATTTCTTAGTGAATAAATTTACTTTTGTCCAATTGACAAATTTTTATGTCTATGATTCCAAACATTTTACTGTAAAAATAAATTGCGCGTGAGGTTTAAAATATTGTTATAGGGTTTAAAAAAAACTACCAGACAAAAATTGTATAAAGAAATAAAAAATGAAAATGGCATAGTTATATTAAATTTTAAAATAGAGTATAACATTCATTTTTTATTCAATATGTTTTACTATTAAATAAGTAACAACATAAAGAAATATTTTTCTTGTAAGGCATTACATCAGAGAAGTTTATTAAAATATTTAGTTAAGAAGAAAAGAAACCAATGTTATATAACTGTTATATATTTTATTTATGAATATTCTTCGTTTCCATTCTTTATAGTAAAACAATAAATAAAAATGTTGTTTTGCAGTAGAAGAGTTTAACTATTCTAAACAATAAGAATTTCTCCTTTATTTAATTATACTGTCTCATAAAATGTAAAATTTGGTTTTAATAACTAAGAAGCTATGTAAGGATAAATTTATGGTTTAATTATGTCTTTTGTTTTCACAGTATTGTACTATTATGTGCTCTCTATGACAATTTAGGTATTAATTAAAGGTTATCATCACTATTAAATTTAGACAGATAAAATAAATATCTAATCCCATTTTTTTTTTCAAATATTTGCAAATGACTTATCTATTTTGCTAGCAGCAATCGTTAAGTTCGACTCGCTACAGGAAATTTCATTTAGTTCATTATTTTACTACATTCCATACATTTTAAAGATATGTATGTTATATAAAAAAATTTCTTTGCAAGTTTCATTTAAAATATTCTAAAGTTCCGGTATATTCATTATTTTCCTATTTCTTAATAATATCTATTATTTATTTCTTGTTAAATTCCTGTAAATTTAAAACGCGTGTCTTAATAATTATCTTATTCGAAATCTTAATATAAAACTTTTAATCCCTTCATTCATTTTTGTCAGCTACCAAAACTATTATATTGTGAGAGAAGCTACTTTTTGTTTTTCGAATGTCTTTAAAAGCCATTTTACGATTTCTTATTTTATTCCACGAATCAACTCCCGCACATTTTCCGGATTCGGACGTTTTACACCAAAATCCCTCCGTGAGCAGATATGGAACTCATTCCCTATTAAGCCCCCCTCTCTCTATCTCCATTGGTTGAGCAACCAAGCGCATTTCATTCCGTGGCTCGTTCCTGAATCTGATTGGTTCGTCATGAAGTTTACATTCCAATCTGTTGTCCTACGCAAGTGCTATCAAAACCGTCGTGCATGAGGTCAGAAAAAGAATTCTCTGTTGCTCGATTGTTTAAAATATGTTACCAGATGTCTTATCGTCAAGTAGAGCGTCTAAATTTGTTCATTTGAGATCGTTTTAGCATGAAGTAGTGATTCGTGCTCTAGCCTGAAGGCTCTACGAAAACCCTCGTAATGTGGTAGTTGCTCAAGTTTTTATGTGTGACTGAATGAACATTTTAAAGTGATATTGGCCTCTGTTTTAATGGCGGAACCACCGGATTTCTTAATCTTTTGCCTTACTACACATATGACCTGACCATCGGAATAATTCGGCTGCTTAATGAATCCCTGGTGTTTCGTTTGGACTTAGCGAACACTACTACCAACAAATCAATACAGTTGTTTAAATTTGACGACAGCAAAGTACTCAGCCTGTCAATAGCTGCCAATATTCTACTATTTTGATGCCTCCAGCAGCAATTTTTTACTAGTGTGGTACGAATTTTATCCAACTTAAAAAAATCCTGACGCGGATTTAATAATAGTCCGGTACGTTATAATATGTATATATCTTTAATAAGTGTAAGAAATGAAACAACATCGAAAAACTAGCGATAAACCACAATTAAATAAAAAATGTTTGTACAAATTACCATAAAAATAAAAAATCACACATGACGCGTTTCGAGCTAGAAATTTTGACATCCAATCATCAGCCGAAAACACGTCTCCGTAAGGAGATAGGTCACAAATGAACTGACTACAAATTTAAGCAAATTTTAAGTAAAGCATAATACAACATAAAATTTAAAAATGACAATTTATGGAAAATCCCTTAACATTCAGTTGCTTATAGAGAGCAACTAAACACCAGCTCACTCTACTGACTGACTTTTTTTTGTACGTTGCTCCATAGGGTCAACTATTAAACCATGAAAAAATATATTTGTTATCGTGCGCGCATGCGCGAATAAGAAATATTTCATACAACTGCTCATATTACATGAATTGCTTAATATATTTAAATTCCAATTGCACTACATTCTTTCTCCTACATTTTGTCAAATTTTCTAAAGCGCATTAAATTTAGCTGAAAACTCTGCATGATATAAAGCAAAAACATAGAGTTAAAAAAAAATTGCTATATTTCCATAAATATATAAGTGCTTTCCTACACAAATGAATAAACATATGTACAATATCCACATATGCGTGTGCTGTAGCTATATATCATTTCGTGCATTTTATTTTACAGGGTGATTCCAAATAGTACTATTATTTTTTATTTATTGTTGGCCCCCTAATTGTCCTCCTGATCAAATCATCACTGATAAATATGAGATCAAACATATTCTTCAGAATCCTGAACTTCTAGAAGAATCTGACAGGTATATTTTTAAACATTCAACAAAATGTCTAAAATTTAAAGTGTTGGTGATAAACGACCACTAGCAGGAATGATCGAGCTAAGCTCGGTCAAAATTAGCTTTGTATTTATCTCGATATATTATTCCCACTGAATCATTCTTGCTGTTTTAGATGCAATTAGCTTGATCCTGAGACATAGGGACACAAAATAACCCACTAATCGAATTTTTTCGAACATGCGATCTAACACAATGTTCTTATCGAGCCTGAAAACGATGGAATACAAAATTTAGTGAAAATCGTTAGTCGTTTTCTAGATAAAATAAGCTTGTACGCTAATGGCGCCTGGTGCATGTAAAATCCGTCGTGGGTGCAAAGTCCTCCAAGTTACCTGTGAATTATACCTCTGGAGGTGCTTTGCCAGGTGAAGGTCTAGTCATCTGATCAAGGTTCTAAATTACTAGACCAACATCAGTAGCAATGTGCAGGTGCCAAACAACAGGATATAACGTTAAGTAACCGGCAAAACATAGTATACACAAACGAGCAGTAGGTACTGCAGATAGGATGACGATTGAGGCAATGGTGTCAGGTTTATTGCCGCTTCGCGGCGGTTAGGCGGTCTATTGCCCCGATGCCAGGTACTAAGCCCGTTAAGCTGGGGCATCCTGGCAGGTAGGGGCCTGTCATCGGTTAGAAAGAAAGATAAAATAAGCTTGACCTACGTTGATTCAAATACCCACTAACCGAAATTTATCGAACATGTGAGCTATTTCAATGGTCTTTTTGTACTGTGAAACGGTATAACAAAAAAAAAAAATTGTCAAAGTTCTTTGAACCTTTTTGAGATGCCGTTAGCTTGAGCCCGACTCATTATCACCAAAATGACCCCCTCTAATAGAATTTTATTGAGCGTACGACTCAGCCCAATGGTTTTATCTTGTTCAAAAACAGTGTAGTACAAAGTTTTGACAAAATCTTTTGAGCCGCTTTTTAGACACAGTTAGCTCGATCCTGATCCATTAGTACCCAAAATGACCCATTGATTGAATTTTCTTGAACAATGGTATTTTCTTGCCCAATGGTCTTATCATGCCCGGCAACAGCATTATACAAACTTTTGTAAAAATGTTTTGAAGCGCTTTTTAAATACAATTAGCTTGACCCTGACCCATTGTGACCCAAAATAATCTACTAATCGAATTTTCTTGAACATGCGACCTAGCCCAATGCTCTTCTCGAGCCCGAAAACGATAGAATACAAAATTTAGTCAAAATCGTTTAAGCGGCTTTGTAGATACAATTACCTCGACCCTGAACCATTGTGACCCAAAATGACCCACTATTTGAATTTTCTCGAACATGTGACTTAGCCCAAATCTCCTCTCATCCCCAGAAATGTATAATATAAAATTTGGTCAAAATGTTTTAGCATGTTTTTAGATTCAATTAGCTTGACCCTGGCCCATTGTGACCCAAAATGACCCACTAATAGAATTTTCTCGAACATGTGACTTAGCCCAATGGTCATCTCATGAGCAGAAACGGCCGTATAATAAAAAAAATTCTGAAAAAGCCTTGAGCCGTTTTTTAAATATAATTAGCTTAACCCTGACCCATAGTGACCCACTAATCGAATTTTCTCGAGCACGTGACCCATCCCAATGGTCTTTTCATGCCCGAAAACGATAGATTACAGAATTTCGTCAAAGTCGTAGAGCTGTTATCTAGATAAACTTAGCTGGACTCACGGTGAACCAAAAATGATCCACTAATAGAATTTTCTTGAACACGTTACCAATCCCAATGGTCTTTTTGGTGGCCAAAAATGGTTAGATACAAAATTTAGTGAAAATCGATTGAGCCGTTTTCTAGATATAATTAGCTTGACCCTGACCAATTATGACCCAAAATGACCCACTAATCGAATTTTCTCGAACACGAGAACTATCCCAATAGTCTTTTCGTACCCGAAAACAGTAGGGTGAAAAATTTCGTCAAAATCGTTAGAGCCGTTATCTAGATGAACGTAGCTTGACCCACGCTGACCCAAAAATGACCCACTAATCAAATTTTCTCGAACATGGCACTTAGCCCAATGGTCTTCTCGCAATCCAAAACTGTGAAATATAGAGTTTAGTTAAAATCGTTAGAGCCGTTTTTTAAATAAAAATAGCTTGACCCACAGTGACCCAAAAATGACACACTAATCGGATTTTCTCGAACACGTGACCAATCCCAATGGTCCTTTCGTGCCCGAAAATGGTTAGATACAAAATTTAGTCAAAATCGATTGAGTCGTTCTTTAGAATATAATTAGCTTGACCCTGACCCATTATGACCCAAAATGACAGACTAATCAAATTTTCTCGAACACGAGATCCATCCCAATGGTCTTTTCGTGCCTGAAAATGGTTAGATACAAAATTTAGTCAAAATCGATAGAGCCGTTCTCTAGACATAATTAGATTGACTCTGACCCATTATGACCCAAAATGACCCACTAATCAAATTTTATCAAACACGAGACCCATCCCAATGGTCTTTTTGTGCCCGAAAACAGTAGGGTGCAAAATTTCGTAAAAATCTTTAGAGCCGTTATCAAGATAAACTTAGCTTGACCCACGGTGACCCAAAAATGACCCACTAATCGAATTTTCTCGAACATGTGACTTAGCCCAATGGTCTTCTCGTAATCCAAAACTGTAGAATATAGAGTTTAGTGAAAATCGTTTGAGCCGTTTTTGAGATAAAAATAGCTTGACCCACAGTGACCCCAAAATGACCCACTAATCCAATTTTCTCGAACACGTGACCCATTCCAATGGTCTTTCCGTGCCCGAAAATGGTTAGATAAAAATTAGTCAAAATCGATTGAGCCGTTCTTTAGATATAATTAGCGTGACCCTGACGCATTATGACCCAAAATGACCCACTAATCGGATTTTCTCGAACACGACATCCATCCCAATGGTCTTTTCGTGCCCGAAAACGGTAGGATGCAAAATTTAATCAAAATCGTTTGAGCCGTTTTCAAGATAAAATTTACATACACACACACACAATTTTTGCTCGTATTATAGTGTAAGATATAGTGTATTTGAACGATAGTTAAATGTCAACAATAAATATTTGATTATTGTAACAATATTCTTACATTTTTAGAACAAACAGATCGCGTGTAACAATAAAGCTTCATAACAACAATATAAATAATCACATTTATCTCTCTAACAACCCCTGTCACCGCCGCCGCCGGTTTTGAATTTTTTGTGACCGGAGGTCTTTTTTCATTAATATTAAGAAAAATAATGCATACAAAAATATGAAAATCAGTAGTATTATACAGAAATGTCTGATAAACACGCTGATGCAGACAGTTTTCAAATCGAAGATTTATTTTAAGAGATATTTAATGCTAAATTTGGACAAAATCGTTTTACTAAAAAAGTTTTATAGGCAAAAACTATTCATGGGAATTTAATCATTTTTAGATCACTTTATACGTTTGAAATTCCCTGTAGATTGAACTGTAGTATGCAGACTGTATTTCTTGTTTAATTTGACTCACTTTTTGAGGTTTTATTTCTATTTTAAAATCAAATTTTCAGCATTTCTAGAGATATTTTGTACATGTTTTAGAAAGTGATATTAATTTAAACTATTGTCAGCTGTATAAACAGCGCAAACAATAATGTTTGCTTCAAATAAAAAAAAATATTTATGCGTGTAAATAAATTAAAAATTTATTTACACGTGACTATTATAAACAGAGAAAAACATTTGGAATTAGAATTAAATAATTATGTACAAAAAGCAGGAACTTATTAAAAATTATGTCATAAAAACTATATTTACAAGTGAATTTTAAGAGAGAAAGGAAATTGTAAAATAATAGATTCATTAACATCCGTTAGAAGTCTTAAATATTAGAAATTACGTCATATTTACATCACATTACAGTTATTACATAAAATGAACACAAAATAATATTGCAAGACAGTTTAAATTTAGAAATTGCGCTAGACATTTATTTGATATTTTGAGAGGATACTTTTCAACTATTTTTGTTAGGAAAGTGCAAATGATATTTCATTTCTAACAAAAGTATTTTCACGTGAATATTAAAAAGAGAAAGAATAGTTTGGTCAAAATTACGTCAGATTAAAAAC
Source organism: Maratus speciosus (assembly GCA_963932465.1). Classification (NCBI taxonomy): domain Eukaryota; kingdom Metazoa; phylum Arthropoda; class Arachnida; order Araneae; family Salticidae; genus Maratus; species Maratus speciosus. The sequence goes on from OZ010786.1 coordinate 267,196,895, forward strand.
GATTAATTTAAAATGTCTTATTTAAAAGAACTTTCTTTTCGCTTTGTTAAAAAATACCGGGAGACAAAGACACTGTTTATTTAATTCCTTTTATATTAGCTTATTTTGAAATGTTTAACTTATTTTACTTAATCAAGGACGAAAACAGCGATTGTATCTTTGGTACTACTTAGTTATCCAGTCGACCAAAAATCTATCATTCGCCAAACTATAAGATTAAATACCAATAATGGTTGATCGTAAATGTCACATTAACTTGACTTTAAGCAAGTTACACGTGTCTACGTCATCAAGTTATTTTTATTTCGACGCTTTATTTGTATTTTTAATAATGTTTCACTAATTTATTTGTTCTTTCGTTATTTAAAATAAAAATTATATCAATTTGTATAATTTGGCGAAATTGGTCGACGGGATAATTAAGTAGTACCACAGCGGATTTGGCCTTAAAATTCCCAATCAAAGTGAAATGAATAGAAATCTGTTTATTGGGATATCGCCACTGTTTTTTAAATTATAATTCAATCTTCCGAAATCTTTTTAAAGCCGATCAAATCAGCGTACTTTTAGAGTTTCCGGTGTCTGAACGGGGGTTGACGAGCGTAGCTTGTACGCGGCACAGACCCCTAGTTTTATAAATAGAAGAAGAATAAGACAAACACATTTATACATTTTATTTAACAAAGAACGGATCGAAAAAAAAAACACCTTCTCTGACTAAACCTCAGTCAATATATCGCCAACTACTAAATATCTGACGATTATATTTTAGTTGCGTGTATGATGTATACATATCAGAGGTGTGTATAATTTCTAAGAGTATCAAACTATAATTCATAAAATTGAATTTAAATAATAAAATATTTCATTATTTCAGGTCTAAAAATATTTAAAAAGGTAGATTAAAGATATGTTGCTATATGACATATAGAAATGAAATTATGAATTAATCTAGAAGTTTATTATAGGCATACATATTTTTATTAAATATAATGAGTTAAAAATTCGTATCTTCGGAATACGATAGAAAAATTCTGAAATAATCCGGAGTTTACGAGAAGAAATGTTTCAAGTGAGGATTAAAGACATGACCAAAGAATCAGAAGAAAATATGAAAATCGGAGGCATGCTTCATTATTAAGAGTAATTAACCACATTTTTCTTGGGTTTGAAATAATAGCGTAAAAATATATGTTTGTTTCAGGTCTGCAAATATAGAAAAAGACTGACGAAAGACATGTTGTCCTTCGACATTATGAAGAAAACTTTCGAAGTGATATGTAGATTTTTTACAGCTATACATATTTTTTAAAGATGATGTAAAATGGGTATGTCTGTAAATTATAGAAGAAAAAAAAGTTTCAAGTTTGAATGCTTGAGATAACTGAGATAACAAGATTCAGAGATGGAAATCGGAGGTATTTAAATTTCTTAGGAGTAATAAAATAAATATATTTGACACTGAATTGTTATAACAATACTATAAAAATAGCCCGCTAAAAATGACGGAATATGAGATATAAAGATATATATAACACATGTTCAAGAATATGAGTTTTTATACCTTGTTTAGCAGTGATATATGAAAATAAAAGATTTTAAAAACGAAATTCATTTATGAAAAACTGTAATACAGTAAAAGACCACTAATCCGTACAGCTTGGTTCCAAGTCTTGTGCGGATTTGAGCTTTTGCGGATTACATGTCATGTCTATATTTTAAAATTAGATATGTGGCCTCTTTATGCTAAATAAATTGTATAAATATTGAAACAAATGCGTGTGGACATAAAATGAAACAACGAATAGGTTGCCAGAAAATATGTTGCCAATTTTCCTTCTTCGCCAAGGCCCCTAAAGTGGAAAAGCACCGAGAATTTAATTTTGGTATCTAACTATATAAAGCGCGGTACTTTTGGCGTACTTTTTAAAAGTTTGTCATAATGAGGGCATAATAAGAAGAGAGACATTTTGCTAAACGATATAAACAGCTATGAAAATATAATGAATTTTTAAGTTTATTTAGATAATCTATAAACATTTTATTTATATCTATATTATTGTTGTTTTTTTATATACAATTTACTTAAGTTTGTAACAAAAATAGTTAAATGGCTTCTTTATATTAAATAAATTGTATAAATATTGAAAAATTACTTATGTATATGAAACAGTGAATTAGTTTCTAGAAATATGTTGCCAAATTTTATTTTATCTATCTCGCCAAGCTACCTATACTGCAAAAGTTCCTAAAGCACATTAAAATCGTACAGTTAGGAGCTTAAACAGTACAGCGCCGTCTATTGGCTGTTATGTTATTAGTAGCATCGAGTTGAAGATCTAAAACGTACATTTTCGTATATTACACTTTAAATTCACACACATAGATTTTGATAAAAAAACCCTTAACAACGCGGGGTTTAAATTAAATTGCGGTGACTTCGATTATGAAATATTGGTTTTAATTGTGAATCTCGCCAAATTAGCTAGCTATCGCCAAGTTGGCTTCATATATGACAACTTGTTTTTGTCGCCAAATTTCGCTGTATTTCGTCAAATTTCAAGATAGTTCGCCATGTTGGTAAACATTTGACGCTACTGTGGTTACCCTGCATTAGTAATTTTCAACAATTACTCATTACAATGAAGCGGTCCTACCGGAATTGTGAGGGACTCACAGAGACTTTGATTTTATATAAATAGATACTGACATTTTTACAATAAACAGATCGGGTATAACAATAAAGCTCATAACAACAATGTAAACAATCACATTTATTTTAACAAAAGTACAAGAGTGAGACAATTTCTTTCCGGAAATGAAATTTTGTCATCCATGCCAGTTGCTGTGAAAATGCTTGTTCAGGGGTTTGAAAAATATACTACTCCTTAGACACATATAAATATTTTACTTAACAATGAATGGGTCGAGAGAAACACTTTCTCTGACAAACCTCAATCACTTTATCGCCCACTGCTAAGTATTTGACGAGTATATTTTATTTACCAGTAAACTCACACATATATATTAGATGTGTGTATAATTTCTAAGAGTACTAAACTATTATTCTTAAAGTTGAGTGTAAAATGTAAAATATTTTTACTTTCTTCTACCTTTACAAGAAAAAAGTATTGGATTCATGAAAATTTTTGACAGCCGGTTTTCGACGGATTTATATGTTTTAGAATGTGCTGAACATGATTTGATGGTTTTTAGAAAATGTCTGTCTGTGACTCTGTCCGTCACTCTGTCACTCTGTGAGTCTGTATGTGACAAAAATTTTGTGAGCGCTCTATCTCAAGAACTAATGCACGGAATTTCACAAAACTTTAGATTCAGTTAGACCGTAATATAAACTAGTTCTGATTAGTTTTTGGTGAAAATCGCTCAACATGTGGTGCTGCTATGCGGCAATTTTCCCGATTTCAGCAATAGCTGTATCTCAAGAACTCCTGCACGGATTTTCATAAAACTTCAGATACAGTTAGTTCAGGATATAGTTTGCTGCTGATTAGTTTTGGGTGAAAATCGCCCAACAGGTGGCGATGCTATGCTGCATTATTCATGATTAGCGCAATTGCTCTAACTCAAGAAAAAAACGCACGAATTTGCATCAAACTACAGATTTGAATAGTCTCTGATATAAATTAATGCTGTTTAATTTTTTGTGTAAATCTCCCAATAGGTGGCACTGCTGTGCTGCATTTTCACGATTTCCGCAATAGCTGTATTTCAAGAACAAATGCATGAATTTTCATCAAGCTTCAGATTCAGTTAGTACCTAATATAAACTGGCGCTAATTAGTATTTGGTGTAAATCTTTTAACTGGTGGTGCTGCTATGAGGATTTTTTTTGCGATTTCCGCAATAGCTCTATCTTAGAAACTAATGAAAGGATTTTCATCAAACTTCAGATTCAGTTAGACGTTAACATAAGTTGTTGATTATTAGATTTTGGTGTAAATCCACCTAACCGGTGGCGCTGATATGTTGCATTTTGCATGATTTACACGATTTTAGCGATAGTCCTATCTCAAGAATTAATGCATAAAATTTCATGTCTTTAGAATCCTCATAATGGGCATAGATTGCCATTTAATTTTGGCAATTAGAGAATTTTGAAGTATTAGCATGTATGAGATAGAAGAAAGTTTTGGGATTGGCATATCCGACTAGTTTTACTTCAGGTCTAAAAATATTTGAAAAGATTGATTGAAGATATGTTGCCTTACTACTTACAGAAAATAAATTATGATAGCATCTAGACGTTCATTATAGGAATACATATTTTTTTAAATATGATGAATTAAAAATTCGTATTTTTCTAATTATTAGAAGAAAAATTCTGGAATTCAAGAGATGAAATGTTTCAAGTGAGCATTAGGGAGATGACAAAGAAACAAAGAATTAGAAGAATACATGTACATCGGAGGTATGCTTCATTATTAAGAGTGATAAACTACATTTTTCTTAAGTTTGAAGTATTAGTGTAAAATATATGTTTGTTTCTGGTCTGCAAATAACGAAAACTACTGATGAAACACATACTGGCCTTCGACATGAAGAAGAAAAATTTGAAAGTGATATGGAATTTTCTTGCAGATTTTCTAAATATATTTTTTAAAGATGCCATAAAAATATGTATATCTGTAATATTAGAAGAAAAAAATAAGTAATAATATGGACTTTAAAAGAAAAAATGTTTCAAGCTAGAATGCAGGAGATGACTACAAAACAAGAATCAGAGATGCAAATCGGAGGTATGCAAGTTTCTTAGAAGTAATAAAATATTTGTTATTGAATTCATAATTGAAAATATTCGACTATTCCAGTTCTATTGGTATAGATGAACAATCGATATGTCAACAAAAGTTCTTTGTATGTTATTACAATAGTCATATATTTTTTACAACAAACAGATCGCGTATAGCAACAAAGCTTCATAACAATGTTATAAACAATCAGATTTGTTTTACCAATAGAACAAAAATGAGACAAATTCTTTTTGAAAATAAAATTTTTTTATCAGCGACATGTTGCAGAGAGGATGTCTGTTCAGAAGGTACGGAAAATATACTGCACCTGAAGAACATTTATAAATTTTATTTAACAAAGTATGAATCGGTAAAATCACTTTCTCTGGTAATCCTCAATTGAATGTATCCCCGCTGCTAAGTATTTGACGATTATATTTTAATTTCTCGTGTAAGGATGTATGTACATCAGAGATGTATGTAATTTATAAGACAAATAAACAATTATTCTTGAAGTTGAATTTAAAATAAAAAATAATTATTTATTTCATGTCTAAAAATATTTTAAAATGTAGATTAAATATATGTTGCCCTACGACTTATAGAAAGAAATATAGAAGTTTATAATAAGGATACATATTTTTATTAAAAATGATGCTGCAGAAATTCATATTTCTCTGAATATTAGAAGAAAAATTCTGAAATAATGTGGAATTCAAGAAAAGAAATGTTTCAAGTGAGGATTAAGGAGTCGGGTACGAAACAAAGCATTAGAAGAAAATATGTACATCTGAGGTATGTTTGATGCTTAAGATTGATTTACTACATTTTTCTTGTATTTGAAATTACAGTGTTTAAAATCTGTGTTTGTTTCAAATCTGCAAATAACGTTAAAAACTAATGAAAGACATGTTGGTATTCGACATGAGGAAGAAAAATTTCTAATTTATATGGAAGTTTCGCACAGCTATACATATTTTTTAAAGATGCCATAAAAATATGTATGTCTGTAAATTACAGAAGAAAAATTTAAATAATAATATATTCCTCGAAAGAAAAAAAGTTTCAAGTTAGAATGCAGAAGATGACTAAGAAAACAAGAATCAGAGACGCAAATAGGAGGTATGTAAATTTCTTAGGAGTAATAAAGAAAATATATTTCGTACTGAATTCATAATTTAAAATATTAGTTTATTTCATTTATACTAATCAGGGTTAGTACGCATCAGAGGATTCGGGGTATTTTAAGAGTTTTAGTACCAGAAATTTGGTAAAGAATGGGTCGTGATATTTGAGGATAGAGTTTCTGTTTTCATTAAATAAGCCAAATATTACTTTACGAAAATTCTGGTAAAAGGTGCATGAAGGTTCTGGAAGCGTACGAATACTGCTAGTATATATGAAAAATGGATATGCCAACAAAAGTTGTTTAATTGTTATAACAATATAAACTTACATTTTTACACAAAACAGATCGCGTATATAAAAAAACCCCTTCAAAACAACAATGTAAACAATCACAGTTATTTTAACAATGGTACAAGAGTGAGACAATTTCTTTCAGGAAATAAAATTTTGTCATCCACACCTGTTGCTGTGAGAACGCCTGTTTAGGAGTATGAAAAATATTCTACTCCTTAGACACATTTAAATACTTTACTTAACTAAGAATGGGTAGGGAGAAACGCTTTCTCTGAAAATCCTCAATCACTTTATTTCAGGTTCAAAAATATTTAAAATGATAGATTCAAGATATATTGCGCTATGAATTACAAAAACGAAGTTATGAAGTAATCTAGAAGTTTATCATAGGCATACATATTTATATTAAATATGATGAATTAAAAATTCGCATCCCTGTCAATTTTAAAAGAAATATTCTAAAATATTCTGAAATTCAAGAGAAGAAACGTTTCAAGTGAGGATTGAAGAGATGAGGATAAAGAATCAGAAGAAAATGTACATCGGAGGTATGTTTGATTCTTAAGACTAATCAACTACATTTTTCTTGGGTATGAAATTGTAGTGTAAAATATACGTTTTTTTTCAGGTATACAAATAACGAAAAAGATGGATCAAAAACATGATGACTTTCGACTTGGTGAAGAAAAATTTTGAAGTGATCTGGAAGTTTCTTACAGCTATGCATATTTTTTAAAGATGCCAAACAAAATACAGTAAATTATAGAAGAAAAAATTATGAAGTAATCTTTTCGCAAAAAGAAAGAAAGTTTTAAGTAAGAATTCAGACGATGACTGAGAAAACATGAATCAGAGATGGATATAGTAGGTATATAAATGTCTTAAAAGTAAGTAAATAAATGTATTTGGGATTGAATTCAAAATTTAAAATATTCATCTATTTAAGTTATACTAGTAGAACAATGGACATGTGAACTCCAGTTCTTTTATATGGAAGTTTCTTATAGCTATTCGTATTTTTTAAAGATGCCATAAAAATATTTATGTCCGTAAATTATAAAAGAAAAAAAATAAGTAGTATTCTCGTCTTCAAAAGAAAAAAAAGTTTCAAGTTAGAATGCTGCAGATGACGAAGAAAACAAAAATCAGAGATGCTTATTGGAGGTATGTACATTTCTTAGGAGTAAGAAAATAAATATATTTGGTATTGAATTCATAATTGAAAATATTCGTTTATTTCATTTATGAAAAATGCGTATGTCAACAACAGATGTTTTATTGTTATAACACTATACTTGCATTTTTACAACAAACAGACCGCGTATAACAATAAAACTTCATAACGACAATGTAAACTATCCCATTTATTTTAATAATGGTACAAGAAAGAGACAATTTCTTCCGGAAGTGACATTTTCTCATCCACACCAGTTGCTGTGAGGATGCCTGTTTAGAAGTACAAAAAATATATTATTCCTGAGACTCATTTAAACACCTTACTTAGCATAGAATGTATCAAGAAAACACATTCTGTGTCAAGTCTCAATCACTTTATGCTAAGTATTATGTATATGCTAAGTCACTAACTGCTAAGTATTTCACGAACATATTTTAGTTACCAGTATAATTATACATATAAACAGATGTGTGCATACTTTCTAAGAGTACTAAATTATTATTCTGGTAGTTGAATTTAAAATGTAAAATATTTCTTTATTTCACTTTCAAAAATATTTAAAAGATAGATTAAGATATACTGCCCTATCAATTATAGTAATGAAGTTATGAAGTAATCTAGAAGTTTATTATAGTCATACATATTTTTTATTAAATATGATGAATTATAAATTTGCATCCATGTCAATTTCAGCAGAAATATTCTAAAATATTCTGAAATGCAAGAGAAGAAATGTGTCAACTGAGGATTAAGGAGATAATCACGAAACAAAGAATTAAAACAAAATTTGTGCATCGTCATGAAATCTAACCACCCCAGATGCACTACAGTATCAGCATCCAATTAACCCAGAACTGATCCCAGTTACTTAATTAGTGAACTTAAAACATTTTAACGAACTGTTATGAACTTTATCTTTCTTCCATTCTCAAATGACGGGCTAATGCTTCACAGAGAAGGAACTTTTGAAGCTAATGTATGTTAATGAACATTACCAGACTATTTTATATTTTTATTTCCTGGCAGATACTTTTTTCGCCCGCTTATATGTGTTTTAGTATCTAAAATATAATTACTTGATACAGACGGAGTTTTTGAGTGCTCCAAAATTAATTTCTTCAATAGAAGTATTTTAACCTAAATGGATTCTTTACTTCTCGAGAAATACATCAACTAACCAAATATTCATTTCAGCAATCCATGGATTTATCAACATAATTTTTCAGATACGTGCTGATGACAAATAAAGTATTCACCATAAAAAGCATAAATCGAAGCTATATCGAAGTGACTCTCACCGATCCCTGGCTATAACATCGCCGACTCCCGAGCCGATATAACAGGTAAGAGTTTTTTACTTACCTTTATTTTGCAGGAGCAGCATCGGGTCACTCTGCGAGATATTATGTTTTCGTTTATTCATGAGAGAACGCGGTTTGAACTATTGAATGCTTTCGGCCTAACACGTCATAACTCATTCCAACACATCGAAGGTATACTTGATTATTAAGAGTGATCAACTACATTTTTAGGGTTTCGCTCATCTGACGAAACCTTATTCGTCTCACTCCTGTGTCTGTCTATCAATCTGTCACAGATCCCGTTCTCAGAAATTATATATGATGTAGATGACTTGAAATTTTGGATTCTTATAGCTGAACACCTCGCAACAAACGACAAATCATAAAATTTTGAAAAAATCTTATATTTACCCTCCTGGGCTCTAACTTGTGTATTTTAAGCTTTTCTTTCTTGACTGAGCCCCTAATTAAGCTGAAGACTTGAAATTTTTGATTCTTATAGCTGAACATCTCTCATCAAATAACAAATCATAAACATTTGAAAAAGTCTTATATTTACCCCTCTGGGCTCTAATTCGTGTATTTTAATTTTTCCCCCCTAACTGAGCCCCCAATTAAGTTGAAGACTTCAAATTTTGGATACTTATAGCTGATCAAAAGAAATATCATTAAATTTTGAAAAAGATCTTATATTATAAAGGTCTATAAAAGTATATAAAGGTATATAAAGGTCTTATAGGTCTTATATTATTTACCCCTTCGGGCTCTAACTTCTGTATTTTTAGCAACTTTGCTAACCTCCACACTTTTCACCCGAGGTGCACTTTTCTAACTTTTGCCGACACTCCTTTGACCACTCTTTCATATTATGCACCATAGCCGTACATATTTTTGTTCCAATTTTTACCGCCAGGGGACCCTACATATCTCGGGTGCTGTGTGTCCGATCTCCTCGACTAATATACCTACGGATAGTTTGTAAAACGGAGCTTCGTTCGTATAGAGGTTTCTTTAGAATAGAGTGCGCCCGCCGCTGGTTGAGAAATGTGGAACTAATAGATTTTGCAAAAGGATAAAGTGGTTTGAAATGAATATTAAACGAAACCCTCTGAGCCATCTGTGATCACACTTACCCACTTGGTCTTGGGTTTGAAATTATAGTGTAAAATATATATTTGTTTCATGTCTACAAATGACGAATAAGATGGATCGTCGATTGAAGGCCAACATACTGGCCTTCGACATTATGACAAAAAATTCTGACAAAGTGATCTACAAGTTTTTTACAGCTATACATATTTTTTTAGAAGATGCCATAAAAATATGTATATCTGTAAATTACAAAAGAAAAAAAAATGAAGTAATCTGGTAGCAAAGAGAAAAAGAGCCTCAAGTTAGAATGCAGGAGACGACTAAAAATACAAGAATTAGAGATGCATATCGAGGTATGTAAATTTCTTAAGAGTAATAAAATAAATATATTTAGAATTGAATGAATAACTTAAGATATACATGTATTTAATTTATATTAGTATATATGAAAAGCGGATAGGTCAGAAACAGTTGTTTAACCGTTATAACACTAAACTTACAGTTTTACAAACAGTTAACAAACAGATCGCATATAACAATAAAGCTTCATAACAACAATGTAAACAATAACGTTTATTTTGACAATGGTACATGAATGAGACAATTTCTTTCCGGAAATGAAATTTTCTCATCTACACAAGTTGGTGTGAGGACGCCAGTTCAAAAGTACGAAAAATATAGTACTCTTGAGACACATTTAAACACTTTATTAGCATAGAGTGTATCAGGAAAAATACTTTCTGTGTCAAGTCTCAATCACTTATTCGCCCACTGCTAAGTATTTCACGAGTATATATTTGTTACCTGTATAATCATACATATATATAAGATGTAGAGTAATAAGCCATTATACTTGTAGTAAAATTTAAAATGTAAAATATGACTTTATTTCTGGTCCAAAAATATTTAAAAACATAGATTAAAGATATATTGCCCTCAGTGGCGTGGCGTGAAAATTTTCGGTGGTCATCGCAATTATTCAAGTTTGTGGCGAAAAATTATTAACTCTAAAATTCAATGGTTGAATGTTCAAAAAAGAAACTTTAAATCTTACCTTCACTTATACATGAACTCCAAATGTTCTGCTAAAACTGGATCGTAGAGTTTTAAAAGCTTATTAAGAGTTTTAAAATATTGCTTGGTCATCGCCGCATCCAGCAATGACCGGACGCCACGCCACTGATTGCCCTATAAATTATAGAAACGAAATTATGAAGTTTATTATAGGCATACATATTTTTATTAAATATGATGAATTAAAAATTTGTATCCTTGTCAATTTTAGAAGAAATATTCTAAAATATTCTGAAAATCAAGAGAAGTATTGTTTCAACTGAGGATTAAGGAGATTACAACGAAACAAAGAATTAGAAGAAAGTATGTATATCGGTTTTGTTATTATGTTTGATTTTTAAGACTAATCAATCACATTTCTGTTGGGTTTGAAATTATAGTGTAAAATATATGTTTGTTTCAGGTCTACAAATAACGAAGAAGATGGATGAAAAACCTGTTGGCCTTCGCTATGATGACGAAAAATTTCAAAGTGAGCTGGGAATTTCTTACAGCTATACATATTTTTTAAAGATGCCATAAAAATATGCATATCTGTAAATTATAGAAGAAAGAAATATGAAGAAATCTGATAGTCAAGAGAAAAAAGTTTAAAAATAGAATACAGGAGACGACTAAAAAAAACAAGAATCAAACATGCATATTGAAGTATGTAAATTTTTTTAGAGTAATAAAATATTATTTGGAATTGAATTCATAATAGAAAATATTCGTCTTTTTCAGTTATACTGAAATATCTGAACAATGGTTATGTCAACAACAGTTTGTTTTTTATACAACACTAGGGCGCTCTGCCCCCTACGAGCTACGCTCGCCAACCCCCGTTCAGGCACACCAAAATCCAAAAAGCACGCTAATTTGATCGGCTTTAAAAATATTGAATTAAAATTTAAAAAGAAAAAAAAATATTAGCGATCTCTCTATAAACGGGTTTCCATTCGTTTTTCTTGGATTGGGGATTTTTAAGACCGAATCTGCTGCTATTAAGAGCTGCAATGGCTGTTTTCGTATTTAATAAAAAAAAATTGTTAAACATTTGAAAATAAACTAATGTAAAATTAATTAAGTAAACAGTGTCATTGTACAGCATAAACAGCGCTATAAGATAGTTCTTTTAAATAATTCATTTTAAATGTATTGTTTTAAATCTGACGCAATTTACACCAAAGTTTTATTTCTCTTATTAGTATTCATGTGGTAATACTTTTTTTGTTAGAAGGAAATATTATTTGCGCTGTCTTCGAATTCCCGATAATAGTTGGAAAGATCATCTCAAAGTATCAATGTCTCGAGCAAATATATTTTTTAATTGTCTGAGCGAAGCGAAGGCTAATACTCAGCGAAATATTACTGTCCGGACACTTTACTACTACGATGGATATTAACGCCATGTCCTACTAAAAACAAAGCCTAATAAAAACCTTTCGTCAAGCATAACTCAAAAAATATTTGTCGGATTTCGTTTCTAATTGCACCAGAAGGTACCTATGAGGGCCACCTACTGAATGCACCTACTATGAAAAATAAGTTCCAAACCGTTTAAAAATTATATAGAAAAAACTCTTAAAAAAACACAATTTATCTGCATACGTCACAGAAATTTGGTGTGCGTCATTTTCACCGGTTGATGTTTTCGTAGACAACTGGTTTGAACACATGGAGCAAATAAAAAAAAAATACGCACGCAGTAATATTGAATAGATCAGTTTCAACCACGTGATCACAAACCTTGCAACAACCCGTGGCAACCAGTTTTGGTGGGCAAACAAGTAATAATACAGTATTCCGTACCACGGTGACCGTTTTTAGCCTGTTGTATAAAATCTGGCATGTTGTATGACATACAATTGTGGATGATTAAAACAAAAGACATGAGTGTTTATTGATCCGGGAGGTTATCTTTCTCTGGATGTCTGTCTGTCTATCATACAGCATGCTATTTTCTTGTAAAGGATGATATTATGCAGTAAAACCTCCATAACGGACACACCGGATTAGTGGACACCTCTACTCAGCGGGCATTTTTTCGATTACCAACCCTTAAATTACTGTACATTTTTTACTCTCAGTAGCAGACACCTCCAAATAGAGGACAAATTCTGCCCTCCCGAGGTGTTCGCTATTCAGAAGTTTTACTGCTAAAACCTCCAAAGCGGACGCACCCGATTAGCGGGTACCTCTATTTAGCGGACATTCTTTCGATTACCAACTCTTAAATAACTGTACATGTTTTACTCTCAGTAGCGGTCACCTCTAAATAGAGGACAAATTCTGCATTTTCGGGGTGTCCGCTATTCAGAGGTTTTACTGTATATAATATTGATAATTATTTTACAGGGCCGCACAAACGAATAAGAATATATGAAACGAATATAAACTAAATTCGGGATTGGTAGATCGCTGATGGCAATGTAATTTTAGGATGTTGTTACAATCATCCGCAGCATGTTTTTAGAGTTTTGTTCATCTAACGAAACCCTACCTGTCTCACTCCTTTGTCTGTCTGTTTGTCCGTCTGTCACAGAGCCCGTTCTCAGAAACTATATATGTCGGAGACTTGAAAATTTGCATACTTATAGCTGAACACCACACATCGAACGGCAAATAATAAAATTTTGAAAAAGTCTAATATTTAACCCTTTGGGCTCTAACTTGTGTATTTTAAGCAATTTTTCTAACTCAGCCCCTAATTTAATTAAGTTGGAGACATGAAATTTTGCATACTTATAGCTGAACATCTCACATCAAACGACAAATAATAAAATTTTGAAAAAGGCTTAATATTTAACCCTTTGGGCTTTAACTTGTGTATTTATAGCAATTTTTCTAACTCAGCCCCTAATTAAGTTGGAGACATGAGAGTTTGCATACTTATAGCAGAACACTTGCAAATAACACGATAAATCATAAAATTTTGAAAAAGTCATATTTAACCCTGCAGTCACTAACTTCTGTATTTTAAGCAATTTTTCTAACTCAGCCCCTAATTAAGTTGGAGACATGACATTTTGCATACTTATAGTTGAACACCTCACATCAAACGACAAATAATAAAATTTTTAAAAAGTATAATATTTAACCCTCTGGGCTCTAACTTATGTATTTTAAACAATTTTTCTAACTCAGCCCCTAATTAAGTTGGAGACATGAAATTTCGCATACTTATAGCTGGAATCCTCACATCAAACGACAAATAATAAAATTTTAAAAAATGTCTGATATTTAACCCTCTGGGCTCTAACTTAGGTATTTTAAGCAATTTTTCTAACTCATCCCCTAACTAAGTTGGAAACTTGAAAGTTTGCATACGAACACTTGCGATAACACGATAAATCATAAAATTTTGAAAAAGTCATATTTAACCCTCCAGTCTCTAACTTCTGTATTTTAAGCAATTTTTCTAACTCAGCCCCTATTTAAGTTGGAGACATGAAATTTTGCATACTTATAGCTGAACACCTCACATCAAACGACAAATAATAAAATTTTGAAAAAGGTCTAATATTTAACCCCCTGGGCTCTAACTTGTGTATTTTAAGCAATTTTTCTAACTCACCCCCTAATTAAGTTGGAGACATGAAAGTTTGCAAACTTATAGCTGAACACTTGCGATAACACGATAAATCATAAAATTTTGAAAAAGTCATATTTAACCCTCCGGTCTCTAACTTCTGTATTTTAAGCAATTTTTCTAACTCAGCCCCTAATTAAGTTGGAGACATGACATTTTGCATACTTATAGCTGAACACCTCACATCAAACGACAAATAATAAAATTTTGAAAAAGTCTATTATTTAACCCTCTGGGCTCTAACTTGTGTATTTTAATCAATTTTTCTAACTCAGCCCCTAATAAAGTTGGAGACATGACATTTTGCATACTTATAGTTGAACACCTCACATCAAACGACAAATAATAAAATTTTGAAAAAGTCTGTTATTTAACCCTCCGGGCTCTAACTTGTGTATTTAAAGCAATTTTTCTAACTCAGGCCCTAATTAAGTTGGAGACATGAAATTTTGCATACTTATAGCTGAACACCTCACATCAAACAGCAAATAATAAAATTTTGAAAAAGTCTGTTATTTAACCCTCTGGGCTCTAACTTGTGTATTTTAAGCAATTTTTCTAACTCAGCCCCTAATTATGTTAGAAACACAAAAATTTGCATACTTATAGCTGAACACCTCACATCAAACGACAAATAATAAAATTTTGAAAAAAATCTAATATTTAACCTCTAATATTTTGTCTCGCGCAATTTTTAAATTTAAACTGCTTTGCAATACTATTTTTTGTTCATTTTGCATAGTAAGTGTAATGTGACGTAATTTGTTCTATTTCAGATTTCTAACGCATGTTAATGAATTTATTTTACAATATCCTTTCTCTTTTAAAATTCACATGTAAATATAGTTTTTATGGCGTAATTTTCAATAAGTGCCTGCTTTTTATATCTAATTATTTAATTCTAATTTGAAGGTTTTTTTTCTGTTTATAATAGTAACGTGTAAATACTTTTTTTTTTATTTGAATCAAACATTATTGTTTGCGCTGCGCTGTTTATACAGTTGGCAACAGTTTAAATTAATAACATTTTCTAAAATATGTAAAAAATATCTGTCGAAATGCTGAATATTTGAATTTAAAATAGAAATAAAACCTTACAAAATGAGTCAAATTAAAAAAATTAATGAAATCTGCAGATCGGGATCTTCTATTGAATAAAATGATCTAAAAATGATTAAATTCCCATGTATAGCTTTTGCTCTTATAATTTTTTTTAATGGAACGATTTTGTCCAACTTTAGCATTAAATATCTCTTAAAATAATTCTTCGATTTGAAAACTGTATGCATTAGTATGTTGATCAAACATTTCGCTATAATACCACCGATTTTCATATATTTGTATGCAATAGTTTTCTTAATATTAACGAAGAAAGACCTCCGGTCACAAAAAATTCAAAACCGGCGGCGGCGGCGGTGGAAACTTCTCTATCTGTCTGTTTGTAATTCTATAAAAAATCCACAATTTGGAAGCCAAAATTGTGAAGAGATACGTACATGTGTATTAAAACATGGCCGAGACAACTAAAGTAATCCGGAATCGAAATAACTTATAGTTAATTTTTAATTAATAAAAAACCACCAATTTACCAGCAATTTCTTATCAAATTTAAACATTTTTCGTTATAGCAGTTGCCAACAATTAAAAAACGCAATAAAATTATTACTACAACAATTAATTTTCTACTGCAAGATTTCCACATGAAAAAGGAAAATGAAATAAATATTTTGCCGAATTTAAAAAAAAAGATGAATATTACGTCATAACTTTTCTATTGCAAGATGTTCACGTGAAATATGAAAAATAAATGGTTTGACGAATTCAAATGAAAGTGAATATAACTTCATAACTTTTCTATTTCAAGGTTTCCACGTGAAAGAGGAAAATATTACGTCATATTGGAAATATAAAGGGCATGGTGGATATAGTATAAGTCATATGAGTGTGAAAAATGTATTGAAGCATGATAAAAACCCGATTAGGGAAATATTGACGTATTTTAACATTATTGCTCCAATTATAAATTGAAATAAGTTCATTTATAGCTGTATTCTTTTGCGTCTGTTATATGCATTTATACAGTTTTATATAGCGTTTTCATATGATTCATTCAACAACATTTCGACTGCTTTTTTTAATGTTTGTTTTGTGTTGTATGTTAAATTTTGAAATTGATTTTTCAGAACAAACATCCTTCAAATTCTGGGCAATGCCGGCACTTTAGTTTGTAACAGATAAATGGCTTTTGTATCTGTACATCTAATGCTAATATTATAAAGCGTTATAATATTATAATGTATATAATATTATTAATGCTTGTACGTTTGTGATGTGTTATCTCTGAAACTACATAGCCAACTTAAAAAAATGTTGGTGGCCATCTCTGCTCCGAAAAAAAGACTATTTTATGTCAGTGCAAGAACCTACATCGCTGCAGGAGCAAAAAAGTTCTAAAATTGTGATTTCTGCGATATTGATTGGGTTAGAAACTTTAAATTTGGAGCGGTAGTTATTTTTAAGATGTAAATACTCGTAATGAACGCTCTCTAAAAGGTTCAACTTGACGGATAAACGTAAAAATTTCTAGAAAGGTTCTAAACTATGATTTATTTGGAATACTGAAATTTTTGGGATACTGTTGGGGTTAGAAACTAGAACTTTGGCATGGTAGTAATTAATAAGATGTAAATGCTCGTTGTAGAACGAATTCTAAAAAATAGAAAGACTTAACAAAGCGGAAAAAGATCTAAAGATGATCTAAGTAACGAAGAACATGGAACTGTTAGGAATATAAACATGAAAATCGACATGGCTGTATTTATCATGACGTAAATTCTCGCAATAGAACAATTTCTAAAAATGTCGCTATATAAAACCGTGCAGAAACAAAAAACTTTCAAAAATTTTCTATTTCTCTGTTACTGCTGAGCCCAAAATCTTGAAATTTTGCTTCGGGTTAGTTTTAAAATATACAATTGTCTCTATGAATGGCTTCTAAATAATTTGAAATTTAAAAAGATGAAATTAACGGAAAGCGATCTCAATTACCATTAATTCGGAATTATTAGGTACAGCAACTTTAAATATTTCATAATGCTGCATTTCCTCCGGAAAACATGCGATTTAAATACAACAAAACTGATAGATACCAACCTAGCATTAAATAAATTGTGTAAATATTGAATAAAGACCTGTATGAAACAGTGAGTAGGTTGCCCGAAAGTACTTGTTAAAGTGTTCCTTCTCTAGGCTTTTCTCTCTCTCGCCAAGGCCACTAACAGAGGGAAGTGCCGTTTTAAATGTGATATGAATTTTTTATCTGATTCATTTTTCTAGACATTTTATCATAAGGTCATATCCTCAATTATCATTAGTAGATTTTTTATATATTAACTTATTCTGGTGAAATTTTGTAATTGGGTTCATATTGGCGTATGTTAGCTTGCATGATTTGCTGAATAAATATGTATGGATTTGTAAATTACTTCAAATGACACTGTGACAGCTCAAAAGTTATGCATACGATATATTCAGATCTTGTGTCATACTTTATGTTGTAATCATTGCCGATTTCTTTTATTTAATACATGCTAAATACAGCTCAACTTGTGCAGAATATGTTTGAAAACAAAACAATACAGCGTATGTAGTGGCCAGCATACACTCATCATTTAAATCCGATCGAGCATATCTAAAACACACTCTAACGAACCATTGCATGCCACTTTTGATGTATTCCGTACTTTGATACTATATTAGATTTTTAGAAGAGAATTCCTTAAATGCTATCGACAACCTCATTGCATCCGTGGAAAACAGATATTGTACAATATTAACTATTCCGGGGAGCACACACCATATAAAGTATAGTCCATTCTTTTTAAACATCATATATTTGTCATTTAAAGTTACTCAAATTGGTGCGGAGCGTCTGATTATGCTCTTGACATCATTTTATACAGTTAAAATTCCGATATAAGTAAATTAGTGTTTCATTTTCTATTTTACTTTTAATATATTGCGTACTTTCAATTTTATATCGATGCATGGCTGTCTTGAATGGTTTGATTTCCCAATTTTTAAACAGTGTATACGAATTTATATATACGATTTTGTAATTCTACAATTCGTTTATTTTCATCATTTCAATTTTTCGCAGTATATGGACAATTAAAGATAACATCTCATTTTCTTTACTTCCACATGTTATTATTAAATCTATGTTCTCAGTAATATCGCTCAGACTAATCCCTCAAAGGGAAGTCCTAGTTTAAATTGTTTTGCCATATTTTTTGGCCATTTTAAATATGACGTAATTTCCTCCATTTACAAGTTTTAACGCATAATAATGATTTTTTTATTTTAACATTTTGTTTCTCTTTTAAAATTCAAGTGTAAATATGGTTCTTATGACGTAATTTTCCTGTTTTTAACATGTAATCATTTAATTCTAATTTTAAAGTATTTTTTCTGTTTATAATAGCCACGTATATAAATTTTTAATTTGAAGGAAATATTATTCTTTGCACTGTTTTAAAAATTGACAACAATTTAAAATAATATCCTTTTCTAAAATTTGTAAAAAATATCTCTGGAAATGCTGAAAATTTGAATTTAAAATGGAAATAAATCCTCAAAAAATGAATAAAATAAAAAAGATAAATGCAGTCTGCACACCGAGAACTTCTCATGTATTACAAAACACGACCTCCACGGACATTTTCTCCCGACCTCCATGTGACAGCGTTTCTGTCCCATAGCTATCATTTTTATTCAAAATTTAATGTAAAACATAACTTTCTTACTTTTAGATCATATTACCCCCCCCCCCTCTTTCCTATAATGAAATTTGTGATTAAATTCATTTCTTAAAACCATCCAGAGTTTATTAAAGTGATTTCTTTCTTCTTTCTAAAATCATCTTTAATTCAAAGCGCTCAAATAATCATTTCCTTTTTCCCTTTCTTATTTTAATCTGTATCTACCCGTTACCGCTGCTTGTGCAAAGAAATAAATAAGAATTAAATAGCACAGCTGCTAGACTCATTTCATTTTCTTGCGTTGGATTTTTTTCCCCGCCGCAGAGATAAGAAATTTTTATCGCTACTAATACGTGAACGTTGAATATGTATTAACAATAAAAAGTAAAAATGAACGAATCTTATGGGAAGCATGTATTTATCGTGTTATGTGGTCGGGCTAAAAGCCACATGTCTGGATTTTCTGCATTTTTCTGCATTTTTCTCAACGAGCAATCTGCAGTCTGTAATTTCATGTAACAGTTAGTTGGGCAAAGGCCTATCTGCAAGATAAACAATTTCGGCTTGTCTGTTACTTTTCTCATCCTAGTTAGAAGCGCTTACTTGCAGTCCACATTTTTGCGGTAATGTTTATCGCCAAAAGCCTTTGTACACTTTCGCGCGGTCACCAAAAGTTGTAAATTGGCGATGCTGTGCAACGCCAAGATTTCTTGATTTCGTGCAAAAAAACATCACTTCTGTTTCAGCTCTCGAGATGTAAAGTTGTCTAAAAAGAAAAGGCGCTTCGGCGTCCCATGTATTATGGGGTCTCTCTCTCCCATGTTGGCTCCACATGAACCACCTTTTTATAAGATTTTTTAATAAAGAAATAGTTCCTGTAATATGGTTGGAGTTTTTGTATTTTAAGCGAACCATCCCACTGAACAATATTACATAAATTTGGCTCATTGGCAGTACTTTCTCCAACCAAAAAAAAAAAAAAAAAAAAAAGAATGCATATTTATTTGAGAGAGAGAACCCCCCCCCCATCTCCCCAACCTTTAAAATATTTTTTATGCTGCACTTTCGACGTAGTACTCCTGCATCTTAAAAGTACAATTTTATTCGTGATGTTTCCTACCCATTTCCTAACGCTTCGTAAAACACCAGAACATGTTGGAAGATTTATGTGCCGGAGCGGTACTGCTAGATGGCTTCGAAATTGTCTTTCAATTCTAAGCGAAGACTGGATTAACTCTACACTCTGTGGTGCTTCTACATTGATGATTTTGGAATAAAGAAGAGAGTTATGTTGTGACTCATCTACTCCATTGTCCCACCAAGTTTTTTTTTCTCCTCGCTTCACCTGCTGGATATGAAAATGTGAAATATGTTAAAATTTATGATGGTGTTTCTCTACAAAATAAGTTTTGCCTTCATTCCAATACTAAGGTGTTTGTTTGGTGCTCCATAGTTAAAGAAAATAGAGCTAATATAACCGCATAGTTTACGGAAAGCCAATAATATACTGGTGTATCTTGGTATAATATATGCTGCATTATGCATCTGTGTTGGAAGTCAAAAGAAAAATTATTTCAGTTACGAAATAGTTCGTGAAACTTTTGCCATATGTGTGTTTTTTTTTATGACTACATCTCTAATTTAGATTCTTCATTCCCAGATTGTTTGTTTTGTGCTTTTTATCATCTTCAGCATGCAATCTTTAAAAAAAAGGAAGATAGCGTTCAACAGGCTCATTCATGTTGTTCAATTCGTTTTCGTGGCATATCTAGGTATCCCAAATTAGGATACCCCAATAGTGATAAAATTGGATGACGTTTAACATGCACAATATTGTTTCTCAGATTGCCTATAGATACTTAATTGATATAGTAATATATTATCTTTCAGTTCTTTTTCTTTTCATGCTATGATAAATGTTCTTTATTCATACTTGCTGTTTAAAAAAAAAAAAAAATTCGTTACTTCATGCAGTTTATATTTGTTTTTGTTACTGCCTTGTATAATATGTGACATCCGGAAGAGAGAAGATATCGGCATTATAAAAAAAAAAAAAAAAAAAAAAAAAAAAAAAAAAAAAAAAAATTGTATTTTAAACCGTTAAATTTGCAGGTATAATTCTAAGCTGCTCTTTGCATGTTAGTGTTTAAAAAGTAAGTGCTATTTAAGTTCAGTTATTTTATGTATGTTTAAATATACTTTATTTTCATGCATTACAAGGATTTTCTGGGTTTAACATTTATCGTGAAAGATATTGCGCTTGCATTCCTTCTCGCTATTGCACAAACAATAGCCTTTTAAAATTTAGCTAATTTACCTGTTGCACATTTTGTTGCTTTTAATTATAGTTATGAATGACATATTTTTAACGAAAGGTGTGTTTATTTTTAATTTAATTTCTATTTTGATTGAAAGGAGATGTATTTGTATTTATCTCTGTTATGAATGTTTAATACATTAGGTAATATTTCATCTGCTTTTAAAAATATAAGTTGTTACTTACAGATCGGCAGTTGATGTGTAAAGTAAAATTTATGAATAATTGGGATGCATTTCTACGAAAAAAAAAAAAAAAGGGATAGCATTTTTTTTAAGTTTGTTGCATTTGATTCATATTAGAAACTTCCTGAGTATCTTGCATTGACACATTGACGCACTTCAGAGATAATATATTCCTTTTATTTTATCTCTAGGCCTTGAAGTTGCTTCTCTGTTGTTTTATCATTTGTTGCACATAAATACGCTGGCTCGTATGCTGTCTAGTATGCTTTAAATAATATGTTGTGTCATATTGCAATTATTCAGTATAGTGTCTTTTATGAGTCGTTTTCTGGGGATTATTAGATGTTTTTTTTTTTGTTAGTTAAGATGTTGTCATTCAGCCTTTCTTATAAATGGTGAAAAAAAAAGTCTATAGATATATTTATCTTAGATTGTAAATGACTTACTTTTAAATACCTTTTACACTAGTAGATCTTGGCCACAGTTTTGAAATTTCTTTTTAGAGTTAATATATATTATTTTTTTTTTCTATGCAAAAAGTTTTATGTTTTATGACTTTATTAAATTTTTTTGCACTGATTAAGAGTAATGTGAAATATGTTGGATTTGCATATTCGTGGCAATTTAAAATAAGTATACAGGAGGTGAGCATAACATTTTTTTTCTCAGTTAGATGTGGACACTCGATTAGAAATTTACATACAGTTGGCGTTATCATAAGTTTAAAAAAAAAATATTAGATTAGTTATCTTTCACATTAATATTTTCTTGGATTGTGAACTTTGGCAAAATATTTAGTAAGCTTAGATTAGTTTAGCCTGGCATACATTTTATTTAGGCATATTACATAGCTCGAGTCATCATATCATGGTTACAAAAATATTTTTTTTCCCTTTTGGCTCTCGTTTGCTTTTGCAAAATACATAAGATGTACAACATAGGTTTGACGTATAGTTTTAAACTGTTATTTTTTTATGTTTCTCAATGACATGCATTCACATTAATACATTGTTTCTTTTTGTTTTTTTTTGTGTGTAAGTTTGTTTGCTTGTACTTCTGTCATGGTTTATGTGGGATACTTCAGTCATTGTGCTATTTTCCATGGGATAGCAAAATGTCTGAGGTGTGTATTTCGATCTATGGTTAAGCAAGTTGGCCGCTAGCTCAATCAGGGATCGGATATGTTTCCTAACATGATTGATGGAGTTACACTAATATTAATTTTACAATTGGAGTATTGTTTACATTTTAAAAATTATTTTTAGATTGCTAAAATTTCACCTGTAATTGTTTCCTAATGCTGATGATGGATAACACCTTGACACTAATTTACACTTTATTTCTAACTTGCTATGGGCAGATAGCATTGTTAGGTATTAATCACACATGTTTTTTTCCCTCTCATGCACATGGTTTGTGATGTCAGGTTTGGCCTGGTACTTCACACACACACACACACATTGACTCGTTCAGTTTTGCTGAATTTTGTTATATTTCAATTAATACTCACCATGGTTAAGGACATTCAGAGCCGTATGTGCATGTATACGTTTCTTTTAGCATCATTTGTGTTTAGCTTAAAAATTGCATTTTTTTTTACTGCATTCACAACTTCGTAGTTGTTTTTAGATAGACTTTCTTTCAATGTCAAGTATTTTTTTTAGTTCCTCTGTTTAAAAGTTTTGCAGAAATTATAACATAATGTAACTATTGTACATTGTTTACACAGTCATCTTAAAGTTTTTTTTACAAGGGATAATTAACCGGGTGTACAGTTTTAGACATGCAGCTAATGTACTGTTAGACTTCATTGTTTACGCGCGGCTGGTGACTCGTTGCAACATAAGGTATTTTTTTTAATTATAACTGACATGGTATTTGATATCGGTAAGAGTCTTTTTTATAAAATGTAGTCACATGCATAATGTGAGCTGTTAGGTACACTTTATTTTTTTTAAAGGGCTATTCACATATACTCATTAAACTAAATCTTTGGCATTTTTTTTCTTCAGATTTAAAATTTTTTTAATTTGTGAGTTCAAGTCTCACAGTTGTCTTGTGACGGATACATACATTCATACCACATAAGGTACATTGCTTGTTATTTTTGGCTAGCAATATGTTTTTTTTTTCTTTTCCTTTCATTCTTTTCATGGAACATGTTTGGCTTGCATAGCTTCTACAACTTTTAGCGTAGAGTTATACATTTTGTGCAAGCTTCTGTTAACTTAAGAAAGTAATGAATTTGGTAGATGCAGTTTTAGTTTCTTTTTAACCCTTAGTCAACCACTTATTCAACAGTTTTCTTTCACATGGAGTTCATATGTTGGATATTTGTTTGTGTTTCACAACAGTTGTGTTTTTAATACATTTTGGTACATTTTAATACATTTGGTACATTTTTTAATACATTTTATACATACATTACACTAGTTCATGTGTTGATTTACATATTTTGTTCATTTGCTTTTACACATTGTACTTTGCTAGCGATTTATTCGGCAGTATTTCTTTTTTTTTTTTTCTTACAAGTAGTTCATTGAGTAATACACACTGGCTGGTTTAGAGTTTAACCAGAGTTTACACACACATTACAAGTAGTTCATTTGTTTTTTAATCCTTATTCATTACATTTTGATGATAACTAATTAATTATGTAATTGAATCTCACTCGTATGCAAGTGTCTTGGGTTTTTACACATATACTGTCTGTTTATTTTGTTGGCAAATGCATAACAATTTGAGTTAATACATAGAGTTCATGGGAATTATACAATTTGTTCCTGTGTTTACTTACACGTTGTGTATGATTGCGTACACTTTTGTTCATGTGTTGCATTACAAGTAGTTCATGAGTTTGGGAGTTACCACCCCCCCCCCCCACACACACACATACAGTTTCTCCTTTTACTGTCCTATCTTTTAAATTTTACAGCATGTTTCAATATTAAAATACTTCTTTTTTAACTGTTTTTTTTGTCTTTGCATAATGTCAGAACATATCAATGGCATCTTCCCTTTGTATCTATACAAAGATTTTAATGTTTCTAGGAGTTATCCGTCACTTGACATATTAAACTACACATACATTTAGAATTTTTTTACTGTTAACATGTAACATTTCTTTACATTTTCATTGGATACTTCTTACTTGCAGGTGGCAGATCGAGTAAGATATCTTGTTACACTATACAAAATTGTATGCAATTTATTATTAATTTTTTTATAAGTTTGCCAGGGGTTAAATTTTGATCAATACACGGAAAGTCAGGATGGCAGTGTAAAAATTCATAGAATGCTAAATTATAACATACTGTGAATTTTTTTTGGAAACCGGGGACTTAGTTAAATTGCAGGAATCTAAAAAAAACTACCCCTTATTATTTAGGGCAGAAGCCATAAGCTGACGCCACTTGAATTCACAAAATTTCAATATGTAGGGCTACACTTGTTTGAGCGCGTGCAGCTTGCTCAATTTTTGTCTCTGGTAGTCCTGTGCTTTATGCACAAATTTCTGTAAGTTTCTTATGCCAGTAATGAAGCAACCTAAGATAATACAAATAAGCTTCAATTTTATGAAAGAATTCATCTTTCCTTAAAGTAACAATTTTTTTACTGGTTTGTTTTTGTCCTTTGTTTTTATTTGCTTGCATTTATTTAATATTATGATCTCATGTAAGATCAAATTTGTGAGAAGTCGTAAATACAGTAAATGCTTCTCTATATGAATAGATACATGACTAAAATGCTGGTACCAGCGCCACAAAAAAATTAAATATAGGATCCTCTGTTATCAACTAATGTGGCCATTTTATTTTGTGGAATATTTAATTAAAAAAAAGATTATTTTGAATATTATGAGCGCTCAGTCATGGACATAACACAATTCTTGTGAATTGTTTTGAAAGCAAGCAAATATATTTTTTTTCTACTTACTTATAGTTGTATAAAATATTTTACAGGAGCTAAAGGGTAATAGTTTCACAGATAACTTAAAATAGATTTCTTGGTAGATATCAACTTAAATAGTTAATTTTAGTTATTTTGTCTTGGTACACATTCTGTAAGTGCGAAAGTGGACAAAGGATTTTATGTACATATAAAGCTGCAACGTACACGTTTCAGCTTTCTTCTGTTGTGGGGGTGAGTTATGTGACAGCGTTTCTGTCCCATAGCTATCATTTTTATTCAAACTTTAATGTAAAACATAACTTTCTTACTTTTAGATCATATTACCTCCCTCCTCTTTCCTATAATGAAATTTGTGATTAAATTCATTTCTCAAAACCATCCAGAGTTTATTAAAGTGATTTCTTTCTTCTTTCTAAAATCATCTTTAATTCAAAGCGCTCAAATAATCATTTCCTTTTTCCCTTTCTCATTTTAATCTGTATCTACCCGTTACCGCTGCCTGTGCAAAGAAATAAATAAGAATTAAATAGCACAGCTGCTAGACTCATTTCATTTTCTTGCATTGGATTTTTTTCCCCGCCGCAGAGATAAGAAATTTTTGTCGCTACTAATACGTGAACGTTGAATATGTATTAACAATAAAAAGTAAAAATGAACGAATCTTATGGGAAGCATGTATTTATCGTGTTATGTGGTCGGGCTAAAAGCCAGATGTCTGGATTTTCTGCATTTTTCTCACCGAGCAATCTGCAGTCTGCAATTTCATGTAACAGTTAGTTGGGCAAAGGCCTATCTGCAAGATAAACAATTTCGGCTTGTCTGTTACTTTTCTCATCCTAGTTAGAAGCGCTTACTTGCAGTCCACATTTTTGCGGTAATGTTTATCGCCAAAAGACTTGGTACACTTTCGCGCGGTCACCAAAAGTTGTAAATTGGTGATGCTGTGCAACGCCAAGATTTCTTGATTTCGTGCAAAAAACTTCACTTCTGTTTCAGCTCTCGAGATGTAAAGTTGTCTAAAAAGAAAAGGCGCTTCTGCGTCCCATGTATTATGGGGTCTCTCTCTCTCATGTTGGCTCCACATGAACCACCTTTTTATAAGATTTTTTAATAAAGAAATAGTTCCTGTAATATGGTCGGAGTTTTTGTATTTTAAGCGAACCATCCCACTGAACAATATTACACTCCATGGACATTTTCCCTTCGAATGAGGACTTTTTATTTTTGCCGTTTGGCAACAGAAACTTTTTGTTTTTAGAACGAAAGAAGAATGATTTTGAGATGTGGGTTTTTTTCCCCCATCAAACCGAATTCGATATTAATTCATCTTATGTACATATGTAAATATAATTTGTATAAGTTAGCCATATAAATAATCTAAACTGAAAAGAGATATTTTTCTTCATTTCCGACGGTTTCGTGTGAATTATTCAAATTGCCGAATCTATCCTGGAATGAATAAGTTCTGATTCTAAAGAAGGCGGCCTACCTTGGATCGGTAAGAATTTTTTACTTACCTTTATAGATTTGTATCACATGTTTTATTGTGTATCTGATATTTTCTGGCGCCCGTAACAGCGACTGCCTAAAGTATTTGAGCCAGAATAAGAATTTCGTTGAATTAGAATCTTTATTGAAGTGCTTTGTTATATACGATAATTGCAACCATTTTTGTTTTTGATAAATTTTAGTAGTTATAATATTGATTTAAGAGAATGGATGCACTTAATAAAACAAAACGCACTACTGTTAGGTCTCAAACTACGAAATTAATTAATAGAATAGAAGCGGCAATTTCAGAAAATAGTGCCGATGAAGATACATTAGAACAGTTTCTCGCTGAGTTAGATTTGAAAGAAAAAGAGCTTAATTATCTAGATACTGAAATTCAAAAATCTAGTAAATTAGACGAATTAGAAGCTGAAGTTTTGAAATGTGATGAGTATAATTCGAATTTTTTAATTTGGAAAACGAAAGTAAAAAGGGCTAAATTGAAATTAGAAACTAAATCTAATTCGAATGTTTCTACTACAACAATAAACAAATCCGACGAAAGAGTTGTAGTTCGGGGGTTGGAATCCATTCGCATAAATTTACCCAAGCTAGTAATTGAAAACTTTGACGGCGATCCTTCGGATTGGCAAAGATTTTGGGACCAATTCGAATCTACAATTCATAAAAATGCAGAATTGTCTGAAGTAGAAAAATCAAATTATTTAAAGTCATATCTGACTTCAAATGCTGCTAACTCTATAAAAGGTTATAGTTTAACTAATAGTCACTATTTATCTGCAATAGAAACTCTAAAAGAACGTTTCGGTAAGAAGCAATTGGTAATTACCTCACACCTTCATAAACTTTTATCACTTAATTCAGTAAAGAAATCCAGTGACGTTTATGCACTCCGCAAATTGCTGGACACTTGCCAGACCGAAATTAGAAATCTGAAATCTCTCGGATTAGAGATTGAAAATTATTCAGCGTTACTCTCTCCCATTCTAATTAAATTATTACCTTCTGACATAGTGTTACAAATAACAAAAAATGTGGTAACGATGAAGAATTAAAAGTTGCGTAAATAATTGATTATTTGAAAATGGAAGTTATTTCCCGAAAATGAACTGCTTTTTTAATCTCTAATCAAGATTCTTCGAACGCAGACATTACGTCTGGGAGGCCAGTGCGCGACAAGCAGTCGCCGAAAATAATTCTTTCAGTATATGGCTTAATGAATGAAACGGTATCATTTTCTAAACAAAGTAAATGTCCGGAATGTAAAGAAAAACATTTTTTGATCGAATGTGAGTTATTTAAAAATAAATCATTACAGGATAAAAAGGAAACTTTAAAGCAGTACGGTTACTGTTTTGTTTGTCTCAAAAATGCAGGGCACATAGCAAAATATTGTAAAAAATTTATTAAATGCAGCAATTGTTTAAAACGGCATTATAAAATTTTATGTCCCGAAAAAGAAAATGCCAGATCACAAGAAAATAATGAAAGCACGACATTATCAAATAAAACTTGTAATTGCGCAGTATTAATGCAGACTTTAACTGTCCGTTTAGAATCAAAGGATCAAAATCAATACTTGTTAGTACGCTGTTTGATAGACACAGGTAATCAACGTTCGTATCTGAGTAAAGATATTATTAATCGAATGGGATACGAAGCAATAGGAGAAGAAAAAATGATTCACGGTCTTTTTGGTGATATTCAAGAAACACACTTTCATAAGCGATATAAAATATATTTAAGTAATTTAGAAGATACTTTTAAATGTAATTTTGATATCTATGATCAAGACAAAATATGTACTGAGGTTCCAAAAATAAAAAAATGGGCCTTGGATAAAGGAAGCTAAAAAATATGGGATAAAATTCACAGATTACGATGCATATACAGGGAAGCAAAAAATGACAAATGCACAAGAAATAAGTTTACTTATCGGAGCAGATATTTATGGAAAGTTATTAACGGGGAAAATTAAATCCTTGGATAGTAATTTAACTGCTATACAGGCCAAATTGGGGTGGACATTGATGAGTAAAACTAATGAAAAAGATACAAACGATTCCACAAAAGTTGTTTTATCCTTACATGTAAATGAAGCAAAACTCACAGATTTATGGCGCTTAGACACTTTAGGAATTCTTGATCCAGGTGACAAAGGGTCTAGTTTAGAACTCGAACAAGCCGTAAAAGAACATTTCAATAAAAATATTCATATAAACAATGAAGGACGTTATCAGGTTAGTCACCCCCTTTCCCCAGTGCTCGGAAAATTGCAGAACGTAGATTAAAAAACTGCGTAGATTCACTAAAGAAATCCGGCAATTTAGCTGCCTATGAAGCGGTATTTAATGAGTGTCTTCAAGAGGGCATTATTGAGGAAGTCGAATCAACTCCAGGAACGGAAGCTGAATTTTTTCTGCCACACAGAGCAGTAATAAAAGAAAATTCCACTACCCGAATACGCCTTGTTTTTGATGGGTCCGCTAGGGGAAAAGGCTCACCCTCTATTAACGATTGTTTGTTGAAAGGCCCCAATTTAGTAGAACTTATTCCTTCATTGATAAATCGGTTCCGATTGAAGAAAATTGGTGTAATATCAGACATAAGAAAAGCATTTTTACAGATTTGCTTAAATGAAAATGACAGAGCATTTTTAAGATTTTTATGGTGGAAGGAGAGAAATTCAGAAGAAACGAAAATTTTCCAACATTGAAGAGTTGTTTTCGGGCTTACATGCAGTCCCTATTTATTGGGAGCAACTTTGCAACACCACTTAAAAAAGCCACCTTCCTCTATGCAGGAAACAGCTTCTAAACTTTCAGAATCCTTTTATATTGACAATTGTGTTACTAGTGATGACAATGAAGAACAACTCAATAATTTTATAACAGAGTCAAAATGCATTCTCAGCCAAGCTAAATTTGACCTCAGAGGTTGGGAATACAGTTACTCTAACTCCTCAATGAAACCAGATTTTTCCTTAGAAAACAAAATTGTCCTAGTTTTAGGCCTACGATGGCTATTACCCTCAGCTGTTCTTTCCATAGATGTAAGGGAAATTAATAAAGATGATGAACCCATCACTAAAAGTAAAATATTGTCGGAAGTTCATAAAATTTTTGACCCAATCGTTTATACCTGTCCAGTAACTCTTTTCAGCAAAATACTGCTACAAGATTTGTGGAAAAAGGAAATAACTTGGGACTCTGAATTACCAACCTCGATTGCCCAAAAATTTCAGAAATGGAAAAATCAATTGAGCTCACTTAAAGATATTGCTATACCTAAATGTTTAATAAGTGACGCAGATAACATCGGTGATTTAAGTTTGCATGTATTCTGTGAAGCGAGCAAGGTAGCTTATGCTACATGCATATATTTACGAAATGAAAGCGTAAAATCAACATCATGTCAACTGATCCAAGCACGATGCAGAATAGCCCGCTAAAATGTGTTACCATCTCCAGACTTGAGCTCCTTGCATGTACGATTGGTGCATGATTATCTAAAGGGGTTAAGTCCGACTTCAAATTAGAAAATCTTTCAACTTTTTTCTGGACAGATTCTAGTAATGCGCTGTACTGGATAAAAAGAAGTGAAAACTGGGCTCCATTCGTATACAATCGTGTTAAACAAATTCGATCTCTTAGTAATCTAGAAAATTGGCACTATGTGCCCGGAACTCTTAATCCAGTCGATCTACCTTCCCGAGGATGTTCTGCGGAATCCCTTAAACAATCCCTCTGGTGGGAGGGACCTGATTGGTTGAAAAAAACTCAAGAAATTTGGCCAAAACGTAGTTTGAATCCAGATTTTGAAATAAATAACACTGAAAAAAGAAAGACAGTTATCAGTGCAGTAAATATCTCTCAAACTCCAATTGAGTTATATGAAAATACATCTTCATATTTGAAAATGATTAAAGTTACTGCTTGGATGTATAAATTTTTTGGAAATATCAGAAAGACACCGAATGAGCGAAATTTAGAGAAAATTTTAACATCTCAGGAAATAAATCACGCAGAACACGTCGTACTGAAATATGCTCAGAGGTATTTATTAAGTGAATCTAAACCATGTTACACCTCTTTACAGACTTTTACTGATGAGCAAGGTCTAATTCGTGTAAAAACACGAATCTCTATGCGAAAAGATTTCCATTCTTTCCGGTATCCGATAGTTCTGCCTTTCGATCAAAATATTACCTATTCGCTCATAAGAAGAAAACATATTGAACTTTTTCATGCAGGAATACAAATTGTAATGTCAGTTTTAGGTATTAAGATGCAGGCGCACAGTTCGAAAAATTATAAAAAGTTGCATGACATGCAGACGATTCACTGCCTCACCCGCTGAGACACCTACTGCTCCTCTCCCTGAAGAACGAGTCAAAGATGCTTCAATTTTTGAAAGTGTTGGTCTAGATTTATGCGGACCGTTATTTTTAAGAAATGGCTCGAAAGTTTGGATAGTTCTTTTTACGTGCGCCATATTTCGCGCAATTCATCTTGAATTGGTATCTTCACTTTCAACGGAAAATCTTCTATTAGCTATGAGAAGATTTATCTCAAGAAGAGGGAGACCCTCTATTAATATTTCTGATAACGGAAGAAATCTAGTAAAAGCATCATCAGAATTGAAGTCTATAAATTTTGAAAGCTTGCATAATTTTTCTATTGAACGAAAATTCAATGGAAATTTAATCCACCTTCAGCTCCCTGGTGGAGAAGTTTTTTTGAGCGCATGATAAGAATCTTGAAAGGTATTTTACGAAGAGTGCTTGGAAAGGCCAGCCTAAATTATGAAGAATTATACCCTGTGTTATGTGACGCGGAAAGTGTAATCAATTCTAGACCACTGACATATGCCGCAGATGATGATGATCTTGACCCTCTTAACCCCGCGATGTTCTTGCAAGATATCAAAGATTCGAGAGTTCCTGAATTTGACATAATTGATTCAACAAAAATGAAAAGAAGATTTGCTTATCAGCAAAAAATCCGAGAAGATCTTAGAAAACGTTTTAGAATAGAATACCTGGGACAACTTCGAGAAAATGCGGGGAGAAATAGGGAAACTGAGTTAGAAAAAGACGATATTGTCTTAATTGGGGACGATAATTCAAAACGTATTAATTGGCCTTTGGGAAAATTGAAGAATTATATCCCGGCAAAGACGGAAAATTCCGGGTAGCCAAAGTTAAAACCAAAACGGGTTCTTTTTTGAGACCCCTTAAAAGACTATATCCTCTTGAAATCAAAAATGAACTAATGCCTCCTTTTTTAGTAGACAGAATTCATGTTCCCATAGACGACGACTCTGTTCCTGCTCCTGAGCCCGAGTCATCAGATCCTGTCTCTGTAGCTGAACCTTTGGATAGCGTTCCTGCTCCTGTGCCAGTGTCTTCAGATTCCCCTTCTGTAGCTGATCCTCTGGATATCACCTCTGCTCCTGCTCCTGTGCACCAGTCTTCCATACCTGAGGATGACAATCGACGATCTCGAGCTGGTAGAAAACTGAAACAGCCGCAACGACTAAATTTATGAAGTTTTGAGCTTCACTATCCTGAACCTCAAAGGTGGAAGGATATTACAAAACACGACCTCCATGGACATTTTCTCCCGACCTCCATGGACATTTTCCCTTCGAATGAGGACTTTTTATTTTTGCCGTTTGGGAACAGAAACTTTTTGTTTTTAGAACGAAAGAAGAATGATTTTGAGATGTGGGTTTTTTCCCCCATCAAACCGAATTCGATATTAATTCATCTTATGTACATATGTAAATGTAATTTGTATAAGTTAGCCATATAAATAATCTAAAATGAAAAGAGATCTTTTTCTTCATTTCCGACGGTTTCGTGTGAATTATTCAAATTGCCGAATCTATCCTGGAATGAATAAGTTCTGATTCTAAAGAAGGCGGCCTACCTTGGATCGGTAAGCATTTTTTACTTACCTTTATAGATTTGTATCACGTTTTATTGTGTATCTGATACATGTATAAAATGATCTAAGAATGATTAAATTCCTATGTATAGTTTTTCCTCCTATAAAACTTTTTTATTGGAACGACTTTGACCAACTTTAACATTAAATATATCTTAAAATAATTATTCGATTTGAAAATTGTCTGCATCAGCGTGTTTATCAAACATTTCTCTATAATACCACCGATTTTCATATTTTTGTATGCAACAGTTTTTTTAATATTAACGAAGGAAGACCATGGGAAGAGTTCCATATCCTGTGCTGGTTGGCGCGATTGGCGAAGGAATCCAAAATGCAGCCAAAAAGCCATTTTAGCATTTTATAAAATTTTTCAAGATGGCGGAAAAACACGGTCTTTAAATATTTATAAACATATATATATATTTAATAAATGCATTATATGTGACATGATAAAAAAATACAATGTTTTTACAGATAGTATTATTTTTATGTATATATATTACATATAGATATGTACCTTATACATACATAATATATAGACCTATAAATAAATATTATTTAATATCTAATTTTATATATTCATTATATATGTCAAATTGAAACAAAACTTATACATTTTTCAGAAAAAAAATATGCTAAATAAAAAATACACAAAAAACATATGAATAAAGTCCATTTCAGAAAAAAAGCAACCTCAAAGGCTGAAGATCGCAACCACATCGATTCATTTAAGGGCAAAAAAAACTCGCTAAAAAAGCCACCATAGGATATGGAACTCTTCCCCAATCGCATTTATTTTTAAATTAGAACTAAAATGAGACAAGTCCTTTTTAAAAATAAAATTTTCTCATCCACGTCAATTGCAGAGAGGGAGCATGTTCAGTAGGTACGGAAAATATACTGTGGCAGGAACACATTTATACAGTTTACTCAACAAAGAATGGATCGGGAAAAACACTTTAGATAACACATGTACTTTGTTTTTATAAGTCAATAAAAATTCAGATTCTCCTGCTATATTTTTGCGTTTTTGAAATCTACGCCATGCTAAACAGAAAAGGCCTATTTTTTATAAATATGTATAAATTGTGACTAAATGGGTGTTAAAACAAATTAGTACCTTTATTTGAGTGTTTTTGAAGTTAAAACATGTACTATAATATAGATATTTTAATTATAAAATGATAATTTAGGAAAAAATATTGTAAAAATTTAGTTTTCTAGATATGGCGTCATTTTCTATCGAACTGACGTCACTTTTTAGCTCACAAGCTATCAAAGCCTGAGAGCTTATGTGCCCGCCGGTTCCGTATGTACGTACGTAACGCGATAACTCTTGATAGAAACATCCTATTTGCTTCAATTTTTTTTCAATTCCTACTATTAGCTCACACTCTCTCTATATTTATTTATTTATATATTTATATATTTATATATTTATCTTGTTCAAATTTTCAATCGTTAATAAAATACTCATTATTCATCCTATCAAGTTGAAATAAATTTTTTTAAACTTGTACTGGATGACAACTGATGTTAATACAGTTTTGTCAAATATTAATTAATTAATTAATTTTTAATTAATTAATTTTAGTTTTGCATGGGAAACAAAATGGCGGCCATTGGTTATTGAAGGTCGATGAAAGTATTTTCAATAAGGGTTTACCATAGGGGGACCCTTTTCTGTCGCCAAATACCGCCAAGTTTGTCGCCAACTTGGCGATATATCGCCAAATTTGGCGGCCAAAATAAGTCGCCAAAAGTGACGCCAACTTGGAGATATTTCTAATATTTCGCCAAATTCCCATAGAGTTCCATTGTAAACCTACTTGCTTATAGAAAATCAACAAATTGAGATATTTTAATGCAACAAAAACTAATATTAGCTTAAGGGATTATATTAAATTTTTCTTTGATGACCTAAGTAGGAATTGACTTTAAAAACAAAATTTTTATGTTAGTTGTTTCTAGCTTCGTTCTGATAAGGCACTTTCCTGATTAGTTTTGGAGGTTCATTGGTTAAGGATAAATGGGGAAAAGGGGGGTTAGTCCACCCCCCACCCCCCCTTAATTTAGATAAATGGGTTTTTCATGCAGAATTATTCGATTTGCTCCGAATTTGGCATACCGGTTTATTATGTTAAGGAACTTCTCTGATTAGTTTTGGGGTTAATTGGTTAAGGATAAAGGGGGAAAAGGGGGGCTAGTCCCCCACCCTTAATTTAGATAAATGGGTTTTTCATGCAGGAATATTCGATTTGCTCCAAATTTGGTATACCGGTTTATTATGTTAAGGAGCTTCCCTGATTAGATTTGGAGGTTTATTAGTTAAGTATAAAGGGGGAAACGGGGGCTAATCCCCCTTCACTTATTTTTTTGAGGGGCATTATTCTTTAAAATAAGAGTATAATATACAATTACTGCGAATATCCTGTGAGCTCAATGCAATCAGTTTAGCTGGGCACTTTTCTTTTTTATTATTGATGTTTCATTCTGAGTGGAAAGTCCTGACCTTTGAACTTAATCCTTGTTATTATTATCAATAAAGTGAATGTTCTATTTTTCAGTCATACGAAATAAATTTTCAGTAAAACCTAGTTCATTTTATTGTATTTATTGCCTTTCCCTGCGTATTATTAGGGAAATAATACACTTCTATTACATGTACGAAATAGAACACGTATTTTAATTTTAAAT
The DNA here is from genome assembly GCA_963932465.1 of Maratus speciosus. Classification (NCBI taxonomy): domain Eukaryota; kingdom Metazoa; phylum Arthropoda; class Arachnida; order Araneae; family Salticidae; genus Maratus; species Maratus speciosus. The sequence continues at coordinate 267,232,623 of OZ010786.1, forward strand.
GCTGAAACAATTTACTATATATCAGTCAAAATAACGCCAAATAAAATTCAATTTCGCAAATTTTAGAAATAAGAGTAGAAATTTTTACGCTTTTCACGAAATTCAGGTTAAGTATTATGACTGGTTAATATTTCGTAATCGAGTTACATGTCAAGTATTTGCTATAAACATGAAACTATACTTTTTTAAGCAGTAGTGCATGCCATACAAGTAGTGAGTCACATTTGTTAAAGTACGTCATCTAACACACACTCTGATTCATATAAGTAAAGATGGAATTTTGTAATCGAAATTTCACTTAACTGATATGCTAAAATTATAAACATAAAGTACAGAGTACAGTAGAAACATATACGTTTCTGATGCGTTAACAGGTGTAAGTTACATTCATTAAGATACGAATACGACAACTAGGGCACATCCCGATTACTGAATATTAACACATTATCACTTCAAAAAGATAAAATAGCTCAATGTTTTTTCGGCATTGCCATAAAGAAATTAGAAGTTTGCCAAAAGAAAAATGAATAAATAAAGCACAAGCTTTAATTGAACTATGCACAGAAACACTGAAATAGTAAGGATCTATAAAATTCTAATTTTTCGTCTCGAGGTTCCTTGCCGATAACCATGCTTCTTAGCGCGGATATTAATGAAGCAAAATCTAACATGCATATTCTAGGAAAAAGAGGAAATTAAAATTGGAGAAAGTTAGTGTGTTTGACACAAGGTTTGTTTGTACAATGAAGATGTTTGGCAGTCAGTTGCAGGTGATACATTTTAACTGTATTATATTATGAATATGAGATAAAAAGAAAAAGAAAAGAAATATCATAATATATTTTTAATTTGATATATTAACTAGCCATATCGAATCCTGAAACAATACATTCAAGTACTCTAAAACAAATATTTCTTCTTCGATTTAGCTGATTCTAAGAAAGAAACAAAAAAAAAATATTTTAAATGATTTGCAGAAAATAACAAGTTGGAAACTGTACGTCAAAACTTAGCAAATGAGAAGTGTTCGTACTATAACTAGTTTTATGAATATTCAGATGTTGATGCAATAGCTGTTGCACTCTTTTGCAAAAATGCACGAATACAAATTTTATTGCGATTACATATATTAAATTCAGTAATGCGGAAATAATAGGACTCCATCTTGAATAGGAGGTAATCACGATGACAACCTAGAATCATTACTTATCATGGGGTGTCATTGATCTAATTACGTATGATAGGATTTAATAGAATGAAGAAAATATTTATTAATATCTTTTTAAGTTTTGATTCGATTTTCATAAAATTTGAAATGACTCACAAAATTCTGCAACAATTATATATATTAAATTTCAAGCCATTCGTTTGGGTAGTTTTTACGCTGTTACATGCGGGCAGACGGACAGATGGACGGATCAAACGAGGTCTATAGGTGCTACGTATTTATATAATTATGATTACGATTGCACCTAAAAAGAAAAGAAAAAAGAAATATGAAAATAGGAGCATGCGTTCAAGAGTTACGTATAAAATTTACACAGACCGAAGCTTACAAACTAATTATAAAACCTCCTTAGTTGAAAGTCGGTTAATAAACGGGAATAAATAATTTTTTACTTAATTTAATTTTTTTATTTATTATATACGAATGTATAAAGTAATTAAACATTCGACGACACGTATTAAAGTGCCGAAATTTTTTGTACAGTTTGTCATTTAGAAAATATCTTTTGTCCTGTTAACTTCTCTTTATAAGTAACATGTATACATTTTTAAAACATTTATTTAGATATTATATATCTAGGAAATATGCCGCATTAATACTTTCATTATTTTCTGGAAGCTATTTTATGACTTTATTTAAGAAAAATTCAATTACCCACTCTTTTAGAAAGGTTAATCGAAGACTGAGTATTTCAATAAATGTGTTGTCCTTGGAAAAAAAAAACGAGCTGACACAACATCAATAAATCACAAAGGTGGTATTCCGCCCTCGCAAAACTATTAAAAATTGAACACTTCATTATTCATGCAGAAGAAAATGCCGGACGCTTTATACTGATGGAGGTGCCATATGTTTAAGCTACAAAAGAAAAAAAAATGTAATCGGTGGTAAAGTACTTAATGTGATAAGGTTTTTGAAAAAATATGATCCATTAAAGTAAAAATGTTTCAAAATTTATATGTGGTTGAAAACTTTCATTTTTATCAATAATTTATGTCAAACAGAAGGAAATTATTTTCTTAAATCGTAAAATGATTTTCTCCATTTGTTTCATTCGCCACCCAATCTTGTTTTGTTTTGTTTGTGCAGATTTAATTAGTGAAAGTCTATACATAAATTGGAGAAAAAAATTCTAGCTTTTCAATTCGGCAAAAAAATCTTGTTAGAGAATTTTATTTGGAACTGTTTATAGACGTTTGATAATTTTAAAACAGATTTAAAATTATACTATTTTATTACGGATTTAGAATATACCTACTATGTTTTAGAAATATTTACCTGTCACAATCTTAGATTGCCTTCAAAAAATAGATAATATCGCTCACCCGCAAGAAAAGTGACACATCTCGACAAAAGTAAATTTCACAGGGGACCCAAAAGGGGGGGGGGGGATTTGCATTATTTTACTTTAATATGAAATTAGAGCCCTTAACGCTGCATGCAGGAATAAAATCGTGCATACAAGCATAAAACCCTTAAGAATGAAGACGTAGGATGAGATTTAGAGGGTTGTGTAATTTTACCTTCCCACACAATCCATCCCTCTTCTGTGGTCACAAATGAACATATAAAGTGATTTTCCGTATAGCTACACTTAGCAAACTATTTGTATATTAAGACTCACCTATGACAGACCAATTCGTGGAGTAAAACGCAAAATGAATTTTTGCGAGATGTGTCACTTTTCTTGCGGGTGAGCGATATATACACAGTTACATCCATATACCGAATATATATATACTGTTGGAAATACTAAGCTCTTCAAAATTAGATAAAACTCATCATAAATCAAGATAATTGTTTTTCAAAAAATACTTAATGCCTGCAATAAATAACGCTGATTACTTTTTCACCCATCATGTTAGAAAATTAGAAACTTACTTCCTTGTTCATCTATTGATGTGTCAATCAAAACTGTAGAAACATTTACATTATAAAGTTGCAATTTTGACAGTACAAAGAACTATATTAATATTTTAGAGACTTTTAATGATATTGAGTGTTTTATTAATATATATATTAGGGTGGGTCGAAAAAACCGAAATATTTATAATCGAAACGTAATAGCGAGGAAAAGTTGCCTTTTGTAAAAAAGATAAAATACGCAAAATATTACACCGATTGGTTAATATCTTTTACCGCCGCAAGGTGTCCAAATTTCGAAAAAATCGCAAAAAACATACTTTTTGCAATTTTTTTTTTTAAATTATCCAAACATACCAATTCAATTTCTAATAGAACGCATTAGCCACGGCAAGATAGCAGTAATGTAACATTAACATTTCATTTTTGTGCCATCGTTGCTTTTACCTCCGCAACAGGGCCAAAATTTCTAAAAAATGTTAAAGTTTTTCATTTTTTCAATTTTTATAACTTTTGTAATGTTTTCAGATTTTTTACATTTCTAATAGGCTGGGAAAGGCATTTAATGTTGTTAATTTCATGTACATTGTTAACCATGATCACTGTAATTCTATAATAAAAATTGCTCAATGATAGAAACAGCTGCAACTGCCTGCATGTAAAATTAATTTCTCGCTGCTTGAGGCCACGTTTCACTTTGTTCGTTTTTTTTTGTAATGTACTCCTTTTACTCTATACTTTGATGGCCCTAAAGATAGAAATATCTGCCAGGTTAAAGAGGTGGCAAAGTTTCATCTTTGCGAAGTCAAGGAGGAACATATCTCTTTGATACTAGAACCAGGTCTCAATTATTTTTGTCATTTGACCCCCATCGTCTGGCAAGGCGACTTCTATATGCAATGACATTATAGATTTTTTGAAGAAAAATGAAATCCAAACTGTAATAATAATTGCAGTCGAATTTCGCGGAACTGTCTTCAAAACAGGATACAAAGGTGGTGTTATAGTAGGATTACTTGAGAACAACTCTTATAAAACCACTTTATTGGCTTCCTTGACCTCACTTCAATGAGATTCCACTGAGACATCTTTTCAAACATCTTGATGACGAAAAACAGGTTCTGTATCATATTGTGGCCCAATTGGTTGATCTCTTGTGATTTGCGAATTATTACCAATTGCAAAATTTAAGCCAATTTAATCTGATCACCAGCTGTTGATAAAGATGATTTGTCAACTGACCAGAAGTATATGCCTGAAATATTGCAAGCTCTTTCAACATGCGTGTATACAATTGACATTTTTGCTGAGTCCTTGGACAAATATTTCACGCAAGGTGGATCATTAATGCTATTCGAATTTTGAGACTCTACGTTGGAACAAAGAAACCCTCTTCTTAACTTGTCATACTCTTTGAGTACATCCTGAAAGTGTACTGCATCAGTTGGTTCACAATTAAAATGAATCACTCATGTTTTCCAGAATCTGTGCACTATAGTTAGTAACTTACGTTACTTGACAGATAATCTACGAAAGATTACAGTTACTGTATTTTCACGAAATGACTATTTCACAAATCACACAAACAGCCTCTTTGGAATGATAGCATATGAAGAGGAGAACATCAGGACCCAGCCATGAAGAAAATTGCAAAAGCACGAAGTTCTGTGGACTAGAATAGTGCCATCCGTCACTTTATCATAGCAGACTTCAACATTGAAGCTTAAAGTTGTATGGCTTTAGTCTACTAGCAAAACTGAAAACTATCGGAACCACCTGTTATGGTTTCTCTATCGACTAACAACTCTGGTGAGTTTAAAATGTTCGATTAATGATACCAGGTATTGTAACTTTCCTTGTCCCACTCAATAACTAGAAAGATGTGTGAAATTAGTCATTGAAGCGCTGGTAAAGTTTATTTACTAGAACAGAGGGAGGATAACATCTGATCAATTTTGGCCTCTCGAGGAATAATGGCCTCAACTGAAAGCAACTTATATTATAAAATTCATTTACATTAAATACTCCTTCATTTTAAATTTATCTAACCCGTTTCGGTTAAACATCTCTATATTTTAATTAACAAAATACTAAAACATTTTGCTCATTTTACATAATTTTTGTGGCATGAATTGGCCGTTATGAAGTAAAACACAGTAGATGAAGCGATCGTCAAGAAAAATGAATGATTAACTTTATTTTCAAGTCTATTACAAATAGTTATAAAAAATTATGATATATTAATAGATATAAAGTAAAATTATTTATTTCTAGACATATTATACAAATTATAAAAATTTAGAAAAAAAATGAAAAATTGAAAATTTTGAAATTTTTACAAAAAATATGGTGTTTTTGCGGCAAATAAAGATATGATTTCATCATAATGAACATTTACCGGGAAATTTCTCATATCTTCTTGTAGCTATTGCGTTCTATTAGAAATTATATTGGTATGTTTGGATAATTAAAAAAAAAAATGAAAAAAAAACATGCTTTTTGAGATTTTTTGAAACTTTGGCCCCCTTGCGGCCTTAAAAGGTATTAACCGATCGATTTAATATTTTAGGAATTTATTCTGTATTACAAAAGGCAACTTTTCCGCCCTATTACATTTCGATTATAAAAATTTCGGTTTTTTCGACCCACCCTAATATATATATAATCTAGAATTTATTTATGTCTTTTTAAAGCCTCAATATTGTTTTGTATTATTATTCTTCAGTGTGTGTGTAAAAATTTAATCCAGAAAGGAGCAAAAATGAATGCTCCAAAAAATGTAAATTGTGAAATATAAATATTTTAGTTTAAATCCAAAAGTGCTACAATATTCCTGAAATATATATAACATTAAAATACACAATTTTTAATAAAAATAAATCACAAGTTCTTATACGTAAACACACAGAATATTTCAGATTTATCATGGACTGAACCAACCTTTTTATTGGATATGCCAAAAGTTATCGTGTTGCCGTGGACGATCATGAAGAAGAAGGTAAGCAGATTTACCTTATCTTTATTATATGATTTAATGTGATTATTATTATATCACATTAGTCTCATTTTTTAATCATCCAACATATACAATGTGATTGGTAATTGTTTCTTCAATATTTTCAGCGATTGGAACATAAATAAATTTTCAGAAACATTCGAATGAACAATAATCACATAGAAACACTGATTTAAAAAGCAATCATTTTTTAATTACAATCCTTATTATTAATATTGATGTTAAGTAATTTTTCATTGAAAATTATAATTATTAAAATGTAAAGTTTACATAACGTTCATAACTTCTCTATCTATATTAATTTCTTTATACTGGAAATGGGCCTCTTTATAAATAATATCTATTATCTTTAAAATGTATTTTTTTTAGTATTTACATTTCTGGAATTTGATATGCTGTATTTTATACTTTCCATATTTTTCAGGAAATCTTTTATGATCTTATTTTTAAAAAAATTCAATTTCCTAGCCTTTGAAAAGATTAATGGAAGATTGAGTGAGTCATTGAGTGCATTCAACTTGAAAAGAAAAAAAGCAGACCACAACATCAATAAATGACAAAGCTGGTATTCCGCCCTCAAAAACTATAACAAGAAAGAAAAATCATGCGTTAAGGATGATTTTGTCGTGGTTTTGGCGATTAAGCGTGGTTTTGAAACACTTTTCAACACTTGTTGTATGCTAGATTAATATTAGCACAATTATTCTAATTGGTAAACAAACCATATTAGATGTAAATATTAATAAAAAAATATTAATCTAGTGTAATTTCGTATCCAGCGATTTCTGGAGTTCCTTTACCTGAGATTTATTCTGTTGAGCTGAACCAGGTTTCAGACCAGATGCTGTAATCATCAAGGTTAGCTGGGTGAAAAAGTTCGACCAGAGTCATCCGGGATAGCTCAGATGGCAGAGCACTGGCGGCTTCCGCCAGGAGATCCCGGGTTCGAATCCTGGTCCGGACATTTTTCGCCCAGTTGGAATTTTACAACTTATTGTATGCTTTAAGAAAACTTCGTTATTTAGGTAAATAAGATAAATAAAATAACCAAGTAAACATTTTAGAAAACGCATAAAACATTTAAAAAACTGATTTCAGCAGTTACCGTCCATAGACAAATATGTATTCCAATTCTTTTGAACAGCCCTGTATTTGGTCTGTAGGTTGATATATGTAATGGGAAAATTTAGTTTAGCAAGAAAACGCATAACAGGTTCAAATTTCTCTTTCAGCAATTTATACTAACAGATAGAAACATAGGGGAGAGTGGCCAAATTTGGACCACTTCACTTATTTTCAGGTGTACCTCACTTAATTTTAGGAATATCCGCAAAACATCATTAATCGGGGTCAATCTATTCATCTACTAACTAAATAACTCTTTACATCAATTTCTTTTTGAAAATCTTAAATTTTATTTTAATTTTAAAAAAATGTCAAAAGTGGTCCAAATTCAGCAACTGGTCGCCTAAGTTGGACTCCCAATCTCCTAAATTGGACCAAATAAAATGACTAGGTTTAATGACTACGGAATATAATTAATTTTATTAAAAGCAAAGTTTGCGATTAATGAAACAATCAAACAAAACAACAACAATGAAATATAATAAAATCAAATATCAGAAAATAAGAGTAATTAAAAAGCAGAAAAACCAACGTTTAAAATGCACAAATAATATATGAAAAGCAGCAAACAGCTGTTTCGAATCTACTAGCGAGATTCTTCTTCAGTGCAAAAGGAACAGCGTGCTAGAAAAAGCAAGGCTGAGAACTTTTCTAGGCTTTTCAAGGCTTTTTCTAGCACGCTGTTCCTTTTGCACTGAAGAAGAATCTCGCTAGTAGATTCGAAACAGCTGTTTGCTGCTTTTCATATATTATTTGTGCATTTTAAACGTTGGTTTTTCTGCTTTTTAATATTGTTGCACAAAGGCTTTATTTGCTATTTTTAAGAGTAATTGTTTTAAGTCAAAATGCATTCAAAATATAAATCAAAGTTATCAGTAATTAAAAATAGGAATTATGGAAACGATTGTCAGTTACTTGAATATCCTGTAAGGAATGATGCAAAGTTTACACATGAATTTCGTTTATTGATTTTTTTTTTCTCCAGCGCATACAACATGGAATCGTATTAGGCAATCTGAACATGGAATCCTTTCTGCTATTAGGTAGCTTTCATTACAAAAAGCTACCTATTCCAGCCGTTCGGAGGAAAGCGATTTCAAAAAATTTTGGTATATTTTCATCGATCATGATCCCCAGACCCCGAAACCACATTCCATTCAAAATTGATATATATATATATATATATATATATATATATATATATATATATATATATATATATATATATATATATATATATATATATATATATATATATATATATATATATATATATATATATATATATATATATATATATATATATATGTTTTGCACCCTCTTTTCATAATAATTTTCATAGTCATTCACTTTTATTAGATATATATATATATGGATCCATATATATATATCTGATAATAGTATCATGAATGAAATCAATAGAAGAATAAGAAATGGATGGAGTGCTTTTGGGAAGAACAATATTATTCTGAAGAGTAGCATGCCCCTGTGTTTGAAAAGAAAGGTATTTAACCAATGTGTTTTGCCTGTCCTAACTTATGGAGCAGAAACATGGACGCTAACAAAACGGATGGTACAAAGATTACAAACAACACAGAGACGTATGGAAAGATGTATGCTAGGTATAACTAGAAGAGACAGAAAAAGAATAACCTGGATAAGAAGTCAGATGAAAGTTTTTGACATCATTGAAAGAATTAAATGGCTAAAATGGAAATGGGTTGGGCACATCGCAAGAAGACAAGACAATAGATGGAGCACAAACACCCTACAGTGGTATCCCAGAGATGTAAAACGGCCAAGAAGACGACCTCAAGTAAGATGGAGTGATGAAATCAGAAAAGTAGCCGGTGTAAATTGGATGACTAAAGCACTAGACAGGAAACATTGGAAAAATCTGGGGGAGACCTACATCCAGCAGTGGATTGAAAACGGTTGATGATGATGATGATATATATCTATATGGATATATATATATATATATATATATATATATCTGACGTTTGTCACACTGTAACTCTCGTATTTATGAACCGATTTGGAAGTAATTCGGTGTGTACATAGTACATATCAATGTCTCGACCGAGTTCGTTGGCCAGCTTCATCCGCCCTTTTGTTTCAAATGGCGGCCATTTAAAATTTTTTTTTTAATTTAAAATTTGAAATGTGGTACAAAAAAATTGAAAATGTAAAAATATTTTTTTCTTATGTATTTGACCTTTATACAAAGATTCCGGAGCAGTTTTTATTTTGTCTATATCTTAAAAAATGGCTGAGTTATAGCATTTTGAATTTCTAGCATGGCTGACATTTTGAAACGTCCTGAATTTTGTCACGCGATAAAAGGCGTATTTATGAACCGATTTGGATGTAACTTCGTTTATACATAGTACATACCAATGTCTCGACCGAGCTCGTTGGCCAGCTTCCTCCTCCTTGTTTAAAAATGGCGGCCATTTAAATTTTTAAGAAAAATTTAAATTTGAATTGTGGTACCAAAAAATTAAAAATTGAAAAAATATTTTTTCTTATGTGTTTGACCTTGATACAAAGATTCGGGAGCGGTTTTTATTTCTTCTATATCTTAAAAAATGGCTGAGTTATAGCATTTTGAATTTCTAGCGTGGCTGACATTTTGAAACGTCCTGATTTTTGTCACGTGATATTAGGCGTATTTACGAACCGATTTGCATGTACCTTGGTTTGTACATAGTACATACAAATATCTCGACCGAGTTCGTTGGCCAGCTTCATCCGCCATCTTGTTTCAAAATGGCGGCCAATTAAAAAATTTTAAAAAATTAAAATTTAAAATGAGATACCAAAAAATTGGAAAATGAAAAAGATTTTTTTTTGTATGTATTTGACCTTAATACAAAGATTCCGTAACAGTTTTTGTTTCGTCTATATGTAAAAAAATGGCTGAGTTATAGCATTTTGAATTTCTTTTGTGGCTGACATATTAAAACGACCTGATTTTTGTCACGCGATAACAGGCGTATTTATGAAACGATTTGGATGTAATTTGGTCTGTACATAGTACATACCAATGTTTCGACCGAGTTCGTTGGCCAGCTTCATTCGCCATTTTGTTTCAAAAGGGTTGCCATTTAAAAAAAAATTAAATTTAAATTTAAAATGAGGTATTAAAAAATTGGAAAATAAAAAAGATTTTTTTTTATGTGTTTGGCCTTGATACAAAGATTTCGGAGCAGTTTTTGCTTCTGAAAATTTGTTCTTTTGTTTCTAACTTAAAAAATGGTTGAATTATAGCACTTTGAATTTCTAGCATGGTTAACATTTTGAAACGATCTTGTATTTGTCACGCTATAATACACGTATTCGCCTATTTCGATGTAAGAAGGCATGTGGATAGTATACATCAATATCTCGACCAAGTTCGCTGGTCAGCTTCATCAGCCATCTTGTCGGCCATTAAATAAAAAAAAAAATTATATTTAAAGTGAGGTGCAAAAAAATTAGAAATTGAAAAAGGTTTCTTTCTTAAGTATTTGACCTTGATATAAGGATTCAGGAGCATTTTTTGTTTGTTTTTATCTTAAAAATAGGCTCAGATATAGCAGCTTTAATTTCTAATATGGGTAACATTTTGAAAAATCTGATTTTTGGAATGCGACAGCACTCGGATATATCAACCGATTCCGATGTGAGTGAGCATGTGCACAGCAATTACTAAGGTTTCGACCAAGTTCACTGGTTTGCCTCATCCGCCATGTTGTCTTAAAATGGCAGGCACTTTAAGAAATCGCCAAATTTGGCAGCCAAATATAAGTTACTTTAAATAAAAGCTGCTTGGATAAAGCTGACTAATTTCGCAAAATTCTCATTCATTAATGATTTAGTATTAATAAAAATTAGTATTGAATCTCCTATATTCGGTTTCCACTAATTGAGCTTCGTGTGTTTGAATAATATAAGTTGTCTTTTTAAAATAAGGAATATGAAAGCTACCTCTTCCTTCCGGCACTGGCCGGAAGGACTTTTTTATTTTTCTTACATATTAGGCAAAACCAATCATCACTGTCTAGATTTTTCTTTTTAGATTCTCAATTATCAGTCTCTTTTCTGAAACAGAAGTTTTCTTTACATTATGTTTCTAGTTCTCCCCTTCCATCATTTTCTTGCTGATTGCATTACGCCTATTTTTTAAAACTTGATCTTCCAATTGCTTTTGTGCTGTGGCAGCTTCCTTCTTGTTTTTGTTTTTTTCATTTCAAGGTTTACTTTATAGGGCGAAGATGTTAACACAACTGTTTTTTTGACTCACTCTGTAATTTAATTTAACTGAATTTAGCAAGGGGGATAACATTTCTAATGATTTTTAGGCTTTTAGGGAGCATTTGTAGCTACAGCCTTCTTGCAGGCCTATTTCTTCACAACTTACTCTCTCCTTTTTGTTTCCTGTATCTTTAACAGCTTTTGCTGTCACGGGTGTTTTTCTTCCAGACAATTTATCTGAATCTTTTTCTACATAATCAACATTTTATTAAAAATGTATTTAAAAAATATGTTCTATTGAAAAATACGCTGCGATTAATCAAACGCAAACATTACATATTCAAGCAGTGTGCAACTTGCATGGAGATATTAATCCAGTATAAAATATTAAAAAATAAACAAATAGTGTACAAAGCCTTCGAAATTCATTACTTACTTTACACATTTATGATCGTATATCTGGTCCAATTTAAGCAACTTAAATCGGCCCAATTTAGGCAACTGCGCCATTTTTTAAAACAGATAATCTCAAGACTGAGAACAAAAACTAAATCAAACAAATCCGCGTGAAAAATATGCGCAATAAACAGATGAATTTAGATATGTATATGAAAAGATAAAAACTTACCTTAGTTTTAAAGTATGCACTCTTCCTGTAATTAACGGCAGAATGGCAACGGTCCAATTAAAGCGGCAGTCCAAATATGGCTACTCTCCCCTACTTGAATACTTTTGTACAACGCCGTAGTTTACCTAGAACCTTTATTACACGCCACTATCTAGCTAAAATTTAATTGAAACTAAAACGCTCTTAAAGCTACTGAAATCACATTTCCAGAAATTATCATTTATAGACGGATATATATCTAATTCTTTGCATAACCCTGTATATCCTGTATATCATTTTATCTGTATTTTAAAAACATTTCTTAGTAAACTAAATGCAGTTCAGCGTAAAAATGAATAACACATTTAAAACCTACCTTTAAGCAATTTGCGCTCATACCCAGTAACCCTTACGAATTCTTTTGTGAAGCCCTGTATATGAATTATAGCATTTATATACACCACATACTATGCATAAATATACTGAAACATAAAAGTGCATATCATAATTAAAATGCATTTCCATCAATCATCGCAAATGTACTGTACTTCGGACACAATATAGTATCTGAAATCTTTTGTGTGTCCCTATAAATACTATGCACTTCTCATTATGCATGAAATAACTTACAGTGAACCTCAGCGACGTATATGAATTTCATTATACATGAAATAGTTTAACATAATTAAAATACGCCGCAAACAATCCCCACCATATCATCATGTAACGGGATTCTTTTGTGTGGCCCTGTAAATGATAAATAAGTATTCTTTGCACAACTTATTCTTCAGAATGCTTATTCTAGTGCAATTCGTAAATTCCTATCAGTTACTTTATGCTTGAAAGTGTGTAACATCATTAAAAATCATCCGAAACGATTTTTTACCATTTGCCGTAATGTAACGAAATACTTTTGACTGTTCCTGTAAATGAACTAAACATGATATAAACTTCATTTGAAATAGGGAACATGCTATGGTAAACGTCAGACAAATCGAAGTTATAAACACTTTTCAACTTTGTTGGAAAGTGTTAAAAAAGGTACCTGCGAGAGAAACAGATGTAGTCATTTTATACTGATAATGGAACATTATGGTTCAGTTAGAAAAGAAAATGAGAAGAAATAAGTGTTAAAGTAATTGATATCGTTTTCTTTTAAATTATATATTAATTTATTAACATAAATCTATTTCTAAATAAAATATGTGGTCGAAAAAGCTAACTTTTAGCAGTAGCATATGTCAAGCACAAACAAATTATTTTTATGAACTTTAAAATAATTTTCCATTTGCTGCACTTTCCATAGAGTTTTCCTTATGTGTGAATAGAAATATATATATATGAGATAAAAAAAATGTTTCTGGCATTTCAGTCATGAAAATATGTATATTGGTAAACTTAATTTACAAATGCTTAGGCATTTTTGAGAATTTTAAAATACGCAAATTGTGTTTATTTTGTTCTCAATTCATTTTTCAAGTATTTTTGTAAAAGAATCTCCATTCGGCATAAAAATGCAGTAAACTGTGTTTAAAGCGGAGTCGGTCAAGACTGAGAAAATTTTCCGTCGTAGACAATATTCCGCCTAGTACAAAACTGTTAAAAATAAATAAATAAATACATAAATTAAAAAAATGCGCTTGTCACAAATTTTACACGCTCGTAATCTTTTTTACCGTTCTTTAAACTGCAAAAGAGAAAAAAAATAGCTTAGTTACTAAATTTATTCTTTTTATCAATATTGTAAAACATCATTTGAATACAAATATGTAGGGGAGACTAGGGAAGCTTGACCTACGTTTTACAAATGATTTTTTATTTTTTAAATATTGAACGTAGAATAAAGTTTTATATATCATTTTATCCATTATACAATCAGTTATCAAAATAAAATTGCTACATAAGTAAAACATATACGAAATTTGAAAAAAATGATTGATTTTATTCATAAAAAATAATGGGTCAAGTCTCCCCACATATGGGAGATTTGACCCACTATATGGGAGGCTTGACTCATTTTGTTTTATGTTGCACTATTTGTGAAAAGAAATAAAATCAGTTTAAAAAAAGCAAAATAACTTTATTCTACATGCTTTTATTATCATAAAAGATATTTTTTAAAATATGAGGCTTAAACAAACCTGTTAAGGGGCAAACGCAAGTCAGAGGAAAAAAAAATGTTTTAAACAGGATTTTGTCTCAGCAGGTATAATTGTACAGCTGGGAAAATGAAATGTTAACAATTAAGGCAGTATTCTTTTAGAGACAGGCTCCGTTTTCATAGTGTTTCATGTTATTGTGCCCGGATTTAGGAGCCACTGCCCCGCTTTTGTTTGTCTCCTTGTCCTATTTTTTGTGACAGTCGACCTGACAACTCTAGTTATCACATAGTTTGGCTTCATCTCACTGTATTCACCCTGGTGAAATTTTTCTACATACCTTCCTAAAGTTTTTCGATCCATGTTACATACTTTTTCAACCGCATGGGCACTTAGCTTATCATTAACATGATTTAAACCTTTAAGGGGCAAAGTACTTTCAATACTAAAATATTGAAATAAATGACTGGCGCCGGAATTTATGAACAAATTTATTTGTAAGTAAGAAAAAGACTATATTTCACATACATGTTAAATGAAAAGAGTTTAGCAAATTTCTGGTGTCATTGTGATGTTTCGGAATTAAAATTAAATGGTTTTATAAACACACCTCTGCCCCTCAAAGGGCTAAGGCTGCTGCTTTCATCCTTTCTAGTCTTTCCCACTGTTTCTATTTACCTAAGTTGTATTGGAAGCAATATTTAAATGGGAAAAATGTTCCTATCAACTTTCCCATTTTCTAGCAATTTTTCACATTTTCCTATAGTCAGTTTTAAACATTTTTCCATCACACCATTTTACTGAAGCTTTACAGAATGAATTTACATTATTTTATGTATATACCCTAAACTTTTCATTATGCACTGTGTATAATAAAAAGATTTCAAAAACCACTTAATTGAGGGAGACTTGAGCATCTGGTCAACCCTCCCGAACACTGACTGGGTCAAGCGGCCCTACACAGACCTTTTCTAAAGAATTCCACATTGTTACGTTAAGCCTGACTTACTGTACAGTCTTTATTCCTGGAATGAAAGATCGATATTTCTGCATTACTTTAAACCTACTTACTTAAACTCTATGATATAATTTATTTGATAAGAGCTTTCACAATATTTCTAAAAAACACAACTTTTAGGTTGAAAACGCCTCACAGTTGATTTTTTTCCATACCTATTTCGATTATCTCTATGTAAAAAAGAGTGTTGTTTGAGCAATCCAGTAACTTTGGTTGACACCTATTGATAGAACTCTGAAATTCTTTTAAATATGAAAATTGATGGGTGGGTTAAGCCTCCCGTATGGTCAACCGTCCCTAGTCTCCCCTACATTAAGAATCCATACGACATTGATTGAATTCTTAAATTTAATGAAAAATATTTACGCTAACAATTACATGCCTAATTTTTCACATAGTAATTTAGAGAGTAGGAAACTAATGTTTTATGAATTGTTTTTTTTTTCTTTCTGTTTAACAAGCATTCTTAAGTAACGCATTATAAGTCTGCATTTATCTATTAATCAATTTCAGAAAATATATTTTTTCGGAATGAAATTTAAAAACAATTATGAATCGTAACCTTTAATTTTTTTTTTTCTGGAATCAATTTTTACAAAATATTACTTTAAATAATTACTTTAAATATGGGAAACCAAAATTTCAACGATTTCCGTCAAGTAGTTCATAAGTTAAGCTTAACCTCTTGCCTGTGGAATATATATGAGAAAAACGTGTCAAAAATGGAATTTATTTTTGTTTGCTATAATTTTGTTCTGAACTGCAAAATTACAAAAATCCGACAAATAGCGCGAAACTGCCGAATTTTTCGCGGGAAAGTATCTGCATCTATTGGAAAAATGGTAAATAAAATATTATGCATTGTACGAACTGATTTCGGGTTTCACGGAATTGAAAACACCAAATTTCTGTTGCCCGAACTCAGGTCGGGCATTCCAAAATTGGCGCAATTGCGTCCCAGCAAGGGGTTAAAATAATACCTGCATTGAAATCTGCTTTGAAGCGATTACAAAGGAATTTAACATTACGAGTTCTAAGCATTAAACTTTCACAGTTTCTTAACTGCTCAACTTAATGACATGTCGTTTGGTATCCTAAAGTAAAATGTATCCAAAAATTCAAATATTATGTAATAAACGGTCAAGTACGAGCACTACTCGCGCTCAGAGGGTTCCGTTAATAAAGACATGGATTATTTATTGTATTATTAAAAAAAATCGTTGCTAAAAGGATAATAAGATTTCGTAAAAACAATACAACGCACGTTTAGGTATAGCTGTATATAACAGAAAAGATTGAAAAGTATGAATGGGTATACCATAAAAGAGCAAAAGAGATATGAATCCTAAATAATATCAAATATTGCCATTTTTTTTATCTTATCCTAATCCCTTTTTTATGAACTTAATTCGCTACTGACAGTAAAAGTAAGAGCACACTTAAACTTCATTTGACATTTCATAAAGTTAAATTCAGCGTAGTAATAATCTTTTCTTTTTACAATGTAGCTAAAACACAACCCTCGTTCGAAGTTTAAACTTGGCATTATGCTAAGTGCGTTTCGAAAGGATTTCGCAAATTGCAACGCCACACAGTGGGATGTTTTGATGACAACCTAGGTGGACAAAATCCATTTTTACGATTACCTAGGAATTTGACAAAACCGTGTGTACTGGTAGGTGAATGTCTGTATTTTCAAGATACGTACTAATTTTGGCGTAAAAATCAGAGGTGTCGATTAATTGGGACCGTAAAGTAGCCATTCGTGCAGTTGATTTGAGGGAGTTTCAAAAGTGGCACTAGCTAACTCCAAGTCCACGTCGTGACTGTTCTGTTTTATTTAAAAGCACGAGTTTGCTGATCTAAAGTCACAGCTTTGTCAAAGTTAGATTTAGCCAATTTTTGTTTTAAAATAAGCGATAATAAACCCGCTTTGCCGCTTTTTTCAGAGGTTAAAGTTCTGGATGATCCTTGATGTTGTTTACAAATTTCATCTTGACTTTTAACAAATTATTCAGCATTATTCAGCAATAAGCATTTTTTAAAATCAAAGTGCCTATTCTCTAAAGTATTGAAAAATTAAACTAACTCTTGCAGATAGTTGCAGATCAGTAAGTCTTTATTAATAAACAAGCATCATATTAACTTCCAGTGCATGTATGTATGTTGAATTCAAATCTTGAAAGTCAAATTTAAATCACTTTTAATTATCCTATTGAACCGAAACAATGAAAACATGTGTAATTTGAATGACAATACAATATTATTATGATTTAAAGAACGTAGAAGTTTGTTTAGAATACTTTTTCTACAGGGCTTCACAAAAATTTAGATTAAAACTTGAAAGTTAATTTTAAACCAATTTCAAGAATCTGATAGAGTTGAAACTTTGCACAGGAAATGTAATTCTGATGACAATGCAATATTATTATAATTTATGGAACGCAGCAGTTACGCTTTTTTACAGGGCCACATAAAAGATTAGTTCAAATCTTGCAAGACAATTTTAAACCATTTTCAATTATCTGATTGAGCTGAAACTATGCCTACATGTGCTTTTCCCATGACAATCCTATTAAATTATAATTTTACGAAGGTAGAAATTATGCGTTTTTTACAAGTCTACACAAAAAATAGCGGATCGATTCTTGCTAAAAAGCAGAAATTTTAATTAAATTTCTACAAAATGACTATAAGTTATAGAGATACACAATAGCATTTTTTAAATTGAAAACAAACTGCTTAGCAGTTGTATTTCTTTTACAGGGACACATAAAAAATTCGAATACATTCGAATTTTTCGAATTACATTTCTACATTCAATGCAGAAATTTTATTTTAAGTTGAATAAAATTTATATAGGTTATTCACACAACAGCATTTTTTCAACAGAAAATAATTTTGGTAGCATTTATATGTTTTACAGGGTACCACAAAACCTTAAAGTTTTTTTATTATGATTTTATTTAAAAAAAATTATTTTTCAGAATGATTACACAATTTTCTCGAGAAATTGTGAGTAGACAAAAATACAAAAAAGAAATGAATGTTAACTTACATGTGTGCATTAAATTGTTTTTTACTTAATTGTAAAATAAGTATGTTTAACGCATTATTTGAAAAGCATTATACAAGGTACCCACTAAACTCCTTCCCACGCTCTTAATTGCCGAACGGTTGCAGCTATACTCAGAAAAGTTGTGTCTAGGTATAGTAAAGTGGCTACGCTCTACCAGATGACACCACTTCCAGAGACACCTGGTGCAAAACAGCTGAGTTAGTATTCCTATCTCGAAAACGAGATTCATGCTCAGAACGAGATTCTTTTAGCATTCATGTTCTCAAGGTGTCCTTTCGAACTAAATCGACGATGCTCTACAAATTTGTCATTGTCTTTTACCCTATATTTCGAACCGTTTTCGCAATAGGAACGTTAATGCCACCATCTTGCACAAAGTGTTCTCATTTTGTCGGTCTCATTTAGTAGCGCATAACCTCTTTACTATATCTAGACACCACGTTTACGAATACAGATGCAATCGTTCGGAAATTAAGAGGGTGGGAACGGATTTTAGTGGGCACCCTGTATTTCTATTTTACGACATTGTTGATATATAACCAAATATTTATCACTCTTTGAGTATTTTATTAGTGATGCTTTGAAAAAAACAGCAAAAACTAATTAAACTTCAACGAAATAATTCTGTCCAACTAGATCGTCAAAACGTCCCACTGTGCGCCGCCTTTGTCCGCTCTGCGTTTTCCCAGATATGTTTTTAATTAATTTTAAAAGACAGGGAAGCGTATTGAGAAATCCACTCAATGCAAACTAGTCGCGAATCCCATAGTATTTATGCAATTCATTTTAATTAAATTAGTCTGTTTTTAACAATTTAACGTTTATTGCTTTTATAGTGATACTGAGCATTGCGTTACACAAATATATCATTAAAATTTCCTATCTAGGCTCTAAAAGCAGATGGTATGTCCAAACCGTCCGTGTCTTTAAGGGTTAATGTCCGGGCTAATTACCGACGATTTTTTTTTCGAAAATCATTACCAACAATGTTTTTATACTACTGCTACAATAGGTACCCCCCAGCGCTCCTTAACATCTTTGCTGAATACCCGCAAATCGAAATTTGTATGTAACGAAAAAATGTCCTTTTCTCAAAAACTGTGCGACGTAGGGTAATCTGTATAATTTTCCTGCAAGACATAATTTAACGTCTACTACCTCTAATTTTTTCATAATTTTAGTTTCAGTAGTTTCGGAAATAGTTGGGGGGGGGGCATATTTTTGCGCTACATTTTCGAAGATATCTCTGAAACTATAATGCCTATAATTAAAAGAAATGTATTTTTGAGTTCAGCGTTACGAAAGCTTTCACACGATATAAAAGAAAAGATTTTTTTTTAAGTAACGGAATTAACCCCTCTACATTTTCCCTAAATATACTTATGAATGTTTAATAATCTGTAAATATGTGGGTTAATACTTTTTATTACTTCCCCCAATTTGAATTTTCCACGTTTATAATTTACGCGTAAAATGGCTGTGACTGACAGACACAGGAGTGATCTTATAATGGTTCCATTTTTACTTTGTGAGTACGGAACCCTAAAAATTAGGTTTTTGTAATGAAATAGTTTCGTACAATTTCACTATAAAGACGACTCTTTCAACTCAAAGTACTCGAATATTGTAAAAGTTATATTTTACTGAATACTTAATAAAAGTAATTGCTTACCCTTTCTATTATGTTGAACAAAATCTAGGTTCTTCGGGATGACCGTACATTATTCAACGAATAAAACTGCATTAATTTTAAGCATTTACATCACTTTATTAAAGGAAAAACTTTGGCGAACACATCACATAAAAATATATTCACTCAATCAAAACAGAAAATAAAAGAAAACATTCATTTTCCTGAAACGCACATGTCATTTCACTTCAGTTCACGTAAGATGTAACAACACTCATAAGTTTTCGTAACAAAGTACATTTGTACTATCGTATTTACTCGTGTATAACGCTGCGCGCTATACACGGGATAATGTTTTTACTGCTGGATGTAATCACATGATATACATATAAATATATTCAAAGAAGAACTTAAAGCTCGATAAATCTTTCGTAATAGAAGTATTGCTGCATTTTTATTTCATTCCTTGCATTTTTTATACAACAGCGCTAGTAACGACATTTAAACACTAAATAACCTCATCGTCACTGGCACAGTTAATTATCCTTGTAAATCATATCGTCTTCAGTTCCATCCATCTGATTGAATATTCCAGTCGCTTTGAAGCTCGATGACAACATCTAAGCGCTGCAGCACTTTCGTCATCCCATCTGGTATCACAACGAAATCACTTGAGCGAGGAATTTTCACTTTTACTCCAGGTGTCATTTATCCACGGAAGCTTTCCAGGACCGTCCATCGATGACTGACGTAAAACACCTATTCGACGTTCCCACGTTATTCCATTATTTCATTACCTCAACCTCATCCATTTTTCCTGCGTTCTTACAATTATGCCAACTGGAAAAGGTTCTTTTGGGATAGTTTTACGTTTAGGATAGTTTAGGTGTGGACTTGCGGCTCTCAGCCCTCATGGCAGCGTGATGGTACATCGTTGCTTGTCTGATCCTGTTGTGCGCACTTGAACACTCCTATCTCCAACGGATGAACGGTTGTGACTTACGGCATATCAAACCACAATGGAGTTTGATGCGCATTGCCGATTTGCGACATCTGATATCCTTTTTGCTTTCGTATTCTTTTAACGTATTGTAAGATGCTGTTGGTATGCTTTTCTTCGTATTCTTCCAGCAGCTTTTGCGACAGCGCTGTTCTTTTCCTGATAAAGAGAGCGTTACGGATCATAAAGGGTCGCTCACTGCCATAACTGCCCTTGAAATATTCTCTTGCAATATTAATTTTCCTAGCTATTGTACAGGCATCGAACATCAACATTTCCGCCGAAACTGAGTACCCTGAACACCACAAATCAATTACATGAATTAAAAGCTGCTGCTCTATTTGCGGATATTTACATGATTTCCTCAAAAAAGCACGCTTTTTGAGTGGTGGTTTTTTTTTTTAGTTTTTGTCCGTATTCCACCACTGTCACACACTTGACTAAAATAAGTCAAACTTTGGACTTGAAACACAGTTGTAATTTTCTTTTGCATACTGAACTATTTTCAACTTAAATGTCGCAGTATAAAAACATCGATTAGTATAAAAACATCGAGTATGAGTATAAAAACATCGAAACATTCTCCATCTTACTCTCACGTTGTCAAAAAACTCTCTCGAGTATTTCGCTAAGCGAGTGACGTCAATACAGCATAATGCCGTCACTCACTTGACCCCCCCCCCGGGCACTCACTGCCTCCCACACTCACTTCCTACCCGAAGTCTAAAAACAGATTTTAACGGACGGCCGACAGGAGAGCCAGTAGTGTCCAGTTGATGCTGCCACCTACTGGAAAACGAAAAAATTAAGACATTCGTCATCTTGCCCCGGTCACCCCTACGAGATAAAAAAATTCGCCATTTTGCTTGCAAAGTACGGAGTGCTCGTTATACACGAGTAAATAACATATTTCACTGTAAAGATGACACCAGTTTAAAAGTTATTTTCATTTCTTTTTCTGGGACAATTTGGGGATTAAAATGTATCAAGCGTTCTCTATGTTTTTAGGACCTACTGCACTTAATATTCTTCTTAAGACAATTTTACCGTTGTCTTGAATGTTTTCAGAATCATAGTGACTTCATTTTGACTATTACTTTCCACATCATAATATTCTTTTATGAAAATTTCTACAGAAGTAGTGGAGACCTGGGCAAGATGACGAACGTCTTAATATTTCCGTTTTGCAGTAGGTGGCAGCATCACCTGGACACTACTGGCTCTCCTATCAGTCGTCCGTTAAACAATAGTATAGATACGCTGAAATCGCCATTTTTGTGTTAGTTGTGAAGCTTTGATAGTTTACCACTGCCACATTATAACTTTGATGCATGTGTAAATAATCTCTGCTACAGATACAGGTAAGATATATCGTTTCTCTTTAATATTTATGAGTAGCTTAGTTTAAATACTACCTATTACCATGAATAGATGTCAATTAATCGCCTTCCTTCATGGCAATGAAAACGAATATTTTTAAATAGGCAGTCCGGGGCAAGATGACGACCTCCAGAAGAACCAGAACTTATGGCAAATGCTGATTCCAATGCACCAAAGAACCTAGTTAGTGTTTTTGATTTCAAACCATTGCCTAAAGCAACACAATGTGAGAAAAAAAGAAAAAGAAAAACACTGTGCTCAAGCATTCTTACAAGCACACCCAACAAAGGAATGCTAGAACAAAGGAAAAATAGAAGGAAGAACTGGAACGTTTAAAAAAAAACCCAGAGAAAAGAAGCTCGTGAAGCTAAAAAGGAAGTTAAAAACTCAAACTAAGTTCTTGTAAGTCTAAGTCTATTAAATCCAGGCCAAACAGTTCAGTTGCATCAAATTGAAAGAATGGTGTTTTCAGATGTCGTGCTTGTGACGAGGAATATTGTGAGCCACCAACAGAAGAACGGATTCAGTGCTGTAAATGCCAAGAGTGGTGGCATGAGGAATGTTTCAATTATGAAAATGGCATTCTTATTTGTGACTATTGTTAGCTGCACAACTAAACACTTCAACATTACGTTACAATAGATTATGCTTAGTTTGATACTTTGTAAGGTGTAAAAACACAGTTATCATTTGTTAAACCATGCAACATATTCAAAAGATAAAATATGTTCAACATTTTTCAGTGTTATCATTTTGCCCCAGTACTGCGGCAAGATGAAGATTTGTTAATGTTATGAAAAAATAAAAGTATCCTTTATTTTTTTATTTGAAAAATTAAATGGTAATATATCTAATATTAGAAAGGAATACTCTAACAATTCATGTAAAATTAATTTTATTATACTAAAAATAAATTTATAAACAATAAAAATTGTTAACATAGTCATCTTGCCCCAGTCTCCCCTACTACTTTCTACGTACATACTTTAAATCACAGATTTGACTTGTAATTCATTTTGTTCCAGCTGTACAACTGATTTATGGTATTTTTCTGAGGAAGCCATGACAAATCCGGCTTTCCTAAAACAACAAGTAATGTTTTCTGGTAGCAATTTTGAGCAAAAATCTACAATTTATTTGATAGAACATAAAACAGTGATTTTTTTTAGCGTTCGGTGACTGAACAGCAATCAATAAATCTTCAATATTCGACCCAATATATATAATTTGGATTCAGTTTTGATCATTTTTGACTCACTGCTCCATAGGTTGCATCATTGCAGGAGTATTTGTTGGGAGAAATTGAAACTTTATATTCGACAGTTAAATATCTGGTTTACAAGGTGCATTATCTACAAACAATAAATTTTTTATATTTTCTTTAGGCGATTCTCAAACTCCCTGCTCAACAAATCAATTATTTGTGACACATTTTTTGACTTATTTTTAAACGCAAAGGCATAAAATTGGTGAAGTAACTTTTGAAGCGATGTAAAATCGAAATGGGTTTTCAATTTTTTGATAAACGAATGACTTGTCACGTTATAAGCAATTTTGGTCATATGAAGACCCTTTTTTTCATCTCTCACGGTTACGAGTCCGGAAATTCGATTCAAAATGCTAACTGTGACAGAATTTTCTGAAACATCTTCTGCTTTTATCAAAAAAGGAAAATGTCTTTCGATTACCTAGTTTTGAGTAAAAGCTCTTCCCCCATTTCATGTGTTTCGGAACAAAATTGAATTAAAAAATGTGTCATAGATTTGATAACAACCGTAATCATCTGATTATTGAATTCTGGCAGTCACCCCTCCAGTAAGGCAGACGAAATGCAGTATTTTTCTGAAACTTTCAAGTCACAGCCGCTTATCAATGTTCATGTTCATGAAACGTCGCGTTTTTCTTTTAATTTTCCAGCCACTAATAGATTTTCTAAGCTGCTTCTGAATGAGCACACAGTAAATCAATGACACGCTCTTTTTACATTCCTGCAATTCACTTCTTTTTGCAAGAGACTCATTTGGACAAATTTGTCAAAAGGAAGGAGATCAAAATTATTTATTGGCTTAGACGATGCTCGGAAGCCGAAGACAAAAGTTATGTTCTTCCATTAGTACAATGATCACAATGCAATTCTTAACAAAAAAGGATTTTTCATCGATTTAATTGAACAATTATTTTGATAATTTAAAAAAAAAACTAAGTATGATATTTTCTATGTAAAATAAATAAAGTTTGTGAAATTTCAAAGCATTTTCTTCAAAAAAAAAAAAAAGAATGTTTTTAAAAATTATTTTTTTGTTCAACAAAGCAAATTTTGATACAGTCTTCATATCCTTTTTATACATGAAACATGAAGTTTTCAGGCATCACTATTTGAGCGATTTTCAATCGAAGAATGTTATTCATTTTCCAATAACTATATTAAATCTTGGGATGTAATGAATTTCTCTCCGATGAAGACCCTTTATCATTTATCTGTCGAAAAAGGCAGTTGCGAAAGATCCTTCTCTTTTAGAAGAATGAAAAACGTTACTTGATTTCTATGTAGTACTGGATTAAAAGTTACTTCCGATATGTGTCTTCAATAAATGTGTCAGACAGTTCTCACTTTGAATGTGAGTTCAACCTTGAACCCTAGAGCGTACATATTTTCGAAATTTGTATGTGTATTTTACCAGTAATAATAATTTTTATTAATAAGCTTTATTGATCATAAAATAATTTTTCGAATTTTTTAGTCATGGCTTAGTGTTGTTTGGTTCATAATGTTTTCGATTACTGCGAAAAAAAGTATAAGTAAAAGGTAAAAAAGAAATTTTCTAATTTTTTTTTCTTAATTCTCATAATAATTGCACTGCTAAATTTTATTTAAAACAGTTAATAAATTTTTCAGAATTTTAAAATATCCATTAAGTGAATTAGGTGAAAAGGAAGCTTCTTGGCCGAGCACTAATTGATTGGCAGGATAGGTGGGACCAATCTGAAGATAGGTGGGTCACATGCGATAATCCAGAGAGTCTCCACTCGGAGACTCCGGGGCGATTTCTATGTGGACCAAGTTGTAACAGGACATGGTACCTTTAGTGACCACCAAGCCCGTTTCTTTAGAGGTAATCCACGATTAGACATTGCGTCTATTACTGCTCCTGTGGAGATCCATTAGAGAGAATCATTTTCCTTGAAATTTTCAAGCTCGAACGCATAACAATCTTTGCCTAGATCATTACAACAGGAAAGAGGAAGTGGCCATTGTCCGCGACTTCTGACTAGGTCGCTGGATCATGTTGGTGGACGCAGGGGCACTTGAGCACTCGCATATCTAGTTCCGAAGTCCTTGAACGCAGTTTCAAAATCAGTTGAACGCAAAACTCTATTACCGTAGTCGTAGTGTCGGTGCGTAAAGGACGGGCGACCGCACACGGTTTTTCAGGATTTTCCCTTCTGTGTAAGGATAATTCGGGTCGCTTTTCTTGCCAAGTCCTCCCTGAAGGCTGGGTCTCGAACTTTGAGCTGTGGCGCAGGCTGCTTTTGCTACTTTGGTTCTGCACGCAGGCGAACTCGGCTGCTCGGCTGGGGTCTTGGTGGTGCCTCGCTTTGCTGATTTCGCTACACCTGGCTGTGACTCGTGTCTCACCTGCTCGGACCTCTTGGCTGTCAGGATACCTTCGCGATGGCTGGGCGTCAATTGGTGCCTTTTGGGACTGCGGATTGCTACGCGATCCCTTTGGAAGGACCGCAAGGAACCTCTCGGCTCTAGTACGGGGAACTTTAGTTTTATCCATTAAGTTATGCAGAATATTACGTCAGACTCCTTACTACAGGATTGTTTACTGTGATTCAAATTTAAACGATGAACAATAGATTGCCTTTATATGAGTAGATTATATGAGAAGTAAAATTTAATTTCGCGAACGCATTTTGTGCAAAATCTTTACCGATGAGCACTTCTATAAATAAGAAATGGCGACATACAATCAATAAAATTTTTTAGGTCGAGGAGATTTTGGACGAAATTGTGAGCTATAATAACCTGCAGTGCCTTTATACAGTGTGTCCACGTATAACCCGACCGACCTTTATTTTCGCAACGGTTGGTCCTAGATGCATACTTCCAATTACAAAAGTGGTCAAAATTAGATGCAGACTTAAGCTAAAAAAAGTTTGAAACGATAAACAAGGTAGCGAACAATTACAGAATTTAAATTTTTATACGGTCCCCCGGTCCTATAAGTTATATTTAGTAAAATTTTCCTGTTACACTGACAATTAAGGCCAGAAAAAGCCCTGTTATTCTACGATTAAAATTGACCGAGTAATAGCTGTTTAAAGTTGGAGCATATTTTTTGCTACAAATTAGGGGTCATTCACAAATTTGGTAGAAATATATTTATCGTCAGATATATTAAAGAAATGATTAAGAGTAAAATTAGCTTTGCAATATAAATTTGACATTTTTAATCATTCTGACATATTACTGCAAAATATACAATTTGTACTGAACATATAAGAGGATAAAAATAACAGAATTTTGTTTAAAAAAAAGGATGAAAAACAACAGCCTCAATTCTTTACAAAAATGATACATATTTTAAAATGCTGTTAGATTACACCGTCTTTCAAATTTCGGGTTGTTCCAAGTTTTTTAGCTTTTGAAAATTGATTCACGTGTATTTTTTAGCGCTGAATCCGAAAATGATATCATTTTAAAACATCATGTCAGGAATTGTCTCAAATCGCAAATTTCAAAATTAAAAAGCTAAAAGTTAAGATTTTCCCCCCTCCCCTCCCAACCTCATCGGACCCCCGAGCTGTTTATCTGTAAGAAACCTAGTATAAGCCAAAAAATCTAATAAATTATTGAATTAAATAAAATTAAACTGAATAAAAATTTTTACATCTATTTTTTAGTATCAGATTTTTCGCTATTTTTTAACCTTGAAATTTACGATTTGCGAAAAAGCCTGACATAATGGTTAAAAGTGAAGGTAATTTTTTTTTTATTTAGCGTTAAAAAATACATAAAACGTAATTATAAAAGTTAAAAAACACAACCATCGCAGGTTTATGTTATCTAATCTAAAACCATTTCTTAAACTTGTTGACGGTAATTTATCCGAATTTTTTTGTGTTATCCTCTAATATAAATGTGTATAAGATGGTAAGCGTCGAAAATCATAATAACATTACATTGTAATCGGATTTAAGTCAGTATGTAAAATTTTAACTTCGATCGGACATTTGAAAGTCAGTTAAAGTTCGAGTACAAATTTTAATCTGGAAAGATGATCGTTGCAAGTTAAATAAAACCTTATGAAAATAACATGATTTTTGTTAAAAGAAATCATAGCCTCAAATCCTTACAAAATTCAACATATGTTGAAATACAATTATTTTAACTAATCTGAAACTTAACTAATACAGTTAACTCAATCGAAATAGTTGTACGATTTCTTTCAAACCGCAGATACCTTGAAATAACTTTAAATACTTTATATACAATACCTAAAAACATGGTCGAAATCATCTGTTTTGATATGCAAAACAGTGGTATAAGTCATGCACTTCAAAGTTTTATAACTCAGTCAATTTTAATGTTAGATGAATGGGACTTTTTCTGTCTTACTTGTTAGTGTCACAGGAAATTTTTAGTAAATATTACTTATAGGACCGGGGGACCGTATAAAAATTTAAATTTCGTAATTTTTTAATAAATGTTTTTCTTGACCCAAATCGCTTTAAAAATAATTCTTTACCTTATTTAAACCATTTTCGTAATTGGAAGTATGCATCTAGGACCAACGGTTGCGAAAATAAAGGTCGGTCAGTTTATACGTCCACACACTGTATATATAAGAAAGTGGCGACATACAAAAACTAAAATTTCATCGGTTGCAAGGATTTGGGCCAAAAACTTGGCAAGCCTGCCATTATCGCCAAGTTAATGTTTGTTGAATTGTCTCAGTCGTTGAATACACACTTTCTTGGCCAGTATAGGCAAGTTCTTGAATTCAGGTTGCAACAATTTGGACAAAAACGTCCAATCTGACATTGCGCATATGACAATGTGCATATGCTACTTTTGTATTTATAAAGCGATTTAAATATATGTACAGTCGTGGAAAAAAAAAAGTAAACACCCCCTACTAACTCTTCGACAAATTATCGTAGACGGAAGTTACTGGTACCGAATGATTGGAAATAAAGTCTACTTTTAAATGATGTATATAAAATTTGCTTACGGGGCCATCTACATAATAAAACGAACCCAAACCTCATTTTTTTCAATGGCAATACCCAATTTTAACGGGATATTTCAAATCTTCGGTTCAAACTATGCTCAGTCACCAAATTTCAAGTCATTTGAATGATAAGTTTTTGAATTATAAACATTCAAAATTTAGTGCTTCTAATGTTAAATTGCATTTTCATATATTTATTTATATCTCCTGAAATTATTCTCCTAATGTGCTAATTTTTTGTGTAGCAATAATACTAACGTGCCCAAACATAAATACGCTGAATTTGCAATTTTTATAATTTTATGATATGAATTATGAATTATGAAATTAATATTCGAAAAAATTATGAATTGCAACCTACAATTTTTTTGATGTATTTAGATTTATTAAGTCCTGCTTTATGAAAATCCAAAATTTCACATTTTTCTTCCAAATAGTTTTCAAATTATGCTTAAAAAACGGCAAAATGATGGTTTAAGGGGCCGTCTATGATAGAAGTGAGTAGATATTTTGAAATTTCTTCTGCTGTCCCGCTGTCTAACAGGCTTCATTGACTGCTTAAGGTGCCTTGATCGAGAAGGAGGCTCTCTCGGTTAACAATCGACTACGGAACTTCAATTTGGATACAGCCCTTAAAATACGCACGTTTTATAATAATTAATTTCTCGGAAACATATGGTACGAATTGCATAAAAATTGGTTTTGAGGCTAATTGAAAAGTGTAGAGTTCATTTATGCTGTCAGAATTGGGTATTGCTATTGAAAAAAATGAATTTATGGTTTGTTTTAATATGTAGATGGCCCCCTAAGAAAAATTTATATACACCATTTAAAAGTAGACTTTATTTCCAATCGTTCGGTACCGGTAACTTTCTTCTACGATAATTTGTTGAGGAGTTAGTAGGGGGTGTTTACTTTTTTTTTCCACGACTGTACATCACACTCATTCTAAAATATGCCAACTGGTGCTCAATAAGAAAATTAAAAAATAAGCAATATTGAGTTTTTTGCACAATTGAAAGAAAGTCGTTTATTTAAAATTGGTTATATTAAGTCGCGTTGGTTTTTATTTCAAAATTATTTCTTGTAACTCAGATTCATACACACAATGAATATATAAACATATTGATTTGGAATACTAAAATTATCAAGGAGATAATAGACATGGCAATAAACAATAAATAACAATTCGCAAAAGCGATTTTATTAGCTACAATAACAGGGCGCGTACAATTCTACTATAATTTTTAATTGAATCTTTCGCCTTATTTAATTACAGAAAAATATGACAAATTCTGCGAATAAATAAGATGGTTACAAATTATGCGATTTATGTATTAAATATGAATTTTCTAATTAGAATTAGAGGTTCCAGACTCTTTGGAAACTCTTTGGAAAAGAAATGTATGTAAAATTAAACTTTGTAGTATTATAATTATTGCCAAGTATTATAATTTTGGGTGAAAAATAATTAAACATTTCATATTATAATTATTAATATACAAGCGTTTTATTCGTTAAATTCTTTACATAATCTCTTTTAACTAATTCTAATTTCTTTATAGTGGAAGGTTACATTTTTTATTAGAGGCGAACGATAATTCCAAACATTATATATCTAGAAATTACAGTGCTAAAAAACTTTTATGCCACGTTTATATTTTTATTTTTTTCTGTAAGTACTTTTAAAACTGTATTGAAGAAAAATTCTATTACCCAGAATTTTGAAGGAGTTAGTCGAAGGCAGGATGTGTCAATGTATGTGTTTGCTTTGAAAAGAAAATAGGAGACCACAACATCAATAAATGACAAAACTTATATTCCGGCCTCGCAAACTATGAAAAATGTAACACTTCATTATTCATGCGGGAAAAAAGGAGAACAGTTTATACTGATACAGCAAGCCAAATGTTTAAGTTAGAAAGGAAAAAGAGAAGCAATCTGTGATAAATTGATATATTTTTTTGAAATATGCAAGTCATTAACATAAAACTGTTTCAAAATTCAATATGTTGTTGAAACTGCTCACCTTTAACATTAAATTCTGTCAAATACAAATAAAGTAATTTTTACATTAAATATTAATGTAGTTTTATATATGAATACAGGGTGATTCGCTAATCGCGTGTACATATGTTGAAAGGTAGTACAGTTAAGTAATACAAACATTTTTCATATAGGAAATCTAGGTCGCTATCTACTTATTCAGTCAAAAATAACTTGTGTCTCACTAAAGTAAAACACGAGTTTTTATTCATAGATAAAACATAATAGATATCCATAGATAAGGAACAGACAGGATTTACTTTCTATTAAATGCGATAATATCCTAAGAATTGCTGAAAATGGCTATGATCTGCGTTCAAACAACACTGTCCTAGACACTTCGCGATTTAGAAAGTAGCTCAAGGTACATATGGATCTCTGACCTGATGACAGCGGGCTTCCTGTAATATTTATTACATTCACAAAAAGTCTGTATAATATAGCGCTAAAATAACTTCACAAATGTTAAAGTCGGCAACAAAAACTCGGATTCGACTTGCACTGATACCTGCATTTATGTATCAATAAATGGAATGCGGCTTAGCATTGCTATGCGAAAAAGGTTTGTTTTAGTGAGCTGTAGCACTGCACAAAGTTTGTACACATAGTAGCGAATCATCCTGTGTATATGCACAAACACACAGAAACAAAATTATACAAACGAATAGTGTAAACACCTTAGTTGGAAGAAAGAGAGTAAAGAAACAGAAATAAATCACTTTTTACTTAATTTACAATCTTAATTTATTATATACAAATGAATAAAGTAAATAAATTTTCAACACCATAATTATTAAGGTACCAAATTTTTTATACATTACGCTCTTTAGATTATCTCTTTGTCATAGTAACTTCTTTTTTAATGGAAGCGAGAATCTTTATAAGTAACCTCTATTATTTTTAAAAGTATTTATTTAGAAATTACATCGCATTAAAACTTTTATCGTTTCTGGAAGTTATTTTATGACTTTATTAAAAAAAAATTCAATTACCCAGCTTTTGAAAAGGTTAATCGAAGACTTTGTGATTCAATGAATGTGTTCGCCTCGAAAAAAAAAGAAAAAAAAAAGATCTAACACAACATCAATAAATGACATAGCTGGTATTCCGCCTTCGCAAACTATGGAAAATGTAACACTTCATTATTCATGTGAGAGAAAAAGGCGGACGCTTTTTACTTATAGAGGTGCCATGTGTTTAACTTACAAAAGAAAAAAAAATCGGCTGTAAAATAATTAATGTGGTAAAATTAAAAAAATATAACATCCATTGAACTAAAAATATTTCAAAATTACATGCGTTTGAAACAGTTCACTTTTACCAGTAATTTGTGTCAAATGCAAGGAAATTGTTTTCTTTAATCGTAAAATAATTTTCCAGATTTATTTCGTTACAGACTCTGTATTGTTTTATTTTACTTATGTAGTTTTCCATTAGTCTGAGTTTAAAGATATAAAATATAAAAGTAGGGTCAATTGCCCATATTTCGTCCCCTCTCCTAATTTCGTATACCTTAACTTTTCCGCTTCTGGGAAAGTGGTGCCACTTATAACGCAAGGCACAGGGGACGGAAGGTAAAAGGTGTCAGTGTTGAAAGTTTCGTTCGCCAAGACGCATACATAAATTAAAGACGGCGAATTTCCTATTTCTACAAGACCTGAGTTCTTATTACGTCATTTGTAGAACGTTATTTACTGTACCGTAAGTATTTATTTCTTATTCATTGCGTGTATTTTACGTTGGTAAGATGCTGACCGTAACATACAGTGAGTTTTAGGATGCTTAGTTCATCTTACAGGAACTAACATCCGTAATATTGGGAGATAGCGTAGTCCCAATTTCGACCCCCTTGCAGTTCTTATTTTCGTTCCGGGGACGGAATTAGGAATGCTTTTTCATGACATTTTTTTCAATTTTTACCTCATGTTTGGATGGCTAATGCAAAGTTGCCAATCTCCCGATTTTTTGTATAGCAGTAAAATCTTACAAAAATGTTTTCTTTATTTAATTGCGATTGTATAAAGCAAGTATTTCTGCATAAAAATATTGGTATGAAAAAAAGCGGGGTTTGACAACTATGCTAATGTTTCTTTATGTTATTCTTCTACTGATAATTAGTACATTTCTTTGTGCCTTATTTTAATGTAAATCAAATTACTTACTCATTTAGAAATAAATTTTGATTTAGTTATAAGTTAAGCCTCGGCGTATTGGATTTTTTGGGGGGACGAAATTGGGACCATTTTTTTTCTTTTGCATTTTTTAGATACTTTTGAAAAAACAATTTTTTGTTTCGTTAAATTTTTTTTGTTCGATATTTACCTATGTTTCTATGTGCGCGAGTAGTTAGTCTATGCAAAATTCAAATTTGGTAGATTTCCACTGAAAATTTCAACTTCCAAGGGTCTAAAACTGACTGGGGGACGATAAT
Source organism: Maratus speciosus (assembly GCA_963932465.1). NCBI lineage: Eukaryota > Metazoa > Arthropoda > Arachnida > Araneae > Salticidae > Maratus > Maratus speciosus. The sequence goes on from OZ010786.1 coordinate 267,265,626, forward strand.
AGGGCATCTTGCCCTATGTTTTTGTATCTTGTCAATATAATAACAATTTTATTGCAAAATTTGATTTGAAACTCTTTATAGATCACAAATTACACAATTTGAACTTTAAAACGTTCTCCATTTTCTTAAATGGTGACAAATAATAGTAATAATAAAGATATTATAAATTAAAAATTTACACTTTATTTAAATTTCCGAGTACTTTCGGTCTGCAATCTCGCAACCATTGTCAGAAAATGTTTTCATTAATTGCCTTTCCAATCATTAAAATACGTCACTTTGTTTGAAATGGGAGAGCCTATGATTGTTAGGGTAGCTGGAAGTAGAAGTGATAGTGCTTCGTATTAAACTTGTGTAGAGAAAAATATTAGCGCAACACACAGAAATACAAATTTAATCCGAAGCACTACTTACTTCTGCTATACTATTAAAAATTTTGCTGTGAAATTACAGAGAATCTACTGGTAATCCATTATCTCAAGTCTTATGTAAAATTACAGAGATTAGAAAAACAGAGATTCTGTTCAATAACAGAGAAGTTATTCGGTAAATTTACAGTAAATTAACATCGTTAAAAATACACAAGACTCTGTAAATCAATTTAATTTTAATGAAAAATAATTAACATAGCTTTTGAAATTAGTGAACTTTAGAACCTCGAAGTGTCAGAACTTTTCGCGTAAATTTGAACTGCCATCGTACCATTTAATCTTTCACACAATTTGCTTTTAGCTGGCCTGCGGATTGAACACGGGACCCCTGGGCAGGAGAAAAACACCTTACTGAGTGCGCCATAGGAACTGATGCTCTTGTGTACAAAGGATGTCTTTTATAATGAAGCGGGGGGAAAACTATTGTATTTGCGATTTTCAAAGGTTTCGCTTTAAATATATTCGTTAGAAAATTTCTTAAATGGTTTATTTTAATTCAGTTTTGACCGATACATAATACCTATTATTTTTTAAATCCTTTATTTACGGAATTATTTATCAAGAAAATGCTTCTTCTCAATAATTATCTTCTTTAATATCTGAAGATATACTGAAATATTTAAATGATAAAAATGTGAAATTTAGCTATATTTTTTCATTAAAACTGGTTAAATATATCTGTAGTTATAATTTGTTTGTAAAATATTTACAAAAATAATCAAATTAATTAACCAAAAATATTTTTATGGTTATATCACAATCCTTATAAAGCCAATGTATTTAAATGTCTTATGATCCTCTCTGTAAATGGAAAGGCTTTTGCAGTTGAAAATGTTCCATGTAACTTTTTTTTTTTTTTTAAAGAAAAATTATAACTATGAAAATGATTAAGAAAATTACCACTCTTTGAAGATATTTAGCTTCGACTATTTCTCTACTCTGTCTAAATTTAATTGAGAGATATGGAAATCCCTACAGGGAATTAGATACAAGATAAGGGAAATGTCTGTAAAACGATGACCGAGAAACTCAAGCGAATGCATTTAATCGAGAACTTGTGTAAATTTACAGAGAGTCTTGATCGAGAAACTCAATCGAATGCATTTAACCGAGAACTAGTGTAAATTTACAGAAAGTCTTGACCGAGAAACTCAGTCGAATGCATTCAACCGAGAACTAATGTAAATTTACAGAGAGTCTTGTCTGAGAAACTCAATCTAATGCATTTAACCGAATATGTAAAAAATCGTGGTGTAAATTTAGGGAAAGTCTCGTTTTTTTTTTCTGTGTTTTTACAGAAATTTTGAAGTGTCCTTTCCAACTACGCATTTAAAACGAAATGACGTATGTGAACAAAGTGACGTATAAAACTAAATACGTTAGTTAAGTATTTTCCTCTACACAAGCTTAATCTAAAGCAATACTACTGCTGCTTCTAGCTACCATAATAATTATAGACTCTTCGATTTCAAACGAAGTGACGTATTTGAATAAATGACACAGTAATTAATGACTATATTCCCTGACGTTGGCTGCGGTATTAAAGACCAAAAGTATTCGAAAATTTGAATATTTAAAAAAAAAATCTCGTACGATCTGTATAATTATTATCTGTCACTTTTTAAGTAACCGGAGAACTTTTAAATGTTCATATTGTTAATAACCTTCAATAAATAGATAACATGCACATAGTTACACACACACACATATATATATATATGTATGTATATATACAGAGTGATTCATAATTGTTTCTTCAAAGGTTGTGTAAATAGATTTGAAGAAACATAGGAATGAAAAACAGTAACCTGGCAACGCCGAAACATTGCTGAATAGTAGAGAAGCATTGAGGGAAGGGATACCAAGTTGTGATCAACTTAGCACACAGTCTATTGTTTGAATGTCTTGTGTAATGTGAAAAAAGCAGTTATTATTAATTATTATCCTTATTATTAATATTTGTGTGATACAATTTTTCATTCAAGATTAAATTATTAATATGAAAATTTATTATTGCTTTATTTTGGTGATTTCATTACTATATTCATTTCTTTATACTGGAAATGCGTCTCTTTGTAAATTTAGAAAAGTATTTATTTAAAAGTTACCATTTTGAACAATTGATATGCTGCATTCATAATTTTAAAATTTTCGGAAATCTTTTTATGATCTTATTTAAGAAAAATTCAATTACAGACTTTGAAAAGATTAATAGACGATCGAGTGAATCATTGATTGTATTAAGCTTGAAAAAGAAAAGAGCATACCACAACATCAATAAATGACAAAGCTGGTATTCCTCCCTCTCAAACTATAAAAAATGTAACACTTCATTATTCATGCGGGAGGAAAAGTTGAACGTGTTATACTCATAGTGGAGCCATATGTTTAAGTTACAAAAGAAAAAGAGAAAAAATCACTGTTAAAGTAGTTAATATGGTTTTCTTTTAAATTAAAAAAATATTTATTGGCATAAATATGTTTCAAAAAACAATATGTGGTCGAAACTGCTGACATTTAGTAGTAATATATATATAAAGTACAAACAAATTATTTTTATTAATCCTAAAGTAATTTGCAGGATTTTTTTTTCTTTTGCAGCACATAATCTTTTCTGTCGATAAAGTTTACATAATATATGGATATAAACATAAATAAGCGATACACAAAAAGGTTTCCAGGATTTCAGGCATGAACATATGTGTATTGGTAAACTTGATTTGCAACTTTATATACATCTTTGAAAATTTTAAAATAGATTTTGAAATATAAATTCAATTCATTTTGTAATATTTTTGTAAAATAATCTTCCTTTTCCTTAAAATGCACTAAAATGTATTTTAAGCGAATTGATCGGGACCTAAAAAATTTCCGGCGTCAGCGAATATTCCGCCTTCTTCGAAACAGTTTATAATTAATATATAAATACATAAATAAATAAATTCGACTGCTGTGTAGTTTTTGCGATCATAACCTTTCTTACCGTTGATTAAACTGAAAAAGAATAGATTTGTTATTAAATGATTCTTTTTAATAATCTTGAAAAATATCATTTGAATACTATTATAATACGTTAAAAAGTATCGAAACGACATTGCTTGAGTTCTGAAACTTAAAGGAAAACATTTACGTTAAGAATTAAGTACTTCATTTTGCACACAGTAGTTTAGTGTGCCGAAAAATAATTTTTTATCAATTTTTGTTTTTAATTTCTATTTAACAAGAATTCTATAAAGTGTCTGATCATCTTTTATTAACGTAAGTCTCTTATTATTTATTAATCAATTAAAAAAAAAAAAAAAAAAAAAAAAAAAAAAAAAAAAAAAAAACATATCTTTTCGAAATAAAATTTCAAAACAATTATAAATTGTAACCTTAATTTTTTTTTTATTTACTGAAATAAATTTCTATACGCTTTATATATGGGAATCCAAAATTACAACTCTTGCCGCCAAGTAGTTCTTGAGTTAAACTTAAAATACTACCAGCATTGCAATCAGTGATTATAAATTAATTTAAAATTAGGAGGAGTTTTAAACTTTAAACTTTCACAATTTTAAAACGACTTAATGACTTGTCGTTTGGTACACTAGAGTGAAATGTATGCAAAAATTCAAATATGAAGTTAAAATTAGGTATTCGTAATCAAATAGTTCGTACAATTTCACTATAAAAATGACTCTGTAACACTGGGTGATTCAATAAATGTGTTCGGCTTAAAGAGGAAAAAAAAGATTGAGTAACGACGCAACATCAATAAATGACAAATCTGGTATTCCGCCCTCGCAAATTATGAAAAATATAACACTTCATTATTCATGAGGGAGAAAAAGACGGACGCTTTATATTGATAGAGTTGTCATGTGTTTAACTTGCAAAAGAAGAAAAAATTGGCGGTAAAATATTTAATATGGTAAAGTTAAAAAATATATATTATCTATTGAACTAAAAATATTTCAAAAATTACATGGGTTTAAAACAATTCACTTTTAACCAGTAATTTATGCCTAACACAGGAAATTGTTTTCTTTTTCTCGTAAAATAATTTTTCGCAGTTTTTCGTTAGAGACTCTGTATTATTTTGTTCTGCTTATGCACTTTCCCCTTAGTCTGAGCCTAAATATATAAAGATATAAGCATATGTATTCCTATCTTGTCAATTATAACAACAATTTTATTACAAAATTTGATTTGAAACCATTTATAGATCACAAATTACACAATATGAACTTGTAAAATTTTTCAGTTTACCTAAAACCTGACAAATAATAATAATAATACATATGTTACACTTTTAAAACTCACATTTTATTTAAATTTCCGAGTACTTTCGGTCTACAATCTCGCAGCCATTGACAAGGAATATTTTCAATTATTGCCGTTCCATTCATCCCAATTCGTCACTTCGTTTGAAACGGGAGCGTGTGTTATTGTTAGGGTAGCTGGAAGTTTAAATAATAGGGTTTCGGATTAAACTTGTCTAGAAGAAAATATATAACACAACACACAGAAACACAAGTTTAATCCGAAGCATTACTACTTCTACTACTTTCCAATTACGCATTTAAAACGAAGTGACGCATGTCAACAAAGTCACGGATTAAAATAAATGGAATGCCAGTTAAATATTTTCCTTTACACAAGTTTAATACGAAGCATTAGTACTTGTATTTTCAGCTACCCTAACAATCAACACCCTCCCATTTCAAACAAAGTGACGTATTTGAATGAATGGCACAACAATTTATGAAAATATTCCTTGACGATTGCTGCGAGATTGCAGAACGAAAGTACTCTGAAATTTAAATAAAATGTATATTTTAAACTTGCAACATCTGTATTATTATTATTTATTTCCTTTTGTGTAAACGGAGAACTTTTTAAAATTTATATTGTGTAATTTGTGATCAAAGCAAGGTGGAATATTGCATTTCGTCTTAATATTTTGTATGTTTATAGATGTTTGATCATTATAAAACAGTTTTAAATTTATGCACATATAATGTTATTACGGATTTAGACTATACCTACAATATTTTGGAAATATTTTTCCTCTCGCAGCCTTAGGTCTTTTTTATTAAATATATAATATATACACAGTTACATGCATCATATACCGAATATACACAGTGCATTGAAAAGTTCCATGACTGATCGCATACAGACTATATTCCACAGAGTTTATACTTACATTTGATATTAAGCTTCTACGTAGTCTCCTTCCAATTCCATACAATGCTTGGAATGAGTATACAGGTCAATAAACGTCTTCTGGAACGCCTCAACTCCAACACTATTGAGTTCCGATGTCACTACCGCTTCGTCATCTATAGAAACTTACCGCTGTCCCTACATCTTCAATTTTAACTTGGGAAATAAAAAGTAGCCCGCGGTGGGTAGATCTGGTCAATACTGGGGGCGGTTGATGCACACAACCTGCACTATAAACAAAAACGGACTAAAATACTGAAATACTACTGGCAATCGAGACGCCAGAACTATTTCCGTATTTTAACGTGAAAATTCCCCCTTAAATTAAAAAAACCCCGGGATTTTTCTGTAATTTACCTTGAAAAAGTTCCGTTAAAATACGGAAATACACTGGCATCTCGATTGCCAGTAGCATTTCTGTACTTTAGTCCGTTTTTTTTTACAGTGTGCCTCCTTGACAAAAATTGCTGTGCAAAGATAGACTTTGTGAGCCGGTACGTTGTTGTGCAAGATGCACATATTTTCACTGTCAACAAGACAGGAAATCGGGCATCACACCGCATCCGTTTTAAAATACAATTCAACACATTTTTGTCGAATGCACCAGTCACAGTGGTCGGTCTGATGTCATGAACAACTGCACATGTTCAATATTTTACTCATTTTGACTTGAACATGGACGACCTGATCTCTCATCGTCTTCGGTCGACTCTTTTACAACTTGAAGCCTCTAAAACTACTCAAATTCTCGTGAATGACTCATAGAATCTTCACCATACGCAGATTTAATCATTTAGTACGTTTCTGCGCCAATTGTACCAATTTAAAACAAAATTTGATGTTCGTTCATTGTTTCATTTTTGTCGATGACAATGAAGCACATACACGCTTTACAGAAATGAACACTACCAAGCCGGAAATTCAGGGAAATGAATGAAACCTTATTGATACGCATGGATGAAGGTCGTTGATAGGTCATTCTGCCGGTTTCGCAGAGAGAGTTCCGTCTGTTTGTTTTACGAGCGGGAGTCCTGGAACTTTTTAATGCTCTGTGTAGATACGTACAGTGTGATTCGTAATTGCTTCATCATAATTTGCGGAAATACGAGCAGAAACAGATTTGCCGAAACATAAGAATGAGCAATAGTAACCCGGAAACAATGGTTGAAAAAAGTACATATTATTAATTATTATTAACATTTGTCTAAAACAAATTTTCATTCAAGATTAAATTATTAATTTGTAAAGTTTAATATTATTTCCTTTCGATGAGTTCTTTACTATATGAATATCTTTATACGGGAAAAGTGCCTCTTTATATATTTTAAAAAGTATTTATTTAGAAGTTACCATTTTGAAAAATTGATATGCCGCATTCATACTTTTATATTTTTCAGGAAATCTTTTTATCATTTTATTTAAGAAAAATTCAATTGCCGAGCCTTTGAAAAGATTAATTGAAGATCCAGTAAGTCATTGAATGTATTCAGCTTTAAAAAGAAAAGAGCAGACCACAACATCAATAAATGACAAAGGTGGTATTCTTCCCTCGCAAACGTTAAAAAATGTAGAACTTCATTATTCATGCGGTAGGAAAAGGTGGACATTTTATACTGATAGTGGAGCCATACGTCAAGTTACAAAATAAAAAGAGTAGAAATCTCTGTTAAAGTAATTAATACTGTTTTCTTTTAAATTAAAAATTAATTCATCGACATAAATATGGTTCCAAAAACAATGCATGGTCGAAACAGCTGACATTTCGTAGTAATATATGTCACAAGAAATTATTTTTATTTATCTTAAAATAATTTACAGCATAGTTTTTTTCGCCGCACATAATTCTTTGTCCATAAAGTTTTCATTATGTATGAGTACAAATATAAATAAGAGATAAAGAAAAGTCACAAAAGCTTATATCAACATTAAATGTGCGCTATAGAATTTGTTTTTATTCATTATTATTAAGCAAAATGTACCATCAATAATATTTTCATAACATTTTTAGTTTAAATTTTAAATTAAAAGCTTTGGCATGCAATTATCGATTAAATTAATTGAAATAACCTACAGTTGTCGGTATATTTTTTATTACAATTTATATACTGAGAAAAGTATGCGACTATTTTGCGTAAATAAATAAATACTACTAATAATAAAAACAGAAAGAATAAAAAATATTTATATAAAAATTTGTGGTGCTATCTATCGGTATTGCAATGAAGTTAAATGTTTATATTTGATTTGAAAAAGCCTTAAGTACAAAAATGGGGCCCCCGTGGCCAAGTGGTTAAGACACCACGCTGCTAATCGCTTTAGAGCGTCGGAGGCTTGTCGGCTTCGACTCTCGCTGGCTCCATTGCACACTCTTTGTGGAGCTCCCGGATGTAAAAATTCTCTGTGTTGTAAATTTCATTGTGCTATCTCGTCCCTTTATGTCGACGATGACTTATAAGCAGGCCTTGTTGTCAAGCACATAAGTCTGATGTATGTGTCCAATAAAACAAACAACAAGTACAAAAATTTCCTTATTTGTAAAATTTGTGAGGAAAAAAAACTTGTAGCGAGGTTTTTTGGTGCGAATGTAATTATATAAATACGTAGCACCTATAGTCGTTGTCTGGTCCGTACGTCTGTCGGTCTGTCCGCATATAACAGCGCAAAAACTACCCAACCGAAATGGTTTGAAATTTAATATATAATCATTGAAATTTGTCAAGTCATTTGAAATTTTATGAAAATCGAATCAAAACTTAAAAAGATATTAATAAAAGTTTTCTTCATTCTATTAAGTCCTATTATACGTAATTAATTCAGTGATATCCTATGATAGGTAATGATTCTAAGTTGCCATCGTGATTACGCCCTACTTAAGATGGAGTCATATTACTGAATGTATTATATAGCATCGTAATAAATTTTGTATTCATGCATTTTTGCATAAGAGTGCAACAGCTATTGCACCAAGATCTGAATATTTATAAAACTAGTTACAGTACAAATGCACCTCATTTAACACGTACAAATTAGCACCTGTTTGGGTTATACGACTTGTAGTTAATATACAACTGGTTCTCTGCCCGGTTATAAAAGGAAAGTTTTTTACTTTAACTATTGCTAATAAATATTTTGTGAAAATTTCTTACATTTTAATAATTTATTAACCATTTCGTGGATCCTTTAAGGTGTTATCCCAATGTGTTGACGGCTACTATTTAATTATCATTAAGTACAATCTGAGTATTAATTATATAGTGAAATAATTTTCCTTTCAATAAAATAATTTTTAATTGTCAATTATTGTTCGATGAATTGTATATGTTGTGTCAACAGTTAATAAATATACTAGAGATTAAAATAAAATTATATTGAAACAAACATAGATTTACATTTTCCTGCAGGTACAAGAATGCGGTATGTTAATGTTGACAAGAGCCAGGCTTTTTGGGATGCCCGGTTGCGTAATTAAAAAATATCGCAGCTAAAGAGTTAAATGCTGCGTGCGTTTAATCTGAAGGTTGCACTTCAACTGCCTCTTCAAATGTAGAGATGCACTGAAAACCAGGAAGTGTCCTTGAAAGTGTTATTGATATTAATAAACAAAGTTATTTCAATAAAAAAATGATAAATAATGTCTTTAAGTAAATATTTAAACATGATATATGACTTTCCTGATTATCAGCAATTATTTAGAAGAAATGTATATTACACAAATAGTTCATAGCAATAAAGATGATTTCTTAGTAGAAAAGTATCTTGATAGATATTAAAAGATAAGTTATTATAAACAACTGAGAAAATGTCTAAATAGAAAAGTATCTTGATATGATAAACAAAGTTATATCTCTAAGAAAATGAAAGGTACTGTTTATAAGTATAACACCATTTCAAATGATTTATAGTTTCAAAATTGCTAATTGCTAAAGGAACATATTTCACAATAATGATGAAGCTGTTGGATTGTTTATATTAAGTAGATATTTGTGTCTGCACAGAAAATGATCTATTATTTATTATTGATAAATGCTTTTAGATTAGCATCAATAAGGTTTCACTTAAATAACACAGGCCTACAAAAAAAATTTTTTTTTTTTGCGTGCCTATAATTTTTCAGCTGATTTTAGTAATTTTTGGGACACTGAATCCAAATATGAAATCAGTTTTTCTCTATCAGCTCCACTTTTTTAGCTATGCGAAGAGAACTAAAGATTTTTTAGAGCTGAAGTGACCTTCAACGCTTAAACTGGCCTTTGACACATGGGCCTGTCGTAACGCTCAAAGCGTTTTGGGAGGCACTGAAATTTCAGAAGACCTTGAAAAAAACAGATGTGCAAGTAAAACTGAGGTTCTGCGCATGCTTATGATTTCGTGCCGCTCATCCAAATAGCCAAATGGAAAAGCCGCAAAGAGATAAGGTTAGTTTGTGTGTTTTCTCCGTGGAGGGTAGACGTTGTTGACCTTTTGCGATATTTGTGTTTAGTATAGAATTCTTATAAAGTTAATTTAAAACATACTGTATTGTAGATTGTTGTGTTTGTATTGTTGAATATAATTTAAATGAGTTCAAGTAGAAGAAGTTGTGTAAATCATCCTGATGTGTTTTGCTACATATGCGGAGAATACGTGTTAAAAGAGAACATAAAAAAATGTTACTGACTTTGTAAAGAGAGCTTATCTTGGACACTTTGGTGTTAAACTTGGTGATCAGGATAAAACCTGGGTACCGCATCAGGTCTGTAAAACTTGTACAGAACACTTACGACAGTGGACTAACGGGAAAAGAAAATTGTCTCAAATTTGGTTTACCGATGGTTTGGAGAGAACCCCAAAACCACTTCGATTATTGTTATTTCTGCCTAGTACACATTAAGGAATTAATTGAAAGAAACATAGTAAGTGGACTTATCCTGATTTAGTCTCTGCAAGACGCCCGGTTCCTCACTCAGAGGAAGTAAGTGCCGATCCCAACGTTTTACCAGCTACCAGAGCTCTGAGAGGATGAATACTGTCCCTCTGATCATCCTTCCGATACTTATGAAGGTGACAGTGATTATGAGCAGATGTCATCAATGCCTCAACGTTTCAACCAGGATGAGTTAAATGATCTCACCAGAGATCTCAACCTGTCAAATGAAGCTTCTGAATTACTGGCTTCAAGATTGAAGGACACAACTTTACTGGAACAAGGAACCAAAATTACCTTTTACCGCACAAGAGAAAAGGGTCTACTACCCTTCTTCTCCCAAGAAGACAATCTTGTATTTTGTCACAGAATTAGAGGACTCTTGAAAAATGGGTCTTTCTGAATATTTTCCAGATCATTGGCGCTTATTTGTAGACAGCTTAAAGCGGAGTTTAAAATGTGTCCTTCTACACATTGGGAATAAATATGGTTCAATACCAACTGCTCACTCAACGAAAATGAAAGAAGAATATAACACAATAGATTTGGTCTTTGACAAGATAAAGTATCATGAACATCAAGGGGTGATTTGTGTTGATTTAAAAATGGTAAACTTTCTCCTTGCACAGCAAAGCGGTTACACCAAATATCCTTGCTTCTTGTGTCTTTGGGATAGCAGGGATAAAACACACCACTGGGTTAGAAACGAGTGGCCTAAGAGAGAAAACATGGATGTTGGGGAAAGGAATACCATTAATAACCCCTTAGTTGGGTGAGACAAAATCATACTTCCTCCACTGCGTATCAGGATCGGCCTTATGAAGCAGTTTGTAAAGGCTCTTGATAAGAATGGGTCATGCTTTGCATATATAGAAGAGAAAATGTCCCAATTGAGTTATGAAAAAATTAAATCAGGAATGTTTGACGGGCCACAAATAAAACAACTGATTAGGGATCCTGCCTTCGTAAATTCGATGAATGAGACTGAGGGAAAAGCCTGGACTTCTTTTGTTGCAGTTGTTGAAAACTTTCTGGTCAAACACAAAGCAGAAAACTATGTAGAACTGGTAAACGAAATGCTTAATAGTTTTAAATCTCTTGGGTGTAATATGAGCATTAAGGTGCACTATTTACACAGCCACTTAGAGTATTTTCCTGAAAATGTAGGAGACACCAGTGAGGAACAGAGTCAAAGATTTCACCAGGATATTAAGACTATGTAGGACCACTACCAAGGAAGATGGAATACGCACATTATGGCAGATTACTGTTAGAGTTTAAAAAGGGATTGTTCAAAAATAAATTCAAGAATTGCACGGAAAAGAAGCTTCCGAAATGTTCAGTGAGAATTGGTCTCATTGATGACTTTTTCCTCTATCTTTGTGAGTAAATATATTTGTATAATATAATTCTTAAAAATATTATTTGAATATATGTATATTATAATAATGAAAATTAACATTTGTATATTATTAAAAAAATTCTGTGTTTATTTATTTTATTTTTGTTTAATTATGGATTTAACTTAAAATAGTGTAACATATGTTTCACAAAAAGTTCTATATCTTAAATATTTGAGCTCCCAGGCAAAATTGGATGCCATATTTGAATTCAGGACATCAAATTCATATAATATCAGCTCCAAAAACCTAGGCACCAAAACAGCTGTTGGCTTGTGTAATAATTGCGAAAAATGTATGTTCACTGAACAATTATTATATTTATTAATAATTTATTTATGATTTATTTGTTAATATTAATTATCAATAAACAAAAATTATTTGTTTTATTTGTTATTTTCTCTAGGTTATCGCTTTTGCTACATTAAGTTCTTTATATGAGAAGATTTCATTTCTATTAAAGATGTCTGTTACTTCTAAATATATTTATTTAGAAATAATAATTCTAGAAAACTGTTCTGAAAGTGATTTTATGACCATATTTACGAAAAATTCAATAATCGGACCTTTTGAATAGGTTAATTGAAGACTGAGAAAGATACTGAATATTATCGCCTTGAAAAGTCAACCATACCAGTAAATGTCAAAGCTTCTATTCCGCCTCCGCAAGCGAAGAAAAAAGTAGCAATTCATTAGTCATGCGATAAAAAAAGCACACCCTTTAAATTGATAGTGGAGCCGTATTTAAATTATAAACGAAAAAGAAAAGAAATCAGTGGTGAAGTAATTAATAACGTTTCTTTTAAAACATGGACCCAGAAAAATGTTTTAAATTAAATATGTAATTTAAACTGTTCACTTTTACCAGCCATGTACGTAAAAAAAAAAAAAAATGGTTTTCATTAATTGTAAAATAATTTAGTTGTGATTCATTATAATTTGCTTATGATGGCAGACATTTTATACTTTTAGTGGAGTCATAAGCTTAAGTTACAATCTAAAAAAAAAGAAAGAAATCAGTGATAAGACAATTAATAACGTTTTATGAGTATACATTCATTAACATAAAAATGTTCTAAAAAATATAATTTTGACGCAGAAGTAATGCATGTCAAATACAAGTGGATTAGCTTTATTGATCATAAAATAATTTTCCACTTTTTTTCCCCTTGTGGCTCAGTGTTGTTTTGTTCATAAAGTTTTAGATTAGTGTGAAGTAAAATGTGAAAAAGAAATCTTCTATGTTTTTTATTTAAATTCTGAAAATAATTAGTTGAAAGTTGTCCAATATGGGAACGCTAATGTATTTTAGCGTACCAAAACAATATATAACTGAAAAAAAATCCGGCAAGTCTAAACCATCAGAATTCAAGGCTGTTTGTTAGAATAAATAATTAGGGTAGACATAAAAATATTTTCGTGAGAAATGTCCGAAGTCCCCATTTTGGGAGAACGGTTGGGTAAAATGGGGTACTCACATGAAATAACATAAATTTGAAGCCTAAAGCAAAATTTTATTGCACATCTTTATATGGACGGTAATAAAATAAGGTTGACTTTCCCTTATACTCGCGTTCGAAACTGTTTATTGATTTTTGCCTATCCGTAAAGTAATACAGCATATCATGTTACCCCTGGTTTAGCGGATGTCTGTTACATTTTAGAAAATTCTTTGTAATACTATATACTATACTATTCAATAAATAGATAATTAAGCCATTCTGAAAGAAGATCCTGTTTTTGGACATTACGTAATGTATGTATGTATATGTGTCCACAGTTTTCTAAAGAACCGCTGAATGGATTTGAATGTAACTTCTTTACTACTATTCTAGTACAACAGGAAAGGTTTTTAACTAAAAGGATTCATCTTATCTGGTATAATTATTTATTTACAAGAGGCACCTCAAAAATTTTAATATACAACTGTCCACTGCGTTTCAAATTTCAGCGATAAGCAATAGCATGAGAGAAGTGTTTACATAAAAAAAAAATTATTCCAACGGATTTTGGACAAAATCTTGAGCTATAAGCAATTAAACCTTTATAAATAAGAAAGTGGTTGCATACGAGCATTGCCAATTTTTTTGGTTGAGATGATTTTGGACGAAATCTTGAGCCTTCAGAACCTACAGTGCCATTATATATAAGATAGTCGTGACATACAAATAGTACAAATTGATTGGTCTAGTGGATTTCGGACAAAAACTTGACAAGCCTCCCATTATCTTCAAGCTATTGTTTGTTTACTTATCTCAATTCTTTTAATAAAACTTTTCTAAGCCAGTAAACGCAAGTTATGGAGTGTAGGTTGCAATAACTTGAACAAAAACTTCCAATCTGACCGTGCGCCATGTGCATAAGTCACCACTATGTATAAAGATACTGAAATGTACGTACTTCAAATTCCTCTCCAAAAAATGCAACTGGTGCTCAATAAGTACTTAAATTTAAAAATAGTTAGTTACGATAAAGTGTTTTCTTACGCAGTTGTAATCAAGTCGTTTATTAAAACAGTAACCTTAAGTCACGCTGGTTTTTATTTCAAAATTATTCAATTATTGTTTATATATAGATACATGCACATGACGCATGTATATACAGGTTTATTTTGAATTCTAAATTTTGGACGGAAATCAGGCACACGACAATAAAGAATAAATAACGATTCGGAAAAGCAAAGTTATTAACTACAATAACAGAATGCGTAAGTTCTACCATAATTTTTAATAGAATTTTTCGGCTTATTTAATCGCTGACAAATATTAGACACTTTGCGATATAACTATAAGGCGGTTACAAATTCAGCGATTTAAATGTTAAATAATAATTTTCTAATCAGAAATGGCGGTGGCAGTCTCTTAGTAAATTATAAGAAGAGTGCGTAAAATTATAATTTGTAGTATTATAATTATTATCAAGTATTATAATTTGTATTCCAAAACAATGATATATTTCATATTATAATAATGAATATACAAAAGTTTTATTCATGAACTTCTTTAGATAATCATTTTTGTCTAATGCTATTGTCTTTGTAGCAGAAGCTTGCATTTTATAATTGACGTTTATTATTTTCAAAAAATATTTATTTAGAAATTGCGTTATTAAAATACTTCTATGCCGCATTTATACTTTTATTTTTTCTGTAAGATCTTTTAACTAGATTTGAATAAAAACTCAAATACCCAGCTTTTTGAAAAGGTTAGTCGAAGAATGAATAAATCAATGAATGCGTTCACCTTAAAAAGAAAAGAACTAACCACAACATCAATAAAATGACAAATAACTATTATTCCGACCGCGCAATGTTTGAAAAAAGTAATACTTCATTATTCATGCGAGAGAAAAAGTGGGCGCTTTATACTGATAGAGGAAGCCATACGTTTATGTTACAAAAGAAAAAGAGAAGCAATCAGTGATAAACTAATTAATAGCTTCTTTATTTTAAAATATTAACCTTTAACGTAAAACGATTCAAAATTAAATATGTGGTTTAAACAGCTCAATTTTAGCAGTAGTTTCTGTCAAACACAGGTATGTATATACATTTTTATTATTAAAGATTAATAAATATAAATTGTTATAGGGATCAGAAATTTCTCACACCATTTTTATTTAACTCAAAGTTGTCATGACACCATATCTGTTCAGTAAAATTACAAATACTATAAAAGTGTTTGGGTACCTGAGTTTATTCCATCATTAAGTTAGATGGTAGTCTTTTTAAGTCATGTGTCCGATTATGAGAGTCGGGAAGATTATTTACAGCTCATTATCACAGAAAGAGCCTTCGGTTTATGTTGTCCGCTTTTATTGTTGTACTTTTAATTTTTCCCAGTTGTGGATAGAGTGAAGAATATGTGTTTCACTTTTAAAGATTGGATTGGAATATTTGGATTGATATCTGGGAAAGTCTGTGTTTAAAGGTCACAAGAAACTATTTGCCCGTTTGACCGCTGTGGTTGAAACAGCTCAATTTTAGCAGTAGTTTCTGTCAAACACAGATATATATATATATTTATTATTAAAGATTAATAAATATAAATTATTATAGGTATCAGAAATTTCTCACACCATTTTTATTTAACTCAAAATTGTCATGACACCGTATCTGTTCAGTAAAATTACAAATACTATAAAAGTGTTTGGGTACCTGAGTTTATTTCATCATTAAGTTAGATGGTAGTCTTTTTAAGTCCTGCCTCCGATTCTGAGAGTCGGGAAGATTATATACAGCTCATTACACTGTAAAAAAAATCTGTAGTTCTACAGATGTAAAGTTACATGCTTACTAAACTTTCACCTGTAACTGTACGTAAAAAGCTGAAAATCTACAAAACTAGTTTTTGTAAAGCTACAAAAATCTGTAACTTTACAAATGAATCTGCTAAAATTTCAGTAAACTTACTAAACTTTTATTTGTAACCCTGGCTGCAGTTACATGAAAAGTTCTCGGAATCCCAGTTTCCAAAAAAATTCTTAGTAACCTTACAGATTTTTTGATTTTCGGCGCAAAAGTGTGTCTGTTACATGACATTTTGTTGTTGCCGTTACATGAAAAGTTCTAGGAATCCCAGTTTCCTAGAAAAACTTTAGTAACTTCACAGATTTTTTTTTTACAGTGTATCACAGAAAGAGCCTTCGGTTTATGTTGTCCGCTTTTATTCTTGTACTTTTAATTTTTCCCAGTTGTGGATAGAGTGAAGAATATGTGTTTCACTTTTAAAGATTGGATTGGAATATTTTGATTGATATCTGAGAAAGTACGCCATTAAAGGTCACAAGAAACTATTTGCCCGTTTGACCGCTGTGGTTGAAACAGCTCAATTTTAGCAGTAGTTTCTGTCAAACACAGATATATATATGTTTTTATTATTAAAGATTAATAAATATAAATTATTATAGGTATCAGAAATTTCTCACACCATTTTTATTTAACTCAAAATTGTCATGACACCATTTCTGTTCAGTAAAATTACAAGTACTATAAAAGTGTTTGGGTACCTGAGTTTATTCCATCATTAAGTTATACGGTAGTCTTTTTAAGTCATGTCTGCGATTCTGAGAGTCGGGAAGATTATTTACAGCTCATTATCACAGAAAGAGCCTTCGGTTTATGTTGTCCGCTTTTATTCTTGTACTTTTAATTTTTCCCAGTTGTGGATAGAGTGAAGAATATGTGTTTTACTTTTAAAGATTGGATTGGAATATTTTGATTGATATCTGGGAAAGTCTGTATGTAAAGGTCACAAGAAACTATTTGCCCGTTTGACCGCAGAAAAGGCGGATATCCCTAAAGTCATCACATTCCATCTACACCAGGGTTTGTGAACCTATGGCACACGTGCCAGAGTTGGCACGTAAGTCAATTCGTCTGGCACGCGAAAAAATAAATTTTATAATTATTATACAAATAACATTTAATTTGTATTATAATGAATAAATGTTTTTCTTATACGGACAGAGTAACAAATAATGCAAATAATTTTGCATGAATTAACACATCAAAAGAATTTTCTTTTCTTGTGAGGTTATGCAGTGTTTTCGACATGTATTTTGCCTTTCTATATGATTTTATAAAGCTGTATTTTCCAAATTATTTTTCTAGACTGTAGTAAGATAATCCAATCGATCCAATTATGTGAATCGATCCAATTTATATGCGTATTTATGAAACTATCAAAATATGAATCCGGTATAAACCATTCTCCATAGAACATACAACAGCAAAATTCTCATCAATAATTTAATGATACATTGTTTCATGCAACTTGATTTAACTTAAACTAGATGGTCCATTAATAATGAAGCGAAAAATTTCTAAAATAAAATTTCGTATTTTTTTCCCTTTAAGGTGAGAATTATTACTTAGATGAATCATATTTATGAATTAAAATTTCATTAAGGGGGTTCGGGACACATTTAAAAATATTTCTTATTTATTGAGTTAAAATTCTGAATTTTTTTGTGATGGTTAACCTTATCATTTGTAAACAAAATCACATGATAGAACTTCTCATTATTAAAAAATATTTATTTAAAATTTACTTAAAAAGTGGGGTAATTTAAAATCGTTATAACTCGAAATATTATTTACAGAATTTCAATTTTTTTTTTCATTTAAATAAACAGAAATATATAAGATTCAATTTTGATTCGGAATTTTTGAAAATATTAATTTATAAAAAAATTAAAAATATTTAACGAAAAAATTTAAAAAGAAGTGGTGTAACTTTAAAAAAAATCATATTTTCAAAAGTAAATATTGTTTTCAAATATGTTGAATCAAAGTTAAATTAAAACAATGGAAAAAGATATGTTCCAAGTTTGAACCTTTTATCTTTTACGGTTCTCGAGTTATAAGAATTTAAATACGAGGAATGGTGAAAATACCTCTCATGAAAAAAAACGCATTTTTACAAGAAGTCGTTTCCATGACAGCCATTGCTTGAAAGCTAGATTTTGAAAACCAACCAAAACAAAAAAAATAATATATTTTGTTCTAATTCAGATAGAAACAGGATATAAATGTCATTTTAATCAGGAAAAAAGAAAGAATTTTTCAATGAAATAAAATGTTTTTGCAAAATTTGAAGATTTTTGTGTTCCGGATCCCCTTAATTTAATGGCTTATTCCAATATACAGGGAAATAGTATTTTGATTTTTAAATTATTTTTATTATTAATTATTAGGGCGTGAAAGTAACTGATTCTTTAACCAGGGCCCGACTTATGCGGGGGCATGCGGGGCAGCTGCCACGCCCCCCCCCCCCATAAGAGTAATAAGGATTCTATTAAAAGGTGCCGAATGATTAAAATTAGTCAAACGTGACCAAAATTCATACATTTTGAAACACATAGGAAGGGAGTGCGCTCCCCCTTTCCCTCTCTGCTTCCAGTACACCCTCCAACTATGCAAAAAACAAGCTATATCATTACAAAACTAATGATTTCAATTTTAATATGACAACTTAGTATTATATTGTTTTCAAAAGAAATCCTTTATTAACGTTTTCCTCGTAACGTAGCAAGTTAAAACCATTAATGATGACCAATTTGGAGCATTTTCTTTTAGATATAACGTACGTAGATAAGCAAAGTAAAAGTTTGCAAAGAAATTCTCGTGTCAACCAATCTATCATTCTTCCTACTTATTATCCTACTAGTATTTTTCATTAAAGTTGTGACCATCATTTTGGGATATCCTGCATACAGATGTGAGAGTACCGGTACAGAATTTATGCATACATACAATATGTATGAAGTTTAATACTAGCAACTCTACATTATTCACAAAAAATTCTGTAGATAGATAAAAGGGGGCCCCCCAGAATGATTCTTGCCCCAGGGTTCCCCGTAGCCTAAGTCGGGCCCTGTCTTTAACTAGTGTTTTGTATAAACATCGTACGTTGCAAAATTATTTTATGTCAAAGTGTGGCATGTTATACACTGTTGATAGATTTTGTTGGTGAATTTTTGGCACGCGCACCTAAAAGGTTCGCCGAACCTGATCGACATTAATGTCCCTGAGTATTGCATATTTCATTAAATAATTGTTTTCTCAAAATGTTTTTTGTTGGAAAACATTGAAAATTCATACGCATAATAGAAAAACGGTATGCAAACTAGGGGTAACTATGAATTTTTTTTTTAACTAATCAAATCAGTCGTTTCCGATGATTGAACGACAAAAGCTTGAATTCATCCATTTGGTACGTAATTAACTTATCATAAAAAACATTAACGAAATCACCAATAGCAACAACAAAAAGCTAGAAAACGGGAATTTTGCTTTTTCAGAATTTAGTGTCCCCCCCCCCCCCAATGAAATATATATATATATATATAAAGTACAGCCCCGATTATCCGCGGAATTGGGTGGCAAGGGCACCGCGGATAACAGAAATCGCGGATAACCCGAAAAAGACTAAAAATGGGGTGCAAGCACGATAAAAAGAAAATTCAACATAAAAACTACGTTTTAGTGCACAAAAAACATTATAAAACGTTTAAAATACATACAAATGCACAGTAAAGCAGAAACCTTTGCTTTACGTCTAAATTACTAAAATAAAGAACAGTAAACAAGAAACAATGCCATATGTACTGTACAAAAGGTGTTGAGTTACACCTTTTTAAAAAAATCAGTAACTTGTTTTTGTTTTTTGCTTTGGAAATACCTTTTCTATCTTAAAAATTGAAATGACCGCTGGAATTTATCATAATAGTCTTATTTAATTGTTCAATATTTTAATTGCTGCGTTTACGTTTTGTTAATAAAATCAAGAAAAGACATCAAGACTTTATATCTGATATTTTAAACATGACAACCGGATCTAGATATAGTCTTCTTTTATTTTCGAATATATGAATTTTTCTGTTTATATTTATTACTAGTGCATATTGTATTTTCCTTACTGTTGACTTGAACAATAATAATAATAATAATAATAATAAATTGCTTCGCGGATAATCCGCTCGCGAATAATCGGGGCTTTACTGTATATATATACCGGGTGTCCCAAAAAGGACTGACTGATTTTAAAATTCAATAACTTGAAAACGGTGGCAGATATTTAAAAAATTCTTGCAGGAGGGTTATGCATAAGGTCAAAAGTTTTTTTACAGTGATTTTCAATTTTAGTTCGAATTACAAACAATAGATAGCGCTGCGATCAATAGACGGTGAATTCAGGCTGGATTTTTGATACTTCGTGGCCCGGATAATACATTTCCATCTCCTTTTTCAGCATGGAACAAGAGAAAGGACCAGAAATCGAGCCTGTATTTAGCGACTATCGCTTACAGCGCCATCTATTGTTTGTAATTCGAACTAAAATTGAAAATCACTGTAATAAAACTTTTGACCTTATGCATAACCCTCCTGCAAGAATTTTTTAAATATCTGTCACCGTTTGCAAGTTATTGAATTTTAAAATCAGTCAGTCCTTTTTGGGACACCCGGTATATATATGTGCATATATATATGTTACGAAACAATTTAATGGGTGTAGTTGAAATATCACATCGTGCTTATTACGTATTACTGGAGTCATACCACATTTTAATCAGCCGTTGGTGATGTTATAAGCAATCCTACCACTTAGCACTAGCATTGCTAGCGGAGGTATCAACTCTGTGAAAATATAGCAGCTGTAGAGCGATGATAATATTGGTATAGTCCAATCAAACACTTATTATTTCATTATGAAAACAAGGCAGCGTGTGTGGCGAAAAAAGGCGTGTGAAGAAATATGGGGTTTTCCCAATTAAACACATGGAAACGTAGTCATAGAACAACTGTTTATTCCATCAGAACATACCAACACTAAACAATTCCCGCAGATGAGAAATCAGAGCATTCCATTCGAGCATAAAGTAGTTACTCATGCTAAATAAAGGTTAATTTACGAAATGAATATTCTACATGGCTAAGGACACCGGGTAACAGGTTATGTAAACAATCACAGCACAAAAATCTCTCGTTCTGAGCTCATGCTCTCGCTATTTATGAGAATGCGTGGAGGAATTCCGATTGAAATGAAAACTTCAAGCTGAACCAACGAAAATCACGAACGAGCCTCGAAGTGAAACTGGGATCCGACACTCAGCCAATGGCGAGCGATCAAGAAACGTCACAGGAAAGAATCCCAGCGCCGCTAAAGGAATAATTTCGATGTGAAAAGGTTGTCTCCCAGCTGGCGGGAAAAAGATATGAAATAGAATAAAAAAGTAAAAATGGCTTTGATAAACATTCGAAAAATAAGTAACTGCGTTCAGAACTTTACAGTTTGGTAGACGATAAAGATTAATGAAGGGATTAAAAGTTTAGATTACGTTTTGGAATAAATCTATTATTAAGATACGCGTTTTTAAAAATATAGGAATTTAGCTAGAAATAAATAATAGAGCGTATTAAGAAATAAGGAAATAATGAATAGACCGGCAATTTAGAATAATTTAAATGAATAGTAAAAGTAAAAATTTTTATACAACAATATCCCCCCTCCCTAAAAACCGGTGAACTGGTTTCTCCGTGACCCACAAGTTCAGTGGGGAAAAGCATGAACTCGGATTACAATAGTGTTACCCGGTTGTCTGAAATTTTTCTCCAATTCTGTCAAAAACCAAATCAATAAGTTACTGCTTAAACGCGAAACTGTGGAATTGTTTTTTAAAATTACAAAGATAATATAAATATTTCTCCAACATGGAGTAAATTATGTTCTAAATAATCTCCTCTTGTTTTACTAACAACTTATTACTTACAATATTAACAGATATTGACAATATTAGAATTGTTTAGGAGTTTTCTTAGGAGTTTACATTCTTTCCCCATCACGATTAAACATTAGTTTAATCTCTATAACTTAAACTCCATAACGTAGAAATTTTCCATACAATTCACAAGTTATATAAATAAAAGGAAAAGCATGAATATAATAAATTTAAAATTTATGTACAAAAATTTCAACTGAGTATCATTCTCCTACAGTTTTTTAACTGGGATGATATATTGTCCTGATACTATGCTATAGTCCAGTGCAGTTCAATTATTGCTCATTTTTGACACAAGAAAAACTGTCAAAAAACCTAGTGCCATATGCACTCTATAGTATTGTATTGTTATGATAATAGCGGTACCATACTATTACCACTTTTCCATAATTTCTCTAGCAAGTATTTTACTTTCATTATGTTCAGATGTTATCATAATATTTAATTTATGAGTATTTTCTGATATCTCATATATTGACTTCATTAATTCATAACACTTATTTTCCTTTATTACCTCTCTTTTATCTCAATATTCAATAATAAATTAGCTATACTTTCTATCATACAATATCTAGCAATAGTAAATTTAATTCAATAATAACAATAACTCAAATTTCTCATCAATAATTTCAAAGTCATATTTTAATCCATCACTTCAGTAAATAATAATAAGAGATTATTGCACTCAAGAATATTGGCTGGGTAAAAAGTTACATAGCATAAAAAATAATCTCCTATCAATACAGATTCAATAAGAAATGAAATTCTACAAAGTCAAAATAAAAATAAAAAAAAAATTCTGAAATTCTCCAGCAATATCATTGAAACAAAATCTTAACAGGTGTTTTTCGATATGTGTCGAAATATTTCGTTCATTTCCTACATGGTTACGCAATCAGTAAAAAATAAATAAATAAGTAAGTAAGCAAGAGAAAAACAAGTTGGGATTGACATCCAGGAAACCTGCATAATCAACAATTATTCGCATAAACTCTATAATGTTTTAGTATTAATAATTATAATTAATTTTTTAATTTTTTTAAGTTATTTTAATACAGTTAACATTTATTCATAGTTTACATATAAATTTAAAATTTATTTAATATTCTAATCTAATTCAATTCAATATAAGAAATCTTTAACTCAAGTCAACTCATTTACGCCCGCGTAAACAACTAATTCAAGTAAAACTTCAGCAGCAATGTTCTCGTGGATCCTTCGAGAACTCACTGTAGAAAATCATTGATTCATTAATTTATAATTTATTTAGTTACTTTTTATTTATTTATGACTATTTAATATTAGGCTAGGGCTTTAACATTAGTTTGTTGTGAATTCTCATGGGATAATTTTAATTGATCTGGTGAAAAGTAGAGGGCGTAATTTAGATACATGGACAACATCCGTATTTCTATTTTGACTTTGCCTATCAATTCGAATATTTACAGAAGATAATTTGTTAAGAATTTGATAGGGACCAGTAAAAACTTGTGAGAGCTTTCTAGTATTGGGGGTAATTAAACTCTTCATAAATTACAAGATCTCCTACCTCAAACTTTGGCTCTACATAATTTCGTCATAATATTTTTTACTCTTCAAATGAAATTCATTAGAACGCGCTTTAGCAATTTTAAGGGCTTCATTCACAGGAGGGTAGTAATCTTGTTTTAGGGGGGAATCATAAGGTAATTGGCCAAAAAGTAAATAAGCAGGAGGGGATTTGGTTATGGAATAAAGCGTATTATTGTATTCACTAACTACTTCTGCCAAAAGTTTTGTCCAAGGAATTTTAGAGGTAGTAGAATTAACTTTACACTTTAATCTAGTAACTATTGATTGATTCACTCTTTCGCATTTCCCATTCGTTTATATATGATGTGCTGATGTTAAACGTTGCTTAACATTGTGATTTCGAAGAAATTTTTTAAATATAGATGAAGTGAAAGCTGCATTCCTATCACTCAACACTTTTGGGGGAACCTGTACATTGAAAATTTTGTTGAAACAGAATAATTGTTTAGGACATTGAATATTGAAGACTTGTTTTAAGCAATTAGTATAGGTCTCAGTAGTAACACTTTTTGATGGAAAAGCCCAGACATATCTATTCGCATGGTCTATTATGATGTGTAGATATTTTTTGGTGGAGTTATAGTAATTGAATCCTCCCACAGTATCAATAGAAAGACATTCAAAAGGTTGATCTGTGGTTGTCATAGCTTGTAGTAAGCTAAATTTTCTCTGTCTGGGTTTTTAATTTTTCTAGCAAATGTCACAATGTTTGACAAAATTAGTTATATCCTTAGTCATGTCAGGCCAATAATAATTAGAGGAAATTAAATTTAACATTTTTTGGATACCAGGATGACCAAATTTTTCATGAGCAACATTTAATATTTTTCTCCTTAAAGACATGGGGACTACTATTTTTCGAAATCCTTTCTTTCTAACTATTATAATCCCATTTTCATTTTGATAGTTTTTGGCACATACATTATCTTTCTCCTGCATCTCTATAAGTTTTTTTACGTCTAGAAGAAAAGTTAAGGGTTGAAAATAATGTAAAACAGGGTTTCTTGACAACATGTCAGCTTCGACATTTGTGGACCCCTTTTCGTACACAATATTATAATCAAACATGCTTAACTTCAAAGACCATCTAAATAATCTACCTCTCAAATGCTTAGTATTATTTAACCAAACAAGAGATGCATGATCAGTGTGAATGGTGAATTTTACACCATGGAAGTAATGGTAAAATTTATCTAAGGTGTCAATGATGGCACGACATTCTAATTCAGTTATAAAGTAATTCTGTTCATAACTTCTTAATCCTCTAGAATAATAAGAAATTGGATGTAAAAACCCATTATTATCTGTTTGTTTAATAACTGCACCTACTGCCACCTGTGAGGTATCAACAAACATATGAAGTGGTAATGCAGGGTCATAAATTCTTAAAACAGGTTTAACAATTAAGGCATCCTTTAATTTCTGAAAAGAATCTTGGCAATTTGAATTCCATTCCCACAAAGTATTTTTCCTAAGTAATCTGTTAAGGGGGTGTCTGATTTTGGCATAATTACCTATAAATTTATGGTAAACATTAATTGATCCCAAAAATCTTTGGAGTTCTTTTACATTAGAAGGAGGTTTTAAATTTTTTATGACAACAATATTAGCATTATCTGGAGTTATAGTACCATTTTTGATTTCATATCCTAAGAAATTAATTTTATTTTGAGCAAAATTGCATTTAGATAATTTAAGTTTAATATTTTCAAGCCTACATAATTCAAATAATTGGTTTAGATGTTGCAGGTGTTCCTCTAAAGAGAAGGAAAAAACAATTATGTCATCAAAATAATAACAAGCAAAATCAATTCTATATTTAGTGAGAATTCTTTTAAGAGTCCTATTGAAAATTGGGGGACCAACTTTGACACCGAATGGAAGAACATTCCACTCAAAAAGTCCAAAATTGGTTGCAAAAGCCAATTTTTCAGTATCTGCTGGGTAAATGGGGATGTGCCAGTAGCCAGAGGTTAAGTCCAAAGTGGATAAATACTGAGCACGACTTAATTTATCAAGAAATCCATCTATCCGTGGTAAAGTTTCAGCATCATTTTTCATTATTGCATTTAATTTTCGATAATCTACACACATTCTAGTTTTCTTACCCTCATCGCGTTTCATAACTAAAGTAACAGGGGCAGAATAAGGACTATAACTCTCTTTAATTAAACCAGCAGCTAATAAAGATTGAACTTGATCTGAAATTTCTTTTTCTTCCACTGCAGAAGTGCGATGAGACCCCATAGATATGGGTAGGTCAGAATTAAGCAAAACGCGCTGTGGTTCAATATTAATTTTTCCAACATCATATTTATTTTTGGAAAAAATGTCTAAATAATCTCTTATATTATCCCTTAACGTTTCATTTTTTATAGCATTTACCTCCCCAAGTAATTTAGAAGCATTAGAATTAATTTGATCAAAAGATTGAGGAATCATGACATTTTCATAATCGGGTTGCAACTCTCTGGTACTTTTCATTGACATTAAAATGAAGTAACTTTAATTTATCAATGGATATGCTTTGAGATCAATTTAATACAAGGTTTCCTTGTAATACTTCACATTTATTACAATCTATAACCAAGTTAAACTTAGAACAGTCTGGCAATCCTAGTATAGCATAATTTAAATCAGTTTTACATAACAAAAATTTAATACATTTTTGCACATTACCTATTTTAAACAACAAATTACAAGATTGGTTTATTTCAACAGTTCCTTTGGCTTGGCCAATAATAATAGGTGGGATATTTATAACTTTAACATTTAACAACTTAACAAATTTTAAAGGAAAAATTGATATTGTAGAACCAGAGTCGATTACACAAGGTAAATCCTTGTTATTTACATATCCATTAATTATTAAATGTCATATATTATGACTAGGTTGTTGTTGTTCACAAGGAGGAGGAACATAAGATAGCATAGGTTCAACAATAAAAATACAAATCCTCTCCCAGTGGAAAGCATCCTGTATACCTCTGTTCATACACATTCGACATGGTCGACTATGATACTTATTTTGAAAATGAATAGTAGGTAATCTAGGACTAACAAATCTAGAATTTTGAGCATTAGGGTTTTGTGGCCGAAAATTAGAATTTGTTCTTTGAAAATTCTGGTTTAGGCGAACCCAATGTCTAGGAGCCTGGTTATTAAACTGGAAAGATCCATGATTTTGAGAATAATTCCTAACATTATGGTTGTTTACATGAGAGGTGGGAATGACTACTAGTTGTTTAGCCTTTCTGTACCAGTCTATGGTGCACTCTGGAGGGTTAATAATCATATAATTCTGATATTCTGGCGTCAAACCTTGGAGTATGATGGTTTCACATAAATGAAGTTGTCTACCAATCTCAATCTTTTTTCTGAAATAACTCTCTAATTCATTAAGATCATTTAGCTTCTTAGAAGCAAAATCAGAAAATCTAGGAACTTGTACTTTTATAAACTTTTCTGAAAGAATTTCAACTATCTTACTAGTAGTACACTCTAGACACTCATTAATGAACACTTTTAAAGCTTCTCCCTTCAAAAATTTAGAGATATTTTGCATTTTCCATGTTTCATCATTTTTATCAGAACTGCATGCTTGGTCAAAATGTTTCAGCCAGGATCCATCCATATCCATCCATCAGAGATGGATATGGATGGGAGGGGATCTCCACCCAGGGTCAGAGATGGATCCATATCCATCTCTGACCCTGGGTCAAAACAGACGATATTTACTTCACTTTCACTCATTTTATCACTAGAGTTTTTAACAAATCCCGATCGCATTAACATAAAAGAGGAGGGACAATTCATTAACACATGGATTCATTGTATAATCATAATAAATACTGTAAATAAACTTTAAATAAAATAACAAATGTAAATATTTTCTTTTCTAATAAATAATAACAGAAATACTTCAAATGTAAATAAGGAAATATGGTGAAATATAAAATAAACAAATAAATGAATAAATTAATCTTTCAAAACTTACGATCTTGGAATGATTTTTTTTTCTTTATAGACGCAAATTCAGGTAAAAATGAAGAATATCAAATCGTCGTTACCAGGTGTCATCGAAGGTTTCGATTGATTTCACAATCGGAGGGACGCTTTTTTTTTTTTTTTATTGAAGGTCTCCTTTTAGAAGTGTAAAGTAGAGTAGGTCGACATTATCCTACGCCGGCTTCTTGTTACGAAACAATTTAATGGGTGTAGTTGAAATATCACATCGTGCTTATTACGTATTACTGAAGTCATACCACATTTTAATCAGCCGTTGGTGATGTTGTAAGCAATCCTACCACTTAGCACAAGTATTGCCAGCGGAGGTATCAACTCTGTGAAAATATAGCAGCTGTAGAGCGATGATAATATTGGTATAGTCCAATCAAACACTTATTATTTCATTATGAAAACAAGGCAGCGTGAGTGGCGAAAAAAGGCGTATGAAGAAATATGGGGTTTTCCCAATTAAACACATGGAAACCTAGTCATAGAACAACTGTTTATTCCATCAGAACATACCAACACTAAACAATTCCCGCAGATGAGAAATCAGAGCATTCCACTCGAGCATAAACTAGTTACTCATGCTAAATAGAGGTTAATTTACGAAATGAATATTCTACATGGCTAAGGACACCGGGTAACAGGTTATGTAAACAATCACAGTACAAAAATATCTCGTTCTGAGCTCATGCTCTCGCTATTTATGAGAATGCGCGGAGGAATTCCGATTCAAATGAAAACTTTAAGCTAAACCATCGAAAATCACGAACGAGCCTCGAAGTGAAACTGGGATCCGACACTCAGCCAATGGAGAGCGATCAAGAAACGTCACAGGAAAGAATCCCAGCGCCGCTAAAGGAATGATTTCGATGTGAAAAGGTTGTCTCCCAGCTGTCGGGAAAAAAAGATATGAAATAGAATAAAAAAGTAAAAAATGGCTTTGATAAACATTCGAAAAATAAGTAACTGCGTTCAGAACTTTACAGTTTGGTAGACGATAAAGATTAATGAAGGGATTAAAAGTTTAGATTACGTTTTGGAATAAACCTATTATTAAGATACGCGTTTTTAAAAATATAGGAATTTAGCTAGAAATAAATAATAGAGCGTATTAAGAAAAAAGGAAATAATGAATAGACCGGCAATTTAGAATAATTTAAATGAATAGTAAAAGTAAAAATTTTTATGTAACACATATATATATATATATATATACACATACAAATATATGTAATACAAACCATATCTCAGTTCTAAGACTTAAAACACTCGCTATTATTTTATATAAAATGACGTCATTCGCATCCGGAGGAAGAATTCCTCATTTACGATCTAGTCTTAAGGCTACTGTTCCTGCCTGCGTAGACACTCACGAGCTAATGCTAATCCTATGGGTAGGGATTTTTCTAATATCTCTTTTGCATTTCGACATTTTTAATTTTTTTTTTTTTTTTTTTTTTTTTTTTTTGCATATGATAGTCGAGATCAGTCTCTACATCGCACCTTTTTTACTTTTTCGATTTTGGTCGCAGATATTTTTTATAAAGTTATTTCCACATTCAAAACCGGTTCTGAAAATGAAAGTGTCATTCTAAAAAGTATCTGCTACCAAAATTGAAAAAGTAAAAAAGGTGCGATGTAGAGACGGATCTCGGCTATCCAATGAAAAAAAAAAAAAAAAAAAAAAAAAAATTAAAAATATCGAAATGCAAACGAGATATTAGAAAAATCCCTCCCCATAAGATTAGCATTAGCTCGTGAGTGTCTTCGCAGGCAGGGACAGGAGCCTTAAACAACTACAGTAAAGTATACATATGACGTCACTATCGCTAAATAATACACAAACCTAAAAAAAAATGTCATCATTTAAAAAACTCGACAATAAAAAAAATTGGTCATCTAATGATTCGCATGCTTTCATTTGTTTGTAATATTAATATAGATACTTAAAATTAAGTATAGTTTATATCTCCATGTTTTATCGGAAATAATTTATTTATATTTTTAGCACGTATTTTAATTACATTTTTTTTTCAGTTGTTATGGGAAAATGGCAACAAAAAGTTATCAGTACTATTTTCTAACTATTCTTCCTTTACTTTCTACAGGAATGGAGCACTTGAGTTGCCAACATTAAACGAATGGTGCTAAAACTACAGAAAAATTAATATGTAAAAAAAAAAAAATGAGATGCATTTTTGAAACAAATTGCTTTTAAAAGTACTTTTTTCCCCAATACAACAGTATAAAATTTGAAAATGTGCGATGCTTAGAAGTTATAAAAATTGCAGTAGAGTACTTAACAGGACAATGATACATTTGCTTTGTTTTACAGCTGGATTATAGAAAGGAACGTTATTTTTGGGAGACGTCACTTTAAATGTTGGGCGAAAGAAATAACATATCGGGGACTAATTAAAAGAGTCATCCATTCTCACAATCCAACTGCTTTGCAATTCACACTTTTGTCGTCCAATCCTCTGAAACGGCTGATTTGATTAGTTTTCAAAAAAAAAAAAAAAAAAATTATAATTAATCTCGTAGTTTGCATACCGTTTCCTTATTATGTGTATGAATTTCAATGTCTCCAACAAAAACTTTTTGAGAAAAAGATTTGTTGAAATATGCAATACTTTTAAACATCAATGTAAATGTTAGTTAACATTTGAAGTCTGGAAGTAATAATGGTTAGGCTGAGAAAATAATTTATCAGGGGAAGATTTAGCTTTAAGCATTAGTTTTTAAAGTTGGAAATGTTTGGAAAAAAGATTGGAAATACAATTAAAATTGTGAAATTTAAAAAGGCCTTTCTTTATTATATCTTTATATCCTCATCCTTCGAAGCTGAGCGCCACGAACCTCCTTTACAAAGCTGATGAGGCTCAACCGATACATCGAGAATAAAAAAAAAAAACATCCTTTTTTTTAAAGACTCTTAGAACAACTTGGCTACTTTTACATATAAAAATTTAGAGAATTGTTTTATGCCATTAAGAGTAGTGATTTTCTTCGCATCATCGCTGAGAATAAAAAGTAAGTGTAAGTAAGACTTTAGAGATTAATAAATCTGTGAAAAAAAACCTGGTGAAACAAGTTTTTCATATACCAGAAGTCCCATAAAAAATCGTTTATTTCTCTAGATATCGGACAAAAGTATGAAATCGAAAGTGACCGGTGACATTTTATCATAATAGTGTAATAACGGCGAATCGATTTTTTTTTTAGCATTTCAAAGAAAGAAAAATAAATATTCACATATTTATCTTTTATGGAAATGTTTATTTTAATGTATATTGATTTAAAACATTTTACTTTCTTTTATGATCTTCTTCACTGAAAATGTAAATATATCGTATTGGTTCAGATTTAAGTCTTTTTCAAAAAATTAAATTTCTCATTTAATTTGAAAAATGCATTTAATAAACATTATGATGGAAATAAAATTGAAGTTATGAATCGAAGTCGTATACATAAAAAAAATCAGACGTTACATTAATCTGAAGATACGGATAATAGACTGAGCGATTAAGGAAATGGACTGTACGTTTTAAAAATTCCATAACACGTACACGCCGAAAATCACTGAAGTTGTATTGACAGTAGTATAATCTACTAGTAAAACCTGCTACTTTATTCGCGTTAATAATTGTATATCGTGGTACTCGATTGGCTGTTTTTATTAGAAGAAATTAAGCTGCTACGGATAATTCGAAAATCACTAATTAAGCAGCAGATTGACTAACTTCATTATTACGCTGCATGAGGCTAAAATTAGACTTAAACTAATAAGAACTAAAACTAATTCTAATTAAATACTTTAGAATGTACTTTGAAGCTTTTACGCTCATTTCAGTTTTCATTTGAAATTTGCAATTTTTTAGAAACCATTCTAAGCAAGCATTTACATTTTAAAAGTAACCATCATGCCATATTCCAAGCTTATGTTCTAACTGTCTACCACCTCCCTAGTGTTTGCGGCATTACCATAAAATATAGCCTATGTTGGAGCAGGACTGTGACCATTACTTTACCAACATTACTTTTGAAATAGGTTTGGATTTTCTGAAATTCCATACAAATCGTAATTTAGAAAGTTTTTGCTCATTTTACGCTTTTAAAATTCGTATCTTTTACAAACTGTCCTTATAGTCCGCAGGCAATAGGGGATTTTACCTGGCAAAATTAATGGAAGTTCTGGAAATTGGCTTACTTTATGTTTTTTGCGTCCCTGAATCCGAATTTGTAACTTCCCATCAAAATGTCCCCCGGCAACCCCCCCCCCCCCCAAATGTTGGTAAAATGCCCCAAAAAAGGTTTTTATTAAAAAAATCAATTTTTTTATTATTTTAGGGAAAAAGTATCTAGAAATTCAGAAAGTAGACAAAATTTGCAACAAATAAGATACATGATATTATGACGTAGGATGAATGGGGAGTCGGGGACCTGCCTCGGAACATGCGCTGCGGTGCTGCGTGGACTAAGTTGCGCAATTCCACTTAACCACTCACACGTTAAAATTCGTCCTCCCATCTCACCTCCGAACTTTCTCTATAAGGTTTACTTTAAGTTTTTTGGGTCGCTGAATCCGAATTTTTAACTCTCCCCCAAAATTCCCCTCCGAACCCCCCCCCCCCCCCAAAAAAAAAAAAAAATAGTAATTTTTAACTTAAATTTCTTATTGTTTTAGGGGAAAAGCATTACAAAATTCAGAAACTGGACAAAATTTGCAACAAATAGGATATGTGACATTATGACGTAGGATGAACGGGAGAGAGGGGGCTGCCTCGGAACATGCACTGCGGCGTTACGTGCACTAAGTTATGAAGTCCAGGCAATTGGGGATTTTACCTGGCAAAATTAATACTAGTTCTAGATTTCGACTCACTTCATGGTTTTTGGGTCGCTGAATCCGAATTTGTAACTTCCCACTAAAATTTCACCCGGCAACCCCCCCCAAAAATTGATTTTTTGAAAAAATTTGGTTTTTGTGAAAAGCGCGCGGGGAATGTTCCGAGGCAGCCCCCTCTCTCCCCGTTTATACTACGTCACAATGTCATATATCCTATTTGTTGCAAATTTTGTCTAGTTTCTGAATTTTGTAATGCTTTTTCCCCTAAAACAATAAGGAATTTCAGTTAAAACTAACTATTTTTTGGGGGGGGAAATTTTGGGGGGGAGTTAAAAATTCGGATTCAGCGACCCAAAAAACTTAAAGTAAACCTTATAGAGAAAGTTCGGAGGGGAGTTGGGAGGACGAATGTAAATAAGTGGAATTGCGCAACTTAGTCCACGTCCACGCAGCACCGCGGCGCATGTTCCGAGGCAGATTCCCGCCTTCCCCTTCATCCTAAGTCATAACGTCATATATCTAATTTGTGGCAAATTTTGTCTACTTTCTGAATTTCTAGTAAACTCTGTTTTTATACGTTAATAGTATGACATATCATAGCGCTATCTATCAGTCGCATATGGAACTAAAAGAAAAAAAAAAGAAAAGGAAAAGTTACTGTTTTAACATGTTAATCAATTAACTGATCAATATTTTTGAAAAAAACTTTCAAATAATGCCTATTCTTTTTCATATCTTTTACTGAATTTTTAATCTTTTATCACGGTTTTTCAAAACAGAAATTTTTGCCTTATTTAATCAGACAAATGCTGGGATTAAAAAATGCAAAAATTATAATAAAAATTTATTAGTGAGAATAATAAATCATGATTGGAATATGTATGGTCGTACGTGGTACGGGCAAATCATAATTGGCAAATACACGTTGCCCGTATGACGTACAGGAAAATCAAAGAAGTGGTTAATATGCTGCAAGAACGAGTTCAATAACTGCCAGAGTTTACTTGTTATACATTTTTTTTTTTTAATTTCCCAGTTCAATTTGAGACACTGCGTATATTTTTAATGTGACCAACAAAGGAAAATAAAATTTAAAAAAAGTAATTTAATAAATTACAACGACCATTTGGAAAATGATTTTTTCAAAGACTAAAATTTAAGACATAAAAAATCGCACGGAGTTGATCCTACATTACGTACGCCATGGATTAAACGATAACATTCCTGGACTCATCATGAACAAATTTTAAAAGCAATTTCAGTTTTACAATTTTCGGTACTGTAAATTTTTAAATTTCTACTGAGCTGGTCATACATTGCGTACGCCATGAATTAAAGATTAGTAGTGTTATTACACGTAAAAATTGCAGGCAAGAAAAATCGCCTGCGACTAGTCAGATTTCCTATGAAACTTACGTAATAGCCAAGCATTTCATTGTCTGTTCGGTAAAAGGCTTTTCTATCATCAGATTTCCAAAAAATCTCAGGAGTAATTTTAAATAAAATTTCACTCTTAAACTTCTAAACATCCGATAATGTTACTTTTTATACCGTCGGATAGAGAAAAAAATGTACTTTTAAATGCAATTTGTTTGAAAGCTGTAACTCAATTTGTTTCTGATTTATTAATTTTTTTGTAGTTTTTATTACTTTTTTGTCATAGTGGCAACACTCTGTTGTCCATCGTTGTTGAAACCAAAGGAAAATACAGATTACTGTATATACCAATCAGATAATGAATAAATTGCGGATTAAACCAATGAAAACGTTCAGATATGCTTTTGATTTCCTACCCTGACGAGAACAATAACCATTTTTCCAAATGGTTAAAAATGTCTGACGGATAGATTCATTCAATGATCGCAAATGAGGTGAGTTCGTACTATAACAAGTTTTATAAATATTCAGAACTGGGTGCAATAGCTGTTGCACTCTTATGCAAAAATGCATGAGTGCAAAATTTATTACAATTATATATATTAAATCCAGTAATACGAAAATATCATGACTCCATTTTAAATAGGACGTCATTACCATGGCAACCTAGAATAATTATCTATTATGGGATATCATTGAAATAACTACGTATGATAGGATTTAATAGCTATGAAAACTTTTCATAATATCTTTTTAAGTTTTGATTCGATTTTCATAAAATTTTAAATGAAGTTACAAAATTCTGCTAGTATATACAGTGTGATTCACAAATATCGAAGCAATAGGCTATTTCCTTAAATACTGCCCCTAGACCCATACTTCCAATTGCAAAGTTTCATAAAAAAGCTGCAAAATAGGATGACATAAGTTTCAACTCCACAGGGGCCTATTTGAAAAAATACGAAAATTAAAATTTTATACGCCCCCGTATGGTAAAAATTCAAATTAGGAAAACTTTCCTTATCCATTCCTGGATTAAACACAAAAAATTGCATCTTCATATCTGCAAAACTCGCAGAGTTAGGGCTGTTTAAATAATTCATCAGGATTTAAGGGATTAGACACAAATTGAAATGCGTGCAATTCAAGAAACAATGTTACTTTAAGAGTTCTAGGAAACATGTAAAAAATATATTTGTAGAGTTAGAATTTTGATTTTTTTTTTTTTGTGATGGCTAACCATATAATTTGCAAACAAAATCACCTCTTAAAATTTCACATAAGCTTTTAATTTTTTTTAAAAATGATTAGTACTTTTTAAGTGGAGTAATTTAAAATTGTTATAACTCGAAACATTATTCATCGGATTTCAATTTTTATTCATTTTATTAAAGAGGAAAATATAATTTTAGTTTTGTTTCAGATTTTTTTAAAATATTAATTTTAAAAATATTAATAATATTTATTTAAAAAATGATGTAACTTATTTTTAAAAAAATCATATTTTCAATAGTAAATATTTTTTCAAATTTGCCAAAACAAAATTAATGTAAAATAATCAAAAAAGGCATTTTCCAAGTTTGCACCTTTTTTATTTAACGATTCTTGACTTATAATAATTTAAATACAAGAAATGGTTTAAAAAAATCATGCAAAAAAAAAAAAAAACGCATTTAAAGTTTTAAACAAATTTGGCTCCTAATAAAATGCTTAAATGTTTTTTTTAAAAATTGCACGTGAAAAAGTAACTTCTGTATGAAGCTTAAACTTCCGATTCAGTTTAACTTTTGCCGTTTCCACCTCCTTTCTGTACTATTTAAATGTCCGTAAATAAATGTTAAATGTAATTTAAAACAATGCTTTTTGTAACATGCCCATTAAGCGTTTTTCATAATTTTAGTCCTCACAACTTCAGGCTTTTTATCGTTCCAGCGAGTTCATTAAAAAAAAATGTCTGTATTCTGGAACCGGGACGGGCGACTTTTGTCTGAAGACTTGGCCAGGCTGGGCCTGTTGTATTTTTTCATACCGAACCGGGATTGGATTCCTTTTTCCTAAGTCTGTTTTCAGTCCTGGTCTCGACGCAACGCGTATTAAAATCATTGTCTTTGACTGCCCTAATCCGTGCAAAAATAAGTAAAATTTGGCTCAGCCTAAAAACTTTTACAACAAATGCATATATTTTTAAATGGCCATTATTTTGCAATTAAAATTTATTTTTTAAAGGATAGTAGATTTTTTAAGGATAAAAATTAAAATACACAAAAACTAGTGAAAAAGAACCTGCCTATGACGGAACCCTTTCATAAACGGGAAATTCTGTTGATCCATGCAAAATGAATATAATAATACCTGAAAAAAAAAAGAATATATAGAGAGTACGTTTGTAACTCCTAAAAAGGGAGCTTGCCTATGACGCATTTTTTTCTTCTTTCTTATGTGATTCCGTTTTAAATGATTTTCCTGTATAGCATTTTTCAAAGTCTCCAACACATGAAATATGGATTAACGATTTTAAAGAACAAATGAAACATTTACGCATATACAGAGATTCATTAATAAAACAAATAATCACAGCTTTTGGCGCTTCTTTAAAAATAATAATTATAAACATGAAAAAAGAAAAGCTATAATAAGTAATTTTTGGTCAGAACTCCTCCATACGAAACAATTTTTAACCATATCCATGTAAAAAACCATGTAGAAATTCCGTCAGGCCGGGCCGGGCGATGATTTGAACTTTTTTCCAGGTCTGGTCGAAATTTTGTCCAGGTTATGAAGAACTTTTTTCCAGGCCGGGACGAACTTTTTTCCCATGGGTTGGTTCGGGACCGGACCTAGATATTTCAACCCGTGCAAACCTCTAGTGCAGACCCCAGTATATTTTGAAAGCAGGTTTAACGTAAAATTTATACGCTGCTATTTTATGCCCAAAGGAGAGGACTGTCTTAAATCGACTTTTAATGATGTACAATTTGTGGATGATCCCTATATTGCATTCAAAATGACTCAAAAACTCGTCGCTCAGAGGCATGGATAAATGGTGTAAGTCACGAATTTTTGATTTTAATATCTCTGCGAATTTTGAAGTTATCGAGAAGAATTTTTTTTTTTTTGTGTTTAATTCGAGAATGGATAAGGAAAAATTTCCTAATTGGGAATTTTACACTACGGGGGCCGTATAAAAATTTAGCTTTCGTATTTTCTCAAATAGGGCCCCATGGAGTTGCAACTTATGTCATTAAATTTTGCACTTTTTTTATGAAACTTTGCAATTGGAAGTATGTGTCTAGAGTCAATATTTAAGGAAATAGCCTATTGTTTCGATATTTATGAATCACCCTGTATATTAAATTTCAAACCACTCGGTTGGGTCGTTTTTGCGCTGTTATATACAGACAGACAGACGGACGAACCAGGACGACTACAGGGGCTGCGTATTTATATAATTACGAACGCACCTAAAAATATCTCACGGATAGATTCATTCAATGATTTATTTTATATTGGTTAACCTAACCTCTGTCATACAATTTCGATTACAGTGTAATTACTTTTAAAATTATTTCAGTATTTCTAACATCGATATATTCTTACAGGCATCTACTTATTTCGTAATACTTTTTTTTGGTTTTATTTTGATTATTTTTAGCAGAATCAATTCAAATCATAAATCCTAAAATAAGCTATAGTCAAATTTACTGAGACGTTTTATTGATTTTCATAGCATAAACATCTTTTTTATTTTAGTCACGAAAGCAATCGCAATGAAATTAGAGCCTCCATCTGTCTACTTCTTTCGTGTAAGAGTGTTATGAAATTTCGTTTCAAATTTAATTTTACAAGAAATTCAAAACAAATTTCCTGTCACATAATTTTAGAAACACATTTGAATATAGTCAGTATTATTTCGATTGAACCTAGTCTAGAATGTAACTTTTTTTTTTTTTTTTTTTTTTTGCAATTTTTTTTTTTTGCAATTTTTAAAGAAAGCTTTTGTTAATATTTTTTTTTATAGTTTAAATCTGTTCTTTCACAACTGTATTTGTTGAAATGATTTGTATAATGCCGAAATTTAATAATTTAAGACAAAACTAATATTTTATTCGAGATAGTAGTTTAGTGTTTTATTACAAAACGACAAGATTAATTCAAATAAAAGAAATTTGATAAAAACATTGTGAAATAATTTTATTGCACAAATTTGTATTAAAATTCCGTGGAAAACACACAACCATATAAATATGATTTGACGACCTTTTGCCTTTTTAACAATTTCCGACATATTTGAAAAGTGTTTATATTCTCTGTTTGTGTGTCTGTCCATCTGCCTGTCCATTCTCTAACTCGCGTAAATATAGTCCGATTGCCATGAAATTGATATATGCTATTGGTATTTGCTGTGGCATGTTCGGTATTGAAAATAAAGTGTGTAGCACTTACGGTTCATTTACAGGGACACTCAAAACAATTCCGTTACACTGCACGGGAAAATCCTTTGCGGTATATTTTAATGATATTACATTATATTAAATCTATTGAAATTTGTATGTATCACTGAGGTGTACTGGAAAAAGCTTACTGTATAAACTGGTGTGCATATAATTTATCATTCATTTACAGGAACACACAAAAGTATTTGGCTATAGTACTGCCTATGAAGAATAATTGCAGAAAATGCGTTTTCAGTTGTGGTACGCTTATTAAAATTTAACTATTTTTTGCATATTTCTTGATGTGTATAAATTCTATAGATCATATACAGAGCTACACATAAGATCTCTAGTGCATTTTCGTTATTGACGGAAATCGCTGAATGGTAAATTTCAACTGTGCTATGCGTTTAAATGAGCTAACTTTCAGTATACTATGTAATATATATACGAATCTATGGATCATATACAGGGCTGCTAAAAAAGAATCTGATATTTTTTAGACTAGGGATAGTAAACGCAGAAATCGGGGTTTCTAATGCGCTATGCCTTTTCTAAATTAATTATTTAGCCACCTTTCTCATTAATAAATTGTAAAGTTTTGTTACAGTATTCGAAATGTGTTGGAAAATATTTCTTAATCCATGCTGTATCCATGATTTTACGTTCGTATTTCAATATAAAATACATTTAACCAATTTATTCCTGAATTTTTGATTTCTCAAATTTGTCTGCAATATTACTTTCAAATGTTTCAAAATGAACTGGAAAAATACTAAAAAAAAAAAAAAAAAAAAAAAAAAAAAAAAGCAATTTATCAAATTACAACGACCATTTGGAAAACGATTTTTTTGAAGACTAAAATTTAAAACATAAGAAATCGCACGGAGTTGATCATACATTACGTACGCCATGAATTAAACATTATTAGTGTTATTACACGTAAAAATTGCAAGCCAACAAAATCGCCTGCGACCCGTCAGATTTCATGAAACTTAATTATTATCCACCTGAAACTTACGTAACTATACAAGCATTTCATTGGCTGTTCGGGAAAAGGCTTTTCCATCGTCAGATTTCCAAGAAAACTGACGGCCAATTTTAAATGAAATTTCATTCTTAAACTTCTAAACATCCGACAATATTACTTTTTACACCGTCATAGAGAAAAAAATCTACTTTTAAATGCAATTTTTTTTATCTCAATTTGTTTCTGAGTTATTAATTTTTTTTTGTAGTTTTTATTACTTTTTTGTCATAGTGGCAACAGAAAGTATCCATCGTTGTTGAAATTAAAGGGAAATACAGATTACTGTATAGACCAATCAGAGAACGAATAAATTGCGGATTAAACCAATGAAAACCTTCAGATATGCTTTTGATTTCCCATCCTGAGGAGAACAATAACCATTTTTCCAAATGGTTAAAAAAAAAAGAAAAAAAAAATACGCTAAAATATTTTTGTATTTATTTGATAAAATATAAACATACTAAATATGGGAATATCCATATGTGGGAAAATGCATAATTATATTTTTTGTCTAAATTTATATAAATTAAGCTCTTAAATTATATATTATATACTATAATTAGTTTGTTTATGAACTATTGAAAAATATATTTATTTCTTTACAAAGACTAATAACATTATAAGTATTATTAATAATAAATTAAGAATAATCGTATTTGAGGCTGAAAACAATTAATTTCAAAATCATCTTAAAAAGGACTTTACATAAATAACTGCCCCCTAAATGCCTAATAGAAATATATACCCATTTGCTTCTTGCACCCTATACTTTGCACGTTACAAACATGCATACAAATAGGCTTGAACATATAATTTCGCACTTTAAAAAAATACTTATTTCAAAGAAGTCTACAAGCTAAGATTATGACTTATTAATTTGGAACCTTCATGCAAAAAATACAAATAAACTTACTTTTTACATTTCGCTATTTTGAAAAGGGAAAAATCTATAAGCACCGAAAAGAGGCTTACATTTAAGCAAATAAATATCAATCTTATGCTGTCATCTCTCGGTAATAGATAAAGATATTTTTAGACAATTACTTCATACAATTTTCCTGTTGTAAAGAAGAAGAAAATTTTAAAATTTTATTAAAATTCGAAACGTCCCAAAAATAGGACGCTAGGCATAAATGGGTTAAGGTTTATTGGCAAAAGGATTTGACAATTGAACAAAGTCTATGTAGTTGGA
Source organism: Maratus speciosus (assembly GCA_963932465.1). NCBI lineage: Eukaryota > Metazoa > Arthropoda > Arachnida > Araneae > Salticidae > Maratus > Maratus speciosus. The sequence goes on from OZ010786.1 coordinate 267,306,319, forward strand.
GAAATAGAGCATAAAAATTCTGATTTTGTAAATATTTCGTATTAATTAGTATCTTAATAACATTGTTCTGTATACTAGTTATTCCCTAATAAATGATTTTGATTAAATTGAGATTGAGATATTTCGTCCCTTTTTTTAATTTGCGACAAGATTTCTATTAAGGAATGTTTATTGTTTCTCTAAAAGTAGGTACAAAGATCTCTAAAAAGGATACAGATGTTAATACATTTTAACATAATACACCAACAGACAGAAATGCATTAGAATATTTGGTAAAACACTTTATCAAAATAACACTTTGTCAAAAAACTGTAATGTTTCTATATCTATATAAGAGTGATCCAATGAATCATATATTCCTTCAAAAATCATTTTTAAGCGACATTGATTATTTCTTCCTTTAATTTAAATAAACCATGATGTTAGAGTTTGTTAAATACTAGCCATTCGCTAATAAATGATTTTGATTAAATGGAGACATTCCTTTATTTTATAAACTTACTACAAGTGTTCTATTTAATATATATATATATAATAAAAAGATATCATCTGTAAATATATCTTAGTATAATACTGAATCAAACTAATATACATTAGAATATTGAGAAAAGTGAAACAGCAATATAATAATTCTTCGAAATCTGTAATGTTATGCATCAAAAATAAAATATACAATATCAACTTTAAAAATCTCGTTGGTTTACTTAAAAAGCGACTAAAGTAATAGAAGAGATGTTACAAGTTTAAAATACATAATTTATTTAAAAATTTCTTAGTACTTGTGGGCTTTTCCAAGCCCTTCATCAGAGAATATTTAATAGTTGATTGTTGTTTATTTATACAAATACGTCACTTCGTTTTGAAATGAGAGAACCAATAATTATTAGAGTTGAAAGTAGAAGTAGCAATCTCTTGGATTGAATTTAAGTAGAGAAAATATATATTAACTGCAATTCCATTTATTTTATTACATCACTTTTTTCTCATACATCACTTTCCATTTAAAGCTTTCATTTTACAGCGTAGCTGGACAATCGAAGTAGCAGTGTTTCAGATTAAATTTGCGTAGAAGAATATTTAACTGCCGTACCATAAACTTTAATACGTCACTTTGCCCAAGATTTCAGGATTTTTTCTTAAGATATTTAACCATATATTGAGGATATTGTACAACAGGGCGTCGTTACGTACTTGATTAGTTTTCCACTGGATTTCTATGGATTCAATGATAGTGGATGCGCAATAATTGGATGTTGTATATAAAATTGTTGCATGATCAAAAGCTATTGTGATATTCTGATTAAAACTTAAACGGGAGAGAGCTGTGGGTTGACGACAAAATTTAATATCTGCTTTATACTCCTTGATTCTTTCTTTGAGATTTCGTTTTGTCATTTCCATGTATTCCATTATTTTATTGCTATCAAAAAGCTACTCCGTCAATCCACAGCTCTCTCTAATTTTAAGTTTTAATCAGAATATCACGATTGATATTAATCATGCAAAAATTACATACCCAACATCCAATTATTACACATCCACTATCAGAGAATCCATAGAAATCCCCGTATAAAAACAATCAAGTACGTAAGGACACCCTATCGTGCAATATCCTGATTATCCTGAAAATAAATCCTGAAATCTAGAGCAAAGTGACTTATTAGAGTTTATGGTACCGCAGTTAAATATTCTTCTACGCAAATTTAATCTGATACACTGCTACTTCGATTGTACAGCAACGCATTTAAAAGGAAAGTTACGTATAAGAAAAAAGTGATGTAATAAAATAAATGGAGCTGCAATTAATATATATTTTCTCTACTTAAATTCGATCCCAGGGACTGCTACTCCTACTTTCAACTCTAATAATTATTGGCTCTCTCATTTCAAAACAAAGTGACGTATTTGTATAAATGAACGGCAATCAGTTATTAAATATTGTCTGATGAAAAACTTGAAAAAGCCCGAAAGTACTAAGAAGTTTTGAAATAAAGTATTTTCTTTTAACTTGTAATATCTCTTCTATTATTTTAGTCGCCTTTCAAGTAAACCAGCGAACTTTTCAAAGTTCATATTGTACATTTTATATTTGAATCAATGTGAAATTTTGCGTTACGTCTTATTATTTTGTTATGCATCAAGTTTGATTCGTCAGCTTATAAATCGTATTATAACTCTATGAGCTAAATATTGAAAAAGATAATGAAAAAAAATAATATATATTTTTTGTATCTTCTTAAAGCTACACTTGTGCATTTATAAATGTATAATTATAAGGATAATAAAGAAAAGCTATCTAAGAAAAGTTGTATCAAACACCGGAAGGTAAAATAATTGAATTTTCTTACTTTTTTGCAACTGTTTCAAATTTAAAATTTAAAAAAAGTATTCGTGCGCATCTACGTCTTACAATTTATCCCTATGCCAAAAGGCAGTTTTCTAGACTAACAGTTTCAGAGAAATCATGATGGAAATATAACTGTAGCGCTTCCTGCCAATTTCATCCCTTTAGAAATCGTTTAAAAAATTGCTTTGGGAGCATCAAGTCGTAATACAAACACGTATGCCAAATTTAAAGTTTCTAGCTTTAATAGTTTAAGATTCATCATGATTATAGAGTGTTTTCCAATTATTTCACCCTTTTCATTTTAAAATATATTAACAAAAGTTCTTAAAGAGCATTAACATCTTAGAAGAAACAATCATATTGAATTTCAGGTTTGTAGCGTTAACAGGCTCAAAGAAATGGAAATTTTAGAACATTTTTCATTCTTGCATTGCCCAGAGGGCAGATATTACACCGACCAAATATAGTCTATGTTTACACAGAGATATGGAATAGAAATATTTGAAATCAGTTCAGTAGTTCCAAAGTAATCGTAATTTTAGAAAGTGTTCCACTCTTTTCACCCTTTTAAATTTAGAAAACGTAGAACCTGTTTTGAGCGAGCGTGTAATATTACATGTAACTACCATTTCAAATTTAACGTTCCTAGCCCTATACATTCCAAAGAAAATCGTAATTTAGAAAATTTTGATTAAGAAAATTAGAATGTTTTTCGCTCATTTCATTCTTTGAAATTACAATTATTTTAGAAAATGTTCTTTGCGGGCATTTGCATCTTAAAAGTAACCACCGTGCCAAATTTCAAGTTTCTAGCCCTAACAGCTTCCAAAAATTGCAATTTTAGAATCTTTTTTGCTCTTACCCCCTTTAAATTTCGATTTTTTTTTTTTTAGACACTCTCGTGTGTTAGCATTTCAGTTTTAAAGTTACAGCTATTCAATTGAGATTTTTCAAGTTTCTAACTCTAACGATTCTAAAAATATTATTATTGAGAATGTTTTAAGAAAGTTTCCCGTTCATTTCGCCCTTTTAAATTTCAGTTTTTTCGGAGTCTATCCTAAGCGAGAATTTACATCTTAAAAGTAATGATCATACCCAACTTCAAGTTACTAGGTCCAACAGTATCACACAAATCGTAATTATAGAACGTAATTCTTTTTTTGCTCCTGCGCCCTTTTATGTATAGCTTTCATTATAAAAAGCTACTTATTGCAGCCGTTAGGAGGAAAGCAATTCCAAAAAATTTCGGTAGATTTCTACCAATCATGCCCCCCAGACCCGAAACCACCATCCGTTCATATGTTAATATATATATCTGATCTTTGTCATGCTGTAACTTTCGTATTTATGAACCGATTTGGATGTGACTTATTGTGTGCGTTTAATTTTTCTTTTAATTTAAAAAGAAGTACAAAGAAAGTCGAAATTGAGACATCCCCCCCCCCTCCCTTGATACAAGGATTCCAGAACATTTTTTTTTTTTTGTCTTTATCTTAAAAAATGCCTCAGATGCCTGAAGCTACTGAACGACCCTTGCTGCTTCCAGCTTATTATTAGTCTCGGTCCGCGCGTGGGTCAACTACCGTAGCGAGCAGCCTCTTTTCATCCGCAGCCCTTCATTCTAGTCCTCTCCAGTCTGAATTTGTAGGGTTGCTGACACTTTAAAAATTCTGATATTTTTGTAATGGGATAACCCGCGTATTTATGAACCCATTAGGATGTGACTTAATGCCTGTACAGGCATCCCCCGATTTACGTAAGTAATGCGTTCCGTAAACTTTTGCGTAAGTCGAATTTGAAAATTCCTTAGGTAAAATTTCGTCAGAAACTGCAATATTTATTATAAATATTTATAATATATACATTATTTACACAGTATTATTTTATAAATAAAGTAGCATGCAGCAGTATTTACTTGGACATAAACTATAAAAGTATGAAAAAATATAAAATCAAACTCAAAGAACACTTTCAAATAAAAAGTATCTTGTGGAATATCGGACTAATAAATTTAAGATTGATGAATTAATTTATATAAATTTTAAATCTACATCAAAAGAACAGCTCTGAAGCTCTAAGAAAAAATACACTCGTTCCTCTTCACCGAAACTTAAAAATTAGGTTTCGTTATGGTTTGAATTCAGCTAACAAAATTGTAACGGTTAAACAGAGGGTTTTTTTTGGCTCATTTTAAATTTGATTTGTGTTTGTTTTGTTAAATATTTGATTGTATATGTATATCCCAATAAAAATATAACTATATATAACATATAAAACTATATTATTCTTGTGGTTTTTATCTGCACATTTTATTTATAAAACAATTATTAAAAGTATGCAAATGCGTATCAAACGCGCTCGTATGTTCATAAATATAATTTTCGAAATTTCTTACGCAAGTGTGACTTAGTACTTGTCGATGTCTCGACAGAGTTGGTTGGCCAACTTCATAAGTCATCTTGTTTCAAAATTGCGGTCATTTAATTAAAAAATTTTTAAATGAAAAAAAAATGTACAAAAAAATTAGAAAATGAGATTTTCTTTGAGTGTTTCAACATGATACAAGAATTTCAGAACAGTTTTTGTTTTTTCTTTATCGCAAAAAATGGCTAAGTTTTAATTTTTAGGATTGCTGACATTTTGAAACAATCTGATTTTTGTCATGCGACAAGACGCGTATTACTGGATCGATTTGGATGTGGGGCATAGCATATACCAAGTATCGACCACTGCCTTTACATCCGCCCTTTTTGTTCAAAAATAGCGGCCATTTAATTTTTTTTAATTTAAAAAGTGGTTCAAAAAATAGAAATTGAAAAATATTTTTTCTTAAGTGTTTGACCTTGATACAAGAATTTCGGAACTTTTTTTTTTCTTAAAAAATGTCTGATGTATAGTACTTTAAATTTTTAGGATGGCCGGCATTTTGAAACAATCTGATATTTATCATGCGATAGCATGCGTATTTATTAACCTATTTGGATGTAACTACGCATGTATACTGGAGATAACTAAGTCTCAAGCGAGTTCGTTAGACAGCTGCATCTGTCATCTTATTTCAAAATGGCAACCACTTAAAAAATCTAGAAATTTAAAAAAAAACTTTTACATTTACTTTTTTTACTATGATTCAGGGATTACAGAGCACTTTTTGCTCCCTTAAAAATTGGCTGAGCTATGGCAGTTTGAAATTCTGGGCTGTTTGATATTTTGAAACAAGCTGATTTTTGTTTTACGACAACACCCCTTTATACTAAGTGATTTAGATGTGACTGAGCATGCGTGCAAGACTTGCTAAAGTCTCGACCAAATTCATTGGTTAACTTCATCCACCATGTTGTTTTAAAATAGCGGGCACTTCAAGATTTCGTCGCATTTGGTGACTAAACACAAATTCCTCTAAATGAAATCAACTTGGATATAGGTCACATATTTCTGAAATACTCACTCATAGTTATTATTGACGAAAACAGGTATTGAATCATCTATAATCGAGTTCCACAAAATTTAGTTTTGTGTTTTTGAGTAAAATAAGCTGGATTCTAAAAAAACATGGAGTATGAAAGCTACCTTTGCCTCTCGGCACTGGCAGGAAAGATTTTTTAATTTCAAAGTATTTTTTTTTTTTTTTTAGAAACTCCATTTACTTCTTAACAGTTCCAACCATATTAAATTTCAAGTTTAATATTTCGTACAATGTAAAATATAATAAAATTCGTAATTTAGAATGATTTTAGAACCTTTTAGTTTTCAAAGGTTTTAAAAATCGATCTTAGCGAGACTATAAACATTAAAATTGAACAGCAAGCCAAATTTTGAGCTTTTAGCCCCAACAGCATAACAAAAATCCTGATTTTAGACTGTTTTTCCATCTTGCAACATTTTAACTTTTGAATATTTTAGAAACCGTTCTTAGCGATCAGTTACATCTTAAAAGTAACCTCTGTGTCAAATTTTAAGTTTCTAGTGCTAACAGCATCACAGATATCAAAATTTTAGAACGTTTTTAGCCCCTGCACCTTTTAAATTTTGAGGACTTTAAAAACTGCTTTTTGTGAACGTTTTTGTCCGAAAAGTAACAGTCATGATAAATTCGGAGTTTCTAGACCTAACAATTCCATATAAATCATAATTTAGAACTATTTTAGAACTTTTTCACTTATTTCACACTTTTAATTTTGCAACTTTTTATAAATCGTTTTTAGTTTAGAGCATTTAAATCTTAAAAGTAACTACCTTACCAAATTTGGAATTTCGAGACCCCCAAAAATATTCGTAATTTTAGAACACAAATTTCAAGTTTTATCGCACAAATTTCAGGTTTATTTAAGAATGTTATCATAGGCACAGGCAACGCCCGGAGGGTCAGTTAGTACAGAATATATTTTCCCAATCTTTGAAAAATTGAAGTAATCATTGATATCTACTATTGTGAACAATGCATATTTCTAGGTACTTTAAAAGAGGGATAGTAATGGTAATAAAAGCTATTTTATTGAATTATTTTTGAAACAACTTAGTTAAAAATTATCACTGTTTTTAAAGTTGTACCTCCCACTTTTCAGTTAGTTGCATAACTTTTAAAGAAACATACTTTTTTTTCAGGCTGATATCACAGTAGTTAATAATAAATTGTGTATGTATTTATGCATCTTTCATTTGGCTGTTGACATTTGAAGAGCTAAGTGGAAGACCTTGTTAAGTAGCAAAAATCAGATTTCAAGAAATTTGAAGTGAAAGTTTTTACTGTAATTTTTAATCATTTACTTTCTATTTGATACCACGTGTTTAAAATATTAACAGGTATGGTACTAAATTCTCTCAGAAAAACTTATTCGTGTTTAATTTTCAAATATTAAAAAATATTAATATTATAAAATAATTAAATATTAAAATATTAAATATTAATGAATAATGTCTTATATCTTCAAGACTAAATGGAATCTTAGTATTTTAACTTCACCATGTGATAGGATACCTCATAACGCTTTTATCCAAAAGATAAAAAGAAAATTAGAAAATGTAGCATAACATGTTCATCCACTCAGATATTCATTTGTTTTTCAGATATAGCTGAAATAAACAATATTCGTCCGTTATTAATTGGCTAAGTGCGTGTTTTTGACACTGTAAAAAATTAAAGTTTTATTACTTATATGCTGCTTAATTTTATATATGTGTCATACAAATTCCTTTTTGTAACTAGTCATATTCTAAAGCTTCAGAAAAGAAGTTATTCTGCTCTGAAGAAGAATTACTTGATTTTTTTTTTTGACATTACAAAAGCAAAAACAATATTTCATAGAATATAAGGTACTAGGATAAATTGCTTTTTGTCATTTTGCAGACGAAAACATCGTTAGCTTTTTAAAAATATTAATGCAACGTCGTCAAGTTTTGCTTTGAAACACCATAAATCTTTTCATAATTAGCCTCATTTTGGAGTTTGAACTGCTTTATGAAACATGAAGTAATTATAGTTTCTAATACGCTGTTGCCGTGACAGACGTTGAAAACCCTACAATTCTCAGAAGTAAATGGATGAGAAAATTAGGAAAATGAATAGTGTATACAAACTAGCAGAATGTTTCGTTATTGGTAGTGAAATAACTCGATACGTTAACCTTTTTTCACCCTTTGCTTGCGACGATAGGTTTCTTCCCTCCCAAGTATAATTAGAATAATAAGAATACAGAGAATTAGACATTTAAATGTGTATTTGAAATGCATGCTAACTCAATTCGTCCTTCATGTAAAACAATTTAAACAAGTCGGAAATTGTACGTCAAACGTATCAAATGACGTTCGTATTATAACTAGTTTTATAAATATTCAGATCTTTGTTCAATAGCTATTGTAATTTTATGCAAAAATGCATGAATACAAAATTTAATACGATTATATATATTAAATTCAGTAATACGGAAAGAACATAAATCTATCTTAAATAGGACGTAATCGACACGGCAACCTAGAATCATTACCTATCATGGGATATCATTGAAATTAATTTTGTATGATAGGATTTAATAGAATGAGGGAAATTTTTATCAATATCTTTTTAAGTTTCGATTCGATTTTCATAAAATTTGAAATAACTCACCAAAATTCTGCAATGATTATATATATTAAATTTCAAACCATTCGGTAGGATAGTTTTTGCGCTGTTATGGTTGCGCTGATAGTTATGCGAACAGACGGATGGACCAGGCGACGACTATGGGTGCTCCGTATCTATATATATTATAAAGGACAAACATATCTGTGCGTAACGCATACGTCATTTTGCGAATGGCAAAACTTTGAAATTTGAAATAAAATTTTGGTTTTGCAATTTTCTCTACTGCAAATTTTAAAACTTCTAAGCATCGCACATTTAAATTTTTACACCATCGTATAAGGAAAAAAAATGTTCTTTTAAATGCAATTTGTTTCAAAGCTGTATCTCAATTTATTTTTGGGATATTCATTTTTTTGTAGTTTTTAATACCATTTTTCTTATCGTGGCAACAAAAGTACCTAATTTCTAATGAAAGTCATTGAAAGTAAACTGAAAATAGTCAAAAATGGGAGATACTGTATCTTTTTGTTGCCATTTCCTCCCAAAACCTGAAAAAAAGTTGAAATTAAAATATGGGCTATGTCAAGAATATTGTCTGTTATTTCCTGATAATGACGTCATATGCATACTTTTCTATAGACGAAGTTTAAAATTGGATTATAAAAGTGGATTGCTTTAGCGGATGCAAATGACGTCATTTTATAAAAAAGCGTGTATTTTAATTCTTAAACGTGAATCATGTTTTGTAGAAGTCCGTCCTTTTCACAGCCCAGCTGCTTTGAAATTCTTCACAGCTGAAAATGCTTCACTTTTAAAAATAATGTAATCGAAATCACATACTGATAAAACGCAATGTTTTACAAAAATTTAGAATGACTTTATAAAAGAGAGGTGACATGCAAATAATAGCGATTTATATTACAGAAATTGGTGATTTTCGCCTGGATGGACTTCTTTCGCCGAGTTGGTCTAGCAAAGAAATAATTCGTGGTTTAAAATAATATTGTGTTCCTGAAGTTTTTGTCGAAAATTCTCTTGAATAATAAAATTTTAATGCTATTCTTTAGGACATTCTACTATAATTTTAACAAAATAACATAATTTGCTTAATTTAATTTTTCCTAATTTTACATAATCTATAAATTTAAAACAGAAATGTGTTTTTTAGTCATCTGCCGTTATCTTTCTGCTGAACCAGTTTTACTAGTATTTTTTTTTAAACTGAAAGCTTTACCTTTGTAGATGTGATCGCATTATCTGTTTTTTTTTTTTTTTTTTTTTTTTTTTTTTTTCTTGTTAATATCCCCACTTTTAAATTTTAATTTAAAAAGCATTTTATGAAATTTCTTCAAAATGATGAAAATTAGATAGCTTTCATTATTGCAGACAAGAGAGAAATAATGAGGTATTTTTAACTTTATTCATGCTATTTTCTGATAAAAACTCAAAATTGTTGATAAAAATTGTTGTATAGGGTTTAATGGCGAAAAATCCCATTAGGAGCAGAATATTGTATTAGGGGCATAATAACGGAAAATGACATACTGTTTTTGAAAACACGCATTTTTCCTCATAAATTTTCTATATTGTTTTTCCTTCTGCACGTGTACTGATACAAAGTTTCAGACACTTGGCGAAATGCTTATTTAAGTGAAAATGAAGTGATATTCAAAATAAAACGATCATTTTCTTAGATAAAACTAAACATTTTAACTCAAATGCATCTAAAAAATATAAATTACGGAAATTTTTACTCTCCGGAATTGAGATTAGAATCTCGAGTAAAGAGTGCGTCTGTTCATGTAAAAGATGTTGCTGACAATCGTGACTTCAAGTTTTGAGTTAAAATGATTTTAAATGATCAAACAAAATACATTTTTTTTTTAAATGATGACTATGGATATGAGAAGTGCGCAAGCAAATTTTGAGATGGTGAAAATTGCTGTTTTCATTCCGGAAATCCAAGCATAAGAGCCTCAATTGTTAACCACACCCTAATAACTGATCTTTATTATATTTTACTGATTAAGTATCTATATTATACTATATTATTAGAACAAACGTATGTGCGGGTAACGCTGACGTCCTTTTACGAATGGCAACACTTCACTATCAAATTTCGGTCTTGAAATTTTCGCTACTGCAATTTTTTAATCTTCTGACCATCGTACATTTTCAATTTTCGTCGCATAGCAAAAAAATTTACTTTCAAATGCAATTTGTTTAAAAACTGTATTCATTGACTGATGTATTATATTTTCTAAAATAATTTTTAAATTTATCTTATCACGTGCCGGTTTCAATACGTAATAATAGTAAACATTTTGCACATAAAGCAACAAACATTTTTTGGCATTTGTTTCTGACTATTTTTGCATAACGAAATTAGTACTTCCTTTATAAAATAATGAAAGAATAATATAAAAAAACCCACTAATCTAACATATTTGTGAACGACAAATTAACGAAATTAATACTTCTTTTATGCACAAATAAAAGAATAATATTGAGAAAACATAAATCTAACATATTTGTAATCGTACAGCTTAATTTTTTAGATCACCAAATACGATTTTTTTTTTCAAATGGAATTTATTTGCAAAGTTCATCTCAGTTTACTGATTGTCTATGGTTTTAAAAACAATTTTAAAGCATGAAATATTTTTTAATTTATCTATATCGCGCGGAGCTCGATTACGAAAGATTAATCTGTTTGCCCTTAAAACAAAATAAAGAGTTCATCATTTTCTTACGGCTAATATACATAAAAAAAATTGCCCTATGAATAAATAAATAAAATAATATAAATAAAACACAAATTTACCAGACATGTATAAGCTCTGAAATTATCAGAATATAAAAGGATGCCATAAGTTGCAAAATCTTGGCAAATAACTCTTAGCATGTGGCTAAATAGAAAATATCGCTTTGGATAAATTTTAAAAATTTATTTGATTGTACAATTCGTATTTTTCATATGAAAAATGCTTTTTTAATGTAAGTGGGCAATCTAAAAAAATTATTGCAAGTAAAAAAATTATTACTTTTCAAAAAAAAAAAAAAATGTTTTCACCTATATTCTTTAACCCGGGAAGCCCGGGTATGATCCCCTAGTTTATATAATATCGAAAGCACCTAAAAATGCGGAAATAAGTTACAGTTGAATAGTCATAAAAATTGCACATTTTAGTTGCCCACACTAGGTTCGGGCTACACAAGTAAGGGGATAAAAATATAAAAAATACTTAATTGCTTTGTTTTTTACACACAAATAAAACAAGAAAGAAAGATCATGCTCCCAGCATTGATTATGAAATACTTTTCAACACATTCAGAAAACTGTAACAAAACGTCACGGTTTAATAAGATGATGTCAAAGTAAATAATTTGGAAAACGCATAACACATCTGAAAACACAATTTAGCAATTAATATCGATAGTCAAGAAAATATTCTCTTTTGTGCAGCCCTGCGTATATCCTATACTTTTTGTATATATACTCCGTAATATGCCAAAATCTGTAAAATGCTAAAACATTCCACTTCAACTATTTAAGGCAATAAACCTAAATTGTACACTATATCTTTTGTGCAGCCCTGTATATGTACGATAGAAATTAAAGACAAAAAGTATTATGCAAAAAAATTAGATATATTTAAAAATTCGCACCACAACTGAAAACAAACTTTCGTGTATTAATGTTCATAGACAATACTATAACCGAATTATTTTGTGTGTCTCTATAAATGAACGATGAATGCTATGCACATCCTATTCTTAATTAACATCTTGTAGTTTAACTAAATGATACATATCAATTTCGACCTCTTTGAAATTGTGTAACATCATTAAAATACACCGCAATTGTTTTTTCTCCTTGGACTGTAACGGAATTCTTTTGTGTGTCCTTGAAAATAAACTATAATGGCTACATACTTCATTATTAATACCGAACATGTCATGATAAACTTCAGTGACATACATGAAATATATTGAAATCAGGGTATATTTACGCAAAGTTAGAGACCGGATAAACGGCAGTCGGACAGACAGAAAAACAAATTCCTAAACAATTTTTCAGCTGTGTTGGAAAGTGTTAAAAACGAAATAATTTGCAGATTATTTAGGAAGGTTTCATTTACTAATTTTCGTATTAAAACAAAATAATGGAAAGAAAAATTTTAGATATGTCATACTCTGAAACGAATCTTTTTTATCCTTAATAATGTAAATTCAACTTTTCATAATGCAACATACTGGTGATTCCATTTACTGAGAATTTACCTTATATCCTGTCAAAAACAAATATTTAAATATTAAATGTTACTTTATGGCAAGACTTGTAGAGCAAATTTAGTGTTTAAATTTTAGTGTTTTATTTATTTATTTATTTATTTATTTATTTTTATTTATTTAGTTTTGCGGTAAGAGTTGATCCTATCAAAAACTTGTCAATATAAAAGTTGTAGATAATATTAAGAAGATTTATAATAAATTTAGGTAAATTTGATATTTAAAGAATTGACGAAGTTACGAATTTTTTTCTCCCTAAAACACTATTTTTTCCGCCCATTGAGCCAATTTCTAATTTTATCAAAAATCTGTGATGCATAATTTTTTACACTTTTCCTAGAAGTAACAATAATTTTAAACTGATTTGATATGTATTATACTTAAGAAGTTATGGGTTTTTTTCGCTTTTCACAAAACCCCTACCTATTTCCACCCTCTTGGTCTGATTTTGCCCATTAACGAACTTGACCGGGATTTTCTACCACTTTATTTTATTTACCAGTTTGGAGGAGGTTTGTGCAGAATTATGAAAGTTATCGAGCCCCTAATTAGGTTGGAGGCATGAAATTTTACATACTTATAGCTGAACACCTCACATCAAACGACAAACTATAAAATTTTGAAAAAGTCGTACATTTAAACCTTTGGACTCCCACATGTGTATTTAAAACAATTCTTTCTAAGTGAGCCCATAAATACGTTGGAGGAGTGAAATTTTGTATACTTATGGCTGAACACCTCACATCAAACGACAAATCATAAAATTTTGAAAAAGTCGTACATTTAACCCTTTGGGCTCCCCATGTGTATTTTAAACAATTATTTCAAAGTGAGCCCCTAATTAGGTTGGAGGCGTGAAATTTTGCATACTTATAGCTGAACACCTCACATCAAACGACAAATCATAAAATTTTGAAAAAGTTGTAAATTTAACCCTTTGGGCTCCCACATGTGTATTTTAAACAATTCTTTCTAAGTGAACCCCTAATTACGTTGGTAGAGTGAAATTTTGCATACTTATCATACTTATAGCTGAACACCTCAGATCAAACGACAAATCATAAAATTTTGAAAAAGTCGTACATTTAGCCCTTTGGGGCATCACATGTGTATTTTAAACAATTCTTTCTATGTGAGCCTCTAATTAGGTTTGGAGGCGTCAAATTTTGCATACTTATAGCTGAACACCTCACATCAAACGACAAATCATAAAATTTTGAAAAAGTTGTAAATTTAACCCTTTGGGTCATCACATGTGTATTTTAAACAATCCTCTCTAAGTGAGTCACTAATTAGGTTGGAGGCATGAAATTTTACATACTTATAGCTGAACACCATCATGCGACAAATCATAAAATTTTGAAAAAGTCGTACATTTAACCCTTTGGGCTCCCACATGCGTATTTTAAGCAATTCTTTCTAACAGAGCCCCTTATTAAATTGGAGATTTGAAATTTTGCATACTTATAACAGAACACCTGAGGCCAGGCGACAAATCATAAAATCTTGAAAAAGTCTTACGTTTAACCCTTTGAGCTACCACATATGTATTTTAAGCAATTCTTTCTAAGAGAGCCCCTAATTAAGGTGGAGACATGCATTTTTGCATACGTATAGCTGAATACCTCAGACCGCGCGACAAATCATAAACTTTTCAGAAAATCTTATATTATTTACTCCTCCGTGCTCTAACTTGTGTATTTAAACATTTTTTCTAACCTCCGCCCTTTTCACCCGGGGAGCACTTTTCCAACTTTTGCCGACACCCCTTTGAACATTCTTTCATATTATGCACCATAGCCTTACATATTTTAGTTCCACTTTTTACCGCCAGGGCCGCCTACTTATCTCGGGTGCTATGGGCCCAATCCCCTCGACTAATATATCTACGGATAGTATGTAAAACGGAGTTTCGTTCGGATGGAGGTTTATTTAGAAGAGAGTGCGCCCCGAGTTGCGAAATGTGGAACTAACAGATTTTTCAAAAGGATAAAATGTTTTGAAAGGAATATTAAACGAAACCCTCTGTGCGATCTGTGATCACACTTACCCACTTGTTTTAAATAAAAGAGCATATTATGACGAAAACGAACTTTTTGGTTGTCCATTTTTAGCGTTGCACTGAAGCAAAAATTGTGTCACAATACGTCACTCTTTTTCTAGAAGAAGCAAATAACTAGACGAAACCGAGTTTCACTTTGAAAACCACAGAATTTTCCGGATGACCCAATAAATAAGTAGCACCGATGGTCGTCATCTTGTCAGTTCGTCGGTCTGTCTGTCCATCTGGCCGCATATAACAGAGCAAAAATTACCCAGACCGAATGGTTTGAAATTTTAAATATATAATCGATGCAATTTTGCCGAGTCATTTCAAATTTTATGAAAATCGGATGTATAGTTCAATTACAGGGACAATCAAAATTATTCAGTTACATTACGGCCAATGGGAAAAAAATAGTTTCAAGTGCATTTTAATGATATTACACCCTTTCGAAGATAAGGAAATTGACATGTACTTATTAGGGGTACATTTTAATGTGAAATGTGAAAACTATGGTAATTTTGCGATTTCAAAAAAGTGGTGATAATGAAGATATAAGAATTTTTTTAAAGTAAGCGTGAAAGAACATTATGCGATAGAATTTTCCGGTACCCCTAATATAAAGTGCACCTTTATCTTATGCACTACAAAAAATAACATTAATATGAATTTTGTGTTAAATCAGAACTTCAGTTCAAAGATTACGTGACGGAAAAACACGGTCAGGACGCTTAAAAGAAATTCAAGCTCTCCGGTTGGGTAATTTTTGCGCTGTTATATGTGATCAGAGAGACAGACGGACGGATTAGACGATGACTATAGGTGCTATGTATTTATGTAATTGCGAACGCACCTGAAAAAGGCGGATTGTTTCGGTTATTTCATTATAATGTTAATTATGAAAATTCTTATGTAGGTTTTATAAACAAAGCATGAGATTGTAACACAGATCAAGCATTGTACCGTCTAAGCAAACATGTTAAATAAAAAAATCGCACTATAGAGTTATTTTAACAATGATTTAAAAAAGAAAATGGAATATACTTTCATTTTTTGAAACATTAGAAATTTAATGACCTGAGAAGATTGGAATTCATCATGTCTTCTGATCTTCCTAGTAATATAATCCGCTTAGGATTTATTTCAAATACCAACGGATTCTGCTAGTTTGTTAAAAATATGTGTTTCCCTGAAGTTAGGATAAGTGGGTCTTTTATTTGTCGAAGAGTTACTTTCATTTACGTATGTAAATTCAGTAAAAAATCATCTGAATTTTCCTTACACATATACATATATGCATGTATCATATTATTTTACTGTACTTACGTAAATTTATGTTAAACACATTTTATCATTCACAGAAAAAATGAAACAGAAGCACTAAATAAAAAGTTTCATTTATAATGAAACATATTGGAAACAAGAAAGAAAACTAGGCAAATGATAATGATTCACTAAAGTAAAATATGCATTTTTAGCATGTAATGTAAATATATATATATACACAGGGAGTCTAAAAAATATCGATACAAACTTTTAGGGGAGGTAGGGCACATTAAAAGGATCCAGAATCGCATAGCAATCCCTGACCGGAAACGTTCAAGGGAAAGTGGTAGCACAGGTACAAGATTTAAAGGGATTGAAGATGGGAAGGCGCCCCATCATGTTGAAACCACATGTGACGTCTCACATTTCGTGGCACAGGGTGAAATAAGCCTGGTAGTACATGTTCAAAAAAGATGAGATAATTTGCTTATGCCAGAGGTGATGACAACAGTTAAGGCCCGTCTAAAACGTTGTGACCAAACCAATTTAAACTGTTCTTGAGTTCTTCGTGCATTGCCATCAGCCAAGCTGTACACGAAGTGAATATCTGCCAGATGCTTGTCCGTAAAATGTTGCATGTTCTTCACAAGTCACTTACTGCTCGAATAACTGCAATAAAGCAGACATTTCCCCTACAGGGCTCTTGTGAGAAGCACCATCTAGCGGCGTACGATGATGTTTTCGGGCATGGATTGCTATAGAATTTTCAATCCTTATGATGTACCCTACCTCCCCAGCAGTTTGTCGTTACATTTTTGAGACACTCTGTATGTTGGATTCCAATGTAAATAAATCTCTTAACTAAATGAATCCCTAAAAGTTAAGTATTAAAATATCTATAAGCTATTAAAACTGCCCTCAATAACATTTATTATTGTTAAAGCGAATATATTTCTAACTTAAATTCAATGACAGAAGAGCCATATATTTCACATTACTTTATTTTTATAAACTTTTTTCTAGAACAAAACAAAACCAACTGTTGCCAGATATTGAAACAATGCAATTGCAACCAGTTAAATAATTATGCAGGTGACTGATACATGGATGAAAGAAAAAGTTAGTCATTACGTAACATACTCCCACCTTGAGTTGTGGGGAAACCACAACTCAACAATTTAAAATTACAAGTTAAATCTTTTCGGTACCTTAGAATTGCAGCGATAATACCAACCAGTTTACGCATTTTCACTACTGGAAATTAGGACAGTATCCGACGAGGAAACATCTTTTCTTTTTTTTTTTTAAGAACTTCGTCTTCATCAGCAATAAATTTAGTGGAGGGCCATTTCTCATAGGGCGAATACAACCATTCGGGTCTCTCCCACCATTTCAATTTTAATTGTTGATGGCTAGAACAGCCTCTTCTAGGTAGGTCTGAAGGATTTTGATTCCCATGCAGCTCATAAAGTTGTTCTGATATCAGAGGATTCACAACTTTAGTCTCTTCAAACACAGATCAAAATTGTCAGGAAGAGGAGGGTGATATTCAATCGAAAGCATATTGACTAAAAATTTATCATTTTCAACCTTAACTGTGTTAAAGAAATGTTGCTTTGCTGCTTCTTTCATACAAATCACGTGAAATAGGAGACATGCCAGATCTTTGTGAATATGGATCTCTCAAAGATGATGAATAGGGATCCGCATATTCATCTCTCATGGGCGCCATAGATGGACTAGGACGATCATAAGGTGAAGGGTATGGTCTTATGCGAGGCGACATTGAACTGTAGCCACGGTCATAAAAATCTCGACTTCCAAAAGGTGGACTGTCATATCTTCGGCCGTAGCCATTAGCATACCCATCACCACCACGGGTTCCACCATAACCACCACGTCCTCTGCTTGAACCTCTTCTAGCTCGTCCTTGTGATCCTGGCTCATGATGAAGCTTGCTTTTTGAAGGATCAACACTCAAAGAAGATCTTCTGAAGTAATAATTATTCAGAGCTTTTAAGGCATCCTGGGCTTCTTCAGTTTTGATTAACTTTTCAGGAACTTTTGGACATACTAGAGTTTCATGTTTTTTTCTGCATACAACGCATTTTACTTTTGCTCTACAATTTCGGGCTAGATGGTTTAATTTTAAACACACGAAACAAGTTCCCTTCTTTTGCATTATGTCTTTCTTAACATCATACGACATTGACATTGCCTTGAAACATTTTTCCGATGCATGTCGTTTGTCACAAAAAATACACAGTTTTTGTTTAAAATTATTCTTTTTTCTAATATATTTTCTCATATCAATGTTTAATAAATCTGATACAGTAGATATTTGAGATTCTTCGAATTCATGATTATTGCGTGCAGCTCTGTATCGAAAAGTTTTGTCAAAACTTTTACTTGCCAAAGAAATTCTTTCTTCTGCTTCAACTTCGTCTTGCAGAAATTCTAATAAATTATCTAGATCAGTTTTTGAGCCAATTACAACACCATTCTTTAAATCTGTATCATGATTTTTATCTAGTTCAGATTCCACATCATTACATCTATTTGACGATCTTCTGTGAGGCGTTCTATATCTTTCCCATGCTCTAAGAATATCATCTGGAAGAGACGATTCAACAAGCGGAAATAACATCGCAGCATATTTGTCTCTAATAACTCCAAGAGTTTCCAATGATCGCAATTTCGATTCTAATGAATCATATAATCGTCGCAAAGAATTGTGTTTTCCTGGATTTTGCTTCTGCAGTACAAGGCCTAACAAATCTCTAACATAATATTCTATCAAATGTTCTTTTCGTCCAAAACGAGATTTAAGTTGACTTACAGCTTTGGCATAACTATTACCACCAGGCGGAAAACTTCTAATCAATTCTTCTGCCACACTGCCTTTTTCCATGGCTTGTGATAAATACGCAAATTTGTCATGAAAATCTAGGCTAGTATCTTGATCAATTTTTTGAAATTGACTCCAGAATTGCAACCAATTTTTTATTTCACCATTAAAAGTAGGTAATTGTATCTTCGGATAATGAAGCAATACATTCTTATTAATTACCGAAATATCAGATTTCAAATCTTCATTTTTTACAACCAAAAGTTCGTTTAATTTCTGTTGTAATACACGCCAGCGATCGATGTAAACCTCAGATTCGTCGATATCTTTGTCTATTATTTCTTCGTCAGCTTGGTCGCTATACAATATTTCTCTAATTTTATATTCTACATCGGTCATAAATTTCGCTTTCTCTTCTATCATTGTCAATTTCAGAATTTTTTCAGCAGTCGATAAATTATTTTCACTTGCATCAAATTCGTTACACGCTTTAGTGAAAATTCTACGATGCTGTCGTCTAGCTGCTTTCAACGCATCCGTATTATTCAACATCAACAATATTTTTTTTTATTCAACAATAATAATAATTTTCACTTGAGCAGTTCAAATAAAATTCTACTTACAGATTCCAGTCTTGTCAGCGGACGCCATATGTTGGATTCCAATGTAAATAAATCTCTTAACTAAATGAATCCCTAAAAGTTAAGTATTAAAATATCTATAAGCTATTAAAACTGCCCTCAATAACATTTCTTATTGTTAAAGCGAATATATTTCTAACTTAAATTCAATGACAGAAGAGCCATATATTTCACATTACTTTATTTTTATAAACTTTTTTCTAGAACAAAACAAAACCAACTGTTGCCAGATATTGAAACAATGCAATTACAACCAGTTAAATAATTATGCAGGTGACTGATACATGGATGAAAGAAAAAGTTAGTCATTACGTAACACTGTATATATAAATTTTGAAACACTCAGTGTCTGAAAATAACACTCGTACATGAACTATTCCCACATAAAATTGAACTTTAAAACAAATAAACATGTATCACAAGATAGTATTGATTGCCATCTAAAGTCGTTGTGCCTTTAACAACAATAAGCTTCCGTGAAGGTGATTTAATTTGTATTATCTTTTTAAAGAGAAATCTCCTCATCTGAAGGTAAATACCAGGCAATTCAAATGAGGCTGATTCATTGCATAAGTTCTTATTACGTATTGTAATTTTATTTCTATCTGAAAGTACACAAACATAAAAAAAAATTCTTTTTTTCTTCAAATTAAAAAGCATATTTTATAGTTTTTTGATAAACAAATAAGTTGAAAAATTAGAAGCTTCTTAAAGAAGAAAAAATGATGTTACTTTTTAAAATATATAAAGACTAATAATGCTGAAAATACACAATTTTTTTTGTATTATATTGCTAACGATCATATTGTTAATGGTATTGTCTATTTTACAAATGAATGTTTAGTAAAATATAAAACGCTATTCCTTCTTAAGAAGCCAATATATTTTTTGTGTAAAATTCACCTATTAATCTATTTACATTTGTAGTACAAAGTAAAATAAAAAATAATAATAATAATCGATTATTAATTTCTTGAATTGTGTTTTTTGAATTTTGCTTTCTGATTGCACACAAAAAACTCAACAACTAATAGTATTGTAATATTTGTGCTATAAAAGCGACTTCAAACATTAGAAAGTTTCATTCAAAATGTACATGGAGCATCGAGTATATATGTCGGGGCTGACATTCTTGGAAAAAAGAAGCATCCATCCTTGAAGTCCGCGAAAGAGAAATTTCCCAGCTGCCCTGATGGGTCCCTGTTGTATCTACTCACCAATATGAATGGCATCTCAGCGTGAGAAAGGTCTTTTCTCATGCCTAGAAACTGTATATTAGTGATGAATATAGCGTTATAGTGATAGCGTCATTAACGTATTTCGTGTATGTTTGCAAGGCCCGACTTAGACTATATAGTGTCCCGGTGCGAGCATCTTTCTGGAATCCCCTCTTATATCTAATCATAAAAATTGTCCGTGATTTATGTTTATGTGATTAGACTAATATGGATATATACTGTATATATACATAAATTTTGTTACACGTACTATTCACATCTGTATAGGGCCTATCCCAAAAAAGATGGTCACAACTTTAAGAAAATGCTAGCAGATAAACTAGTAGGAAACTAGTAGAAAAAATGATAGAATGGTTGAGAAGAGTATTTGTTTGCGAACTTTCCCTTGGCTTATCTACGTATGTCATAACATATCTAAAAGGTAAAAAAAATGCCACCAATTGGTCCTTATAAATGATTTTAACTGCCTCATTAAGAGGAAAACGTCAATATTGAAATTATCTTTAAAACAATTGACAGCATTTAGTTGTTATATAATAAAATGTGGTAAGTGAAGCAAAGTGGGAAACGGCAGAATTGTACTCCCTACACCTTTGAAAATGTTTTTGTTCAAAAAAGATTTTTGGTCACTTTTGGTCAATTTTAACCACTTGGCATACTTAAAAAAAAAATCCTAGTTTACTCTAATGGAGCTCCCTCAAATGGGGGCGAGGGATAACTGCCCCGCATACCTCTGTATCAGCCATGTCCTGTATGGTTGAGATTCCTATACAGGGATGTTGATGAATCCAGGAATTTTTCTTTCTTGTTTCCATGGGCGCAAAGCGCTCATATGTGCATTATAGTGAGCGAATTTTCTGATTTTTTTTTACTTTCCTATCCAAGAAAGTTGCTACAGTTATTAATATATTTTTTGAGTATGTGGGGATTTTGTGAACTGAATGCACATAACATGCTTTGAAGTGATCACATTACCGAATTTCACATATTGTGAGATTCCTATATAACACGGTTTCTACATTTTTAGTGATTTTTGTGATTGTTGTTGTTGTATTCACGGCCATGAAGCGTTCACAGATATGTTACAGTAATCGCAGCATTACATAATGTCACGCATTTTTGAGATTTTTGAATAAAACTGTGTTGTTCCTACATTTTTCCTTCTGGAAGGTCTCTTTATATTTATGTCCTTTTTTTCCCAAAGCAACCTGCTTATTTAGGTCAGTAAATTGTCATGGCGATGAGCTATTTTTTTTTAACGGAGAAGGAATTAATACTGGAGCAATTGATCCTTGACCAGAGCATAACAATTTCACTTTTCAGTGACAAAAAAAATTAGATATTTTCAAGTGTGTAAAAATCATTGTGTATTATTTTCAATTTAAAATTGTATGACAATTACAACCAGTTATAGCTGGAGGTTAATTTAATGTATACCTTTAAAAGACTAATTTTATGACTGATTAACGATAGCTTTTCAAATTTTGTATTACCACTGCAATTTATTTTTGAATTATAAACAATGAAAACATGTTAAATTTTTATCGAATAATACTTTCAGAAACAAGGGATTCATTCTAATCTCTTTATTATATTCTTTAGAGAATTCCATTTCTAACATTATATAATCTTTTCTATCATTCTATTAAAGAAATCTGTATTACTCATGAAATATAGTTTGTCTCATTTTGGTTATTAATATAAATAAGAGGCTTATTGTAAGAGGATTATTATTATAAATTTTTGCTTTTAAGGAAAGCATATCTGTTTAAGTATGTCCTTATGCTTGTTTTTCTATGGTAAGCTATTTTCTATAGAACTTTTAAAAAGTACTCTAACCATTAGAACATTCGTTTAAATAAATCAAACTTTTTTTTACTTATACGACATTTAATGACACTATTTCACGGTAAAATTAATAACAGTTTTAATTTCGTATTCATTTCGTTTATTGATAAAAGCTACTCTATAGTTCTATAGTAAAACATTAATAATCTCTATTAGAAGAAAGCCCTATAAATACAGGGTGTTTCATAAAAGATGGGCAAAACTTTAAAAGATAATAGTACACATCCAAACAAACAGCTTTCATCAAAAGAAGGATAGTGGGATATAAAAAGGAAATGTTCTGGAGGGCGCCGAAGGTGATGTTGTTATACGAGCACTGTTAAAAATCTGCAGCATTCTGTCCAGTCATTCGACCGTTTTTTGAAAAAACGGTTTCATAACCATAATTTAACGATATTCTGACCATAAAATGGCCAATAATATGGTCAGAATAGCATTAAATTATGGTTGTGTAACCGTTTTCGATAAAAATGGTCAAATGACTGGACAGAATGCTGCAAATTTTTAACAGTGAGGCAGAAACACATAAAGAACGATTACGTGACAAAAGCAAGGTGGGAAACCGCTCTCTGTACAATCTTTTAGCCTCTGAGCCATTTCCACTCGCAGTTCCGCAGATAAAATGCATATCAGCTTTTCCCTTATTAGTGAAGGGTAACATCTTCCTATACGTTCCTACCACAATTGACAGTTTCACACACTAGCCACCGGCTTTTATGTGTTAATCTAGACGAAATGTTGTATACGCGTTCTGCTTCTTCCCCATATCACATTTGCATACAATTTGTGTTGCTCTTCTCCATATAACTCGCAAGAGGAATGGAGCTTTAACGTTTGCATGGGCCAAGTTTCCAAATACGCCAGCACTTTTGCGTTTTATTCCCGACCATGCATTCTTTGATAAAAGTTGTTTGTTTGGATGTGTACTACTACCTCTTAAAGTTTTGCCCATCTTTTATGAAACACTCTGTATATTCACCAGAAAAGTTCCATGGAAAGATGATTTTTAGGGAACTACATATATGAATGAATACCTTGTAGACATTTGTTAGTGTGTTTCTACGATGTATTCAGTTTATCGTTGACGCCACTATATCAACTTTGGTGTGATTCCGTTTCATCTAACGAAGCAGCTAACGATGGAATTTCAAATATAGTCTGAATATTAGTTGTAATTAAACTGCCGGGTAAAATTTTTAAAGCTTTTTGTTTGGATGTGTACTACCACCTCTTCAAATTTTGCCCATCTTTTATGAAACACTCTGTACATTCACCAGAAAAGTTCCATGGAAAGATGATTTTTAGGTAACTACATATATGAATGAATACCTTGTAGACATTTTTAGTGTGTTTCTACTATGCATTCAGTTATCGTTGACGCCACTATATCAACTTTGGTGCGATTCACTTTCAACTAACGAAGCAGCTAACGATGGAACTTCAAATATAGTCTGAATATTAGTTGTAATTAACTGCCGGGTAAAATTTGAAAGTTTTTTGTTTGGATGTGTACTAGCACCTCTTAAAGTTTTGCCCATCTTTTATGAAACACTCTGTACATTCACCAGAAAAGTTTCATGGAAAGATGATTTTTAGGAAACTACATATATGAATGAATACCTTGTAGACATTTTTAGTGTGTTTCTACGATGCATTCAGTTATCGTTGACGCCACTATATCAACTTTGGTGTGATTCACTTTCAACTAACGAAGCAGCTAACGATGGAACTTCAAATATAG
Source organism: Maratus speciosus (assembly GCA_963932465.1). Classification (NCBI taxonomy): domain Eukaryota; kingdom Metazoa; phylum Arthropoda; class Arachnida; order Araneae; family Salticidae; genus Maratus; species Maratus speciosus. The sequence goes on from OZ010786.1 coordinate 267,330,646, forward strand.
TCTGAATATTAGTTGTAATTAAACTGCCGGGTAAAATTTGAAAGTTTTTTGTTTGGATGTGTACTACCACCTCTTAAAGTTTTGCCCATCTTTTATGAAACACTCTGTACATTCACCAGAAAAGTTCCATGGAAAGATGATTTTTAGGGAACTACATATATGAATAAATACCTTATAGACATTTGTTAGTGTGTTTCTACGATGTATTCAGTTATCGTTGACGCCACTATGTCAACTTTGGTGTGATTCAGTTTCTTGTAACGAAGCAGCTAACGATGGAATTTCAAATCTAGTCTGAATATTAGTAATTTAACTGCCGGGTAAAATTTTAAAACTTCATATGACAAAGTGCAAACATACCATCACTTAAAAAGTATGTGTCAGTTTTCACTAATTCTCGGAATATTCTCAAAAACGTACAAATGTCTTAAGATTGGATTGAGAAATGTTGCAAAAGTTCCATGGTAAGTTTTTTTTTTTTTTTAAGTAACTACATATGTTCTTTATTACATGATAGTCATTTGTTTAAGTAGGTTTTTAGGATGCGATTCCCCCATAAGAATAAACAAGCATGTTATAACAATTTTTGTGTACCTCACTTTTGCTATCCAGTGGCGGCTTGTGGCTGGGTATTTTGAGGGCATTAAGTGTATGGCTGCCAAAATTATAATTTTTAAATCCCTACTATATATATATATATATATATACATACATATATATATGTATAATGCTATCATTTTTAAGCACTTTATCTTACAAAAACAATTGAAAGTTAACTAAAAACTTATTTATAAACAAAGGTTTGATCTTTTTTATTTGTTGTGCGGAGAGGGGGTGGGGGGAGGTCTGCCCCATGTACTCCTGTTTTTCCCAGTAAATTTAGCTATTAAGTATAAAAAATCAGATTATAAAACTCACTTGATAAAAAAATAAAAAATAATACTTATATTTTGAAGAGGATTTCTTGGAATTTGTTATGTTACAAAAAAGGAGTAAAAACCAAAACTTTGTTTCAAAGGGGTTTGGTTAGGATTTAATTTCTATATCTGTGTACATACGTCACATTTTATATATATATATATAGGGTGTAGAAGAAAGGAGTTAGAAAAATTAAATTACAATCAGAATGCATACAGATTGATATAAAAAAAAAGTTGGGGTTTTTTTGGGGTGGGGGGTGGGGGGGGGAGTTAATCCAAATGCAAAGACTCAGAATATCCTTCAAAATTTCCTTGCTGATTGTATAACAACAAAAAGTATTTGATGTGAGGTTGTTTCAATAGTATTAGTTTGTTCTGCAATTTTCTATTTTTTGTTTAGAATTAAAATAGGGATTTTTTTATGGTATTATAGTTGACATATCCTCCAAAGTATAATTTTTTCTATAATGAAAAGTATGAAACATTTGAAATAATCTCTCAGCCTCTCAGATTAATTATTTATAATAATTTAGAAAGTGCAATCTGCTTGAATATCATCTTCAAATGATGTCATCAATGTTTTGTTTTCAACATATATCTATGCATTAATGGGGTGGGGAATTAAATCATTCTACTTCCACTATCCACTGGCAAGTAATACTTTTTTGACAAGGTGATTGAGTTTTTAGTTTTGTCTTTCAAAAAATACAGCCTATAAAAAAGAAATATTATTTTTTTAATTAGGTACTACTTGATTATCCCTTCGACCAAAAACCTATCGACAAACTATCTATCTATATTATAAAGGACAAACATATCTGTGCGTAACGCATACGTCATTTAGCGAATGGCAACACTTTGAAATTTGAAATAAAATTTTGGTTTTGCAATTCTCTCTACTGCAAATTTTTAAACTTCTAAACATAGCACATTTTAAATTTTTACACCGTCGTATAAGGAAAAAAATGCTCTTTTAAATGCACTTTGTTTGAAAGCTGTATCTCAATTTATTTTTGAGATATTAATTTTTTTTGTAGTTTTTAATACCATTTTTCTTATCGTGGCAACAAAAGTACCTCATTTCTATTGAAAGTCATTGAAAGTAAACGGAAAATAGTCAAAAATAGGAGATACTGTATTTTTTCGTTGCCATTTTCTCATAAAACCTGAAAAAAAAAAGTTTAAATTAAAATGTGGGGTATGTCGAGAATATTGTCTGTTATTCCTCGATAATGATGTCATAAGTTTGAGACTGGATTGTAAAAGTGGATTGCTTTAGCGGAAGCAAATGACGTCATTTTATAAAAAAAAGCGTGCGTGTATTTTAATTCTTAAACCTGAATTATGTTTTGTAGAAGTGCGTCATTTTCACAGTGCAGCTACTTTGAAATTCTTCACAGGTGAAATTGCTTCACTTTTAGAAATAATGTAATCGAAATTACACACTGATAAAACGCAATGTTTTACTAAAATTTAGAGTGTCTTTATAAAAGAGAGGTGACATGCAAATAATAGCGATTTATATTACAGAAATTGATGACTCTCGCCTGGATGGATTTGCTTCGCCGAGTTAGAAAAGCAGACAAATAATTCGTGGTTTAAAATAATATCGTGTTCCTGAAGTTTATTGTCGAAAATTCTCTAGAAGAATTAATTTCAATGCTATTCTTTAGGGCATTCTACTATAATTTTATCAAAATAACATAATTTGCTTAATTTCATTTTCCCCAATTTTATATAATCTAAATATTTAAAACATAAGTGTGTTTTTTGGTCATCTGCCCTGATCTTTCTGCTGAACCAATTTTACTAATATTTTTTTTTTAACTGAAAGCTCTTTCTTTGCAGATGTGACCGCACTATCTGTTTTTTTTATATCCGCACTTTTATATTTTAATTTTAAAAGCATTTTATGAAATTTCTTCAAAATGATGAAAATTAGATAGCTGTCATTATTGCATACAAGAGAGAAATAATGAGGTATTTTTAACTTTATTCATGCTATTTTCCGATAAAAATTCAAAATTGTTGATAAAAATTGTTGTATAGGGTTTAGTGGCGCAAAATCCCATTAGGAGCAGAATATTATAGTAGGGGCATATAACGGAAAATGACATACTGCTTTTGAAAACACGCATTTTTCCACATAAATTTTCTATATTGTTTTTCCTTCTGCATGTGTACTGATACTAAGTTTCAGACACTAGGCGAAATGCTTATTTAAATGAATATGAAGTCATATTTAAAAGAAAACGATCACTTTCTTAGATAAAACTAAACATTTTAACACAAATGCGTCTAAAAACATAAATTATGGAAATTTTTACTCTCCGGAATTGAGATTAGAATCTCAAGTAAAGAGTGCGTCTGTTCACATAAAAGATGTTGCTGACAATCGTGACTTCAAGTTTTGAGTTAAAATGATTTTTAAATGATCAAACAAAATACAAATTTAAAAAAAAAGGATGAATATGGATATGAGAAGTGCGTATGCAAATCTTGAGAAGGTGAAAATTGCTGTTTTCATTCCGGAAATCCAAGCATAAGAGCCTCAATTGATAACCACATTTAAATAACTGATATTTATTACATTTTACTGATTAAGTATCTATATTATAAAATACAAACGTATCTGTGCGTAACGCTGAAGTCATTTTGCGAATGGCAACACTTTTAAATCAAATTTCGGTCTTGAAATTTTCGCTACTGCAATTTTTTAATCTTCTGACCATCGTACTTTTTCAATTTTCGTCGCACAGGGAAAAAAATTAATTTAAAATGCAATTTGTTTAAAAACTGCATTCATTGACTGATGTATTATATTTTCTAAAATAATTTTTAAGCATGATTTTTTCTAAGTTTATCTTATCACGCTCCGGTTTCAATACATAATAATAATAAACATTTTGCACATAAAGCAACAAACATTTTTCAGCATTTGTTTCTGACTATTTTTGCATAACGAAATTAATACTTCCTCTATAAACAAAAATAAAAGAATAATATTAAAAAAACCACCAATCTAACATATTTGTGAAAGACAAATTAACGAAATTAATACTTCTTTTATAAACAAATAAAAGAATAATATTGAAAAAAAACACAAATATAACATATTTGTAATCGTACAATTTAAAGTTTTAGATCATCAAATAGGATTTTTTTTTTTTCAAATGGAATTTGTTTGCTAAGTTCATCTCAGTTTACTGATTGTCTATGGTTTTAAAAACAATTTTAAAGCATGGAATATTTTTTAATTTATCTATATCGCGCGGAGCTCGATTACGAAAGATTAATCCGATTGCCCTTAAAAGAAAATAAAGAGTTCATCATTTTCTTACGGCTAATATCCATTAAAATAATCCCTATGAATAAATAAATAAAATAATATAAATAAAACACAAATTTGACAGACATGTATAAGCTCTGAAATTACCAGAATATAAAAGGATGCCATAAGTAGCAAAATCCTGGCAAGTAACTCTTAGCATGCGGCTAATAAGAAAATATCGCTTTTGATAAACTTCAAAAATTTATTTGATTGTATAATTCGTATTTTCCATATGAAAAATGTTTTTTTTTAAATGTAAGTGGGCATTCTAAAAAATTTATTGCATATAAAAAAAATATTAGTTTTCAATTAAAAAAATGTTTTCGCCTGTATTCTTTAACCCGGGAAGCCCGGGTACGATCCCCTAGTAAAATTAAATGCCAATAATGGCTGATCGTGAATGCACTTTCACTTGATATTAAACACGCTACAAGTGTTTGTTACGTCAGGAAGTGATTTTTAGTTCAACGTTTCATTTGTATTTTTATTAATGTTTTACTAATTCATTTGTTCTTTCAATATTTAAAATAAAACTTATGTCAATTTGTATAATTTGGGGATTTATATAATTTGGCAAAATTGTTCAATGTGATAATCAAGTAGTACCTTTAATTTTTTATTAGCCACATTTTGAAATTTTGCAACTGATGCACTTTAAACATGACACCAAGTTCTATTCTATACAAAACTTTCTTTTGTTGTATATATTTCTTATTTTTATTTAATATTATAGATATAATAGAGACATACAGGTGTGATCTCCCAGCTAGAACCAACACATCATTGACCAGGTACCTGGTAGCACATAAGAGAAATCTTACTCTAGTCTGAGACTCCATACGAGGAATTATCCAGATACAGGAAGCAAATCCTCCGGGGTAAAGGCAAAAAGAATGATACGGTTGCAGAGCTGCTTATGAATCTAGTAGTTAAAGTGTAATAACTATATATTTTACTTAGAAAAATCCATAATTTGACTTCGAATTATAATCTTTAGTCATTTGCTCCTCTCCAGAGGATTTCTCAACACACGCGCACTGTGAAAAAAATTGTACGTGTTATTTTACTGAAACCACCCAATATTTTACAAAAGTTGGAGCTACTGGATATTACAGTTTTTGACTTAATATCACACTTGCATATTAAAAAACCGCCTCTGAGAGGCAGGCATGATGTAAGATAAACAAGTGGGTAAGTGTGATCACAGATCGCACAGAGGGTTTCGTTCAATATTCCTTTCAAAACATTTTATTCTTTTACAAAATCTGTTAGTTCCACATTTCGCAACCAGGGGGTGCACTCTATTCTAAACAAACCTCAATCCGAACGAAACTCCGTTTTACAAACTATCCGTAGGTCTATCAGTCGAGGTGGTAAGACCCATAGCAACCGAGATAGGTATGTACCCCCCTGGTGGTAAAATTTGGAACTAAAATATGTACGACTATAGTGCATAATGTGAAAGAGTGGTTAAAGGAGTGTCGGCAAAAGTTAGAAAAGTGCACCTCGAGTGAAAAGTATGGAAGTTAGAAAAATTGCTAAAAATACAGAAGTTAGAGCCCGGAGGGGTAAATAATATAAGACTTTTCAAAATTTTATGATATGTGATCAAAGTTTTATGATATGTGATACAAAATTTTTTGATGTGAGGTGTGCAGCTATAAGTATCAAAAATTGCAATTCTGCAACTTGATTAGGGGCCCAGTTAGAAAAAAACAAAACTTAAAATACACAAGTTAGAGCCCAGAGGGGATAAATATAACACTTTTTTCAAAATTTTATGTTTTGTCGTTTGATGTGAGCTGTTCAGCTATAAGAATCCAAAATTTCAAGTCTCCATCATATATAGATTCTCAGAACGGGCTCTGTGACAGACAGATAGACAGACAGACAGATAGACAGACAGATAGACAGACAGACAGACGGACAGACAGAGAAGTGAGACGAATAGGGTTTCGTCGGATGAACGAAATCCTAATTAAGAACAGATAGTTTCTGAGAAATTGAAGAATATTTATATACCAGTCAATATTCTTAAATGAAATGTAAATAATACGACTTTTCAGTACATACCTCATTTGTACATTCAATTATGTAAAAACTTAAACACTTTTTTATTAAATATATCTATCTCATTTTACTAAATAGAACTATTATGAGAAATGAAGCAAAACAATCACAGATAAATTTTAAATGATAAAGAATCATTTGGGCAATTGCAATTTTAAGCTATTATATATAATACATATACCTCTTAAGGGAATACACAGTATTAACCCCTCGACATCCAGGACGTGCAATACATACCTCCTGATTTTATCGTAGACGACTACGTGAAGTACAGCACGTACGTCCAAGTGGAATATGAAAATACAAATTTACAGTAAACGCTGGTATAAGGGTCGCCCAAATGAAAGTGGCATTGCTGTAATAACTCCGCCATTTGAAGAGAAAGATGACTGCGCATGCTCCTACAGAGGGCGCAGAGTGCTGGGAATGTGTGCTATATCGTCAGATCCCGCCAGATGCGTGTATGATAGCGAGTAAGCACGTTAACAGGCATCGTTCGCATCATGGATGCCTACAAACGGTGTCAACGCGCGGTCGTGCAATTTTTAACAGCGGAAAATGTGAGTGCTAGTGAAATCTATCGTCGAATGCAAAATGTGTATGGCACGGAGTTTATGTCACGCAGATCGGTATTCCGATGGTGTAGGGATTTTCTTAGTGGAAAGAAGCAGTACTGACGACAGGTGACGATCTGGTCAAGCGCATGTTGTCTTCTTCCACAACGAAAACTCCACACCATCGAAATACCGATCAGCGTGACATGCATTCCGTTCCACACACTTTTTGCTTTCGACGATAGATTTCACTAGTACTCACATTTTAAGCTGTTAAAAATTACACGACCGCGCGTTGACACCGTTTGGAAATTTCGATGTCTTTAATTTAATCGACTTTCCTTTGAATTTTGTCCAGTTTCAATTTTGCATTTTTTTTTTTGCATTTTTTTTTTTTTTTGCATTTTTTTTCTTTTCTAGCTTCCGCTAGAGTCTCTCGGCAGAAGGGACGTAGTCAGGGACCTCGGTGCGGCCACTCGGAACGCCGCGTTCCGCGAATTCTGCGGCGATCTCGTACGTCCGTACTTGAAAAAATCCCTGCCGGCCCGGCCTACAGGTGGAGGTAGATTTCGAAGTTAGGTATACTAATTACACCAACAAAAACTAAATCATGATTAGAGGTAAACACGCTGTAACAAATTTATCTGGCTGCTTTTGACGAGTTTTTATTTCATTTTTATATAATAGCTGGTTTAATCAGAATCATGTTAAGGCAGTTTTCAAAAAAATACTTTTCCATACTCAAGAACTCGAAATTTTATGGCATATTTTCAGATTCCTTTTTAATTAAAAAAAAATATATGAAACATGCTGACGTGATTTTTGAAAAGATTTATACACTGTAAAAAAAATTCCGCAACGTTCCTGGGAAAAAATGGGCAGCTGAGTTGCCCATTATTTCCAAGAAACATTTCTTGAAAATGACTGGAACTTTACTGTATATGTTAAAAACTTTTTACAGAAATGCCAGTAAATTTCATGCGAAATACCAGGAATATTTCTTTTCAAATGAAAATCAAATTTCGAAGTAATTGCTTAAAAGGCGCAAAGGCCAACATAGTGAAAAAGATCCCAAGCCGGGACTCGAACCCGGGCCATCAGTATAGCGCACTGACGTTCTACCGACTAAACCACTTGAAACGATACACAGCTCGGAAAATTTCTCACTATTGTATGTTGTCAAGGCTACAAACGCAGCACAAGATGTAATATTTATTTATTATAATTTCCATGTATAATTTCCATTATTATATATTATAATTTCCATGTATTAATATTGGAATATTTCTGTTGACAGCAAAACATTACTGACATTTCATAGCATGCGGGATCCGCAGACGATTTTTACATTTCCAGTTGACAATTTTCGCTTTATTATCATTATTTGTTAGAATGAAAAAATATTTTGAAATTGACATCAAAATTATTATTTATAATTTACACGAAAAAATAAATTTTCAGTTAAAATTCAATAAAGTAAATATATATATGATATATTGTTTCTGAACTTTGCTTAAAATATAAAAATATATAAATGTAAATAATAATTAGAAAAAAAATCTAGACATAAAATGTTTTGGATTTTCGTTAGTAATTATGTTAGTCTACAAGTTAGATAAAATACATATAAATTTTCATGAAAAAAAAAAAAACCTAAACGTAATTGTATATTTTTTCCGAAAATAAAAAAAAAATTCAAATTTGCAGCAATTCAAAGTGTCAAATATATATCAAATTTAAATCAAATTGTAATAAAGTGTTAAAATATAAAATTAATTAAAAAAGAAAAAAAAAGTCCAGAGGTAGCATCGAACTCGGGCCGTACGGGTGGCGTGCGAGCTTTCTGCGTCCACACCACGAAAGACACGTTGAGAGCTGCAAACTAATGGGTATTTGAAACGTATGCTAAACCTCGGCATTTAATTTCTGAAAATCTAAGGCCCATTTGAAGAAATCCTTTCACAAGAATAATTAGAGATAAGAACTCTAAAACATACTTTAAATTAATCAAAATCGGTGAGAATCATGTTTGATGGTCCCCTGGTTAATGGAGATCCAAATAATAGGTGTATTTTTTTTTACACGGTCTGCTCCTTAAACATTTCACAGACAAGTACGAGAGATAATCTCTTAGCGATGTCACGGAGGTATTGTATTTTCATCTGAATTGTTGACAATAGAGACGTAAAGGATTATGTCGTCTATTGTTTTATTTGCATTCCATATTGATTTTTTTTACATTCATTTAAGGAATTCTTTTTCGACACTCGCGCGCGAGCAACGGATTATAGCAAAAAAATAATAAATGGCGGCCGCAGCGTTTTGCTGTTTCCAACTTTTGTTCAGGAACGTTTCAGATAAGAAAACCAGAATTTCACAGGAAAAAGCTAAATTATTCTGAAAACCTGAGAAAAGGCGAAACGTTCCTGGATTTTACATGGAAAGTTACCATTTTTTTTTACAGTGTAAGCGACCTGTGTTTTTATTTTTCTTTCAATTAATTAAAACTTGATTAATAAACAATTATTTTCTCAGTAGGGCAATATTTTTCGTTTCTAACACAATCGCTTCGGGGAATTCTGTTTAAAATGCCCGTTTAGACATTATTTTTTTAAATATAATCTGCCTCTATCAAAAAATTGATCATTACTGTATATTATATAGTTTCTGAATAAGAGAATATAGTAAGTGGATGCGTTTGAGATCAAAAATGAATTTAAAAATGAGTAAAAAAATAAGCAGTTTAGATTTGAATGCACCCTTAATAAGATGATTTTTTTCTTCAACTGCTATGTATTTTTAATTTGTTTTTGCTGTAAGAATTGGTCCTATCAAAAACTTGTCTATATAAATGTTTTAGACAATATTAAGAAGATATATGATAAATTCATGGGGATTTTATATCTTTTGAATTGACGGAGTTTTGGATTTTTTTCTTCTTCAACCCCCTCCCCCCTTTTTGTTTTCGTTTTTAATTTAATTTAATTTTATTTTATTTTATTTATTTTTTTTTTTTACCGGTACGAATTGGTCGTATCAAAAACTTGTGAATATAAAAGTTATAGATAATATTAAGGAGATTTACAATAAAATTAATTTGATTTGATATCTTGAGAATTGACTAAGTTATGAATTTTTTTTCTCCCAAAAACCTTATTTTTTGCGCCCCTTGAGCCCATTTTTAATTTTATCAAGAATCTGTGATACATAAATCTTTTGCCCTAATTTTAGAAGTAATGGAAACTTTAAGCTGATTTGATGTGTACAAAATTTAAGAAGTTATGGGGTTTTTCGTTTTTCACAAAACCCCTCCCTATTTCCATCCCCTTGGTCCGATTTTGCCCATTAACGAACTTGACCGAGATTTTATGCCCCTTGATTTTATGTATCAGTTTGGAAGAGATTTGTGCAGAATTGCGGAAGTTATAGTACCCAGAAGAAAGTGATATATATATATATAGATAGATAGATAGATAGACAGATAGATAAATTTTTTTATTGAGGGTGGTTTTGGGTTCTAGGGGTCATGATCGATGTAGATCTGCAAAAACGTTTCAGAAATTCCAACGTAAGGGAGAATGAAATAGGTAGTATTTCATATAAAATCTACCTAAAAGGCGATCCGGGTGTCAAGGGTTAAATCCAGAATCTGTTATATAAACTCCTCACGAAAATCTATGAAGATCTAGACTTTGTAAAGTAAAATTTATTTCTTATAATGCAAAGATGTTACAGGTTTTTTTTAAATATCAAAATAGAGTGACGATTTCGCACGTTAAGTTTGAAAATCTAAATATAATTTGTGAGAGATGAAGAATAAGAACTTGGCGTGAGATTCAGCAAAAACAGTCTTAAAACGGCAAAACTAATGGTTAGCAAAGTTTTCAAAAGAATAATTTTCAAGTTATTTAAAAAAAGTGTCAGTATGTGTGGATACACTAGTGACATAAAAATCTAGGTAACTGAAGTTCATTTGAATTTTTTTAAAATGTAAATGAGTTTGGGTTAATAAGAAAATTAAAATTTAGTCTTACAAACTTGAAATATCTCAAGAATCCATTTCTTTTTTAAACAATTGTGCACTGTTTTGTTTTGAAACAATCTGCTTTTAATAAGCAGATTAAAACATACATCGGAATTCGAATAATTTTGATTTTTTTAAAAATCTGAACAGGTAAAAGTCCTAATATGTTTGAATTAACTGGGTTTTAACTGAACTGCACACTGTTGGGAATTAGCAGTAAACTGTACAATCATTCGGCCGTTTTTATAAATTACGGTTACTTAAATGTGATTTTAATCGATCCCTACACTGTTAAAAATTTGCAGCATTCTGGCAGGTCATTTGACCGTTTTTTCCGAAAACGGTTACACAACCGTAATTTAACACTATTCTGACCATATTATTGGCTATTTTATGGTCAGAATATAGTTAAATTATGGTTATAAAACCGTTTTTCAAAAAACGGTCGAATGACCTGCCAGAATGCTGCAAAATTTTTAACAGTGTACACTGCACTGTTAAAAATTTGGAGCATTCTGGCAGGTCATTTGACCGTTTTTTCTGAAAACGGTTACACAACCGTAATTTTAACACGATTCTGACCATATTATTGGCTATTTTATGGTTAGAATATAGTTAAATTATGGTTATGAAACCGTTTTTTCAAAAAACGGTCGAATGACCTGCCAGAATGCTGCAATATTTTTAACAGTGTGTAAAAAATTTGCAGCATTCTGGTAGGTCATTTGACCGTTTTTTCCGAAAACGGTTATACACAACCGTGAATTTAAAACTATTCTGACCATATTATTGGCCATTTTATGGTCAGAATATGGTTAAATTATGGTCATGAAACCGTTTTTTCTAAAAACGGTCGAATGACCTGCCAGAATGCTGCAAAATTTTTAACAGTGTAGAATATAGTTAAATTATCGTCATGAAATTGTTTTTTCAAAAATGGTCGAATGATCTGCTAGAATGCTGCAAAATTTTTAACAGTGTACACTGTTAAAAATTTTGTAGCATTCTGGCAGGTCTTTCGACCGTTTTTTGAAAAAACGGTTTCATAACCATAATTTATCTATATTCTGACCATAAAATGGCCAATAATATGGTCAGAAAAGTGTTAAAATTACGGTTGACACTGTTAAAAATTTGCAGCATTCTGGCAGGTCATTTGATCGTTTTTTCGGAAAACGGTTACACAATCGTAATTTTAACACTATTGTGACAATATTATTGGCCATTTTATGGTAAGAATATTGTTAAATTATGGTTATGAAACCGTTTTTTCAAAAAACGGCCGAATGACCTGCCAGAATGCTGCAAAATTTTTAACAGTGTATCATGATATGGCAAAAGTATTGTCATAATACCTACGTAATAGGGTCTGGTAACCGTTATTTGAAAAACCGTTGAATAACTGGCAGTTTGTTGAAAATTTTTAACATCACAAATTCAAATATTTGTAAAAGGTTATACATAAAACTACTAAATGACCGCTAAAAGTGTTTAATTAATATTCTTAACAACGTGATAAAGTTTCAAATACAAAGTTTTCTTGATGCTTCATATTATTCTAATTATTCTAAATAATATTATTCATCTATATTCTAATTAAGTTTTAATCGTCAAACATTATGATCAGAAGCATTTAAACAAACTGTACTTTACGATAAATGAATTAATAATGGTTGCTTTATGTTTGAAGAATAACGACTATATTTAAATAATTAATCATTTTACCTTTATTAAAATTAATAAAGAAAACATTTTGATATTCTTAACTAGTTTATTTCTCAATGCATGTGTGTTAATATAAAAAGGGTTCTGATATTCACAAAGTGAAATAAAATTCATTATTTCTTTCAGACCTGAAATGATTATTGCATCAATGATTTTGATTAGTTTTAAATCAATGCCAGTAAACGAATTTAATTATTTGAAAATTCAGTTTGATTAAACTTTATAGTGGTAAACTGTATCAAATTTCTACATAATTAAAACTTTTCATCACATGAGATATATAAGCAATATGTTTGTAAAAATGGAAAATATTTAATTACAAATATGTATAAATAAAAAGGTTGCCAATTCATACGATAATTTAAATAATTCGAACCAAAAATAATTGTATTTATCTAGTTTTATCTAGTTATAAGAATAAAATGCATACTGCAGGATATAGGCCTGTCTTTGCGTGTAAGTGAAGTTACCCCACTATTATATATTTGTTACTGTGGAACATTTTGCAACCCTCTCTCGAGCAGTCAGCCAGACTGCTTAGGCGCCGCGAAGGATCACGTGACCTTCGAGAGAATTGATATTTGAAAACATTTTTTACTCTTTTCTTTTTTTAGTTTAGTTTTGTTGTGAATGTGAATCTTGAACGCAGCAGGTAATAAGCTGCGTATAGGTTTTTTCGTGGTCTTCTATTAGAAGAAATGATGTTTAATTTTGAAAAGGAAAATTTATTTTCGAATATTAAATCATGCTATTTTCTGGGCTTCTTTTTAGAAGAACATAATTGCTGAAATTTTAATATGACCATCTTGGATTCCAAATGTGGAATTTATCTAACAAATACTATCCAAATGTTTTCATTGTAAATACTGTAAATATTTATAAGTGTAAATAGAATAATCAAAGTTTTTAATATTCCTGTGATTACTTATACTGAACAACACATGCGCCACTTTCTTGTGAAATATGCTTAATTATTTTAATGTGATTTTACATGAATCGTGAAGTTTTTCATCTAATAAGCTCTCCCAAATATGATTTAAAACGAATCGTGAAGTCTATAACTAAGCTCTCCTAACCTTGATTTAAATTAAGAATAACATGAAACTCCTGAAACTCATGAAGATTATTCTTTATTTTTTTTGGTGCCTCATCAACCGGGAAAAAAGGTAAGAAATACCTTTATTATTCTGTTGTTACGCGTGTTTAATTAACTTACTAGTTATTATACCGAGCATTTTGGCGTGTTTGTGTATTTAAACACTATTGAATACAACGTAATATGGAACGACACATTTTAATAAGCACACAGACGAATACAAACGATAAACATACTTCACAACTAAAGTTACAGTTAATAACCGGTTAAATGGTTCTAAAGATTAAATGCAGAGTTCGGACTTAACACTATCGTTCATAGTTCAGGATAATGCCACACATGACTATTGACTCTTGATTTATTGAAAATAACGTTTTCTCATGATAATTTATTTTGAAAATTGAAATAAATTTTAAACATGGATAAGACTGATAAGCTTAAAAGTAAAAGAGCTACCGTTCGCGCGGCAGTTACAAAATTAATCTCAAAATGTGATACATTATTATCTGTTGATATTAATAAAACTGATTGCGATTCTTTAATGGAATCATTAGAGCTCGTAAATGAAAAGGAAGCTAAACTAAAGGAATTAGATTTCGAAATAGATAAGCTAATTCAGGAAAAAACTGAATATGAAAATGAACTAAAATCGGTAGAAGAATATTCGGAAAAATATCAAGTTTGAAATTTAAAATTAAGATGAGGCTTAAAAAATGTAAAATCGAAACTGAACCAAAAGTTTTACTAGAATCAAATAACGGTTCAAAAATCGGAAGTAAACCAGTTTCGGCAGTGAAGCTTCCTAAATTTAACATAGAAAAATTTTCTGGTGATGCAAGCCAGTTCTTAGAATTTTTTAATTTATTTACTAGTGCGATAGATTCAAACGAATCGTTATCACAAATTGAAAAATTCCAATATCTCAAATCCTTGTTGTCTGGTCCTGCATATAATATTGTATCTGGTTTTCAACTGACAGATCAAAATTATTCTACTTGTTTAAAATTGTTAGAAGAGAGGTATGGTAAGCGGGAAAATATCATAAACTGTTACATGAATAAAATTCTAAATCTTGAACTAGTGAAATCCACTAACAATGTTACTTCTTTAAGAAAGTTGTATGATAATATTGAAACGTGTATGAGAAATCTTGATGCGTTAGGAGTAACATCAGGCTCTTACGGCCATTTATTACTACCCATTTTATTAAGGTTATTACCAGAAAATTTGATACTAGATTTCCATCGAAAACGTGACCCCGATAAGGACTGTGAAGTCACCGATTTAATAAATTTTATTAAAACGGAACTAAGATGCCGGGAAGCTACTAATTTAGTAAATAATTCTCAAAGCAAGGCTTATGAAAATTTTAAAACCAAATATGAAAATCCTTCAAGTAAATATCAAAATTTTCCTCAAAAGAAAAATATATCTTCCGCTGCTGCTTTAAATACATCTACAAAACAGTTTTGCATATTTTGCAAGTCTTCTGATCATGTAGGACTAAATTGTTCAGAATTCACTGATGAACAAAAACGATATAAATTAAAGAAAGAAGGTCGCTGTTACAGATGCTGTTATAGGTCGCATTTATCTTCAAATTGTAGAACAAAAATTAATCCTTGTTCCAAATGTGGTAACAATACCCATAGTCAATTGTTTTGTTTTAAAGAAACAGCAAAAGAAAATCCTGAAAAAGAAAAGAAAGGTGCAATTGTATCTATGATGTCGGAACAAAAATATAAACAAAATAAATCTACATTATTGCAGACTTGTACAGTTTCTGTGTCTGCTGGTAAACAATGCTTGTTGGCTCGCGTTTTATGTGATAGTGGTTCAGAAAAATGCTTCGTGAAGAGATCTCTAGTACAAAAATTAAAATTGAAGCCATTGCGAAGAGAAAATTTATTAGTTTATCCTTTTGGGCGGAGACGCCCTTATGAATCTTGTTATGAAGTAGTTGCTCTTGAATTATCCAGTGTTGTGCAACCTATTAACTCGATAAATATCGAAGCACTTGTGGTTGATAATATAAGTGGAGCTTCTGTGAAAACCCTAGAACCAGAACTTCTAGATACAGTGAGAACAAGAGGCTTTAAGCCTGCTGATACAGGCCTTGAACAGGAAATAAATATTTTGCTAGTGTCTGACTTTTTGTGGAAAATATTAAAGAGGATCGAGGGAAAATTGATAAAAGAATTATACGTTGCAGAAACTATTTTCGGTCATACGGTGCAAGGGCAGATAGAGTCGGATAAAAAAGAAGTAGCTTGTTTGCGTGTTTCTGTTGAAAATATAAATACTCAGCTGAAAGCATTTTGGGATCTTGAATCAATTGGCATTGCTGAAAGCAATGAAAAGAACATTACCGATCATGAGGTAATAAAAGAATTTAAAGAAAATTTAAAATTCGTAAATGGGCGTTATGAAGCAAAATTATTGTGGAAAAATTCTCGTGAATTGCTTAGAAATAATCTTGAAGTAGCAAAGAAGCGGTTTTCTAGTTTAGAAAATAAATTCTTGAAAAACGATTTTTTAATTAAGGAATATAGCTCCATTTTGCTAGAGCAGTTTAATGAGGGTGTAATAGAATTGTGCACCGAGAAACATTCTAATAATTCCTATTACATGCCACACAGACCTGTTATCCGTGACGACAAAACTACAACAAAAATGCGCATAGTCTATGATGCTTCTTCCAAATATGGTGATTCTCTATCATTAAACGAATGTTTGAATCACGGCCCTAACTTAAATCCTAATGTTTTAGACATAATTTTGAAATTCCGTATACATAAAATTGCCTTTTCGGCTGATATTGAAAAAGCTTTTCTGCAAATATCTGTAGCCGAGGAAGATCGCGATTATCTTAGATTCTTATATTATGAAGATTTTGATAAGAATAAGATCATAGTACCCTATAGAATGACCAGAGCTACTTTTGGTGTCACCTGCAGTCCCTTTATCCTTGCTTGTACTATTAAGCACCATATTAATAAATATAAAAGCTCTCATAATAAAACATTTGAAATCCTAAATTCTTCTTTTTATGTTGATGATTTGTTTTCAGGAGAAAACGATGTTCTAAAAGCCTTTAATTTAACTAAAGAAGCTGTTGATATTTTGAAAGAAGGGGGGATGAAGTTAAGAAAATTTGAAAGCAATTCTCAGGAACATAAGAAAAAATGGGTTGACGAAAACATACATATATCGAGTTCCGAACCCCCAAATACTTCCCTAAAAGTTTTAGGACTTATCTGGAACAATACAGAAGATAATTTAGAACTAGAATTATGACGATTGTTAGCAAATTTAAACAATGATTCTTGTACAAAACGGAATGTTTTGAAAATTGCAACTATGTTCTTTGATTCAGCCGGATTTATTGCCCCTTTTGTTTTTGGTGAACTAGAAAATGATTGGCAAAATTGGCTTTCGGAAATCCAGGATCTCGCTCACTTGAAAATTCCCTGGCAGTATTTTAGCAACCTGATCATGGAAAAGGAGCATCTCCGATTGCATATTTTTCCTGATGCTAACCCTAATGTGTATGTTCCTGAATTTCTTTCCTTGCCCGAAGATCAGTGGCCTAGCGTTAAAATTGTTGCTACACAATTACCTGATGTTTCTAAAGAGAAGTCTAAAAACGCAGCAACAATTTCTTGCGTTGTTCAGACAAATAAATCTGATGAAATTCCCAATTTTAATCTTGAAAAGTATAGCTCCCTAAAGAAATTGTATCGAGTAACTGGATGGGTATTTAGATTTATTTCTAATATAAAATTAAAGGTAGAAAAAAAGAGATTTTTCAGAATTATCAGCTGAGAAAATGTTACATACTGAAAATTATTGGTTAAAGCTAGTGCAGGAAGAAAGTTTCCCTGAAGTTATTAAAAGCTTGAAATGTAACAAGAGTATCCCTAAAGAATCGAATCCTCTACAGTTAAATCCTATGTTGTCAGATGAAGGTTTGCTGTTGGTACGAGGACGGTTACAAAAGTCTAACTCCTCATTTTATGAAAAACATCCCCTTGGGATTCCTGCAAAACATAAATTGACTGAAATAATCATGAAAGATGCACTTGAAAAAGTTTTTCATTCAGGAGTGTCCAGTACATTAGTACAAACTAGTGAAAAGTTTTGGATTTTAAAATCTAGACAGTGCATAAAATCAATCCTAAACAAACGTGCAATCTCCAAGAAATTTAGCGTTCGCCCTGGTCAACTAGTTATAGCAACTCTAAAGCATATCTTGTGTTTACCTGCAACCAAGGAATCCTTAGTGAAACGCTTCCGTTTGCGCGAGACTCTTCTGAATCATTTTTGGAAGCGCTTGAAAAATGAGTGCCTCTCAACTTACAATCTGCTCACTACACGGACCAGAATAATACTTCTGACTTTGAAATATATGATGTGATTCTTATGCATATGAACATGTATCAAGAACTTTCTGGAAGTTGAGTATTTGTACACAGAGATTTAAAAAAACAGGGTCTTATGAACTGAAGACAAATAATCCCATCATTAAAAGGCCTATTATTTTTTTGCCTAATTTAGAACTGAAAAAAAAACTTTGATATTATTAGAGACTCAAAAACTCTCATTGACATTTGACTTTTAAAACAAATCTTGAATTGTCTTTGCTATTGACTTTAAAAAGAATTTTATTTTTTTTCACTTAAAAAAAATGTTTCTTGTTTGATAATATTTCTAATTTTTAGTTTAATTTTTTTTGTATTGAATATTCTAGAAAAATTTGCATAGATTTAAATTGTTCTTTCTATTTTTAGTAGCAGAAACTTGTTCTCAAATCTTTTAAATTGTTTAATTATTTTATTGAAGTCCAGTATGTAAGTATATATTTTGATTTTGTATTGTATTTATGTAACTGATGATTTTTTAGAATAATTTTTATTTCTACTTTAATTATTTGAATCCCCATTTTGATGAACCCTTGTTCATCGGGGGGGGGGGGGGGAGTTTGTGGAATATTTTGCAACCCTCTCTCGAGCAGTCAGCCAGACTGCTTAGGCGCCGCGAAGGATCACGTGACCTTCGAGAGAATTGATATTTGAAAACATTTTTTACTCTTTTCTTTTTTTAGTTTAGTTTTGTTGTGAATGTGAATCTTGAACGCAGCAGGTAATAAGCTGCGTATAGGTTTTTTCGTGGTCTTCTATTAGAAGAAATGATGTTTAATTTTGAAAAGGAAAATTTATTTTCGAATATTAAATCATGCTATTTTCTGGGCTTCTTTTTAGAAGAACATAATTGCTGAAATTTTAATATGATCATCTTGGATTCCCAATGTGGAATTTATTTAACAAATATTATCTAAATGTTTTCATTGTAAATACTGTAAATATTTATAAGTGTAAATAGAATAATCAAAGTTTTTAATTTTCCTGTGATTACTTATACTGAACAAAACATGCGCCACTTTCTTGTGAAATATGCTTAATTATTTTAATGTGATTTTACATGAATCGGGAAGTTTTTCATCTAATAAGCTCTCCCAAATATGATTTAAAACGAATCGTAAATTCTACAACTATGCTCTCCCAATAAAAATATCTTGAATTGTGATAACGTGAAATTTCGTGGAATACATGAAGATTATTCTTTAGTTACATTGCTCTTATTACTTCCATATTCTTTATAGTGCAGGCAATATGGGATTTTACCTGGTAAAATTAATGTTAGTTCTGGAAATCGACTTAATTTATATTTTTGGGGTCGCTGAACCCGAATTTGTAACTTCCCACCAAAATTTTCCCCGGCAACCCGCCCAAATTTTGTAAAATGCCCCCCCCCCCAAAAAAAAGTTTTTATTAAAAAAAATCAATTTTTTATTGTTTTAGGGAAAAAGTATCTAGAAATTCAGGAAGGCGACAAACTTTGCAACAAATAAGATACATGACATTATGACGTAGGATGAATGGGGAGGGTGAGATCTGCCTTGGAACATGCGCCGCACTAAGTTGCGTAATTCCACTTAACCACTAACGTCGTTTACATTCGCCCTCCCGTCTCCCCTCCGATTTTTCCCTATAAGGTTTACTTTAAGTTTTTTAGGTAGCTGAAGCCGAATTTTTAACTACCCACCAAAATCCCCCCCCCCCCTCCGCAACTCTCCTAAAATGGTTGTTTTTAAATTAAATTTTTTATTGTTTTAGGGGAAAAGTATCTAGAAAATCAGAAAGTAGACAAAATTTGCAACAAATAGGATACATGACATTATGACGTAGGATAAACGGAGAGAGCGGGGTGTGTGCCTCGGAACATTCCCCGAGCGCTATTATCAAAAAACAATTTTTTTCAAAAAATCAATTTTTTTTTCTTGGGGGGGGGGGGGAGTTACTGGAGGAAATTTTGGTTTGAAGTTACAAATACGGATTCAGTGACCCAAAAAACATAAAGTGAGTCGCAATCCAGAACTAGCATTAATTTTGCCAAGCAAAATCCCTTATTTCTTGGACTTGCATAACTTAGCGCACGCAGCGCCGCAGTGCATGTTTGAGGTAGCCCTCCATCTCTCCGTTCATTCTAGGTCATAATGTCATAGATCCTATTTGTTGCAAATTTTGCCTACTTTCTGAATTTCTAGGTACTTTTCCCCTAAAACAATAAAAACATTAATTTAAAAACAACTATTTTGGGGGGAGGGATTTTAGTGGGAAGTTAAAAATTCGAATCAGCAAGCCAAAAACTTAAAGTAAACCTTATAGGGAAAGTTTGGAGGGGAGACAGGAGAGCGAACGTAAACGATGTGAGTGGTTAAGTGGAATTGCGCAATTTAGTCCACGCAGCACCGCAGCGCATGTTCCGAGGCAGGTCCCCGACTCCCCATTCATCCTACGTCATAATATCATGTATTTTATTTGTTGCAAATTTTGTCTACTTTCTGAATTTCTAGATACTTTTTCCATAAAACAACAAAAAGAATTGATTTTTTAAATAAATATCGTTTTGGGGGGCATTTTACCAAAATTTGGGGGGGGGGATTGCCGGGGGAAATTTTGGTGGGAAGTTAAAAATTCGGATTCAGTGAGCCAAAAACCTATAGTATGCCTTTTTCCAGAACTACCATGAATTTTGCTAGGTAGAGCCACTATACGGTCTCTTTTGACTGGACTGTTGATTTAAATATAAAATTCATTGATTTCATATTTTGTTTTCATTTTAAAATTGAAGTGTAGTAGAGGGAAATAACATCAAATAGTTTTTTCAGTAACAATTATTTTGAAGTATTGTGAACTTTGCAGAATGGGAATTTAAATTTGAATAAGTTAATGGAAACCACACATTTAAAAAAGAAATGCATGTCTTTACTATGAGGTAGATTAAGAGTGGAGTATCTCGTGACATGGCACAATTTTGAACACTACAGATTCATACATACTTTTAACACGTTCCAACATAGTTGAATTCGGTTTCTCTGTCCGTCTAACTGTCGTCTGCTCTAGTTCTCATAAATAAATCAGGACTGTAATGCAATTAATATTTACAGGGACACCCAAACGATTTCCTGTTACATTACGGTATATGGAGTAAAATCGTTAGCAATGCACTTTAATAATGTTCACCAAGCACATCGAAGCCATATACGTCATTCAGGTGCACTGCAAGATGCTTACTATAGAATATGGTGTGCATATCATTTATCATTTATTTACAGAGGCACACAAAAGCATTCGGTAACAGTGCTGTGTAGGAACAATAATTTCTGGAAGCACATTTTCAGTTGTAGTAAGGTTTTAAAATTTATTTATTTTTTGCATATTGCTTGGTGTGTATATATTTTATAGATCATATACAGAGCTTCTCAAAAGATCTCGAGTACACATCCGTTTATTGGCGGAAATTTCTAAATGGGAATTTTAAACTACGGTATTCGTTTTCTAACTTAAGTCAATTTAGTATGCTATGTACCTACTATAAACAAATCTATAGATCACATAGAGGACTGCACAAAGGAATTAGGATATTTTAACGACTTTGACGGCAATTACTGAAAGTGTTTTTTCGAATGAGTTATGCGTTTTTCAAATTGTTTTCATACTAAGGAACATCCTCAACTGTCAGTTCAGGATTTTGACTTGAGTGGTATCGTCCGAAAGTTTTTGACGCGAGAATAAAAAAATGTATAGGAACTATACTCC
Organism: Maratus speciosus; assembly: GCA_963932465.1. Lineage (NCBI taxonomy): Eukaryota > Metazoa > Arthropoda > Arachnida > Araneae > Salticidae > Maratus > Maratus speciosus. The sequence goes on from OZ010786.1 coordinate 267,352,528, forward strand.
CGAATACAATAGTTCACGAAATATTCGCAGTGGAAAATAGCAAAATGAAAAGAAGAAGAAAAGTTTTAAAAACTGTTTTACGAATTAGTGGGCAATAAATGCAAATTGCGAATACAGTATAATTAGTAACACGAACTAGTTTCTCGCCGGACCCTATGGGATGGAAAAAGGACGTAGGCAGGGCATTGGTGGGAAGTTCCAGGAGTGGATAAAGACAGCGGTTTTACTGTCAAACAATAATTTGTGCCTGGAGTTAAAAACACTTGCACTTTCAATACTTTTACATAGAAAAAGCCTATCACGACAAAATTCCCATCTTCGATACCTTTTGAAGGAATCTCGTGCTGTTTGTTACTTCTTTATTTTTCTTCTTCCGAAACACAAAAGTGTCCATATCTCGTGTATTATGGAATTCGTAAGTATAATTCATATATATTTCTTAATCCTCGTCAAAAGATCTTTCGGACGATACCACTCTCTTCAAAATCCAGAGCTAAAAGTTGGGTATGTTTCGTAGTTAGATACAATTTTCGACTTATTAATCTTTGATGTTTTGCTACAGCATTCTGAATATGTCGGAAAATGTTTCATAATCTATGCTTTACGAATAAATTGTCGTTTATGTTTGTTATCATGAAAGGTAAAAAATTTAATTATAAATTTTAATATTTCAAAACATGCACATTTATTATGCTATTACGTGATAAGAAGATGATTGTAATTCCAAGCTACACAAGCAGAAATTGTACTACCAAACGACGAGAAGTGGTGCACGTTGGGATACATAGTAATGAACAAGCTATAAAATATGCGCCTGATGGGGCAGTTTTGGACAATTGAAGGTCTGTGCATTTCTTTCAAATAAACGTTTTCTATGGCACCTGTTTAGGTCACGGATTTATATTACTAACAAGGGGATGTTTTGACGAGGTCTGAAACAGAGAAGACGATGACCTTTTGTGTATTGATAGACTATAGTCATCACAGAAACATATATGAAAGGTGTAAAGTGCAATATACATGGGGACCTGAAACATTGTGCTTCAAAGTTTACACAAAGTTGACTCTTCAGTATATAGTCAGATTAATTGCTCTCATTTCGAAGCGGCTGTGTTTAACAGTTGGAAGCGCGTCAGACTTCTGACTTTCCTCTCTCGGTTCGATCTCCGAACAAATTTTTTCTCACACTCCAAGAAAAAAAAGGAAAAAAATCATCAGTAGTTTTCGAATCACAATGAGAAATGTAATTATTTTAAGATTTTTGCACGCAGACACATACATATGTTTTCTTTTATTTTTGTATAGAGAAAGCTTTATTACATGTTTACTATTTTAATGACAAGTAACAAAAATAAAAAAGTCTGCAGTTTATATTTATACATACATAGTTACAATTAGTATTTAAAATGTTTTATCATTCAAGTTTTTTATATTTATTTTATTTTTTCATTCTAAACTATGTACTTAATATGTAAATGTATTATTTCGGAAATTAAAGTTTTTGATGCTGTGTGGTTTAGGAACTAGGATGAAAACTGTCATAAAAACATCTGAAACACAAACTTTTGCAACAGCAGCAAAAATAATAAAAGAAGATTTTTATCTCGAACTAGGCATTTTAAGAAAACTGTTTGGCAAACACATTTCCTTTATAATAATAAATTCTGTTTTCATTACGCGAAAATTTTAATATAGCCAAGCGTACTTTATCGTATTGTAAAATATATGCGAAGCGTACGAAATACTTGGCAGAGGGAGGTTGATGATCCACGATAAAATGTATTTTTATACAATTTTTGTGAGAATTTAGTTCCCTTTTCTGTTCAGTTATACAGTTATAATTTTGCATCCGCTTAAACAAATTTTTTACCTACCTATAGATAAAAAAAATCGTACAGTTGCAATAAATCTGTGCATTTTGGAGGAATCCCTTTAATAGTATAGGCATTTAATCTTTATCCTGAAAGGCTTTGTCATATAACTCCTGTTGTGTTTGTTCTGCCAGGAGTCGATAATCAAGAGGAAATTTTGCTGCTCAACATAAGTTTTTAGACATTTGTTAAGAAATTATCGTCTGTAAAATATATCTTCTTTCAATATACATGAAATAAAACAAGTTTGTGGAATAATCTTAAGTGACATTGTACCAAATTCTGAAAATTTCAATATGAAAATCTAAGTTTGAGAAGATATTCAGATTTTATAATAAACGTTACGTTAGGTGATTAAACGGAATTTTGTATGTTACAAGTTACGAACTACCAATGTTTAAATTCGCTTGAAATAGTTGCCAAATAGATTGCAATGCATGTAGTTTAATGAGAGTAACTCAAAAATTACTGGATGAATGATTTTTAATTTTTGATTCGCATATTTAAAATTTCTAAAAATCGGTGTCTGCTAAAACAAAATATAGGTTACAAATCATATTATTTTCAAAAATTAATTTAAAAAGTATATTTTTTCGAAATAATTTTTTTGAAAAGCATATGAATATAGCGTAGGAGTTTTTGTTAACAGAAATGCATTTATAGAAGTTTAAAATATTCGGATCCAAATATATTGCTCATTCCAGTAAGTGTCGTTTGATTTTAAAACTATCTGCATTGTTAAGTATGAATGAATTGAACATCTGGAGTTACAAACTTTAAACCTTCGTAATTCCTAAATTACTTAAATGATTTCCTGTTTGGTTTCCTATGGTAAAATGTACCAAACCAATCTAAATATGATGTCTAAATTAGTCGTTTCCATATAAAATTTCAGAGTTTGGTACATTTTAAGTATAAAGACATTAATTTATAGAAGACATATTTCCCATTCAAATTGTTATTTTGCTTTTTACTGTGATAATTTGCTGATTCGACTAAATGGGTATTTTGGTCGACTGTACAAATACAAAAGTCAGTACTTTAACAGACTATATTTAGTCATATTGGGCTGTATATTAATGATTAAGTTTGTTCGTATCTTACATTTTAATAATTTCGTTTTATATTCCTTTTTGGGTAAGACACCTATTGTATACTGAATCAATACAAAAACCCTTAACGGGTTAAAAGTTTGTGACGTAGCACTTTATCTTATGCTCTAAGAATTTTAAATATGGAACTTAAAAATAATGATATCAAATTTTGAGTGACGCTATGCTATTAATTATAATCTCTCTATATATTATTTATTTCATCTTTTTATTTTTTTATAATCGGATGTGCAAAAATTATGTTCAATTAAAAAAAAAAAATGTATAAAAGTTTATTCATTGATGCTTTAACATTTACACCTCTCATAAATTCCAAGTATGAGTTTTAAAAGATATGATATCAAAATTTTAGCGACGCTTTGATGCGGCTTTAAACGATTTGTTTTAAAATTAAATTTAAATTATTTTTGTTTTGTCTAAGATATAGTCACACATCTAAATAATAGTTTTAATTTTCCAATATACTTTAAATATGTCACTTTCACTGAATTTATATAATGCATTTAAATGTATTTATTTGAATAAATTCATTTAACCTTTGTCCGATGCTATTAAAAATTTAAAATAAGATTTGCGTAAATAATTTTTTTGCCTCATAGTATCCATTTGAATACATTTCACTTAGTTTGGATACAATGACGCAAAAAAATTATTTACGCAAATCTTATTTTAAATTTTTAATAGCATTGGACAAAGGATAAATGAATTTATTCAAATAAATACATTTAAATGCATTATATAAATTCAGTGAAAGTGACATATTTAAAGTATATTGGAAAATTAAAACTATTATTTAGATGTGTGACTATATCTTAGACAAAACAAAAATAATTTAAATTTAATTTTAAAACAAATCGTTTAAAGCCACATCAAAGCGTCACTAAAATTTTGATATCATATCTTTTAAAACTCATACTTGGAATTTATGAGAGGTGTAAATGCTAAAGCATCAATGAATAAACTTTTATACATTTTTTTAAATTGAACATAATTTTTGCACATCCGATTATAAAAAAATAAAAAGATGAAATAAATAATATATAGAGAGATTATAATTAATAGCATAGCGTCACTCAATATTTGATATCATTATTTTTAAGTTCCATATTTAAAATTCTTAGATCATAAGATAAAGTGCTGCGTCACAAACTTTTAACCCGTTAAGGGTTTTTGTATTGATTCAGTATACAATACGTGTCTTGCCCAAAAAGGAATATAAAACGAAATTATTAAAATGTAAGATACGAACAAACTTAATCATTAATATACAGCCCAATATGACTAAATATAGTCTGTTAAAGTACTGACTTTTGTATTTGTACAGTCGACCAAAATACCCATTTAGTCGAATCAGCAAATTATCACAGTAAAAAGCAAAATAACAATTTGAATGGGAAATATGTCTTCTATAAATTAATGTCTTTATACTTAAAATGTACCAAACTCTGAAATTTTATATGGAAACGACTAATTTAGACATCATATTTAGATTGGTTTGGTACATTTTACCATAGGAAACCAAACAGGAAATCATTTAAGTAAATTTAGGAATTACGAAGGTTAATTTTAAAGTGCACCGTGCAATGGGATTTTTATAAGAAATCTTTGATAAAATATGGAAGTAATGTACAACATGCATGTTTAGAGGGTATTTCTGTTGGTTTGTTTCAGAGATATAAAAAGCTATGTTAAATTTTACTATATAAAAAAATACTTTGTTAAGAAAAATAACAAGAAATATTACTCTTTAAACCTTTATATATATATAACAATCATCGCTCACTTTTGAAAGTAATTACATACATTTATATTAAATCCAAAACTACAAATTTCTGCTTCTCCCTTTTCTCATTCCTAGTGCAAAAAAAAATTAAACATTCCTTAATTTTATATAAAATAATCTTTCACCATCCCTATTTAAAATGCTTTATTAACAATAATAATAAATCATATAAAATAATCCCCTGAGCTCCGAAGATTCCACTTCTGCTTTTGCACCCACATCACCAGCTTACCTAAATAATAAAATCTTTCAAAAATCTGCAACATTTGTTGCTCACTAACATAAATAAATAAATAAGCACTAACTTCCCTAATGTACAATCATGGGGAAAAAAAGTAAACACCCCCTACTAACTCCTCAACAAATTACCGTAGAAGAAAGTTACTGGTACCGAACGATTGGAAATAAAGTCTACTTTTAAATGATGTATATAAAATTTGCTTAAGGGGTCATCTACATATTAAAACGAACCATAACTTTGATTTTTTCAATAGCAGTACACAATTCTTACAGCATAAATGAATTCTACACGATTTAATTTGCCTAAAAACAAATTTTTATGCAATTCGTACTAGAAGTTCCCGAGAAATTAATTGTTTTAAAACAAGCTTATTTTAAGGGCTGTATCCAAATTGAAGTTCGGTACTCGATTGTTAACCGAGAGAGCCCCCTTCTTGATCAAGGCACCTTAATCGTCACTCAAGCAGTCAATGAAGTCTGCTAGATTACAGGACAGCGTAAGGCATTTCAAAATATCTCGTCACTTCTATCATAGACGCCCCCTTAAACCATCATTTTGCCGTTTTTTAAGCATAATTTGAAAATTATTTGGAAGAAAAATGTTAAATTTTGGATTTCCATAAAGCAGGACTTAATAAATCTAAATCCATCAAACACAATTTAGGTTACAATTCATAATTTTTTCGCATATTAATTTCATAATTCCTATCATAAAATTATAAAATTGCAAATTCAACGTTTTTATGTTTGGGTATGTTAGTATTACTGTTACACAAAAAATTAGCACATTAGGAGCATAATTTTAGGAGATATGAATAAAAATGTGAAAATGTAATTTAACATTAGAAGCACTAAATTTTGAATGTTTACAATTCAAAAACGTATTATTCAAATGACTTGAAATTTGGTGCCTAGGAATAGTTTGAACCGAAGATCTGAAATATCTCGTTAAAATTGTGTATTGCCATTGAAAAAAATGAAGTTTGGATTTGTTTTAATATGTAGATGGCCCCCTAAGAAAATTTTATATACATCATTTAAAAATAGACTTTATTTCCAATCGTTCGGTACCAATAACTTTCGTCTACGATAATAATTTGTTAAGGAGTTAGTAGAGGATGTTTATTTTTTTTTCCACGACTGTACATTTCACCTCTTCTCCCTCCCCCTACTCCCCAACATTAAAAAAATTTAAATCTTTATTTTTATACAGAAAATTCTTCTATATAAATTATCCTCCTATTCCTCAAAATTACCACTTTCCCACTCCAGCCTAGAGATTTCAATCTTTAAAGCTTTTTAGAAAATCGGATCTGCAAAGTCTGTTGTTTAATAATAAAATATATAACCATGTACACTTTTAATTATTTTTCACACAATCAATTGATGTCATGATAATAGTTGTTCTGAGCGAATATTGTGTTGGCTGGGCTGTCGTACAGATAGCTCAATTGGAAGAGTACTGGCAATTAAAGCCAAGGGTTATTAAAGTTCACTGTAATTCAAGATGTTTAACCCCTTCGCGACAAGAGCCCTTTGGTTAATGTTTAACCTTTTACTGCAGGTTTTTAAAAACAGAAAATTTTCTGTAATTGAATCACAGAAATGCTCGAATTAAAGAAGGTAAACTTTACAATTAAAAATAAGTGGTGAGAATAATGAAGGATTCTGAACACCTTAAGTGGCTAAGTATACCGGTCGCTCATCCCCAAGGGCTTAAAGATGTTTTTTTGCTATTATAACCTTTAGGATTTACAATATAAAAAAATCTTAATCACTTCTGAGGTAAATAAAGACAGTGGAAAAAAATCAAGATGGCAATGTTTTGATTTTCAAATTCTAAGCCGAGTAATTTGTGCTACAGAATGAAAAAAAATATAAAGTTGTAATAATGTCCTCTTACAGATACTAAATCTTTAAGGTTTTTGATGTGTGAACTACATATGAATACAGTAGAAGATCTTTATAATGCACACCTTGGTATGAGAAGTTGTGCGTATTATAGAATTTTGCATTATATAGATCATATTTCATACATCATTAAATTTACTTCGTATACATGCTTTAAATTACATTCCTTGGAACCAGAAAATGGTGCAAATTATGAAATTTTACATAATAGGTATAAATCACACATTATTAAATTACCTTAAAGATATTACCTTGAAATATAACATCGAAATATGCCTGGGCAAATTCATTATAAACAGTGGTAACTCATGACTGACAGTTTTGGGAAGACTAAATGCATGGCTGGCCAATTTATTCTTTTTCACTATTTTAAATAATGAAATCTTTGCCTTATTTTTGGCAGAACTTTCTGCCATTAAATAAGGCAAAAATTTAGTTAAAAAAAAAAAAAAAACTTTTGGAAGGCATGCATTTTAGTGCTGCAAGAAAAACCTGTCATGAGCTACTACTGATTATAACACCCATTTACAAAAAAATGTAATGTAATAACAATGTTTTCATTACTCCAAAATAATGTGTTAAAGACGATAATGCATCAAATTTAGTGTTCCAAGAAATAGCAATATTTGTGAAATACATGTGCTTCTTAACTGCAAAATTCATTGTTTACATATAAGAAATACATTACATTTTCTGCATTAAAATGTTTAAGTGGCAGGCTTGTGTGATTGAACAAGAACTGCCTGCAGAGTGGTTTTAATGATTTTAGAATATAAAATTATGGCTCTTAAACTACTATTAATCCAATACAGTAATAGGGATAAAAAAAATCATTAAATAGTTCATTTAAAAAAAATATTTGTATTTTCATCAGATATACCGATTATTACTGCCATATGTTATATGTAACATATTTATTAGAAAAGTTACAACTGTTTTGATGAAGTTTTGGATCCCCCCCCCCCCCTGACATACTGTCAAATTTCGCGAGGTTTTTTTTCTTGTGATGTTCCTCCCGACCGAGAATGGAGCGGGTTTTTTTTACAATCAACTGATTAATTTTGTTTTTCGTTTATTGCTACTTTTTTATGTTAGAGTGGTGATCTTTCAAATGCTATTGCACAACCAGGCGATAAACGCGCTACTCTGTAACGGCAACCCTCCAGTGTATAGGTGGAATTGATAAAAAGAGTTTTTGTAGTCGGAATATGCGGAATGTTAAAGAATAGTGAATGGTTTAATGAAAGCAGAATAAAAACTTAATATTTAATTTAAGATACGAGTCAGATAATATATTAATTGAAATGGTTACTGGGTAATCACTTTATTAGTTTATACAAAGTCTAATTATCATGACAGCCACAGTGCAGCTGCTAATGAAATTTTGTGAAACCAATCTTTTCTAAATAGTAACATGTTCTGAATTGTTCTTATTTACAATAATACTTCATTAGCACAAATACAATATAAGGGAGCTGGCTACTTTTATATTTTTTAAAAGTAAATTATTTAAAGCTTTCTTTTAAGCATATTAACTTTAAAATTAAATAAAAACAAGTATCTTACTTTTGAAAAAAAGCTGTTTTATCTTATTTATCTATAAACTTTAATTACTAAATAAGGAAAAGTATCATGATGAAAATTTTTACTTTTAGGAGCTCAAAACAGCCAGTCAGGATAAAATAGTTCATTTTGAGCTAATCGTGATAATTTAAGTATATAAAGTAGAATTTACTATCAGTCAAAAATATGTCCAAGACTGAAGGTCTTGCACCCATGGCTGTAATCAATTAGCCTAAAAGAAATGCTTCAGGGTTTTTTTTTCTTTTGTTACAGAGATAAACGGCAATAAGAATTTTTTTCCCTTTAGGTTAAATTTTATAAAAATAAAATACTACGATGCTTTAATTTTTGAAGCTGAAAAGAGTTATAAAAAAAAAAAAAAAAAAAAAAAAAAAAAAAACGAAAGATACCCATATTTCGAAAAAGGTGTCATTTTAAGTCAATTTTCGTTTATAATATTATTAGAAACGATTCGCAAATGAATCATTTTATAAACGGGATTGGAAATCTTAATTTTGATTTCGTCATACCTTTTATTTAACTTGTGCGTTCTTTAAAAATGAAAGATTTTGTTTAATTTCTTTAAAGGAAAACTCAAAACACAAAATTAAATTAGTAATCTATCTGTATTACACTCACATATCACAAGAAATACCTATGCCACACATGAACGTTATTTTGTAAGGAAAACAGTTATAAGTATTGTTGAAAATAAAAACAATTCAGAACATTATACTAATTAGAAAGGATCGGTTGCAAAGAATGCTGTCTGGATAATTAGAAATTGTACTCACTTTCTCCCCTTGGAATACCATTTCAAGATCTTTGATATTTCTTATTTCTTCAGTCAACTTCGCGTATCGCGTAGTGATACATGGCGAAGTCTTATGGCGAATGTATGGCGAAGTCTTATGGCGTATGAATTTTCATTTCGATACGAGAATTTTCGATAAATATCGAATTTCGATACGAGAATTTTTTTCAAAATGTGAAATATTTTCTCCTTAAAAAATGTTTACTTACTATGAATAACAATGAAATAAAATACATATAATTACAAAATACTGCTCCATTTTAAAAAATCAGTCTAAGTATTTTAAAGCACATAATAAACTGTTTTTGTAGTTTAAAAAAAGATTTATTGCCAATATTCAGATTTTTAACTGTGACCTAAACCGCGCAAAACCGATGTGCAACGTTCTGTCTGCTAGCCCATAGAATAACATGTAATCCGCGATCCTAAGAAGTCCAATTTTTCATACGGATTATATAAAAATTAAGAGTTTTCCTAGATACCTGGTTTGTCTTATCCACTTCGTCAAAAACAGATTCATTTTATATATTAATGTTTTTAAAAAAATCTAGACCGTTTCGGAGAAGAAAAAAAGACAAACTTACACCATCGAAATTGCTTTCAAAATGGGTTTACAGATCTGAAAATATACTGCACGTAAAATTTTAAAAAATTCAGAATAGGATTAGACTGCAGATATAAGACTGTTTTAAAAAAATCAGAACAATAGGATCTATATTTGATGAGTTATTAACAGGCGGCTTTTCGCATTTTCTTTGATGTCGAGTTAGCTGTATATATGAGTTCCGCCATCTACGAACTCTACGATACGATACGATACGATACGATACGATTTTAGGCTTAAGGCTGCGTTACTCGGAATACTACCGTCTTCCATGATGATATTAGTGCTCCAAAGAAAAATCCAAATTTTTTACAACATATTATAATATAGTTTCGTTATTTTTATATGTTAAAAAAATACTTGTCTTTAGAATACTTAATAAAATAATTTACATAGCTGTCTGATCAATATTAATGACGCAGATTTCGTCGAAATTGGGAAATACCCATAAAATCTCTGCCTAAAATTTTTCTAATGTGCTAGTATTTCTTCAATGGACTGTCGCTTTTACGGACGCACATTTTGTTACTTATCGTTGCCGTATTCATTGTCATAAAAATTTTGCCCGTAGACCAGAAACATTATATTCCAAACTAGGGGGCTCAGACCCCTGCAAGCTACGTCCGCCAACACCCGTTCAGACTTCGCAGCCTCTAAAAATATAGTAATGTGCCCGGCGGCTATCTTCTGTAATCGGGTTGTCTTGCTTTTCAGTTTGAAAGTGGCATTTTCTGTTACCATGGCCTCATCATTCGCTGTCTTAACAGCTGATGGTTGTTTTGAGACTAATAAGTAAGATCAATTATACATTTGAAAAACAGCTTGTAATAAAATGGTTAAGCGAAAAATGTCACTATCTTTCTGACTTATAACGACGCTATGGACATTATTCTTCCTTTAGGTTCGCGGATATAATCCTGCGTCTGCTTAGGAATAGCTTTCAGAACCACGTCATGCTTACATTTTATGTTTTGATCGAATTTTAGATGTTTTCAGGAACAAATATACACTGCTCAAAACAATTAAAGGATATTTGAAGTTTTATATAAAATAAAGATATAAACGAAATTTTTTTTTGCCGAAAATAGAAGAAGAGCATCACAAATGCAAATTTTTCTGGTTTTCAAACTGTGGAGTATGCAAATTTTGAGTTCGACGTCAAAAACGTCGCTTCAGCGGCAGCGAATGAAATTTGACTTTCAACTGGATAAAAGAGAATGAAGACAAGGATGATCGGCATTCAGTGATTGCTTTGTTTCGATGAGTACGATGTCTCAGCGAAGTCATTTGGCAGATTCAGAAGCTTTGAGAATTGTTGGTAGCAGTGGTGTAGTCGTAAAAAAAACAGAGGGTAAACGCTCTAAGCAGAGGGTATACGCTCAAGGTAGAGCGTATACCCTAGAGTGTATATACTATAACTTTCTTGCGAAATAGAGGGTATACGGTGTTTCTTAAAAAAATCCAGAAGGTATACGGCGTATACCCCCGTATACCCTCCACTACATCCCTGGTTAGTAGGTTAGAAGGGGGCCAAACTCAAGCCGAAGTAGCGCAAGCCATTGGAGTGTCACAAAGTGTCATTTCCAGGATCTGGAACCGTTTTTTGGAGAGTGGATGTGCAGGCCGAAGACCAGGGCAAGGTCGTAGACGGGCAACAACGCCCAATGAAGATCGGTATTTAGCGTTAACAGCTCGGAGACACCGAACCATGAACGCTACTCTTCTCCAATAACACCTTCGCTCGGCTACAGGTACCACGATTTCAACTCAGACTGTCCGAAATCGGCTCCATGCTGTAGGCTCGCCGACCGATGGTATGTGTTAGATTAACATCAAGGCATCGTCGCGACCGCAGGGAGTGGGCAACCGAGCATGTCAACTGGAGGAGAAATGAATGGAGCAATATTCTGTTTTCTGACGAGTCCCGTTTTTCTGTGCATCCGGATAATAGGCGTATTTTCATCTGGAGGGACCGTGGCAGTGGGAATAATCCTGCGTTTGTGCACGAAAGTTTCAGATTTGGCGGTGGAGGAGTGTTGGTGTATGGTGGCATCTCCATTGATGGGTGCACTGACCTCTACATCATTCGAGATGGAGCTCTGACTGGTCACCGATATAGGGATGAGATCCTCAGACCTATTGTAGTCCATTACGCTGCAGCAATCGGAGATAACTTCATTTTAATGGACGATAACTGCAGGCCACATCGTGCAAACCTGGTGGAGGATTTCCTTTTCGAGGAAGGAATCGTTCGAATGGAATGGCCAGCGTGTTCTCCAGACATGAATCCAATCGAGCACGTTTTCGAAGCTCTAGGAAGACGAGTTTCTGGCCGCCAACAACCCCCACAAACTCTCCAAGTTTGTGAAAGAGCTCTTCTGGAAGAGTGGGGCAGAATACCCCAACTCGTCATTAATAGCCTCATTGAGTCCATGCCTCAAAGGTGTTCAACGTTGCTGGCCGCCCGTGGAAACCATACCCCCTACTGAAAATGATTTTCTTTGAAGAAAACACCTTTTCTTATTCTTTTTTTCTCATATGCACAAATTGTGTTTTTTTCCTTTAGTACACAAATGCGCAATAAAATGCATTTTTTTCTGCCAAACATGTGTAATTTATTCTCATATAACCTACTATGTCTGTCGACCATATATCAATCAGCTAAACAGTTTACCAGATACAAAATCCACCTAAAACTGCAATATCCTTTAATTGTTTTGAGCAGTGTAGCTTATTCGCGAATTATTTTCCCTATTTTAATACACCATCATGCATATTTTCATGTTACTTTTACAATGTATTAGTGTACTTTTATATTAATTAGTAAGAATATCAGAATTTTCTAGTATGTATTTATCAAATAGTAACTTCTACAAAATAAATTGAAACTATTGTTCGCTTACTTTTGCCTGTATTTGTGCTGCATCAAATGATGTCCTATATAAACAAATCTGCTAGTTGCACTACTTTTATACCATATGACGCAACATTAAAATTCTCGGAAATGAGAAACGTTTTTAATGTATCTTTTTAATATATGAAGTAATTTTCAATATTAAATACATTTCTCATGTAATAATTCATTAATTTTAAAAGTTTTTTCCCTCTCTTTTAAGATTTACAGGTATATATATTATTTAATTTAAAAGTATTCGGGAAAAGTTTTTGAGTTTTTAAATACGACCTAATATTCACCATTAAACGTTTTCACACGTAATAATTTATTTCAGACAATTTAAATATGGCGATATTTAATATTAAGACATTTTACATATGATGTAATTATCACCTATAAATGCGTTTCACGTGCAGTAATTTTATTATTTTAAAGTTTCGTACTTTTTTCATATTTACATGTAAATATTTTGACGTAATTTTCCATATTTTCTGCTTTGAACACATGTGGTCATTTAATTCTTATTTTAAAGTTTTCCATCTGTTTATAATAATTTCACTTGTTTATTTCACTATGACAACAAAAAAGAGAGTTAATAATCCTTTTCCTCTCTCCCCCCCCCCCCCCCACACACACACAAAAATGGATTTTTTTTTTCATGCCGGTGGAAGTAATATCAAAGAGTAAGATGACAGACTGTCTTTGATTTTTTTTTTTTTTTAACTGATTCCCGAAGGTAGAAATGTGAAAAAGAGATACTATTTTATCAAATTTTCCTGAAAAACATAATTTATTCGCAATATTGTCATTACTACCGATTGAAATAAAATATAATTTTAATTTTAATTTGAAAATTGCGGAAAAGAAGAAATCTAATTATCCCTATCCTTATCCGTTTTCTCCCTTTTTTCGCAAAAAGGGAGTAATCTGGTTGCCACCATTAGAGAAATTAAATTTAAATTAGAAAAAAATTAATATGTGGAAAACTAATTTAAATTTTGAAATTATAATACCTGTTTTGAGATCTGCGGATCAATATGATTTTTGGTTAATTTCACCGCATAATATTCCATATTTTACGAGAAATCGCCGTGAAACATAATCAGTCGTTTCATAAACTCATTTCATTAGTATTATATATATATATATATATATGGTAGATATTCTTGTTGCCCTGTAGCAGAAAAAGTCCATTGGTGGAAATGTTTTGCTGTAATTAGTTCATAGTTCTGTCGATCTTATGCAAAACGGTCATATGTTCAAGGCTGAATATTATTTTCGTCATTTTTAAGATTTTCTTCGAATTGCAACAAATATTCTTTTCTTTTTAAGTACATACAACCACTTTTTTGGTAATGGTTGAAGAATTCCACGCACGAGCGACTGTAGCAATATTAATTTTTCATATTTCATAATCCCAATAAATGAATATATCGTCACTTGTATCAGTGGCTGATTCATATTCGTAGGTTGAATCAACATCATTTAAAATTTCAAAAATTTAATTATTCACACATTTCATTCATACGCATTGTATCATCTTCAGCTATAAGTTTTCCGACATAAAGTAAATATGGAGTACTGGGAAAAAAATGATTCCCAGAAGCCTGGCCTCTGAAAATGGTGAGTGAAGACACCGATGTAATTAAATAATTTTCATAGAATACATTTTCATAACTAAACGTCTGTTATCCACACTTTTGATGATTCGCTAGGCATTGAAAGCCCTGAAATCCATTCTTCAATTGTTAAAAATTTATAAATTTCTTCAATAGATATTTTTTTTCATTTTCAATGCAATGCTATACTCAATAGCAACGTATGATAGCCGCAAAATTTTAAAACAAAATGACAGATACTCACTCCATCTGGATCAGAAGATTGACACATTTGTTACACTAGATTTATGGCCAGACAAGAAGTATGCAGAGAAGCTGAAGTATTGGGGCCTCATGAAATTTGAGATTTTTAGTTCTGAAAATTTAAATTATAGCTGGAATTGATAATTAGGATGCTAGTTGTGATTCATATGCAAAACAAGTAGATTTTTCTTACAAAAATCAGAAGACAAATTAAAAATTCTTGAGTATTTGAGGCAATAATTCTCGGTACCTAATTTTCGAATGTTAGAGGCACTTTCAGAAGAAATGATTTTTTAGTATACCAACATTTTCCTTCAAACCGTGAAGTTGTATGGCTGTGTGTCGATGGAAAAAAGAACTACGAGTATATTAACCAGACTGATTAGCCTTTGCGAAAAAAAAATCAAATGATTTTTCCAGCAGCAAAATAATCCGAATTTTCCAGAAATGTCGTTCGACGATGAGTTAATAACCAAGTACGTATACATGGCAGATATTTTCACTGGTAAATGATTTAAATATCACATTTCAAGAACAGTTTAAGTATAGGCTCAGACTTCAAAGTAAAATAGATGGTTTTTAAATGAAAAAAATATATATAGTAAATGGCTGAAGAACCTCTGCAAATTTTCAGAACTATAAGAGAGAGAAGGATGTCATTCGGCAGGTGGAAATCATTATTCAGCAGCATTTACAATAACTCTAAGAAACTATTGGTCTTATAGCAACTTAACAAAAAGCAATACATAAATATATTCAACTATAGCTACGAAAGAAGATTCCAGACATGACAATGTGTAAATAACTGAACCCAATTTGCAGGAAACACTTTTTGTAGTGGTTGTTGATGGTTGAGCATCGGCTAGTTTGGAGCATATTGCTATAGGAGAAATGACTGCAAGGAGGTAAATGAGCCGAAAAGAAAGTGAATGGAATTACCATTCTCGTTCACGTAAAATCCTATAAACTTTGCACAGTCATTCCCTAAATAAATCTGGAATGAAACCCGCTAGTATCTGCTCAACACCGTCATTTTGTGACCATTTTGTGAATTTTATCTATGATTCAGTGTCAGTCTGAAAGCTAAAATTCCTGTCATGTATAACAAAATCTAATTTTTGGCTCTCCATACATGCTGAAGGAATACCTACTGGGGAGTTCAAAAGCCTTGAAATTTTGATTCAGTCCTAACATATTAGTAAAACATAGTTTTATCTGCCAATACAAATAAAGCTCAATATTGATATCAGTTTAAAATTAAAATGCCTCTTTGCTTATCAGTAACGTCATTGAAACCTAAAATCAATGATGTTATTTCAAAAAGGCATAAATAAATCTCACACTAAAATAATGTTATATTTAAATGTTTCAAGTTTTTCACATTAATTAAACTAACTTTAACAGTTCTGTTACAATTAAACAACCTTTAAAATTTTTGTTATGATTAAAAAGCATGGATACAATTTTCTTATAATTAAATAAGCGAGTTAGTTGACAGCCAAAATTTTTCCTCCCCATCCCATGAGAAATCTTAATGCAGTTAGAAAAATAAGACAACGGCTTCATGCAAGATCTATCCAAAAGTTATTTGGTGGTTCACAAACTATATACTGCACAGCACATGGTACTGGCACATTTTTAACACAAATTTCGAATGGAAGACCTAGTTTGGAAGATATGGAGAGCAGATCTGTTTTAAAATCGTGAACAAAAGGGGAAGTGAGATTTTCTAATTGTATGAATAGGAAAGGATGATGAAGGATACTGAAATTCCTAGATGTGTGAAGACTCCTAGATGTATGAAGACTCCTAGATGTGTAAAGACTCCTAGATGTGTATTGTCTCCCAGGTGTCATTGCCACTTTTGTTTCGAACGCTTTGCCCATCAACCCTGAAGTCCCAATCTAGTTCCAAGGGACATCCATTTATTTCCAGCATTGAAAAAAGATCTCAGAAGAAGGTCATTTGGCACCAGTAAAGGAAGAAATGAAGCTTCTAAACATTTCTCTCATATACAGAATACAATTAGTACCAGTGATATTTTTTTTACGATGAGTTAGAAGTGGGAAGGATGTCTACCATCTATATTGTCTCCATCTCCATCACTGTAAAAGAATGTTCTTTAAAATTTCTGTGAAGATGCCCCGCCATCCTCTTTTTCTTCTAGCTGTTCTCAAATGCAAACGAGGTATTTTCTGATACATACATACCTGGCACTGTAATATGCGGACAGACGGACGGACCAGACGACGACTATATGAGCTACGTATTTATGCAATTACGAACGCACCTAAAAATTGAGAGATACATTAAAAGTTAGTAAAGAACAAACTTTCACTATTTCTTAACACATTTTTGAAGCATTTAAAAGGGAAGAAAAAATACATATCAATATTTAGCGTTTAAAAAAGTTACACTTTTCGGGTAATGGCAACCAGCCGGGTAATATGGAACAGCGTCGTAAGGAATATTAAAATTGCAAGAAAAACACCGATTTTAAAGAATAACCATAATTATTTAATAAGTAAACCTTAGTATATCATCTATAAATCCTCAGATTCTTTGAAAAATTGTTTTAATTTGTAGACTCGTCTTAAAACAGATGTCTAGCTGATATTCCATATTACCCGACACACCATCTTGAAACACATAACCTTTGCAATCTTCAGCAAGTTAGCATTGAGGAAAACTGAGTAACACAACAATAAATATAATTGTTCCACTTTATACTGAACTTGGCTAACATCATTGACAATGAGATTTTATAAAATTTATCTGCAAAACAACTGCAAAATTTGATAATAAGACTTTATTTCAATGTGTCGCTCCAACAAGAGTTGCCCAAGCAGAACTGAGCACAGTGTCTCATTGGAGTACTAAGAAGTCGTATGGCACATTTATGCTTGGCTGCAACACCGTATGCGGTAGATATTGAAGTATCCCATAATGTCCTACCATTCCATAATACCCGAACTTCTCCTCTGCATAATTATTATGTAATTGTTTTTAATATTGCGCTATTGCTCATAATTATTTTAAAAAACAGCAATTTCCGTCTTCAATGGCGATTATTTTCCATCTTGAAACTGGGGAATACAATAACGGAAGTTTTGTGAAAGAACAGAGAATATACGGCAACTTTAGTGCCAGTATATCTTCTGTTATTTCACGGATTTCTTTAGAGTGTATGATTTAGATTTCCATAAATATGAGTTATTTAAGTTCTCTTCGAGTTTATGCAGATTATTTTAACACTGTTTTAATTATAAGTACTGCATATTTAAAAGGATTAGAAATCGTATTTTCTTCTCTCTGATCATTACTACATAATAATAATAAAAACCCGTTAACTGGCATGTTTATGTGCATCTCTTTATAATAAATATGGGTTATTTATATCTGGAATCTGTACAAATGAATGGTCTTGACATAGTTTCGAATATAAATTCTGCAGAAAGATATATTACATATGCTTTTATATCTGTAATAAGTATTTTGCAGAAAAAAATTTCTATATAAATATTAATATAATTTTTGAAAAGTTAAATGATACAAAAAAGCATAAAATAATGATTACATATACAATGAAACTTTTTCCCGAATTTAAATATTCTATTAAGGATATGTATCGAAAACACGTAATATGATTGAAAATATTAATATACAGAGCATGCTGGGTAACTTTTTAAAGATATTCGTGGAATTTATATATATATATATATATATATATTTGAATTAAATTTTAAATTATACAAAGACTAAATATCCAAACAGCTTCTGTGTATATGTGTATTTATCAAAGTGCCTGTGTCTATGCATAAACCTTTATTAAAAAGTTATTTTGGACATTTATTTTGCCTTAAATTTTAAAATTCTGTAATAATTTTCCTTATACAGTATACATATGTTTAATTTGTTTAAAGTAAGTATTTAAATGTAACCTAAAATCTACAAGGAATAAATTACTTATTTCAAATAAATTAAATAAAGATATTCAGAAAAAAATTATGATGAAAGGACAGATTAAATACATCGCATTCGGCTGTAAAAGGAACGCTCCGCGAACTTAATTAACAAATCGAGTTTTTCATAATAATGTAAAAATAATTTCATAATCGATTACCCGGTCATTTTGATTTTCTAACAAATAATCTCGAGGTTATTAAAGAAAATTTTCTCGATCTGAGTTTTTAATGTGTTTTTGATTAATGAAAATGAAATAGGCTTTGAAAGAAATGAAATTAAGGTTATCCTTCTTTGTCTTTTTTATTTAAGAAATTGAGATGGAAAATAATTCAGTTAATGTTTCTTTACTATACGATGTAAATGTATGTTTTTTAATACTAATTTATGTTCTTAGAAATATACATTGTCACAATCTGTATTATGTTATTTATTATTACTATATATTTTATAGCATTTTTTGATTTCGTATTACTATATATACGAGTATTTGTTTATTAGTTTAAAAAAAAAAAAAAAAAAAAAAAAAAAAAAAAATTCTTCATAGTCACAATCTACACTTTAATAAAAATCAGAGATCTTTGAGAAAAAAAATACAGTTTCCCACAAACATAAAAAAAAAATATTTTTTTTAATTTTTACAATTAGGTACAGGTGATAGCGAACCATAGTCAGAAGCGTTAGCCTTATCGGAATAGTATTACTACGCTCGGTCAGTACAAGTGATATAGTCGCAAAACACCAGAGGATATACGCTATAGGCGGAAGGTATACACCAGATAGTATACGCTACAAATATGGAGGGTACATAGAACAATTCGCCTCCCACTACATCCCTGATTAGTACTTCACGAAACCTTCAAAGAGCTCCAACCAAGAACGTTCGTTGTGTTCTGTACATATATATTGTTATAACTTTAGGGCTAAGGGGGATCTGGTTCTTGATATCGTAAGAATCTCAAGGTGGATGGGGGGGGGGATTTGTGTTTTGATATCGATATCATTTTTTATCCAACCAATTTTTCTGATAGCTTTTTTTTTACATCTGTTATCTTTTTTTTAGTCTGATATCTATATTTAGGAAATTATAAAATTATTATTAAAACTATAGAATTATTGTAAAATAATTTCATTTCAAAACATGGAATATGACAACGTTTTTCATTTCTAATCTTCTGCCATATGCGCATAGAATTCGTAGTTAGAGAAACCAGGTTCGAAAGGATACTTGTTATTTTTACTGCCATAAGATAGCAAAGTGCTGTGACTGGTGAGGTAACTTTGCGCCACCTCGTCTAGTTTGGATATTTCATGTTAGAGCTTCAGGAAATGGTCGTTAGGTAATGTGTCAACCCGTACTAGGAGATGGCAATGCTGTTCGCTTTCCTACCACACCGAACAGAGCGGGATATTCGAAATATTAAAACTAGACCTGGTGTCAGAAAGTAATGAATGAAGAAGAATGTTGTCCACCTGTTTTGTTTATAAGAAATTCTGCTTATCCCTGTGCAGGAGGCAAATCTAAGAAGACAATATTACTGTTGCATGCATTATGTAACAAAAAGCTATTTCTAAATGCTTTTAAATCGTATTTTTTTCTTTAAAATGTTATTTGATATAAAATTATTTCATATATAATAGTGATATTTTATTAACTTATTCTCTTCATTTAAATCAGTAAAGTAATAAATGTATAACCATATCTGTAAATCATTGCAAACGAAGAAAAGAAAAAAAATTGTAAAAATTAAAAGAATTTTTAGACACTGATAACGATATCATTAGGGGAGAGCTTGGGGAGGGGGGAAGGGCTCGAGGAACGATAGCATATGTTATCGTAAGTGGGGAAGAGATCCAAAATTGCCAAAAAATTCATAATGTTATATACGTACAGCCCCTTGCTCATAAAAAAAAAAAAAAAAAAAAAAAAAAAAAAAAAAAAAACGTTAATAAAAGAGCATCCTGACTGAAAAAAAATTTTAAGTCTTACAAATTTAAACATTCTTAAAATAGATGCGTAGCAGCTCACAAAATTTCTCATTATTATTACGAAAGTCGTATTTCCAATTCATTCTTATTTTTAGTAATAATAAAAGATTTCAGTACGGAGGAAAAAGTGCTAACGATCTAAATCTTGAAATGATTTCAGTGTAGAGGACAAAGTGCTAAACGTCATAATCTGGAAATGCTTCACATTTTTATTTTACAATGTAGTGGGGTTTATACGTAGTTTAATTTCTTCCAGACAACGATTTTTAAAATAAAACATTAATAAAATTCAAATGTGCAGGTTAGTAAATGCAGGTCAAGACAAATGATTTTTGAGGTGAAACTTATAGTAATCAAGGGCGCCCATATGGGTGCAATGGGTCAAGGGCTTGAGCACATTCCCCTTCCTAGATTTTGGTATGTCATTTTTTTTTTTCAATGTAAATCAGTTGCAAGATATGAAAATTTTAAATTTATTTTGTAAAAACAAAGCATAGAAAATATATACTTTTTTAAAATTAGACAAATTGAAAAACTAAATGCATTGTACGGGTTTAATTAATTAAATTACGCAAACTTATTAAATTTTTTTTTCTACTGCTCCGCTTTAACCTGTTTTTCTCTTAACCGGCTAAACCTCGGTCCCGATTAGGCCGGTTAAGCGGGAGGCTACTGTACTTTCTTCTTATAAAATAGAAGAACGTAAAAATTCAATATTAACGTGAAAATAAAAATCACAAATTTACAAAATGCTGTACACAAAATTTTGTAAAGTTAAAAAACCAAAGAAACATTAAAATACAATTATAACAATCGACGTTTCGGTCATCATCTATGAATGACATATATATATTATCGAATGTAATAACTCTTACCTGAAGGTGATGATAGATGATGACCAAAATGTCGATTGTTATAATTTTATTTTAATGTTTATTTAGTTTTTTATCTTTACAACATTTCGTATACAACATTTAGTAAACTTGTGATATTTATTTATACGTTATTATTGAACTTTTCATGATGTAAATGTCCAACTCTTTTATAAAAAATCCAGTTTATGATATAGTTGTGTATAACATACAACAATAAACTTTGTTTCGATAAAGTTATTGTAGTATTGGCACTTTATGTGCTAATTCTATTTTATTATATGCCAAAGTTAAGAGCGTTTAGGCTAATGTCAGTCGAACGTCTTTTTGCACGCTTTTTTCTCTACATATCATCCCTACACAACGCTGCTACCATTGTGTAGGGATGATAAGTAGGGAAAAAAGCGTGCAAAAAGACGTTCGTCTGACATTAGCCTTAAAGTATGAATGTTAAATAATTCATTATTTCATTTTTTAATAGAGTACTAACAAGTAAGGTCTCCTTACTTGTTAGTACTCAGAATTAAAAAAAAAAATTAAAATAATTATGTATGTAATAAAGGGTCCGTCAAATTTAGCGGCGGGATTACAGTAAAAAGACTGTAAAAAAATTAAATACTTTTGAGTATTTGGCGCGAAAAGACGAAAGCGTCAAAAGCGTCAGACGAAAGCGATTTGGCAAGCAGCACTTTTTCTCGCCAAAAGCAAACGATTTTAATGCATCTGAAAGTTACTTGTTAATTGATTTTGAGAATGCGTGTAAAAAATATTTAATGAATTTAAACTTAAACAGCGAGAGAGTTTAATACATATATTTTTTTGTTTTACATATTTATGTTGCTTGCTGCTGCAGTTATTTAAGTTTATATCACTGTAAAAACAATTTCATATATAAAAAATATTTTTGTATACTTAGGCGTATTCCAAAGTAAAGGTCAGATGAAGTGCTTGATTGGACAGTGCTTATTTCGACAGTGCTTAATTAGTTTTGAGATTGAAACAATTTTAATTGATTTAAATTTTGTTGTAATTCATAAAATTTCATACTTAACTTTCATTATAAATATATATATGACAAAATTAGAGTTAAAACAAGCTAAAAAGTTATTTAAATTAAATTTATTTACACAAGATCAACATGAAACATACTTCCTTTAAAGAGTATTTGACATAAAAAAGTATTTATTGAAATTTTGTTCCATCGCCAACAGGTAATGAATCTCCAAATGACAAAATTTTCATTATTTTTTTAGGAGAATTCTATCGAGTTTCCGCCGAAATTTTCTTTTTATAAATATATCTATCCTCATGAGAAGAATATTCTATATTTTTTTTCAGATTTTTCAGAGCAGGCCCGTATGGAGACCTTCCTTTAAGTATTTTGAAAAAATAAAACTGATAACATTTAAATTAATAAAACCAAGGCCGTTTAACCGGGACGCCCTGTGTTAAAAAACATACTGCTTGGTGTACAGATCATTGGTAAAACTAATCTTAATTGATAACTCTAATGTATTTTTTAGATTTAATCTGTATTTTTAGATTGCTGACAAATAACACTAAAAGGCATTTTTATATGAAAAGTATCAATTATGTATTCAAATTAAATTTTGAAAATTATGAAAAACGGTACTTTCGTGTGAATTGCATGCGAACAGTGGCCAAAGAAATCACCAAACATTTCGCTATATACAATAGACTTTATGAATATGATTATTTTAGTGTTTAAGGATATAATTCCATTACACGTCTCTTAAATTTTTGTTTTATTTATGTTATTTTATTATTTTATTTATTTATTGAAGAAGTTTTAATAACTGCTGAATATATCGCTCACCCACAAGAAAAGTGACACATCTCGCAAAAATTCATTTTGTGTTTAATTTCACTAATAGGTCTATCATAGATGTGTCTTGCTAAACAAATAGTTCCTTAAGTATAGTTATACGGAAAAACACTTTATTACGCTATTTGTCCGTTTGTGACCACAGAACAGGGTGGATCGTGTGGGGAGGTAAATTTATCCAACTCTCCAAACCTCATCATACGTATTCATTCTTGAGTGTTTTACGCTTTTATGCACATTTTTACTCCTGCATGTAGAGCTAAGTGCTATAATTTCATGTTACAGTAAAATCATGCAAATCCCCCCCCCCCCCCTTTTGCCTCTCTGTGTAATGTACTTTTGTGGAGATGTGTCACTTTTCCTGCGGGTGAGCGATATGAACTGCTTTATATATTGATTTCAATGCAAACAGGTTAATCTTTCGTAATCATAATACGCTTGATGGAGATAAAATTCTAAAACAAATTATGTTTAAAAATTATTTTTAAAACCATAAAAAAGTAGTAAACTGACAAAACAGTTTTCACAATAATTGTAATTTAAGCAAAATTCTTTTCCAATTCGACGGTTTAAAAATTGAAATTATGTGATGTGTAGAAGTTCAAACAAAATTGCAGTAAATGAGGAATTTATTTGACAGACCGTTAGCACCGTTAATATCATGCCAGCATTACTCACTGACGTATTTGCATTAAATAGATTAGCAAGAACTTACGTGGATAAATTCCCTTGTCACAAACAGGTACTTTGGACATATCATTTAGGTTTTAACTATTGCAAATGTGACAAAAATGATTTAAATGTGTGAATGATATATTTTTGTTTAAATTACAGATAATAACTCAGTTTCTTCCATACAAATCACTTTGAACTCAAAATTATAATAATCAATCCTTTCTTTTCTTATACTTGACATATTATATTTAACTAGGGGGCTCTGCCCCCTTGCAAGATATGCTTGCCAACCCCCGTTCAGACACCGCAGAATCTAAAAACACGCTAATCTGATGGGTTTTAAAAATATTACAGAATATTGAATTATACAGAAAAAAGCTGTGCAGATCTCCCGGTAAACGGGTTTCCATTCAATTTCCTTTGATTGCAAAAATTTAAGAGCGAATCAGTTGCTGTTAAGACATCCAATGGTTGTTTCCGTTTTTGATTAAAGAGAATCAGTTAAACATTTGAAAAGAAGCTAAAATAAAATGAATTAAGTATACAGAGTCTTTGTCTCCCGGTATTTTAAAACAATCTCTATAACAATAGCCTAAGTCATGTGGCTATCATCAATAGTTCCGGGCGGACTACTTCGCTTTTTATACTCTAGGCGCCATTTTGGTACTTTAATGTTAGCCAGGCGATAAGTCGCCAAATATTATTCTATCGCCATCATTTCATCTATATTATAATAGTTCAACTCATTAACTGCCATAAACAAATACGGTCTGATCCGCTCGCCTTTCATACGAAAGTTCGGCACAGATGTCATATTCGCCCCATATTGGCGCGATTTTTTTCAGACACCAATTTGGGGAAAGCATCAACAGCATAAACAAAAACATCCGGTTTACCATATCAAGCAAAATAACGATACATTGGCGCCAGTTAACTACCCGGTGCGTATATGACATTAGCGTCCGAAAAAAAATCGCGCCAATATGGGGCCGGTATATAACACCTGTGCCGAAACTTTTCCATTTTGATTAAAAAATCAATTTTTTAAAATAAAACTACATAAAAATTGCCATGGTCGCAAAGAATTCTTGGTATTGTTACGCTAGCCGGGTGCTAATCTCGCTAATAGCTTTTTTTCAACTCGCCAGTTAGTATTTTTTTTTTTCGAGTTTTAAATTAAAACATTGATTTGAAGTTGAAATTAACTGTCATGGTTTGTTGCATTATTTAATATTTGGCCAGATGTCATATACGCACCTCAGGTTTGGCGTGATTTTATATTCTTTACGAAAATTTGGCGAAAACCTCGTTTTCGAATACCAGTTACATATGTATTTTTGGTACTACTACTTAGTTATCGAGTCGACCAAAAATCTATCGCCAAGCTATAAGATTGAATGCCAATAATGGTTTATCGTAAATGTCACATTCTCTTGACTTTAAGCACATTATACGTGTTTAGGTCATCAAGTGATATTTATTTCGATATTTTATTTGTATATTTATGAATGTTATACTAATTTATTTGTTCTTTCGTTATTTAAAATAAAAATTATGCCAATTTGTATATTTTGGCGAGTGGTTTGGCGATTTATATAATTTGGCGAAATTGGTCGACGGAATAACTAAGTAGTACCGTATTTTTTGATTATTTTCTATTATTTTCAAAAGTAAATAATAAAAAAAAAAATTAATAACTATAGAACAAAATAATTTATATAACTTTAAAGAATAAATAAAAGTAAATAAACATTTATTATTAAATAAACAACAATAGCCTGGTTAACCCGTTAAAATAGTGCCATTTTGGCGCCAATTAGGTACCTCGGTGTGTATATGACATCTGTGCCTAATATTCTTCTTTTCGTTTTGTTTAAAAAAAAGGGAAAGAAATGAAAGCTATCAATTTTAAATGTTTCAGTTTTAAATGAAAGTTTTGTATTTAAATAAAATGAATGAAAGAATTATACTTTAAATGAAATTAATGAAATAAAAAAAAATGCGACGGGAAAAATGTTCGGCGGTTTGCGTCTCGCTAACATAAAACTACCGAGTTCTTGATTTCTCTATCAGAATTTTTCGACTTGGCGTAAGATTGTTCAAGTAAATTGAATTATGAATAAAAGTAGCATGATACATTTCTTAGCATACATTTAAGGGAGGCCAAACCGGTCGCCAAATTAGTTTAAAATAATAACCTTTTCTGAAATATGAAAAAAATATCTGTTATGATTAAAATTTGAGTTGCTATCATTAGAAAAAAGTATTTAAAATTAGAAAAAAAAAATATTTCGAAAATTAATTCGAATTTAAAAATTCTAATACCAGTTTTGAGATCTGCGGATCAATACGGATTTTTGGTGTTAATTTCATCACAAAGTATTCCGTATTTAAGGAGAAATTACCGCGAAACATAATCAGTTGTTTAACCAGTCGTTTCAAAGAATAGTTCCATAAATCCGTTTCATTTCTGTCGTTTCATATATCCGTTTCATAAATTCGTTTCATTAGGATTTTATATATATAGGGTAGATAAACTGCCAAATATAACTTAAATGGGACTAAAATATGAGAAATCACATCGCACTTAGTCACAATCACTTTATAAAAATAACTTCAGAAATTTATTTTAAATTTGAATATTAACTATTTGTAGCAGATAATGCGGGACTGGGGTATGCCATTCGTTCTATTCGCCAACTATAAAGATTTCTTAACTGCTCACTCACTACGTCACTTGGAAACAGCTTACATTGTTTCAAAAGTATAGAGCAATTCACATCACGTGACTTTTACCGGAGAACAATGAAGAAAGCTGTAGGACACACCAACAGAAAAAGCATTCATAAAGGTAGCGATAGCTGTCCCACAGCAGCAGCAAAAACCTGTTCGTAACGTCACCTTGCACAGCTCTATTGTGTACACCAGGGGTGGAAGGATCGGCAACCGGCAACCTATGACTCCGAGGGTCACCGAGTGACCAATTTCATAATTTCAAGTGACCCATTTGAATTTCTAAAAAATAATATAATATATATAAAAGAAATATAAAACATGAATATGAAACGAACACTTGGAGAATACAGATAAAAATAAACTGAAAATGAATAACAATAACAATTTTGTTTGATTACAAAGTTGCAGTAACGAAAATGCATTGCAGCGATCGGACGAATGAACGCACGGTTCCAGGTAGAGTCCAGTTTCTCTCTCTGAGGGAGAAACCCCTTTAGTAGTGTCAAAGATCATACAATGCTGTTAGATGCAGTTAAATGCATATGTTAGCTGTTATGTTAGATTTCGAGTGAAAGTAGAACTTTCGATACGTAAAATTTATTATTTTACAGAGTCCTGCATTATTGAAGATTTTCCCATTGCACGTATTCATCGACTATCTACTTGCAATACAGAAAATATATCATAACAACAGAACATACACGGGTCATATTAAAAAATCTGTCACAATCGCTAAGTCGCAAGTCGAACTGTGAAAGGAATGTCGTTTTGAATTCTCGCGGGGCGTTGGCGCGAAGGTGTTATGTTAGGTTTAATACAAAAAAAAAAAAAAATAATAATAATAATAATAATAATAATAAAAAAAATTTGCGAATTGGCAGATGCAATGAAGAATTGCCTATGATTGGATCTCCCCTTTCAGTGTGTTTCCCAGCAGAGCTGTTTGCACTGTTTAGGTTAGTTACGGTTTCCAAAGCCTTCCCTCGGCTTATATGTATATGATCCGATTGAGAGAGCCTTAGTTCTCTCAATGCACTCTTAATTGTAGCACAAGAATAGTGTCTCAATTATAGCTACGCGGTGAAATAAGTATGATTAATAAAACAAATTATTACCAGAGGCAAAGAAAAAGCAAGAAAGAGATTGTTTTAGCTTTCAGCGTAGAAAGAAAAGTCAAGTTCAGCATCATGGAAGCCATTGATATCGAAGAGAAAAGCAAAGTTTATTCAGTTGCTATTGTTTTTATAATAATTATAATTGCAATTTTGTGTTAAAGTATAAAAAAGCTTATTGCAATAATTTCTAAATAACATTTATCTTATTATTCATGAAAAAAAAGATTGTTTTAATATAACTTGGTGTGTAGAAATTCTATAGATAATATAAAGTGCTACACAAAAGATCTCAGATGCATATCAGTTTATTAATGGAATTTACTGAATGGAAAATTTCAACTGTGCAATGCGCTTAATTTAACTAATTTTTAGCATAGTACGTAAAATACATATGAATTTATGGATCATATACAGGGTTCCACAGAAAATAAATGGATACCTTTCGTACAATTCACAGTTATATCAAAAATGGGGATTTTCAAATGCGTTATTCACTTTCTAAATTGTTTATTTAGACATCTTTCGTCTCAATAAATTGTAAAGTTTTGTTACAGTATTCTGGATGTGTTAGAAGGTGTTTCAGAATCTATGCTGTGCGGATGATTTTCTGTTCTTGTTTCTACTTATATTTAATGGTTGTGTTTAAGAACTCTTTCTTAACGTAAACTTTCTTAACGTAAACTTTCTTAACGTAATCTTTCTTAACATAATCTTTCTTACTTACCAAAAATTCTTCTCTTGTTAGATTATTGTTCAAAAAGGTAAAGAGAGTATCTTTTTAATTTCACCATGCATTTTTTTTAATCATTTAAGAAAAATTATAACAATTGTAAAATTTAGAATGCCATGAGTATTAAATATAGCATTAATATTTATACTAAAAGACATCAGTCAAATAAATATGAAAAAAGAACTATTGATTTATAGTATTGGTTTTAGGGTTTGATTCAATGCATTAAATAAGATATGGGGCACTCTCACAATCTTTTGACTTTTATGTCCCTGAATAATATTTTTTTATTTAATACACTTTTTTGTGTTTTTTTTTTTTTTATTATTATTTCATATACTGGGAAACATCACATTTCATGATTTCATAACAATATTAACGAGATAAATAAGTTTTGGTTGATGTTGGGGGTTCAAATACCAGGAAAACTCATCTACCGTCCCGTGTCCCTGATGTTGATTTTTAAGTTTAGAGCTGTCTGGATAAAATTGTTTCAATAAAAATAATTTGATGTAATTTTTTTCTGAAACTGAAACTATTGCTTTATATAAATATGTAGCTAAAAATTAACCTGCACACATTTTTAGGGTTGTTATTATTTGTTAAACTCTGTCCCTGGGTTTTAGATTCCTTAACATCACTCTTCTAAAATTATACAGAAAATCATTTCAGATGTGCTGGGCAACATATAACAATAATATGTTCCCGCAATAATGTTGGTTAAGTCAAAATACAGTTGCGTAATTTGTTATTTCTGTTTGTACAAATTCTTTTTTATAAAACATAATTATGAGTGTAAAATTATGATAATTATATTTTCGAGTAAAATAGGAGTGTAAGTTCATACAAAAATTATTAAGTTGATTTTAAATATTAAATATATATTTTTTAAAAATTGTTTTATTGTAAAATGAATGTATACTGTTGAATATAGTTCGGATCTCAGATAACAACAATAGCCAGACGCCATGGTGTCGTTTTATGAGGTTCAGGGTAGTTAGAACAGCTTTATAACATACTCATATATATATATATATTTCTTATATAAATATATGGTTGACAAGGAATAAATTATTAGTGCACTCTATATTAGGATAGCGGTTAGCTATAAGCCTAAATATAATAAAATAGACAGAAAGTGCTAAGATTTATCCCGGTATTTCAATTACAACTTATATGCTAAAGGCTAGAATTTAGACAGGAGGGATAAGTTTTATGAACAAAAGTGTTATAAAAAAAATAAAAAAGGATTTTGGTGTAGCACATTGGTTTTTAAAAAAACATATATGTATAACAATGGACAAGGCAAGTTATTTCAATATGATTGCACACAAAATTATAGTAAACAAATACATAAATAATTAATTGAAGTAAAATTAAAATTTTCTCACCAAAGGCTTTCTGTATAAGGTGCAATTTTGGCCTACGGCTGGGTATGCACCAACACCAACAAAATATTTGTAGAAAACATATTCATCAGTAAATCAAGGTATTTAGTCATCACTTAGTCATAAACTTCAGGATTCTTGGCTGAAAAAGGAATCGAAGAAAAAATTAAGTATGGTATAATTACTAGATGTTATGCTCAGAAACAAAATTAGTAATATTATATTGTAAAAAGCAGCATTTTGAGTTTTATTTAGTAAAACTTTTGAGTTTTAGGTTTTACACATTTATGGAGTGTCAGCTCAGTGTATAGTTCCTAAATTTAATTTAAAAAAAATATATATAAGTTTGTGTTGTTTTCAAAATAAATAACAAAAGGTATAACAATTAGCATTTACAGTTAAAATTTATGGAATTTTCAGCAAAATTAACATTAGACAAACATAGTTTATATTATATTTAACTTGATAAGCTAATTTACTTTTATTAACGGTATTCAATTAGAATTAAAGTAGGCTTAAATCCAAGTTAAATTAATTAATAACATTGTTGTAGTGTAAAATTTTATGCAAGACTATTATATTTTTACTAGAAAGGTAGCCCGTCAAAAATGACGGAAATTTAGATATAAAGATATATACAACTCATGTGCAAGAATATGAGTTTTCTCGCTTGTTCCGCAGTGATAGATGAAAATAACACATTTTAAGAACGAAACACATTTATGAAAAACTGTGTACAGTAGAAGAAAGTTAATCTGCACAGTTTGGTTCCAAGTGTTATGCAGATTTGAGGCTTTTTGCGGTCATGTCTATTCAATCTTTGTTTACATTTTTTTAAATTCATATATTGGACAATTTAGATTGTTGAGCCTTAAAAATAAATAAATAGCACACTTGAAGTAAGGTTAAAAACTATTAAATTATTGTATACGATTTCATGAAATGGTATTATATGGTATTATATGTGTGTGCTTCACGATCTTGGTTACGACGTTGGCGAAATTGGCTGCAACTTGTCATATAATCCTAATAGTGTGGGCCGCTATAACAAAAAAGTAACCAGTTTTTAGTAAAATTTCTGATATAAAGTAGCTTTCAAAAACTTGTGTAAAATTGCAGGCCGTTCTCGTGTTATGTCAGTCCTAGGAATAATATTTTTATCACTGAAGATTTTCCATGTATATATGTAATTTAGAAAAGCTTCTCCAAAAGAAAGGTCCTGAAATGACATTGTAATTCCTCTAACTTCAAAGTTTAATCGGGCCCTGATGTTGAGTACTGAAATCTAATAAATACAGTTATTTTTAATATTACAACAGAATTAAACAGTTAAACTTATTTAACTTAAACCTGCTGTTACTTCCCGATGTTATTTTTTAGTATTAAGAAAGAAAATTATTTAAAATTTTCAAATCATGCATTTATGGTTTTTTCCGCCTTTAATAACTAAATAATGAAAAAATAGGCTTTTGTTCTGAGCTCATAAATATTACAATAAAATAATGTAACTAAGAGACATTGCAAAATTAAATCTTTGTGATTACAAAACCATAAACAAACGATACCGCCACCATTTTACCTACTATGACGTCATTAGAATATTGCCCATTGATTGTTGGAGAACTTACTTTGTGAATGATTACCTCAATGATTTAATATTTTTGACGTTTCACGATGAATGAATCACTTGTGTTTGTTTAGGTTTATGGAATGAGATATTAAGCTGTGAACCTAATTTTAATTCAAGTTATCCAAGGATATATGTATTTTTAATCGAAATTAAAAACAATGCTTTGATCTCGATCACTTGTGTTTGTTTAGGTTTATGGAATGAGATATTAAGCTGTGAACGTAATTTGAATTGAAGTTATCCAAGGATATATGTATTTTTTATCGAAATTAAAAACAATGCTTTGATCTCGAAATAAAAAGTTTTAGTTTGTATAATTTGTTATTTCTGTTAATTATCTTTTAAGTACTTTTCCATTATAGCGCATTTTTAAAAAAAGCTTGGAGCGATATACGGACATCAGAAAGTGAGATATGTTGCGAAAATATATAAACAGCTATGAAAACAAATCTAATGAACTTTTATCTTTGTTTATATATGCACTTATATACATAAAAAAATCGTTTCTAAATATATATAATTTTTTTAATATACAAATTACGGCACAGATTTCAGATATGAACCGGGATACCTAACTGGCGCCAAAATGGTGTTATTTTGCCTGCTATGATAACCCGGCTATTGTTTTTTATTTATTCATAAATTGTTTATTTACTTTTATTTTCTGTTTTTTAATTATATAAACTGCTTTGTTCTATAGTTATTATTCAAACTTTTATTTATTTATAGTTATTTCCTTTTCAAAATGATAGCAAATAATTGAAAAATATATAAGTAACTGGTATTCGAAAGCGAGATTTCTGCCAAATTGGCGTCATAGAAAAATCACGCCAACCTCTATGCGTATATGACATCTGTGCAAAAATTACTTCCGTTTCTTTATAAAAATGGGTAAATAGCTTTTTTCATATTAAATTGTCGGCACAGATGTCACATACGCCAATATGGGCGTATATGACATCTGTGCCGACTTTTTCTTTTACGCCGATGTCATATACGCACCGGGTGCTTAACTGGCGCCAAAGTGTCGTTATTTTGCTTGTAATGGTAACCCGAATGTTGTTTATACAATTGATGTTTTCGCCAAATTGGCGTCGGAAAAAAATCGCGCCAATATATGACATCTGTGCCAAATTGTATACATATGGAAAAAATTGCTTGTGAGTATGAAGCCGTAAATAGGTTGCCAGAAAATACGTTGGCAAACTTCTTTCTCGCCAAGAAACTTTTCTCCGAAGTATTGTACATAAGCAATGATTGCTAGAAATGCATTTTTAATTATGATATGCGCTTTTATGTTTCACTACATTTATGTATACTATACTGTGTGTATAAATGCTACAGTTCATATGCAGGGCTACACAAAAGAATTCGTAAGGGTTACTGAGTATGAGAGTAAATTGCTTAAAGGTGGTTTTTAAAGGAGTTATGCATTTTCACGCTGAACTGCATTTAGTTTCCTAAGAAATGTTTGTAGAATATAGATAAAATGATATACATGGTCACGCAACGAATTGGATACATAACCGTCTATGGATGATAATATCTGGAAATGTGATTTCAGTAGTTTTAAGAGTAGTTTAAATTAAATTTTAGCTAAATAGTGGCATGTAATAACGGTACTATTGGCTATGGACGGTAACTGCTGAAATCAATTTTTAAAATTTTTTATGCGTTTTCTAAAATGTTTACTTAGTTATCTTGGTACTTCTTAGTTATCCCGTCGACCAAATTACTGTCGCCAAATTGCAAGATTAATTGCCAATAATGGTTGCCATCAATTAATTAATTGTAAGATTAAATGCCAATAATGGCCAATAAAACCATTAATTCGACGTTTTATTTGTATTTTTGTTAATGTTTTACTATTGATTTGGCGATTTATATAATTTGGCGAAATTGGTCGACGGGATATCTAAGAAGTAACGTTATCTTATTTACCTTATTTCCCTAAATAACGAAGTTCTGTTAAAGCATTCAGGATGCGTTGGAAAGTGTTTCATATTCTATGCTTAACGCATGATTTTTCTTTCTTCTTTAGTCTTATTTTGCATTTATTTTATTCTTAATTTTGTAGTCTTATACTGTTTTATAGAAACTTTGGCACAGTTGTCATATACGTTATCATATATTGGCGCTATTTTTTTTCCGACGCCAATTTGGCGAAAACATCAACAGCATATACAACAACATCCGATTACCATATCAAGCAAAATTACGACACTTTGGCGCCAGTTAAGTACCCGTTGTGTATATCATATTGGCGTCAGAAAAAAATCGGCCCAATATGGGGCGTATATGACATCTGTGCCGAAACTTTAATATTTAATGTTTAAACTCTTCGCTCCACTCCCCTTGCATATAGTACAAACTATAATACGGATAGCGCCAAATAATAGACAGTTTGGTACTTTTCCACTGTAGAGGCTTTGGCATTTTTTTAAAAAAGCTTGCTGTAATTTGGGCATCAGAAAGTGAGATTTGGGTACTTTTCCGTTATGCGGACACCATTGTCGCCAAGCGTAATAGTTGGCGCAAAATCGTGAATTGAAGCATTTTAAAAATAAAAGAAAAACCATTGTCGATACTAAAGTGAGCATTTAAAAAATATAACATTTGAAAATTCCAGATTTTTACGAACTATTTCATCAAATCACAAATATATACTTAAAATAAGTGAACAAATAACTGCTATAAAATAAAGCAATAAAACTCATATTAAACTGCTGGCATAAAATTACAAATATCTTTTAGCATTTTGAAATAATTGGCGCATTAGCATACATTTTGGCATGGTGTCCGTATAACGGAAAATTATCGAGATTTGTTGTCAAATCATATAAATAGCTATGAAAACAAATTTGATAAGCGTTTTTGTTTGTTTTATATGTATATTATTGATGTTTTTATGTACAAATTACATCTGTTTCTGTATAAAATTAGAGAAACGGCTTTTTTATGTTAAATAAATCGTATAAATATCGAAAAAATGCATGTGTATATAAAATGAAACAGTGAATAGGTTCCCGGAAAATATATTATCAAATTTCCTTTTCGCCAAGGCACCTATACTGGAAAAGTACCTAAAGAACATTAAAATCTCGCAGTTAGGAGCTCACACAGTACACCGTTGTCTGTTGGCGGTTATTTTATTAGTAGCATCGGGAGGAAGATGTAAAGATGTACTTTAAATTCTCACCCATAGATTTCGAAAAAATATCTTAAAAGAGTGGAGTTTAAATTAAATTTCGGTGACCTCCATTATGAAAGATTAATGGTTTTAAATGGGAATTTCGCCAAATTAGCCAGCTATCACCAAGTTGGGTAACATTTGGCGTACTCTGGTAACCCTGCATTAATATTTTTCAATAATTACTCATTTCAATGAGGCGGTCCTACCGGAATAGTGAGGGACACACAGAGACTTGGATTTTATATAAATAGATTGTATATATAAAAATATGCGAATTTAATAATTAATAAAATGTATTAGCAAAATTATTTACTATAAATATTAAATGACATCTTGCTGAAATCAGCTAGAAATTAGATTATTTTTTTTTAAATAAAATATTTTATAAATTTATGTTATTTTAGAATTTAAGCATTCTTTTTCTCTTTTCTTTCCCTTAGAATTAAATGCAATTCTAAATTAAACACATATAAATATACATAGTATTGATAAACTTGAGTGTGTGAGTTCATAAAATTTTTTTTATATAATTTGGCCAATTTAACATAAGGAAACAAAATAAATAAATAAATATTTTTATATATATATTGGCCTTATTTTTATTAAAATATGTAGTATGGCTTCATAAATTAATTTACTTAATTTTTTTATAGTACGTACAGTAATTATTTTAAAAACTTGATCTATAAAAAATAAAAAAAAATAAAAAAATAATAAAAAAAATTGGATGTGGTTGTTTGTGAGTATACAAAGATTTTTTCTGCTGGCAGAAGTTCTTTGGTCTGGCCGGGTACTCATAGATCGCTGCATACGATTTTACGTAGTAATTATCATTTGCTTTTGTATTTTTAAAATTATACAAGTGTATTAATAGCATTTTTTTATAATTAAATAATAATTATTAATGTTTGATTAATAATAATAATTTATTATCTTTTATTTTTAAACATATCATTAAATTTTAGACAGTAGAATTCACATACGGAATGTTAATGATATATAAAATTTTGAATAAATAAATTTTTATTTCATTCAGTAAAAATAAATATGAAAATTTAACAATCTTTCAAAAGAGAATTGTTGGCTAAATAAATAATAATTAAAGACAAAAAATTGTTCTCTTCTTCGCCAATTGCATTTTCTGACAACACAATTTGATAGTATTAAATGTAGGTGCAATTTTAAGGTCAGCGTAATGCATATTTTGCATTTTGAGAGGCTGTAGAAGTCATATTTCCGTGTTGTTTACATTTTAATAGTACACAATATCATGAATCAAAATTTGTGTTTGTTAGAAAGGTCTAAAAATATACAATGTAATCAGTTAAAGAAAATTATATGCATTTTTTCTTAAATCCTGAAAGGCAAATTTGTTTAGATTTGAACCTGACAGCATAAATGCACGCTCGCTTCAGTTGCATTACGAGGCGGGAGAATTCAAATGCTAGAGTCGCCATTTTCCCCTGCAAAATAATAAAAAAAAGCAGAAGGTTTACATTAGATAAGATACAAATACATACACTGTTTATACATAGATTATGTTAAAAATTACATACAGGCATGCACAGTTAGTTAAGAAGAAAGTATATCAAGAAATTATACTAATTAATAAGGTAATTACAAGCATGAAATGGTTTTAAATACATACTTTTGGAAGTCGTAAATTTTTGTCACAGCCCAAATCACGTCAGCAAAAAGTGATTAGTAGCTTGACCGACCCCTCGTTGTAGGAGGATGGGGGAAGGTCAAAAACTGGTTTTCTTCTCTTTTCCTTCTTTTTTTTCAACCCTGTTTTCCAGGCAGTACGTAATGATATATTAAAGGAGATGAAATAGCTTGTATATTTTGACGTATCATACAAGTTAGAAGTAACAAATAAATAAATAAAATAAGGTAACCAGGTTGTATACAATATTTTGCTGAGTATGCTTTGAATACATCAGATTAATTATGTGAAAATATAACATGTCATACTACAAGCATTGTATTTACTTTTATTCAGTATAAAATGTGTTTTAAATGAAACACTGTGTCATAAGATTATATGTGATGAAATGATATGTCAAATGTGTATGCCATTATTTTTCCTGTATTTAGGTTTATTTCGGCATATTAGTTTCATACAAAATTATAGCTTTGAATGTATTTTTGGGCACTTAAACTGTAAAGTTACAAAATTATTAAACATGTGTGTGGTAAAGAAAAAAGGCTTCGAGGAAGATGTCAGATTTTCAGTACAGATGTCTTCTATAAATGTGAATGTCAACAGACAACTATGCTATCATGTGTTGAACTTTCTGTTATGAAAAATAGAAGAACTTCTTATAAAATATACCAGAACCATTGATAATTGAACATTACAGACTTGGCTCAAAACTGTGTAGATACACAGTCATATGGACACGTACATTCTTTTATGCTTTACAAAAAAAAAAAAAAAAAAAAAAAAAAACCAGCAATCAGTTTTTTTTTCTGACTAACCGGAGAGATGCTGGGCAACATATAACAATTATGTTCCCGCACCAATGTTGGTGAAGTCAAAATACAGTTGCGTAATTTGTTATTTCTGTTTGTACAAATTCTTTTTATAAAACATAATTATGAGTGTAAAATTATGATAATTATATTTTCGAGTAAAATAGGAGTGTAAGTTCATACAAAAATTATTAAGTTGATTTTAAATATTAAATATATATTTTAAAAAAATTGTTTTATTGTAAAATGAATGTATAATGTTGAATATAGTTCGGATCTCAGATAACAACAGTAGCCAGACGCCATGGTGTCGTTTTATGACAAGCCAGTGGAAAGTGGTGTATAATTAGAAATCGTAAAATAATAAAAATGTTGGAATAAATTTATGACCTTAATAAAAGTGTTGGAATAAATGTATGGCTTTTCAGACCACCGAAACTTTAAGGCATATAATAATATTAAAGTATATGTAAGGGGCCATTTGCAGACTGTGAGCTAATAGGTCTATCTAAGGATAATGCAAAATCTTCTCACATCCAATAAGGGAGGACTAGACAAATAGTTCCACCCACTGCCAAGAGTGGTGTGCCAGAAGAAAAAGGTTTGAAAAAGAGAGTCTGAAAAAAGATGTGGAAGACGCAGGAGCTAACCTGAAAGCCCATGCAATGAATCCAGGGAGTCCTAGTAATGCCCAGGCGAGATGGACATATCGGAGTGAGCCTAAGCAAGCCTAATTGATGATGTCTTCCTGGTGTTGAAATAAAATGGATTGTTCTACTGCGGTCCGTAGCTATGCATCCCGCCATCCCGATTTCGCCGCTGTGATAAGAAGATAAATTCGGAGGATGTTTGGAAATGATCATTAGCATCACGACAGCTCTGAATTTGATGAATAAAGACCACCATCCCGTATATGATTCAAGGTATTCCATTAATCTTTTTCTTTACCACTTTAAATTATATGAGAAATTATAAATATCCTTTTATGATATTTTATGGTAGAGAGCAATCTGAGATCCAACAAAACCAATTATTAAATATAATTAAGGTATTTTAAAAATGAAAGATAATTATTTTTATTATTATTATTATTTTTTTTTTTTTTTTTTTTTTTGCAAAAAGAAAAATATATAATAATAAGAGTAAATGAAAACATTGTCTTTTTTTAAAAAGATTAAATATACATGTAATAATGAGCAGCAAACAAAAGTGTTGCTTTCTTTTTTTTTGAATTAATATTATGTGTTTCTGTATATAGTTGTGTTCAATGTAAATAAAATATTTAATCAAGTTATAAAAAGTTTCTGTAATTATTTAATTGATAAATGTTTAAGGTGTGTCAACTTATTTTTACAGCTTAAATTTTAGTTTAATTCATAAGTGGAAGAGTTCGTCTAAATAATTCACAACGCAAACTCTTAATTTTATTCGTAATTAATTAAATTTAATAATTACAGTTTTACGCGGATTATAATTTCATTTTATTAATTATTCGCGTTGCTCTTCTACTAGAATTACGTAATTACGATCACTTATGTTATTTGAATTTATCTAAGGTATATAAAATTATATACCGATTTACTATGAGGCTGCTTGGATGATTTGGACCAATTTACAATTTTGGATGTAAATTAAATAGGAAATAAACAAATGTAATTATCTGTCCAGCAAGATGCAGCCACAGAATTTTTTTTCAAGTTTTTTCTCATGCAGAAGTACGCTAGAGAAATAATGTCTAAAATTCTTTGGCAGGGAATTTACTGTAGAATTTAATTCAGCATTTAAATATCAATTTCAAGCATCGTGGCTTTATTGGTAGTCTCACCGTCCCCAAGGTTTATTCCTACACTTTTCGAGGTAAATTTAAAAAAAAAAAAAACAATTTAATCCAATGTTAACAACTGTTTCTAAAAATCAATGAACAATCGTGGCTATCACTTAGTCTTAACATGATTTTCCTAAAAATAGGTGGTAATTTTCTTTACCGTTCCATCCTTACCGCCCCTTTTTTCCAATACCATCCCCCTTTTTTATCTTACCTTCCCTTCTTTAACACCCCTTTAAGACAATGTTATACAAAAATTCTGGATTAAAAGTACTACATTGTTATTATTTCTTATTTGAATGTCCTGTGGGTATTATGCAAATTCATTATAAGTACAATTTTAGAAGAAAATAAAAAGTTATAGGGGTAAACGGTGAGGAAAATTAAACTCGCAAGTTTAACTTAAACCTCAGTTAAATAAAATTTTTTTCGCTGCTGACCATTTTTTCTTTATTTTGAATCATTAAGTTATTCGTCTATCAGATTAAAATGTTATTTTAGCAAGTTTAATTTCGCCAGATTTTTTCCCCCAAAAGTCAAAAGATTGTGAGAATGCCCCATATATTATGTATATTAATATTTTAAAGTGTTACTTGCTTCAAAACATATGCGAAGTAGTTGCGCCCGTACTAAAACATCTTACCTCACACATGGCCCTTTTTTAACACTTTCCAAAAAAGTTGAAAAATGTTTATGAATTCGGTTTGTTGTATATCTGTCCGTGCTATAACTCGCGTAAGTATAATCCGATTTTCATAAAATTCATAAATGATATTGGATATCACTACGGCATGTTCTGTAATGAAGATTAAATGTGTAGCATTTACAGTTCATTTACGGAGGCACTTAAAAGAATTCTGTTACATTTCTGTCTATGAGGAAGAATCATTTGCGGTGTATTATAATGATATTACACTATTTTAAACTTATATAAATCACTGATCAGTACACGGTGCTCACTGTATAATATAATGTGCATAGAATTTATCGTTCATTTATAGAGACACACAAAAGAATTTGGCGACTGAAGAAATTGAACTATTGAAGCCTATGAACAATAATTGCTGAAAGTGATATTTCAGCCGTAGTACGAGTTTTTAAAATTTACTATGTTTTTACATACACTTCTTGGTGTGTATTACATTCTATTGATCATATACAGGGCTACACAAAATTTATGAAATAAATTTTCGTATATTCACAGAAGTTAAATGGAACTTTCATCTGTGCTATTCGTTTAACTCAACTAATTTTTAGCATACTACATAGTATACATACAACTCTATAGATCATATGCAGAGTTGAATAAAAATAATCGGATATTATTGCGACTGTTAGTGATAATAACAGATATTGGGTTTTCAAATTCGCTGTGTTATTTTTCAATTTTTTTTTTTTTTAACATTATCTTTCTCCTTAATAAACTGTGAAGTTTTGTGATACTTTTCTGAATGCGTTGAAAAGTGTTACATAATCCATGCTGAATGCATGATTTTTCTTTCTTATATTATGTTTCATCATGTTTTTGCTTGCAGCGAGAATTTCTTTGCATGTTAAAAATACGTTTACCTCTTAACCTGCTATATACATATATTTTTTTTAAAAAGGTAAATATTTCGATTAGTATAATAAACTAACAGAATTGATAGCTGCAGGCATGTCAAGTAAACACGTGTAAGAATCAAATTTAAACATTTGAACAAGCAATCATTATATCCTGGTGAGTAATTATTTCTATTAAATAGAATCAAAGTATTGAATTTAAGTAAATTGTTTAAATGTTTTATGGCAAAGCATAACAAATTATTTTATTTTAATTGTAAGGAAATGGTTGAACGGTTTTGTAGCTGGCAGCATAATTTAAATGCTTCGTTTTACAGCTCATATTCAAAATATTAGAATAATTGAAAAAAAGTAATAACAAAAAAATATTTTTCATTTATTTATTTTTGATACTAAGTAATAAATACTAAATTTCTTATAACTTAAATCTGGAATGTTTAGATCAGATTTTAACATTTACAAAATATAAAATACAGTTCAATAAATTAGGAATACAGCTTTCTGAAACACATCAAAATATTAGAATAAAATTTAGATTGGTTCAAAATATTAGATATTTTATTTTACGCAACAATATTACCTTATGAATATGACGTAAATGGTAGTTAATAATTGTAGCAACCCCTTTAGCTTTCATAACAGCGTACAATCGATCTTGCATACTATATACAAGGTGTATACAAGGTACTATATACAAATATTTCTATCAATATTAGTCCAAATAGACTTTATACGTGCCACTAACTCGGTTTTAGTTGAAGGAGGATTTTCTTTGAGTTTTTCATCATTATACACCATAAGTTTTCGATGGGATTAAGGTCTGGTGAGTTTGGTGGCCAAGGAAGTACCTTAATTTTGCGTTGGCGGAACCAATTCTTAGTTGACACCGAGGTATGCGGTGACACTAAATTTTGTTGAAAGGTGAAATCGCTTTCAAATAAATCTTCTGATGATGGAATCATGTAATATTCCAAAATTTCTTGATATATCTGAGAGTTAAACTTTTCATAGACGATTCATAACATTCCAGGTCCTTCTGCAAGCATGCAACCCCAAACCATGACACTAGCAGCAAATTTTACGGAATGTTTATGGCATTCTTTATCAAATGCTTTTTGCTTCATTCTCAAAATTCAAATACCTTGATTATCATACGAAACACAAAATATACATTCATCACTAAATAATATATTTTTCCAATCTTCTTCGCTCCATAAACGTCTTTATTTACACCAATTCAATCTTATGCGCTTTTGTTTTGCAGTCATGAGAGATTTTGTTTTCAATACACGAGATTCAAACTTAAATTTATGGAGACGTCTTAATGTTGTCGATATAGAAACTTCAACTTCTTTTTCTTTTCATTTTCGGTGCAAGAATCGCACACTTTTAAAACCGTTTTTTTTTAACTATACGCTGCAGTTTCCTGTCAGCTCTAGCAGACGTTTTTGGTTTTTTGCCTCCATTTCGGCAATTATTTTGAAATTTTCTATTTTTTTTAAATATTGAGTTAGTATTTTACTAACGCTTGATTGCGAACAGTGTAAATAATTAACTATATAACATTGATTTTTACTGTGCCGATACAAATCAACCATACGAAGTTTAATAGATTCAGGAATATCCCTCACACGACCCATTTTAAGACGAAAAAGCAAACAAACTGCAAAAAGAATACCGATTTTAAATATAATTGTCTGAATTTAATCAATGATGCTACCAGTTATGAATTGGTCATAATTAAAGGAGAATTAATGTGAAATATTCTAATATTTTGAACCACTTGAATAAATATTCTAATATTTTGACTTTTCAAAATAATTTTTTTTCAATTAACCTTTTTAAAAATGATATTAATTTTAAGTTAATAAATAAATTTAATCAACAATAAGCTCTTAATAAAAATATAGTTTGCATACTTGCATTTTAAAAGACATTAAATTACCAATCGGTATTTTCAATTTGTAAAAAAAAGTAATTATTCTAATATTTTGATTATGAGCTGTATTTCAAATATGAGAAAAATCTTTGCGTTATTTAACTCATTTATTTAAACTGTAGATTTTTTTTCATTGAAAATTCGAATTACTTATTCCAAAACCGTTTTTATTGAGTATTTCCTTATATTTTATTAAATCGAATTTTTAAAAAAACAAAAATAAATACGCATACATTATTGACAAAACGAATCTTTACATCAAAAATTTTAATGTTTTTTTTTTCCACATCAAAATGCAACTGCAAATTTTTTCTTTTAAATATAGCTGCAAAAATAACTTTAGATATTTATTTTAAATTCTGAATATAGATTATGTGTATCAGAAAATACACAATAGTGACTAAAACAGTCGGCTGTAGAATATTCTAATTTGTATAACCATGCTTTCTATTTAAACCAACATTACATGTTAAAAAACTAATATTTCAAAATAACATAGCTGTTCGCATTAAAAATGTAAATATTTTAATTACGTAATTTTAAAAAGTAGCTCCAGGAAAATGAAGAGAATACTTGTATAGATCGTATTTAAATATTAATGCTTTAAATATGTGAACAAGCGAGAGTTAAGTTGTTGTGAATAATTATTTGTATCAATTAAAACCAAAACATCTTTTGTTAATAAATTATTTAAATGCTTAATTGCACTGTACTTTAATATCAATTTACGTATTACAAAATATCTTTATTTATTTTATTTTTTCTGGAAGCATTAATTAAAGGAATTAAATGCTTCGTGTTATTTCAAATAAGAAAGAAGTGTTTGCCTTGTTTGACTTATTTAAGTCGTGGAATAATTACTTAAATCTTTACTTCGAAATCGTTTTATTTGTTCGGAAATGTGTATCGTAATTTCCCGCGTATACGCCGCAGCTCAGATAATTCGATTTCCTACCAGAATTTGCTTTAAATAAAATGCGACTTCCTTTTGCTTAGCTGTGACTTTATTTGACTTCATTTTTTAAATAAAATTTCTGGTATGAAAAAGATTTAACTAAGCCACGGCGTATACGCGGGAAATTATGGTAATTAAATTTGAACTTTGAATGAAAAAAAAAGTAATTTTACGGACATTATTAGCAAAGCAAATAGTTTCGGTTAAGTATTTTGGTGTTTGTTATAACTTAAAATCAATTATTGATTTATTTTTAATATGCTAGGGGATTCAAAATAGATGCTTCGCTGGTTATCTGTTAAACCGCCGGTGGTAGAAAGATACTCCCAAATACAAACTACCATGCTGTTGCCATCACTAAACTTTCTTCTATATTATTATAATACATTAATTTATAATAGTATCAGCAATTATGAAATGTATAGCGCTTTTGTTTGAATTTAACGTTAAGATAATGTAATCAGTAAAATTTAAAAAAAGCACAGAAAAACATCCCTACTGTTGGATATTAAAACTTAATATTAGAATAACATATAGAGTTCTAACAGTTCTAAATTTCCAAGTGGGTGAAAAAAGTCCGCGCCAGGATTCGAAGCAGGGATGTCTTGGATAAAGTCGCCAATGCTCTACCAACTGAGCCATCCCGGACGAATCTGGGTGACTAATTCACCCAACTAACATTTAACGATAGCAGCATCTTGTCTGATGTGTCCTGGGGCCCTGAAGCTACCGAACGATCGCTGCCGCGTCTAGCTTATTAATCTAAGTTAATTGTGTTTAAAATTAATCTAATATACATTTCTAATCATTAATCTTAAAAATTTAGAAAATTTAGTGCATTGATACACTATGGAAAATAAGGTACACCTATAATGTTTAATTGCAAAAAAGCATAGAGCTAATATTCTCTGATCGGGAAGACGATCTCCCTGAAGCTATCGAACGGCCGCTGGTGCGTCGAGCTTATTAATCTAAGTTAATTGTGTTAGAAATTAATCTCATATACATTTCTAATCATTAATCTCAAAAATTTAGAAAATTTACTGCATTGATACATTATGGAAAATAATACACGTATAATGTTCATT
The DNA here is from genome assembly GCA_963932465.1 of Maratus speciosus. Lineage (NCBI taxonomy): Eukaryota > Metazoa > Arthropoda > Arachnida > Araneae > Salticidae > Maratus > Maratus speciosus. Next base: position 267,397,166 of record OZ010786.1, read on the forward strand.
GCAAAAAGCATAGAGCTAATATTCTCTGATCGGTTCTGCAGATAATGTTGGGGTAAAAAAATCAGTGATAATGAAGAGAAGGAAATTTTTTCAACTAAATAAATCATCTTCAATGTTGGAGTACATAGTTGAGATTTATTCTAATAGAGCGAAATCTATCCAAGACAGGACTCGAAACCTGGGTACCCTGGCTTGTGGTGCCAATGCTCTTCCTACATAGCTATCTGGACGATACCTGGCTTAATTTTATACTCCAACCTTGAGGATGATATGAAGTCGTGCGTTTCAAAACTTGCCTTATCCAAAATTTTAAAAAATCAAGTTTTTTCTATCAGTCTATTCTATTGGTGAACCTATATTGGAAAAACATTACGATGCGCAAAAAAACTAGTTTTTTGTGTATTTCTGGCATTGTAAAATCTTCGGTTACAACGAAAACAATGGACGCATTTAGAGGTTTTTCGCGAGTTCCCAAAATTTGATTTTCTAAATAAGGCGAGTTTTAAAACTCACGTATATAGTTTAAAAAAAAATCCTTCTCTGCATTATGACCTAATTATGTAGGATACAGGAGCTTCCGCATTATCACACACTTTCATCATGTAAATGCTATAGTTATAGCTCGGATGAAAGGTACTAACGCTGCAGTTCTCACCTATCACTGTCCAAATTATCCCTGTAAAATTACGGGAAGAGGGCTGCAGCAGAGATTCCAATCATACCCCGTAAAAAAAAATCTATTTTGTGTAGCCCGTGATTTTATGGGGCAAAGTAATACAATTCCTTAAAACTTGATATAATGCACTTTAAAACACAATAATACTTTACTTACTGTTCCGTAGCACGTAGCACGTTAGATAATCATCACAGAATCGCTTTTTTGGTGGGTTAAAAAATATGTTACGGTCACGGTTAAGTGACATTATTTTTCGAAACACGACTAAAATGAAGGATGGTGGGAAAAATGTATGGGGAGGAAAATGCGATTCTTCATGCATTTTCCTCCGAGTTTTACCGTATTTTGGGCTAGAACTGTAAGAATATGTGGATTGCCCTTAATTTTCTAAGTATCTAAGGGATAAGGCAGCGTATTTTGTGGATAAGATCGTTTTTCATCCAATAAGGCTGGTGCACGTGAAAATTGCAGGCAAATGCTTACAATTTTTTCTGCAAGTGTATGCCCAACGAATCAATCAGCACCCATGAGTGAATTATGTCATTTGGGCATCGTCCGAGTATCTCAGTAGGAAGAGAATTGGCACAAAAAACCAAGGTATCTAAATTCGAGTCTTGGCCTGGACATTTTTTGCTCTGTTGGAATAAACTCGTGCTACCTTCAAAAACTGTTCTACTCCAACCTTGAAAATGACTGATTCTGACAACAAAGTGATTAAAAGAGCTAGAAGAACGGCATAATAACACTGAAATCTATGCACGCTAATTTTCAACGAATGTTTGTAGCCCGATTACGAATACTTTCTCAAAATAACAGCGTCCCCTGTCGAGTGATCAAAGCCAAAATTGAATCCGTTTCGAATTTCATGAAAAGTATGTTACATATAATTTTGTTTAGAATCACATCCCATAGATGCTGAGATATACAGGATGGTTCAAAACTTATCGATCAAATTTCTTGGGGATGTAGAGATTATGTCAGGAAACCGATTTTACATAGGAAAGAATGTACGCATGCGTATGTAGAGGGCGCTGTGTGTGCCCAACCGTCCATTGCTTCCCAATCATTGTTTTGACTTTCCTAAAGATAGTATTATTTCTTCCCCTATTTCCACTTCTCATTTTCTCACGAAGTCTTTTACATCTTTAAACACTCCAAAAATCTCGTTAATGACCTTTATTCAAAGGCTTCATTATCCAACGCCTGGAAACTTCTCGTTAAATTTTGTTCTTTCCGGTTCTTTTAACCTTTATTTAGATGATGTTTGCGGACATAATTTCCTAGGTGAAATCGGTTTTCTGACTTATTCTCTACCTCCATACGAAATTTGAACGATAACTTTTGAATCATCCTGTAGATATCAAAGATAGTCAGAGAAAAACAGGAAGAGCAACTGTATAGCGATATACCTAAAAGTGTTAACAGCACCAATTTATGTCAATGTCTAACTGAATCGGAAGTTTGCCGAAAATCCGTCCTTTATTGCTTGTTATATAACTATCACGAAAATCCTGAAAATTGCAGGGCTACAAATTGGGAGATATACAACCAAAACGGAATCAACATCCATTTATGTCAAGATATAAAAAACTGAAAATTCATGAAATTCTTGGCAATATTTCTTAAGATATAACTATCGTGGAAATAAGGAAAACATGGCAAAGCAACGTTACCTGCCTTATGATATACACCAAAACTTTATCAAAACCAGTTCGTGCCCAGGTATAATAGAACATAAGTATTTATGAAATCCCCTGCATCACACCCTGCATCCAACATCACAGCTGCAAAAACAGTGTTATACACTGACAGACAGACATTTTTCATAAATCTTGTCCAAGTCATCCCAAAATGTGTAAATAAATCAAAGAAGGAATTTGAAAATTTTCCCGATTTCAATTTTTTTGAAATATATACACTATATGCTCATTAATCATCGCACATTTTCAATTCTGGACATTTTGTCGAATATTTAAATATATATTTGTCGGATTTTTCTGGAACTTCAGGATTACGAACAGTATGTTCGACTTCATATTTATCAACGGCGGTTCGATCAGAAGGACAATTAGGAGGCCAATAAAAAATCAAAGAAAAAGAGTAATGTTTAGGATCACCCTGTAAATGAACTAATGAACCTCCAAATCTAATAGGGAAACTTCCTTATCAGACTGAACATAAAAAAATGAAAGTAAATAGGATAATTCTGCTTGAAAATCCATTTATCTAAATTAAGGGAGGGGACTTGACCCCCTTTTATACTTAACAAATGAACCCCCAAATCTAATGAAGGAAGCGCCGTAACGGAATAAGCCGGTATATCAAATTTGAAGTAAATCGAATAATTCTGCATGAAAAACCCATTTAACTAAATTAAGGAGAAACTAGCCCGCGCCCCACTCTTTATATTTAACCAATAGACCTACAAATCTAATCAAGGCAACTTCTTAACAAAATAAACCGGTATACTAAATTTGGAGTAAATCGAATAACTCTACATGAAAAACCCTTTTATCTAAATTAAGAGGGGAAGTCTAGCCCCCTTTCCCCCGTATGTACTTAACTAATGAACCTCCAAATTTAATCAGGGAAGTTCCTTAACATGATAAACTGGTATACTAAATTTGGAGCAAATCGATTAATTCTGCATGAAAAACCCATTTATCTAAATTAAGGGGGTGACTAGCCCCCCTTTTTCCCACTTTATGTTTAACCAATGAACCCCCAAAACTAATCAGGGAAGCTCCTTAACATAATAAACTGGTATACCAAATTTGGAGCAAATCGAATAATTCTGCATGAAAAACCCACTTATTTAAATTAAAAGGGGGGGGGGTTAGCCCCCATTTCCCCCTATATACTTAACTAATGAACCTCCAAATTTAATCAGGGAAGCTCCTTAACATAATAAAATGGTATACCAAATTTGGAGCAAATCGATTAATTCTGCTTGAAAAACCCATTTATCTGAATTAAGGGGGGGGCCTAGCCCCCATTTTCCCCCTTTATATTTAACCAATGAACCCCCAAAACTAATCAGGGAAACGCATTATCAGAATGAACCTAGAAAAAAAATTGTGGCAAATCGGATGATGTTTCTATTAAGAGTTATCGCGTTACGTACATACGTACATACATACATACATACATACAGAACCGGCGGGCACAGTAGCTCTCAGGCTTTGATAGCCTGTAAGCTAAAAATGACAGTGGAAAATCCCTTATCATTCAGCAGCTTTTGGAGAGCAATTAAAAATTCACTCACTATATTGCCGATAAATTTCTGCATTTTCACGCTATTTCACTGACTTTTTTTTATGAGTTGCTCCATAGAGCTCATTAACAAATCATGAAAAAAATATATTTTTTATCGTGCGCGCATGCGCAGATAAAAAATATTTCATTCAACCGCTCATATTTCATCAAATATTTAATATATTTACGGTACAATTGCACCATATTATTTCTACAACATTTTGTCAAATTTTCTGAAACTGGCGTAACATTTAGTAAAAAACCCTGCAAGATATAAACAAAAAACATGCAAAAAATGTTTGAACCTTTAAAAAAAAATCGATATATCTCCATGAATATACGTGCTATTCTTCCACAAATGAAGACACATGTTGTACAGTATACACACATTCGTAAGCTATAGCGATAGATCATTTCGCGCATTTAATTTTACAAGATGATTCCAAATGTTATTCTTTTTCTTTGATTTTTTGTTGGCCCCTTAATTTTCCTTCTGACCAAACCGCCGTTGATAAATATGAAGTCGAACATATTCTTCATAATCCCGAAGTTTCAGGAAAATCCGACAAATATATCTTTAAATATTCGACAAAATGTCTAAAATTGCAAGTGTCCGATCATCAATGACCATAAAAAAAACAAAATTAATATATGTCTTTGGGATATGGCTTTTATTTTCCAAAGTACTGTATACATAATAAAATACAGAAATTTATGTTTCAAAGGTCATTTTATCAATTTATACAGTGCACACGCGATTATCCGGGTTAATCACCGGGAGAGATCACACGGACAATCGAAAAACACGGATAATCCGAAAACTCCTTTTTATTAAAGAAAAAATCAACATCAGTACAAACATATAAAAATTACTTACATTTGCATGCTGTATAACATCAAACTAGAAAATTTCCTTTTAATATTTACTGCTTAAAAAAATCTGTAATGCATCTTTGCTTCTACTGTTTGTTCATCTCTTGTCTTATATTAACACATACTTTACGAACGGCAGTAATATCACCGTAATCAGATTCTCTTTCTCTCTTATAGCCTAACAAAGTTTCTACAGATTGTCGAGCAGTAGAATGAGAAATTGTATTTCTTTCATTTAGTACATCTTCTGCATCAGTACTATCATCACTATTAAATTTAACAACACAGTTAGAAACGATGCATTCATCTGTCAAATACTGGAACCCAGGCTCATATGACATCCCATATTCTTTAACCCTACCCGTCAAATAGGTTCCAGAGATTCGATTTTACCTCTACGTACTTCAGAATACTGTCAGCTAAACCGGAAAAGATTCTAATTCACACCAACATCGGTTTTACATGCAGAATAAGCGTTAAAATGCTTGTCTTTATTTATTTATTTATTTATTTATTGTGATTCCTGAATGAGCACGGATAATCCGCGCACGGATAATCAAGAGTACACTGTATTTAGAGAAATGTTATCCTGCATCAAATAAAGATTTAAACAAAAAATGCCATTCTTTTATGACCAGAATTTGTCAATTTATGATACTTGAATTTTTCGAAACTTCAATATTTTTCTGCACCAAAATCGTATCTTACGAAAACACCCGCAAACTTGGGTCTGTACTCATAACAATCGTCTGTCAGAGAACGTAGGGAGAATCGTTGCTTTTGAGTCTGGATGTGTCACATTCGCTCTATCATGGATGAGATTCTGCTTTTAGACGAAAGAGAAGAAAGAATGTGACTTAACTTTTATCGTTTACTTCATGCCACAAAATCGTTTGAACCACTTGCATCCACGTTTTTGACTCACGTCTTTGTTACGGCTTACCTTGAGACTGTTTCGAGCACACCTCCTCACGAATTCTACCATAATTTGTGTTTTGGAATTTGAAAACAGCTAGTCTCTTTCAATTTGTGTTGTGCACGCACATCGATGTTTGATATGGAATAAACCGCATTTAGTAAGCTATATCGTTAGCTAAAATGCCCATGAAGTCATTACTGTTATTAATAATGTCTATTATTTTATTGATATAAAGAATTATATAGATTATGTTTTTAATTCTAGTGGTATTGTCCACAAATTAATGTTGCAATATATTTCGTCACTGACTAGGGTGTCAGTTCTGATTTTAAGTTGATGTATATAGTATGTGTACAGGGTGTATCTTAAAAAGAAAGCAAAACTTTAAGGGGTAATAAAACGCAGCTATACGAGCAAGTTTCGTCATAGAATGTATGGTCGGAACGCAATCTGTGAGAAGTTAAAAGGTAGTTTTCCACTGTCACAGTTAAAGAATTAACACAAGAATGAGACGAGATACTTCAGAAAACATTTTATTAACAGGAATTTAATTAATGAAATTGCTCAAAAGATCTTCTGCCAGCTGTAATGCACGCTTCACAGCTGCGGGATAGGGACTGACGCACATGTGCGAAGACACCAGGCATTTCCCGAATATCGCGGGAAAGAACGACAATCCTGGCGACTAGATCCATATCGGTTACAATGGGGCACTCGTAGATTATACTTTTCATATAGCCCCATAGGAAAAAGTCCAAACACGAGAGATCCGGCGATCTTGGTGGCCAAGTTATGGGACAACCAACACCAATCTATCTTCCTGGGACGGTGGAAAACTACCATTTAACTTCTCACCACTTGCGTTCCGACCATATATTCTATGACGAAATTTGCTCGCATAGCTGCGTTCTATCAGCCCGTAAAGTTTTGCCCACTTTTTCGGATACACCCTGCGTAAAGAACAGTTTAGTTATTAGAGCTTCTTGAATTATGTGACTCTTATCGCATTATACATTTGAACTTGTTACAGTCCATTACCATAATTTAATACATATGCGCACAATTTTCACTTCCTCAAGCATGCAGCAGTATTTCACTAATTTACAGCGCAGAAAGTTTTTGCACTGCTAGAGCAGTCAACAAAATACAGTGAAACGGTAGTCCACCGACATCCGCTGCTTTTCAGCGAACCTTGATCACATGTCTTTAAAAATACGTGTAAATAAATCTATATCAATCACGTGACATACAAAAAGGGTGGAATCCTCCTCTCATTTACGCCCTACCATGTGTCTCGGAGATTGGGCTGTCAAAGCTGTGTGACTAAGGTGCTAGGTTCGAACCCAATCGCGCCCGTGAGCCTAATCGCCCGGAGTTTTCTGTGGCTTTCTTCTAAACATGTGTAGTGCGGGTTAGGTTTCCTTAGAAAGACCCCTAAAGAGGACATGCCCCCACCCTATATATACCTCGTGTTATCGGCCATCATAAACAACACAAACACAAACACCTCGTCGTCTGCCTTTTGCGTTGTCTGCGACTATTCTATTGCTCTGTGAAACGAATATTTACGTTGATTACGTTGATTTGACTGACCACAGTGGTACATCTAACACACTATGTGCTTTTCATAGTACGTAATACTTCTTAACAAGTATATGAACACGCAAGCACATCCACGCGTGCAGAAGCAGAATTGGAAAATATTCTTTATACACTATGACGCAAAAGTTTAGACAATGACGTCATTCAGCTTTAAAATGTAGAATTATGACGTCAGAATTACAAAAACCTGTAAATATATTCAAAAACTGATTTAAAATGCTATGTACAAAAGACAGTCGTTTTATTTGCTATAATACTAATTTTTTTCATAAAAATTCAAATGTGCTTGTCGCAAAAGTTTAGACACTATTCTAAATTTCTTTGAATATTCGCTGGAATATGCAAATTTAGAATCGATGATGTCACAAATTTGGAGTACTTAAGTTCTGCAAACGATTGCGCTTCATAGTCGACATGCCGAGAGCTAAAGAAATTCAAGTGAATGAGGTTTCAAGGATTTGGCAGTTGAAAGGTGAAGGGAAGAGCGTTTCTGAAATTTCTGCTATTATTAATAGGTCAAAAAAATCTATTTATCGAGTTTTATCGAGTGGTTCCGAATATAAAGCAAAATGTCGGTCTGGGAGGCCACGTGTGACAAATGTACGAGAGGATCGCCTGATACAAAGACTAGCGAGTACTCAACAAATGAGCGTACGTGGGGTTCAAAGCTCATCGGGACTCTCTGTATCAAAGGATACGATTCGTAGACGAATTTTGGAAAAAGGAACAATCGTTTATAGCAAAATGCAGAAGAAACCAGCTCTGAAACCATATCATAAGTTACAAAGACTTATGTGGGCTCGAAAGCATATGTCATATGGAGAGAAATGGCAGTCAGTCATATTTAGCGATGAAAAAAAGTGGAATCTGGATGGTCCAGATGGTTGTTTATCGTATTGGCATGACTTGCGGAAGGAACCTCGACGTTTTTTTAGTCGCAGACAAGGAGGGGGCTCGGTGATGGTTTAGGCAGCCTTTTGCTATAATGGACAAGTATCTCTGACCTTCACCAGTGGTCGTCAAACTTCACAGCATTATACACAGACATAAGAAGAAAACCTACTGCCATTTGCTGAGCTTCTAGGGGGTCGTCAGTGGGAATTTCAGCAAGACAATGCTTCAATTCACACTGCAAAACATTCAAAATCTTGGTTTAATTCCCATAATATAAGAGTTCTCGACTGGCCAGCATGTAGCCCAGATCTTAACCCTATAGAAAACCTTTGGAGCATCATGTGTCGCAAAGTTTATAGCAACGCTAGACAATACTCTTCTGAAAAGGAACTTAAGACATCTATTGAGAATGCATGGTACGACATCGATCCACAAACTATGCAAGATTTAGTTTCTTCCATGCAATCTCGTGTATATGACGTAATACATAAGCATGGATGCGCAACCAGGTTTTAAAAATTGTTTATTTCAATTTTTTTTAATTTGTGTCTAAACTTTTGAGACAGCAGTTTATTTTTGTTACCATTTAATTTATTGCAATATGCACAATTCCACTTTTCTTTGTTATAAATATTGTTTATATGTACAGCACATTAATTTCAAGCAGTGATTTGAAAATTGAATAAATATTTTTCAAAGTATGTAAGAATTTCTTCTTTGTCTAAACTTTTGCGTCATAGTGTAGTTATAACTGTATACGTGATATGAAAACAATGGAGTTAAATACATACCAAACCACGCTCGTCATAATGTCAATTGAATGTTTAACTGCAGTAACGAAATATTTTAAAGACTAGAAATTAGATAGCCTAAGTAAAAAATAGAGAATGAAATATTTTTTTAATTAATCTGTAATTAATTAAAATTTTAATATAATATTCATTAAGTTATATTTATACGTTGACAAAACAACTTAAAAATTCTGAATATATAGTTTAAATAATTCTTTTCCTACTGCCATACTTAAAAAAGAAACAGAAATTTTTTTTTTTTAAATAAATTCACTTGTTCGCGCATTCTACAAAGCATGAATTTTCCGTAATCGGCACCACGCTAACTCGAAATTTTTTTGGTACAACATGAATTGCAGCCATGAAATTAGGCGTGATTTTAAATATAAATATTAAATGCTTATAAAAGAGTGTTATGTTTTAGAGAAAAACCTATTTAAAATTTTATATTTATTTTGATTTCATTTTATTGAAAAAGAAAGTAATACAAGAACCTAAACAGTAAAAAGAATGATCATATAACTTCGATGAGTACAGGAAGACTATTTATATTATCAAAACAAAAAGAAGATGTATTATTTCATATTTATGTTTGTTCCTCCCAAAAAAAAGTTTGCAACAGCCGATACCTTGTCTGCTTTTTTTGTTTGGAAACGGAATTGTATTACAAATAGCTAGAATCGAAAAATATAAAAGGAAAGATCAAATATTGAATCCATACAAATAGATGCTGAATGTATTAGTGTAGAGGAGTACCAGCAAACACAATCTACTTCATATTTCAATAAATAATAAGTTCCTTTCATTACTCAATAAATTGTTATATATCAGACCGTCACAGTCTTATAAAAATATTAAGTTTTGAATATATTAAAAAGAATCGTTCATACTTTAGAAGGATAACTGCCGTTATTTCAGTTTTGCCTATATGGTATACTGAATTGTTTAGCTACAAAAGTTAAAGACTTCCACCTTTGAATATTTAATACGTGATTTATCACATTGCTAGCTAAGCGTAGAACCAACAAAGTGAAAAATGTCCGAGCCAGGAATCGAACCCGGAACTCTTGGAATAGCGCTGCAAGTGCTCTACCATCATTTAAGCTACGAGGACAATACCCAGCTTAGCATCTCTTACTCACACATGTTGGTAAGGCTGCAACTGCAGCACAGTATGGAATAGTGTTCATAAGCGAACCATGAGACACAGGTAAACCCTGCATCGGTGAATAAAGATATAATTTTAATTAATTTTTCAATTACATTTTAGCTGTGAAACTAGCTTTCAGTTTATTTATAAATATTTATTCGATGTACTAATTGATATTTTGAGCAAAATAACAAGGTATATGTCACTATTCAGAATTTAAATATATTCTTTTTAAAAGAAAATCTAAAAAACATACAATAAAAGAAAAGTAGTTACCATAAACGAAAAGTTTCCGGAATACAGGGGTTAAAGTTCAACATATAATCAAGTAATTGATAACTCCCAGCGTTGGAAGTCGTCATTTCTGTGTGACAACGTCAAAATTACAGTGAAACCCGGTTAAGACGCTCACGGTTAATACGCGATCCCGCTTAATACGCGGATTTTTTCCGATCCCTTGAACATCGCCCATAAGGATAATGCAAAAATATCACATTTAATACGCGAACGGATATTACGCGATCCCGTTTAATACGCGATAAATTTTGGGTCCTCTGAGGAAAAAATCACGCTTAAAACGCGAATTCATTGAACAAGATTTGAATTCCTTCTGTCTTCTCGAATGTTGCCAATTTAGCGAATATTTTTTATTCAGGTAAAAAACATTGTTTTCGGATAGTATTATTTACTTTAATTAATAACAGATTAATTAAGGGGAAAATTAATAATTGGAAATAGCGGTAGATATTTGAATAATATAAGACCCCATTAAATTGGAAAAACTGAGAACCCTCTTTGATCCTAACTTCATAACATTCTTTGTCTCTCGCTTCGTGTATGTTTTTAGTGCAGTAGAGGGATACAGACTAATTCTGGTTATTCAGATACGTCATAAAATTTATTATGATTAGAAATTATCATACCTGTTGTTAGTGAGGTTTTAAATGTACGTTATATCACTACTATGTTTTATAATGCATATTATAGGTAACAAAAAATGAAACTGGTAAAGATTAAACAAATACGACTGAGGTTGTATAATTCTTTTATGTTTTCTTTACTGTTTGCTATGCTAACAAAATTTTTGCACAAAGATTAATAAGGATGGGATAGTGTCTTCTTATATTAACAAGAGTTTAATTAAATTTAAAAAATAAAAAAATCCGACTGCGTAAAAAGCGAACAAATTCATTATTTCTCATCAATGTGAAACTATTTTTTTTATATTACTTACCTATTTTATTTATTTATTTGTATTGATGGCTTTTAAGTTGTGTTTAATTGTTAGTTCCTATCTATAAACACTGTTTTGATGAGGCCTATAGATGTCTATGATGGTTTGAGTTGCAGTAAAGCTAGAGATCCTACCTACACAACTTCCAAGTTGTGTAATATTTAAACGGAGCTTCTGACTGTAAAATAGTCAATAAAACATCGTCTTCATTTTAAAAGACCTATCCAATGATATGCCCCTCAATATAGTGCGTAAAAAATCTTTTCGTCTCTACCGCCATTTTCTATTTTACGGAATTTATTAAAAAAAAACCCTACCCTATAACCATCGGACGATTAATATGAATTGATAGAGACCTCATTCATTAAAATCCATCCAGCCGTTGGGATGTTTCGAGGGTATAAAGAAATCCACATACCCAGATACATGTGAAACACATAACCCTTCTTTTCAGTCAGGTAAAAAGAAGGACAGATTGTAATGGTACTCATTATTACAAGTACAAATTATCATTTTAAAAAGTAGGTTGTACTTCAAAGATTTATTATTTTTTCTTTCTGTTAAAAAAATTAGACTAGCAGGAAATTTAATTTTTGTTGTTTTATTGCCGAAACGTCAGTGAAGGCTTACTGTGGAGACCCAAAATTTTTTGGTTTCCATCTATTTGTTTGTTTGTTTGTTAGTTAGTTAGTTAGTCTGTCTGTCCTGCGATAACTGCCGTAAAAAGCATCCGATTAGCTTGAAATTAAGGATGTATATTGGTGAGCTCCCCGGATTTAGCTGTATAATTTTGGGTTAAATTTGGTTCATTCGTTCGGAATATATAGAACATTTTATTTTGTGACATAATGCTTTTCTATGCGAAGTCAGACGATTTTCAAATTTTCATTTGTTGAAAGAAATCGCTCATATGAATATTAGATTTAAATGGTAAATTTTGGATGCTGAAATTTTTAAATAAGAGTATTAAATTATTCCTTTTAGTTTGCAATTTTGTCAAAACATTTGTCAGAGCTTTTAAATTAGGTGTATAACTTATGATGGAATTTTATACATGTGTTCGAATAATATAAAACATTTTATTTTATGAATTTACTTATATTTCATTTTTTTAATCGTTGCGTAGCAACTATATCTCATCTAAAAATATCATAAATGTGAAAGTATGTATGGTTTATAAAGTCAAATCAAAGTTAAAAGGAATGAATTAATGAATGCCTTTGTATAGATATTTGCATATAGATTTGATTTAAACGCAGAAATGAAAATAGTATTTAAATACTATATAGAATAATATTTTTATTTATGTATTCAACTATTTTGATTATAAAAGAAAAAGTTCGTTATTTTCATACAGAATAAACTGACATTATTCTATTAAACTTTATAAACTTTATTGTTGCCAAAAAAAAGGAATAACAATTTCTCCCAAAGAGATAATTTTAATTTGTAAGATTTTCACGTGCAAAAGGAAAATGGAATAAGCAAATTACAAATAATAAAAAAGATAAATAGGACAGGAATGAATACATATAAACATTTCACACCAAATACCACCTAAAATAATTTTTGTAGTGGTATTTTCCCAACACTACGAAGAAAGATTCCTTGATTTACACGATTTTACTTAGCCTTCCTTTTCTCAGTGGTTGCGATTTCATTTTCGCAATTGTGTATATTAATTGGCACAAAATTTTACATTTTTATGGCTGAGGTATATGTAAGGCCATACAAATAAGAAATTCCGTATTGTCTCCTATAAAATGTGATAAAGTGTTGGTTATTTATATATGTTTCTATTAAGAGGAGCAGAGCTGCCAAGCCTCCGGCGTTCTGGATACCAGTATATTAATACAAAAAATGTTACTTTATTTAATCGAAACATTTACGCGATAATAGTGTTGTGCAAAAAGCCTGAGACTTGCCATGTCTGGTGGGGAGTGAAATGTTTTATTTAATGCATTTATTACTATTTTAATGCTACGTGAACAACGTCCCGTGTAACAGCTTGTAGAGTGTAAAATAAATTAAATTATTAAAATAATCCCTATTACGAAACATGAAACAAAATGCCCGGCTAAGGGAAATAAAAGGTTAGTTAACCTTTCGTAATTTGACCAGAACACATGTGTGCGTCAAATTTCAACGGTGTTTGTAACATCACGATTTTAAATTAAATGTGGATACTATTAAAAGGCTATCACAAAAAATACTTAACGGCGCCAAATCACGTTTATCTATTTAGTCTATTTAGTTAATTGGAAGTGGACACGATTATGAATTATTAACCGTTAGGTTTAGAAGTCCCCCTACTTTAGGGTGATTTTAGTAAGTTAATGCTATCGAGTAAATTTTTAAATATTTAGATTAGATCTTAGATATAAATATTGCAGAATGGTAATCAAAATTATTTTTTGGAAACAAAAATTATAAAGGTATTAGATTTCTAAATTAGATGTCTCAGTTTACATTTCCAAAAGTTCTTTATCCATTAGATACAGGTGTTTGTGGTTAGCAGGCAAGTAAATACTGCTGTATGGATATTAGGATAACGTAAAATGCTTCACCAAATTGTTGCTTATCCTTATAAATCGCAGTGTAAAAAGGAATCTAAGATATAGAATAATCATTAACTCAATCAATAGAAAATTACAAATGCAAAATAAATTACACAAGGGGGGTTCAGGGAGGCGACCCCCTGAAGAAATTTGCTTTATTACATAAAAATTACTAGAATAAGTAGCTGGTGAGAATTTCAGAATATCATTACATAGCAACGTGTTTAATTTAACGTTTCTAATGTCTGAAACCATCGAAATATTTTTTTTCCTTTTATGAATGTTTGTGTAATTTAAAAAGTTTAAATTTTGTTTTTGTAGAAAGATTAATATTACGTAAAGTTTGCTAAAAACAATAATTTGCAGAGATGACGTTGAGGCTCTTGATCTGCAGATTTACTAGTTTTTAATTGCAATGTGTTAATCGATGATAAAGTCATGTTTAAATCCATATTTATTTTCAGTTATTATTCCAGTCGGTCTTATAAAAAGAAAGAATCAGTTAAATTGGTATACAATTAAATTTTAATCTAAATATACCTAAAACACACAATTTTCGACCGTTAACATCTAAATGAATGCTCTAAAGTTAATTTAAACGATTAAATGTGTAAATAAGTCATGTTCATGCAACACCATACAAATCCCGTTTAATACGCGATCCCGCGACTTTTGTCAACTCCCTTGAAACGCGTCTTAACCGGGTTCGACTGTAATCTGAAAATCAGATTTCTGAAAATCATTGCAAACATACGGAAATGTGATCTATGATCTATGATCTATGATCGAAATTTGGAATTAATTATTTTCATTCGCTTGAAGAATAGTCCAAGCCGCAATCTTGTACGACAATTACTTGAATTATATTAAATCTTAAAATGTGTCCAGGAATTTTCGGACACCTGTATTTTCGAGAGAGTAACATTAGATTGAGTAATATTTTAGTTATTTTCATGACAAAAATAATTCGAATTTTTATAAATTTTCATGAAAAATGTTAAATTGAATTTGATCGCATTATAATTTACTGTTTTTCCTAGTCACATTTTTTTCTCGTTCTTAATAAAGTGTTATATGTTTTTAGAAATTCATGTAAAATATTTTACGAATTTTCTTATATTTCTCACTTGATCCCTTACGAATATTTTTCCTTAATTTGATATTTTTTAAGATTCTTGTATTAAGTGAAGAAAGTTACATACCTTATCTGCCAAACTTTTTAACATTTTCCAACAAAGTTTAAAAATGTTTATGCATTCCGTTTGTCCGACCGTCTGTCTATCTGTCCACGCTCAAACTCCTGTAATATATTCGGATTTTCATGCAATTGATAAACCTTTTTTCAGGACCACCTAGGCATGTTTGGTATCGGTTATGAAGTATGTGGGATATATGGTTCATTTACAGGGAAACCAAAAGAATTCCATTACATTATGGTATGTGAGAGAAAATCATTTGCAGGGTACTTTAATGACATGGCGCTATTTCAAATGTATTGAAACTGATACAAGTCACTGAAATTCATTACAAGATGACTTCGATAGAATAGGGAATTAATAGCATTTGTCGTTCATTAACTCTAAAAAGCTAAACAGGACTCATAGTATTCATTCTGCCAACAAACCACAAATATATATGGCACTGTCTTTAAAATAATGAAAGGTAAATATCTAAAAAATACGGATTTAATACATACCATACTAGAAACTTCAGAAATTGAGGACTCATTTATTGACATACAACAAAATATAATCTATCATCATTTTAGAAACCCAGATACAGAGCAAATACACTCGAGAATTAATCGGGATCTAATTCCAAATGAAGAATTTGACAAAATTAAAATCAACATGAGGGAACTTAAATATGTCATCAGTCAGCAAAATCCTAAAAAAGCTCCAGGATATGATAGAATCGACATTAAAATTATAAAGAATCTAACTAAAATATATCCAAAATTGATGCTACTCCTTTATAATAAATGTCTTCAAATAGGCCATTTTCCAATGGCGTGGAAGAAAGGAGTAGTGATATTTTTCAGGAAGAAAAATAAAGACCCAAGAAATCCAAATTCCTACAGACGAATAACCTTACTCCCAATGATGGGTAAGGTGTTAGAGAGAATAATAAAAATACGTACACAAACATATTTAGAAAATAGAAATCTCTTAGCAAACGAACAACATGACTTCAGAGAGAAGAGAAGCACACTAACGGCACTGCAATCTGTAAAAGACCTAATAATGGAACTTCTCCAGAACAATAAATACGTAGGATCAATATCTTTTGACATACAAGGAGCTCTTGATTCAATAGACTGGAATATGATCTCGGGACTAATCGAAGAATCAGAACTACCTAGATACCTAAAAAATTTACTTATTAACTATATAAGTGATAGATTCATCGGAGCAAACAACTTTAGTTTCATTCAATGGCTTCGTAATTTCAAGGGATGCCCGCAGGGTTCATGTTTAGGCCCGTTATTATGGTTAATAGTAGTAGACTTCATCATTAAGGATCTACTTAAAAAGTTCTCAGAACTAGTGGTTTATGCAGATGACTTTGTGGTATTAATAAAAGGAAATTCAAGAACCGACTTAGAAAAGGGTGCTAATGAAAAAATCCATAGTTTTGAAGAAATATGTAACAGATTAAATCTGAACATTTCACAAGAGAAAACAAAAGCAATACTCTTAGGAAGAGACCTCTTAAATAACAGACATCCAATTTTTAAATTAAAAAATAAAACAATCAAACTAGAGAAATCATTACCATACTTAGGAATAATCTTTGATCAAAAATTAAAATTTCAAATTCATCTGGAAAATTTAAAAGCAAGAATATCTCAGTTTATTACTAGTTTCAAATTCCTGGGAAATTACCAAAAAGGAATAAATCCCAAAATAAAAAAAATGTGGTACACAACGGTTGTTGAAAGACAAATCTTGTATGCACATGAAATATAGTTCCCTAATTTAAACAGTCGTGGAATCAGATCTCTGAAAACAATGCAAAGAATGAGTTTAATGAATGTTATGAAAACTTACAGAAGCATCTCACACGAAGCACTAAATGTTTTAACAGGAGTACCACCAATCATCACAAAAATCCAGAACGAATTCATGGCATATCAGATAAAAATGGGAAAAAGAAATTTAATAATTCAATCAACGAAAATAAATAAAGATAATTTAATGTACGTTCGATTTTCCAGACTATTACAAAATTAATAACCCGAATATACTAGAAGAAATAACGGAAACAGAAATTCGCAGCAATAAATTAAAGCTATATACTGATGGCTCTTTAATGGAACAGGGAACTTCATGCGCCTTTACAGTCATGTTAGAAGATACTTTTATCCACGACAGTGCAGCGCGCTTAAACACTCTCAATTCAATCTATCAGGCAGAACTTAAAGCAATGCTAAATTCAATAGAATGGTTTTCGACCTCTAGATTTACATTAGTTTTAATCCTAACAGACAGCAGATCCTCACTAGATGCCGTCAA
Organism: Maratus speciosus; assembly: GCA_963932465.1. Classification (NCBI taxonomy): domain Eukaryota; kingdom Metazoa; phylum Arthropoda; class Arachnida; order Araneae; family Salticidae; genus Maratus; species Maratus speciosus. The sequence continues at coordinate 267,414,633 of OZ010786.1, forward strand.
AATTATCTTCCCAAGAAACAAAATAATAAGACAGATTTATACAGAACTACAAAAAATCCCGCAGAAATCTATAAATATAACATAGACAAAGGCTCACATAGGAACAGTTGGGAATGAGAGCGCAGACACCTTGGCAAAAAATTGTGAGAGGTTGTGTGTGTGTGTGTATTCTTCTATTTTAATAGATAATTAAAAAAAAAGTAATATTATAATTCTTAGGATGGAATTTATATTGAATCTGAAATTGGAATAAAAATTGTAAGGATATCTGGGAGAACGGCAGTGCGTCCGCCAAGTTCGCACAAGCCGTAAGCTACCTTTTCCTGAACCATTTCGACGTACTCCCCCCCCCCTTCCCCTCATAACGTCGTTTTAGGGAGAGATATAGAAAATTTTCTTTTATACACATGTTCGTATGATCAAACTGAACTAGGTTCCACGATATCAAGTTTCTGTGTTTTGTAGTTTTCGAAATATTAAATTCCGAAAAAACGCTTTTTTGTCACTGACTCACTTCGCATCATCAAATAACTAAGGTACTTCTAAAAGTCGTAGAATCATGAAATGTCACATGTAAGTCGGATTTGTTTCACAATTAACCAGAAAAATCTGAAAATACAGAATTTCCGCCTCTAAAACCTTCAAACAGGGGTGTTGATTTGGCCGTATACAGTTCCTTAACACATTCAATTGGGCCAATGTTGGTTGTCAAAACTCGATCAAAGTTTTGAAGGCGTCACGTAATTTTAAGCAGAATCAAATTTTATATGCTTTTCCACAAAACGTTTGTTATATGGAAAAAATAAATATACCTGAAAATTTTAATCAGTATAAGTTATGATCCATTCACGATATTAAAAAAATAAAACATTTAACAAAATATAATCGCAATTCTTTTCCGATATAATGGCCTTGACGAAATAGAGAAAATTGACTTGACGAGAAAAAAAAATTTGGTAACTTATTTTCTGGCAACCTATTTGCCGTTTCATATACAGAAGCAATTTTTCCCATATGTATACAATTGATTTAATGTAAGGAACCCGTTTATTTATTTTTTATATACAAACAAAAATAATTTGTATATAAAAAACAATATTTTATACATGTATAAATAAAATGTTTATATATATAAATCCATAAAATAACAACATAAAAGTTCATCAGGTTTGTTTTCATAGTTGCTTATATCTATTGCCAACATATCTCAGTTTCTGAAGCCCGAATTGCGTCAAGATTTTTTAAAAATGCCAAGGCCCCTATAGTGGAAAAATATCCTAATTCTCATATGAAAATTTAAAAATCTTCTTTTAATTAAATGAAATGTGTAATAAAGCTGTCTTTAAAGATGCGCGACAGATGCGGCGTCCGAAGACTGTTGCCAATGTTATTATATTGTATTATAAGCCTACTTACTGTTAATTTATTATTAATTTTAAATCTGTAAAAGAAAGATTATAGTTATAGATAAGATATGTTGCCCAAAACCCGACTGCAGAAAGTTATCCAGAGTTATAAATGTACTAGTACATGATTTCAAGCTGAATTAATTTTTATATGCCTTTAAAAAAATATTGATAAGGTAAATCTTTCAGTTTTTCTGTCCATCTTTCTATCTTTTACTTCCCTAAAACAAATTTTATTAAAGACCGGGAGGCGTCTGCACTTATCATCAAATCATCGAGTTGACGGCAGAAATTATAAGATTAGTTAAAAATAGATTAGCGTATTAGTATGTAACTGGTCTGCCAAGTCATATTTTTGTGGAAACCACCTACAGACCCGATTTTACTGGTTAATTGGTGGATTTTCCATTGTGTTTTTCTGAACCCATTCCTCCATGTTTCCATACTTTTGGATGCAGAAAAATACAATAGTAAACCTATCGGTAAACCACTAAAATTAGGTCTTCAGGTAGTTTCTACCAAGATATGACTTGGCAAATCAGTTGCATTTTAATATGCTAATCTAGTTATAACTAATCCTAAAGTTTCAGCTGTAAACTCGATGAGTTATTTCTCATATTATATTCTCATAGTTATTCTCATATTTATTCCATAACATAGACAATTCATAAACATACTTATTCCTTTAAGTGCGTTTTAGTGATGTTAATGAACTTTATGCATATGCATCATACGTATCATACATATGCATATAATACATAATATATTTGCATCATACATATTTTAGATATGTATATAATACATAATACATATGCATCATTATGACGGCAGAATAAACAAAAAAAAAAATCAGTCGCCAAATTTGAGAATTGACATGATATATTACCAAATTTGGCAATATTTCGTTAAATGTCACCACGCTTGGCGAGAATTTGACGCTAGTGGCTATTTCCCATTGAGTTAATTATCAGTGCGAACCGCCTATTTATATTTTTTTGCATATCATCCTATTAGTTAATACGAATATTTCCAAAGAGGTCAATAGTTTCGTCACTGCACAAAACCAATGCTATTGTTATAATATTGTACTGTTATTATACTTACTGTTACTATGTTGTTAGTCTTTGTTGAAAATTTTATATTATGTAAAGAGAATTTACAGAAACTATTAAAGTACCGAAACTGCCAGTTCTCCTTGTGATTATTATAATTCTATAATATGTAACCTGTTTATCGATATGTACATTAGAATGGATCTTCTATAATCAGGTTCCTCGCATTTTAGTTTTCAGGTTTAGAGTAAAATTAGCTAAAATCTTAAAACCACGGCACATTGTACAAGACGATTAAATGAGAATAGTTCAAGACGATTAGATGAGAATAATGATAGATTTTCTAATGGATCATGGCAGTGCGCCCGTAGATTTTCTATTCTCCCATAATCAAACCCACTGAAAAGGTTAGCGTGAAACGAAAATATATTAGCATCAATATGGTTTAATGTAATACAAATATTGTCAAAGGATTTCATAAGAACCATTTCACTTGCACCAAATTGTATCAGTTAAAATACAACAATTGTCTGTGAAACCGATTAGAAAAGATTACTTAATAAGATTTTAAATCTCCGCATTACAGAACATATTACAACTGATAAGCAAACATACATTAAGCATAAGTGAGTTAAGAGATATTTGTCACGAAAGACGAAATACATAACAACACAAAATATGATGTGCTTCCATGATCGGAAAGAGTTCTTGATTTCTCTATCAAAAGCTTCCGTTTTGGCAAAAGAATGGGCAAGTAAATTAAATTATGAATAACAATGCAATACTTAATATGCATTTAAGGAGAAAGAACTGCTCGCTAGAGGCGGCTAAAACTTTAATGTAAAAAGAAATAAAGTATACATTTGTAAAGCACAATAAAATAAATTTAGGTATTTTTATGCTAGCCGGACGCAAGTGCAAATCGCCAAATACCGTTTCTATCGCCATTGATCATATTAAATTCATTTCCTTTAAAAATATAAACATTTCAGTCATCCCACCTAAAATAGATGCATTTCACTCATTCTATTTAAAACATAGAAATAAATAAATAAGAAATAAGAACATAAACTATAATATTTTATTTGAAAATCAAAGCATTGTTTCTAATTTACACATGCAAAAAAAGAAAACTGCTATTGGCGAAAAACCAAAATGCTATTGACGAGATTTGCGCCCGGCTAACATAAAAGTACCAAAATTTAAAATAAGTTTTATATTAATATAGTTTAGAAAAACACACTTGAAAAAACACACAAAAGTTTTCTGTAAAACAAAGCGCCAAGTTCTCCTTAATGTTTCGGCCAGAAAAAGTAGTGATATCTGAAGTTCGCACAAGTTAAAAGCCAAACATCCCAAATCTTTCATTAAAAATGGCTTCCTGAGACTTGGCCGTTAATGCCTTCTAGAGGGTTTTTCAAATTCTAAAGTATGTACAAATGAGCTACATGCCAACAACATTTTTTGAGGACTTTAGGAATTTTGTGGCACAAACTACAGAAATAAAATGCACAATTAAAAAAAGCATATAAACCACTTCAGTCTATTTAAATGCTTAGAAGTTAAAAATAACAAAATAACTGTATTCAGAAGATAATATTCCAACAGAGCTAACTGCTAAAACACAATTAGTATCCGCTTTTAACAGTTTAACCCCTTCAAGGGCGGTTGTTCATTTTTGGACCACCTAATTTTAATCCCTAAATGGGACATTGACACCAGAATTTTGATTTGAAAATTGTCGTTTTAGTTAGTACGTGAAGAAAACCTTCTACTTATTTTCAAATACATTTGTTTGTAAATTACGGTGTCATTCATTCATTTCAGTATTTTACCACTTTATGGAAGGAATACCTCTTTCGAACCAATTTTCCCTTTTAAGCTATAAACTATGCTGTCATTATTTACAAGGTAGCCATACGAAAAGGAACATTGTGGACTATAATAAAATCTAAACAAGGTTAAGTACCCGTTTTAGTAAAGTATCATACATATACAATTTACTACACCTAATAAAACTATAAAAGTCAAAGGAGGTTACGAACTATAGGGGGATAGGACAACACGAAAAGATAAAAATGAAAATTTACACGCCCATATGGAATGGGGTAAAGAAACATAATTTGTATCAGCAAAAATCAAACTATTTGGTTGCACGACATAAAATGGTCTTCGCCCAATGAGGATCGCCCGTAAAAATGGATGGCGACTCTTTATGCAAATTTTATAGGTATAATGTAGAATTTTATGTATGTATATGTAATGTAAACAGGATGTTGTCAAATATTTTATTTATGTGTGTGTAGAAAAGATATTCATGCAGAAGCACTTGATGCCGTTGGTATCTTTAAAAAAGTTGCAGCTCTAAGCACCCGATTATATTTTAGCAAATTGCTTTAAATCCATCGGATGTTAACGATAAAAAAAGGGAAAACAAATAATTCTAATAAAGTGATGGATCAAAATGTTTGTGATGTTAGAGGAGTTATTAAAACAATGTGCCCAACAAACTATGGATTAAAATTGTGATTATCAATTCAGGGTGAACGCCCAACCCGACTGATAAGGAGTCTACATGCTGCAGAAGACGATATACAAGGTTGATAATGTTATGATTTTCATTCCATTGTGTGTTCTAGTAAGAATATTTACTTGTAAATTTAACGGTATATGGTGATATAAATTAATTAATTAATTGTGCAACAGTTAGCATTGTTGAGGCTTATAACCCTCAAAATGTAATCACAAACTTAATTTTTAGATTGTAAATATTTTCATAAATAAATAGAAAGTCAAGATTGAATATTAGTAATATTTTATTTGTTTCAAGTCTTAAGTGTCATTTATTTTACTATGTAAGGGATTACAAGACATTCCATTTTATTTATAACTTTCTAAATAAATACCTAAAGAATAGAGGTCTATACTCAGATACGCATAAATGATTTATTTATTAATTTCAGTAATTTATTTGAGGATTGTCTAGACTTAGAAGGTATGTGATCTGCGAAAAATAAGACACAACTCATTGTTTATTTATAAAGTAGTAATTAATATAAGGTATTTTATTTAGATTCCCAGAAGGGAACTTTTCTTTATATCAAACCCCTTGAGTCATTGGGGGTATTAACGCTATACGATGATTAAGGTTATTAAAAACTTAATCTCCGTAGCCCAAATAATTATAAACTAATCATTTCCTGTGTTGCAATTCATTTACGTTGCAGATATATTTTGGCAAGTGTATATCATTCCAACACTAGTAGAAGTGCTTAACCCCTGAAAGGGTTAAAGCTAATAAGTCCATTCTAAGGTTATTGCAATACCTTATAATATATGCAAACAAACTGTAATAAATGTTCAAATGAAAAAATCTCTTTCGTCAATGCACAAGATTTCAATATTATACATTAAAATATAATGTAACACATTGTGTGAATTGAAATGAGTCAGTTTTGTTTTATTTGTTGGGTTTCATGTTAATGACTTTAGGTTTAGACCGTACAAAATAAATTTCAATTAAACCATAAGTGGACTAAATGATTTGTAATCAAAACTAATGTTTGTTGAAACTCGATAGTATTTATCAGAAATCTTTTACTTGTAATGTCTTCATGTGAATTTGCCTCCTTGCATTCTAATATTACTTTTAATATTTAAATAATTCATAAATACGTAATTTCCATAAATTGAAAATGCTGTAGAAGGCATTAACGGCCAAGTCGCAGGAAGCCATTTTCAATGAAAAATTTAGGATGTTTGGTTTTTAACTTGTGCGAACTTCAGATATCACTACTTTTTCTAGCCGAAACATTAAGGAGAACTTGGCGCCTTTTTTAAAAGAAAATTTTTGCTGCGATAATTAGATTATTTAATTTTTTTTTTGTTTTAAACGTAAAAATTGAATGCTAAATAATAAGATTTTTTTTTATTTAAAATGTTAACTTACATATCAATAAACTTTTTGTTCGGCTTTATAATGAAACACTGCGCAGCTTTTGAATTTTAGCATTCATTATTATGAGTTTATACGGCATTTCATATCACGTCGACGATGTCCAGCAGAATTTTATTCAGATAAATGGAAAACATTCGTTGATGCTGCTTCTTAACGAAGAAGATAGTTCTTACTTTTCAAAGGATCAAAAGTCCAAAACTTCTGTGCACAACGCCAAATTTTTTTGGCATTCTATACCTCCTTATGTGCAAACTTTGGAAGATTATTGGAGTCATTCCTAAAACTAGCCAAATGGCATCTAACTAAATCATGCCAAAGTACTCTTAGGACATTCGAGTAACTATCCACCACCCTGTGCCTGATCTAAGCATGTATAGATTCTCGATTCCCTTATTCACAGAACCTACTGATTTATCTGTGTTAATTCCAGGACATTTCCTCATTGGTGTTTCCTTACTTGATTTACCTGACATTTCACCTCATATTAATACATGTCTTTTCCAGATGGAAGCTGTGTATAAAGATTCGGGGTAATTTTTGGAGGCGTTGCACTAAAGATTATCAAAACAAAAGTACAGAAAATTTATTTCTGTTGCTCTTTTCAGAAGAAGGTATTCAGCAGAGAAATTTTCAACTATGAAGCCATAAGGTACTGTAAAAATAATTACTGATGCTGGATATTAAAACATTAAGAGATATTTTAAGAGAAAATGAACGGTTCTCGTAATATCTACATAACGATAGAGTTAAAGTTTCCACCACATTAAATCTAAGTAAATCAAAAGAAAAGTTAAAAATGGAATCACAACAAATCAGATTTAAAAAACAAACAATAAATTAACAAAATACCTAATAATGTGTAATCCAGAGAAATTATAAACAGAAGACAGCAAATAAGTATTGCTGAGATCAATGAATAAGCGTGACGATATCTGTATATAGACAGAAATATCACGGAACTTCCATTGGAGGTCAGTCTTAGCACATGCGCTGTTTATCCGGAGTTGGAAGCTTCGTGGCCGAAAGATGATCACCGTAGTTGATTTGCGCCATAGCTCCATGGTTTATTTTTCAATTCAATGAATCAAGCGCATGAATGACTCGGTACCGCTTGTTTACATGTATGTTTTTAACTTGATTTCTGGAATTGTTTTTCAAATGCGCAAATCATTGAACGGTCATCAGTTTTGAATCTTTTAAAGAAAATTGTATTGAACAGAAGGGATTTCAGGTAAAAAAGATTTGTATTTAAGCAGATATGTTTTCTCTTACACACCTGAAATCAAAATTAAGCCTAACGTGGCTCTATCTTATCGGAGATTGGCAAAATGGATGGGTTCGCCCCGGACGCGTTACAATTCCTTTTATAATATAGAGATAAGCTAATAAATGAACAGAGCAAAAATATTGAAATCAGCAGTGTGTAAATTTTCCGAAAATCCTATTGGGCAAAGATTTCTTTGTATTAACTAGCAAAACACAACACACAGCGCTATAAACTGTGGTGTATTCTAACTAATATTTAAATATTCTGTAAAAATACAGAAGTGCTGGAGCTGCGTTCCTGTGAGATTCAGTATAAATTAAGTACCGCGTGGAGCTAATAAATTGATCAGTAAGAATAATTTGCAAACTCGATCAAAAAGCACCGAGTAAGCATAATACGATCACGAGTAAAAACGGCTAATACGGTAGCGATTAATGCTGGGATACCCCTTCACCGTTTGAGATTCATTGAGTCTACATTTGTAAGAGCTAGATAGAAGTATGTTCCTATGTGTGCGACATACTGCGTCAGATACGTAAGCGCTTTGGTGGGAAAGAACACAAAGGATTACAGACTAGAGGAACAGGAAAAGTAATTTAGGCTTCGGAAGCACTGTTCGACAGGGCTCCGGAGCCCTGTATTTATGAGATTCGGTGATTTCCAACCAATATTTAAATAACCACTTAAAGCAACAAATTAAACACTCCTTTGCCATGCATTCTACCCTCAATCCTCACCTTTGAAAGCTAAATAAGACAAGTCTAGATGTTTTATTACTTTTATTCATCCTAATGTCATCGAAAGGAAGAGTGCATTGTATGAAAATAATTCTTAAAATGCGTAATAAGTACGTGAAGTCAGTGACTCCAAAAGTCGTTGGTATTCTTATTAATTCGCCATATTAAGGCTGTGCAATATAGAAAGAATTACAAAACTCTTGTTCATGAAAGTAAAAATATTCGTCATTTGTGTGCATTGGTGTACCTATATAAATAAATTGTTTTGTCTTTCAGATGGAGTACTATTTATGTGTGCCTATATGTTACTGGAAGTTGGGGGTAAGTAACCTTTGTTTTAAAATTTTAAATCCCTATTTTTTAAGCATAAGTAAAATTATCTATCCATAGTTTATTGCAAATTACCAATTCAATTTTATTCTTAATTATTCTCTCAAATTCTTACATTCTTTCTATCCAGGTTACACTGGAATAAATCCAAGTCTTGTAACCTATTACAATAGTATTTGCATGTTTTGGTGTATCGGAGTTTATTCTTTAGGCATTCTTCTTCTATCATTTGACACAAGCTTTTTTAGCTTGAATAATGTTTTCCCGACTTTAATGCGTACATAACACTGCAATACTGTAGCCTACTTATGTTGTAATGTTCCTGGAATTTATATCGAGCATTATTTTACTATATAAATAATTTTGAAAAACAGGAATTTTCGGGCAAAATTTTATTTGCATTCTGAAATGAAATTATGCATACATCTTGTTTTATATTTAATTTATGTATTTATTATTATTATTATTATTATTATTATTATTATTATTATTGATATTTGATTATTACATAGTTATATATTATCAACATTTATTTATATGTTATTAATACTTTTAAAAGTAATTTGTTTATAATTCATCGATTTTTTTTAAACTATATAATTTCGTTCACTATGTATAGAGTAATTCCGTAGATCTATCGTATATATGTGATTCATGACAGAACAGAAGATTAGCAACACTTTCATAGAACATTTTTATATTCATCGTCAAATAAATATTCTTTACAAAAAGAAATACAAATACATTTTATGTTTGATGCAGATCCATATATACATTTATACTTTTCATTATCACATCTTCAGCTTGTGACACATTTCTTTTCTTTCGGAACATGAACAAGAATAGTCCGTCTTTAAATATCAGTGATTGTTGTAGGTGCCAAATATCACTATCGCCTTCAAACTTCTCATTCAACTTCTGAGCATTAATGTTCTTTCTTTCAGTACATGAATATGACAATTCCATCTTCAGTTGGCAGTACGTTCTGCAGATATCAAATAAGTCTCAGTAACGACGGCGACATCCAGTTCATCTTCAGAATGGGTTCGATTTTTTTCTTGCAGAACATGAAAGAGACTAGTCCATCTTCAAATGACAGTAACTGCTGTAGGTACCAAATAGTTATCACTATCTACGGTAACTTCTGGTTCATCTTCAGATGGAGTAGAAATTCGTGGTCTGTCAGGTGTATTCGGGAGTAGTAAATCGTAAATTTCCTGAAAAGTCAGGCGATCTCTTGGTTCGGTTTTCCAGCATCCTGCCATAATGCTGATGATAAACTGGGAACAATTTTCTGGAGACGGTAAAAGAATTCCTTGAAGGATGAGTTTCACAACCTGAAAAAGAGCATATATAATTAGATAAGGCAATTAATGTAATTAAAAAATATAATAAAGTGGTGCTAAAAATGAATATAAAATTATTGTGATAATTTAAAAATTAAAAATGAAGTCTTTTTGCTTCAACTACATAAAGTAAAGCTTAAGAAGAAAACTACTTATTAGAGAATGAATGAACAACGTTAAATAACACAAATGTTTGTATATAAAATGGTGCATATTTCAAAACTTCTGAAACTCCATCATCGGTGCGAAAATTATAAATTAAAGCTTGTAACATAGGGAGTCAGAGAGACGTACCTCACAGCTGCCCGTTAACGGTAATTTCTTTAATATTTACTACTAATACTTAAAAAGCTACTCAGAATACTCTGAAATTAAGTATATTTATTAAAACCTGCAATACGGCAAAACGTGCTACGACGTTGTTGAGTACAAGAATATATTGAGTTGAGTTGTAGCCTGCCGATTACAATTAATAATTACAGGATAAAGTAAAAACACTGTGAATATATCACATTATTCCCTCTTTTTTTTTTAAAGTCTAATCCCGGTACCGAAGAGGTTTTTTATGAATGCGTGAAGGGTACCGACGGACAGTTTTGGAGTTCACAAGAGGAGCACTGTTGGGATCTGAAGATATAACAGGCTCAGGTATGCCAGGATCAGGGGAGTCTATTGGCTGAGGACAAATGGATGGTTCACAGTCCACTGAAAAAGCTGGTTGCAGGTCTGTTCCAGGATCATTAGTGCATTGAATTTGCCACTTGTGCCAGGATCAGGATAATCTAGATGGGTGGCTATTTTTACAGGTACATCATCTGTGTAGTCAGGTCTTAACTGGTCAATGTGAGCTAGATATTTTTTGCTATTAACATTGACATACCATGTTGCGTTACCTTTAAGACCTAGCAACACACCCTTACACCATTGTTGGTTCCTATGAGATTTCACAATTACTTTCTGATTTGGGAAGAAGTTACGAACTGTTTTGTGGTATCTATCATGATAGTGCTTTTGAGCTTCTTGCCTACCTTCAACATAAACTGCAGTACTAGGGTGCACAAAAGAAATAGGTGTGCGTATTTGACGTTTTAAAAATATCTCGGCTGGTGTACAATTTGTGGTTGCATGTGGCGTTGATCTGTACTGCATCAAAAATCTAGCAATTTCTGATTTAATGTTGATTTTTCAGACTTGTCAGCGTTCATCTTGTTCAGTGCATTTTTAAATGTTTGCACTGATCGCTCAGCCAGACCATTCGCTTGAGGTCTGTATGTTGGAGATAATGTATGCTCCACTGCATATGCCTTCAGAAAGGCTTCGAATTCATCAGATCTCAGCTGCTGTCCATTGTCTGAGACTAGTTCCAATGGTAAACCATACCTAGAAAATAGACGTTGTAAAGCATCTATTGTATACTCAGAAGTAATATATGGCATCGACATTACCTCTAGCCATTTAGAATGACTATCTACTACTATTAAATAATTCTTGCCATCCTTCAGTGCAAAGTCAATGTGGACTCTCTCCCAGGGAGATTTTTCCCAAGTCCAAGGATGTAATGGGGCTGCAGGAGGTGTTCTAGCATTTTGTTGACATGCTAGACATTTGCGTACCATCTCTTCAATGTGTGAATCCATATGAGGTCACCAAATATGACTACGTGCCACAGCATTCATTTTGCACATGCCAGGATGAGTGTCATGGATCATTTCTAACAATTGGTTTCTAAATCTTTCAGGTATCACAACTCTCATACCCCATAATACACAATTGTTCTCGACTGATAATTGACTTCTACGATCAAAATATGGTTTGATGTTGTCATTGTCCATTTTATTAGGCCAACCATTTTGCACAAATTTAAAAACTGGTCCTAAAACAGCATCAGTTCTGGTTGCAGCAGCAATATCAGAGCTTGTTACCGGAAGATCTTCACAATAGGATATTTTGTAAACCTCATGATTTTTTTCGCTTTCCCTTTCAACATGTGATAGTGACAGTGCATCAGCATTTGTGTGCTCACTTCCCTTTTTGTATTATATTGAATAGTCAAAACTAGACAGAAGAAAAGCCCATCTCTGTAGGCGTACAGTTGCAATGGGAGGTATAGCTTTATCTGGGGCAAAAATCGAGATCAATGGCTTATGGCCAGTCAATAACACAAAATTTCTGCCATAAAGATATTGATGGAACTTTTTAATTCCTTAGATTATTGCCAAAGCCTCCTTTTCTACTTGTGCATATTTTTGTTCTGTTTTAGTTAATGTCTTTGAAGCAAAAGCAATGGGACGTTCATTACTGTTGATTATATGGGATAAAACTACACCAACTCCAAAAGGAGATGCATCACATGCTAATTTCTCATTATAGTGCACCAATACTGATTCTGAAGATAACATGTCCTTACTGGATTCGAATGCTTCTTGACATTCAGGCGACCACTTCCATGGTGTTTCCTTGTGTAGCAAACCATATAGAGGAGCAAACAGTGTGGCACTATTCGGAATAAATTTCGCGTAATAATTTATTATGCCCAGAAAAGATTTCAGTTCCGTCATATAGGTGGGAGCCTTTGTTTCTTTTATACTTCTAACTTTATCATTCGTTGGGTGAATTCCATGTTCATCTATTCTATGACCTAGAAACTCTACACTGGGTTGAAGGAAAGTGCATTTTTGTAAATTTAGCTTTACATTATATTCAGAAAGTCTCTTAAATACATTCTCGAGGTTTTGGTAGTGTTCAGCTTCGTCTGCACCCGTGATCAATATGTCGTCTTGAAAGCCCACTACCCCCAGCAAACCTTGTAATATTTCTTTTATTATGGATTGAAATATTGTAGAAGCGCTATTAACGCCATATAGCAGCCTACGTGGACGTACTAATCCTAGATGCGTATTCAAAGTTAAGTATTCCTGTGAATTTTCATCTAGCTCCACCTGTTGGTATGCATGACTCAAATCTAGCTTTATAAAGTATTTTCCACCACTTAAAGTTGAGAATAAATCTTGTTGTGTAGGATGGGGATACTGGGTTTTGTCTAAACATCTGTTAACTGTAACTTTAAAATCACCACAAAGTCTAATGTCACCGTTTTTCTTTGGAACAACGACAACAGGAGTTGCCCAGCTAGAATGCTGCACAAAATCCCATATTCCATTACTTTTCACTTTTAAAATTTCCTCCTCAACTTTAACTTTTAGTGAATAAGGCACAGGACGTGCTTTACAAAATTTTGGTACTGAACCTTCTTTAAATTTTAAAGTTGCTTTCAAATGTTTGATTGGTTCGGTGCTATTGGAAAATAAGTTACTGAATTTTGTTTTTAAATCGCCAACTACATAATTTCCAACTTTACTTATTTTATGCACATTAAATATTCTCTTCTAATCTAATTTCACCTGTGACATCCAGTCTCGCCCAAACAATGATGGTTGATTTCCTTTAACAATTATTTCTTGCACATTTACTGTCTGATTTTCATATGAAAGGACAATGCTAGCTTCACCAATCACATCAATGCATTTCTGATTATAATCTTTAAGAATAAGATTTGATTTTCTTACCTCTAGAGAAGGCAGGTTGTCCATTACAAACTTCTGAGAAATTATGCTCACATCAGCACCGGTGTCCACCTGCATTTCTAAATGCTTTCCACATATTTTTACTGGAACCATATATTTACGAGACGCTTGATTGACTGACTGAATAGAAAATAAATCACATGCACTAGTTGCATCACTATTCATATCTGCAGAAACAAATTTGGCAGAGGAAAATTTCTGAGAGGTAAATTTCTGACCTTTGGTTCTGCACTCTGGAGAAATATGGCCAATTTTCCCACATGCAAGGCACTTAGAATTAATATATTTGCATGTTTTTGGAGAATGCATGGCACCACAACGAAAACATTTTGTCTTGTTTGTTCCGAATTTTTTGTTTGCATTTTGATGACTGACATTATTTTTGGTCGCGAGGTGCACTTTGTTTACATTAGGGGCCGGGATCTTCAAAACTGATGCATCAAGACTTGCCAGCTCCATTGCTAACGCTATATCATATGCTTCAGCAAGTTTCAGCTCTTTTTTAGCCAGTAGGCGCTTCTGTGTAGCTTCGCAACGCAAACCACACACAAAACGGTCACGTAGATCTTCATCTAAAAATGCACCAAACTCACAGGTGACAGATAAATGTTTTAACTCCACCATATATGCAGCAAGAGTTTCATTACTTTCTTGATTTCTCCTATGGAAACGAAATCTCTCGGCAATCAAGATTGGGGCTGGGCGAAAATGAACTTCTAAACATTTGTTTACTTCAACGTACGTGCAGTCCTTCGGAAATTTAGGAGTCAAAAGATTACATAAGAGTTTATATGTTCTCGGTCCTAAAACCGATATTAAAATATGGAGTTTTTTTTTATCATCCACTTCATTTGCAATAAAATATTGCTCTAATCTTTCCATGTATAGGAAAAAGTCCTCGTTCGATTCATCGAACACTGAGAGTTGACCCACTAGGCCAGTTAGGCCTAGTGGGTCAACTCTCTCGGTCTGTGTCACAACCTGTGGGTTATGACACAGTTAGTGTCATGACGCTAAATAATGCGTTTACTTTTTGTAAAAGAAATACGTAACTAAATATAACTTACTGTATGATGAGTTCGTAATATTTAACATCTCTTCGCCATTTTAATATTTAATACTAATACTTAAAAAGCTACTCAGAATACTCTGGAATTAAGTATATTTATTAAAACCTATCGTGACAGTGCATCAGCATTTGTGTGCTCACTTCCCTTTTTGTATTCAATTGAATAGTTTCTTTTGCGAATTTCTCTTGGCATGTCTTCAATTATGTATAAAGTGTTAATATTCATATAGAACATTGGCATAATTATTAATTTAATGTTTAAAAATATCAATAATCATAAAAATATCAATAATAATATATCAGTGAAACTTCTGAATAGCAAATATCTGGGAGCGTATCATTTGTCCGCTATTTGGATGTATCCGTTTTTCAGAGATAAAAACTTACAAAAAAGTACGTGTTGGGGGACGTAAAGCGCCCGATAAATAGCGGTGTCCGCTATCCGTTAGTGCCCATTATGGAGATTTTACTGTATATTAATTAAAAAAAAATATTTTATGCACTCGATTAAAATCATAAGAATAATATAGGGGAGGGTATCACACAGTGAGACGAGAGTTATTATTACTTAACAAATGGCTTTTATTCTTTTGAAAACATTTTTGCTACATCTTTAAGCTACACAAATGCGCTACACATTAATGTATAAATATTTTAAAAAAGTTATTTATAAAAGCACGGAGGCAGCATAATGGAGTATCGAAAATTGTCTCACTGTGTACCACAAGTAGTACATAGTGAGACAATGTATATATTTTCATAAATCATACATTTTTACACTCTATCAATAATTTTCTGAAGTTTATGATTTCTAATTAATATTTCTAGATTTTCAAAATATTAAAAATATGAGCCTCGCGTGGACAATGGCAGACCTTGAGCTACCTTCATGGAATAACCTCTTACGTTTACTAAATTTCCCTAGCCATCGAACGCAGTCATACACACAGAGAAAGAGAGAGAGAAAAAAAACCCTTCTTTTATTAACCCGTCAATAGTCGCGCGTTGGTCTTTTCCCCGCCCGAAATTCGTTATCTTCCGTGTACTCATTTCCCGTTAAAGTTACAATAGCTAAATTCCGTGTAGCTGAGCTTGAGTGTTCGCACTCTTGTGTAGAAAAATTACAAGTAATTCCTGCTATTTCTTATCATTTTATCGCATTCTTAAGTTTCAATCGGTCTAAATGACCGCGTTGCGACCACTTGCGTTAGTTGATTCCCCCCCCCCCCCTCCTATTCATTCTTTCCCATTTCCGCAAAATCTGCTGGGGAAAGTTTCTTCGAAGTGCGGATCTTCTGCCTCTTGTTATTTTGTTTTTCTTTCTTTCTACTATTTTACCCGTTCATAAAGTACTTTTTTTATTTTTAAAATGTCACTTAAAATTGTTTTATTATATTTGTTGTGAAATCTGTTCGCACGAAAAACTGATGGATGGTCACTTACATTTTGTTTTCATTGTCAAATATTGCGGGAATAAATTCTCAAATTGATAATCGTTTAAATATGGAAAAAAAAGGGAAATTCATCATCATTATTTGAAAGAACTTGCTTTCAATTTATTACTGGAACATGTAAATGAAAGAAAACAGAAAATAACACTGCCAAACCATTAAAAAAGAGAGAAGAGTATTTTGTGGGAATCAGTAAAAAAAATTGCCGTATCACCAAAATCTGAAAACATCGTTTTTGTACAATAAAACAAATTCGAAAAATAAAACAATTTTCTCAGAAATGTAGTATGTATATCTGCGAAGAACATACATATAATTTATTTGTATACTAAGAAAAATAATGCGAATTTTATAATGTAGATTAGAAATTATGCAAATAAAAATCTTTTTTGGATAATTCAGTGAATGTTTATACTATAATTTAAAAAAATTTTAAGTATTTTTCTAAAACTTATCTATTTTTAAATTTTCATACTGTAAGTAAAAATACATTTTTTTTTTAAGAATGCGGCAGAAATGTTTTATTATTATTATTATTATTATTGAAATTCATTAGAGACTTGTGGACGGTATATAACAAATTTAAATTTGTTGTCCTTCATCAATTGTTCAGACTATTTTTCAGAATAATGCTTTCCAGACTACCAGAGAAACTTCATTTAACTTAAATTATTGCTGCATACATATAATTTCGGAGAAAATTTTCTTATTGTTTTTATTATTTTAATGAATATTATAATAAAACAATAAATTGTAACATTAATAGCTTATTTTGAAATCTACACCTGAATATTTATTTTAATTAAATAGTTGCTGTAAAATATAATACAAAAGCATAACTGTGAAAAGAGGGAGCCAAGTTCAAAGACAATGGCAAGAAAAGAAGTGATATCTAAGTGGGTGCCAAGTTCAAATACAATTCACTAAAGCTTACCTACTGAAGTATTATAGCATTTTTTAAATTGTTTAGAAATAAAAATTATTGATAGCATATTAATAATAAATCTAGAGCTTGGCAAGTTTTTACCTACCAGTCATTTATTTTTATTAATGACATTATTATATCTAAACTTGTTATTTCATGTTTGGAAGCCTTCATTTGAGTGAGCTCCTTTCCCTTGAAGGGTGGTGGGATAAAATATATCCCACCTATTTTAGCTGCAAAATGCCACATTGACACTAGAATTCAGAACTAAAAAGTTTAATTTTATTAAATACGTGAAAAGAAGCTTTTATCCATTTTGAAATAAATTTGTTTTTAAATTCTGGTGTGATTCAATCATTTCAGCATGTCACGAATAAAAGCTCTTTGCCCGTGAAGGGTTAAAGGGGTGCAGTCTCTAGAGGGATGATCAAGAACAAGCGTAAGGTTATCTGTCTCTTTCCTAGGCCTTTTAGTCTGTTTGCATTGAGATTTCCGAACAGTGGATGCTAGAGTGATAACCAAAGACGAGCGGGAGTGTATTTGTGTATTTATTGGTTTATCAAATCTTTAACATGAGTCATTTGTTTATAATAATATATAAATTAATTTTTTTATAATGCATTGTTGTTAATATTAACATCATCATTTTATTAAGACATGAAATTGATAGGCATAACATTTATCAAAAACTTGCCAAGTTCTAGATTTATTATTAATATGCTATCAATAATTTTTATTTCTAAACAATTAAAAAATGCTATAATACTTCAGTAGGTAAGTTTGAGTGAATTTTATTTGAACTTGGCACCCACTTAGATATCACTTCTTTTCTTGCCATTGTCTTTGAACTTGGCTCCCTCTTTTCACAGTTATGTTTTTGTTAGATATCATTACTTTTTTAAAGTTATAATATATTTAGACAATTTACTTAATGCTTTTTAATGTCTTTACATGTGACTATTTTAATCACCTAGCAACATTCAATTTTAATTTAAATTTCCTACAATAAAGTATTTGGCTGTCAATTTGCGGCAGAAATCTATATTTTAATACTGCTAAATTGAATGCATGTTTTGAAATGAAATGTATTGATTCGAAATTTTTATTGTTTCTGAAACAACAATTCCTATCAAATTCCTATATTAAATTTTCCTATTAAATTTTTCAATTAAATTTCCTATAGCTGGGCCTGATTTTTTGTACTGAAAGTGAAAAATAAAGTTATGTGCTTATGCTACACTATGTTTCATTCATCCATGGGCGCCGGCAAAGAGGCAGTGCAGAGGAAGGACATTGCTATCTCCTGAATTTTCAAATTTAATTAACTGGATATTCTCTTTGTCTGATGATTTTGAAAATAAAAATGAACTTTATTCTTCTCAAGTGATTTAAAATAATTAAAGCACTGAGAAAAAAAGGATTAAAATTTTTCTTATAGCCGAAGTTTTTTACTACAATTAACTGGATATTTCGTTTGCAAACAGGATTTTCTCAAGTTTGTACCGTACTATCGCATTTGAGAGTTCTAATTTATTATAAAATTTCCTATTTTCGAAATGGACACTCGGGATTTTGAAAAATAAGACCGCAACTGTTCACTGAAAATTTTATAGGGTTCGGAGAAAAAAACTTGACACTAAGTGTTTTCGGTATTTCATAATAGGTGAAAATTAAAGGAAGAAAGTTAGTTACTCAATGTTAATCGGTTTCAGATAAGACTAGTTTCAAATAAGTCAGGCCTTATTCATTAAAGGAATATTTCAAGATAAAATGATTTTTGGAGTTATTTTTCATTATTTCGAGCAAATTTGCTTACATTCAACGTGCCCTGACCGCTTAAAATATCCCAGTACGTTTAAATAACCAATTCTCGGCAAATGTAATATATTATTAAATTGTTCCATATGAAAGACTTTGCATTTAACTATTCAAAACTGTTTTTGCTTTCTTTGTACGATCATTGGAAGTGCAGCTATGACTGTTTTTTATTTTTTTTATTTTTTTTTTTTTTATTTCAGTTCTAAAACAAGAAGTTTTTATCTAAGCAAGTGGGTAAGCGTGATCACAGATCGCACAGAGGGTTTCGTTTAATATTCGTTTCAAAGCACTTTATCCTTTTGAAAAATCTGTTAGTTCCGCATTTCGCAACCAGGGGCGCACTCTATTCTAAACAAATCTCTATCCGAACGAAACGCCGTTTTAAGTACTATCCGTAGATATATTAGTCGAGGGGATTGGGCCGATAGCACCCAAGATAAGTAAGCACCCCTGGTGGTAAAAAGTGGAACTAAAATATGTAAGGCTATGGTGCATAATATGAAAGAATGGTCAAAGTGGTGTCGACAAAAGTTGGAAAAGTGCTCCCCGGTGAAATGGGCAGAGGTTAGAAAAACTGCATAAAATACACAAGTTAGAGCCCGGAGGGGTAAATAATATAAGACTGCATGAAAATTTTATGATTTGTCGTGTGGTCTGAGGTATTCAGCTATACGTATGCAAAAATTCATGTCTCCAACTTAATTAGGAGCTCTCTTAGAAAGAATTGCTTAAAATACATGCGTGATAGCTCAAAGGGTTAAACGTAAGACTTTTTCAAGATTTTATGATTTGTCGCCTGGCCTCAGGTGTTCTTCTATAAGTATGCAAAATTTCAAATCTAATTACCTCCAACCTAATTAGGGGCTCAGTTAGAAAGAATTGTTTAAAATACACATGTGGGAGCCCAAAGTGTTAAATGTACAATTTTTACAAAATTTTATGGTTTGTCCTTCGATGTGAGGTGTTCAGCTATAAGTATGCAAAATTTCACGCCTCCAACCTAATTAGGGGCTCACTTAGAAAGAATTGTTTAAAATACACATGTGGGAGACCAAGGAGTTAAATGTACGGCTTTTTCAAAATTTTATGGTTTGTCATTTGATGTGAGGTGTTCAGCTATAAGTATGCAAAATTTCACACCTCCAACCTAAATAGGGGCTCACGTAGAAAGAATTGTTTAAAATACACATGTGGAGCCCAACGGGTTAAATGTACGACCTTTTCAAAATTTTATGATTTGTCGTTTGATGTGAGGTGTTCAACTATGTCAAATTTCACGCCTCCAATCTAATTAGGGACTCACTTCGAAAGAATTGTTTAAAATACGCATGTGGGAGCCCAAAGTGTTAAATGTACTACTTTTTCAAATTTTATGATCTGTCGTATTATGTGTGGTATTCAGCTATAAGTATGTAAAATTTCAAATCTCTAATTTAATAAGGGGTTCATTTAGAAAGAATTGCTTAAAATACACATGTGGGAGCCCAAAGGGTTAAATGTACGATTTTTTCAAAATTTTATGGTTTGTCATTTGATGTGAGGTGTTCAGCTATAAGTATGTAAAATTTCACGCCTCCAACCTAATTAGGGGATCACTTAGAAAGAATTGTTTAAAATACACATGTGGGAGCCAAAAGGGTTAAATGTGCGACTTTTCAAATTTTATGATTTGTCGTATTGTGTGTGGTATTCATCTATAAGTATGCAAAATTTCAAGTTTCCAATTAAGGAAGGTGCAAAGCCCAAATAAACCTCCAGTAAGTAGATAGGTTGACAATGGAAGTCTATGGGAATTTGGCGAAATATTAGAGATATCGCCAAGGTGGCGTCACTTTTGGCGACTAATTTTGGTCGCCAAATTTGGCGATATATAGCCATGTTGGTGAGGAACTTGGCGGTATTTGGCGACAGAACAGCGTCCCCTCCTACGGCAAATTAAAATTTCGCCTAATAGACGTAATGCTAAAGTAAAAATGGGCACCCCCAGCTGGGTAATTCATCGATTTTCACAATTTTTTTATTTTTTTCCTTAGTTTTATAGTGTAAACGAACTTCGCACCGAATTTGAAGTCTGTAGCTGCAGTAGATATACGAGATCTTTTTGATGAGTGAGTCAGTCAGTCAGTCAGTGGTAAAATTATCGATTATCAGACATTTTCAAATGTCATTATCTCGGAAACTAATTATGCGTTATTTATAAAATTTTGGATTTTAGGTAATTAGGGTGGCCTTACTACACATTTCGTATAACAAGTACGTAGGTCTCATAGATTTTCAGTAGTAGAGCATCGAAATTTGACGAAAACAGCTCGAAATGGTTCATGTAAATAACACACGGCTATACACTATGTCAGGCGAACTTGGCTGACACACTGCCATGTGTCTAGATCCCTTTATCCTCGGTTGGCGGTTAGTGCTAGAACATCGTCTAAAATAGTTTTCGCGGCTTTTATTCTTCAAACTAATTTAAATGCATGAAAAGTTAAAATCGTCATGTGAAAATTCATTTAGTTAATAGATTGCTGCACGTTTATGATACTAGAGAAATTTGCTATCTCCCTGTTCTTATTATTTCGATATTGAATGTTAGAAATTTTTTAAATGAAATGTATATACGTACCTGGATATACATATATATATTTTTAATTAATTGCGAAATACATGAAAATGAACCTTTCAGTGATGCTAGAATAATTTATCAATCTTAGGATTTAAATCTACAATCGCAAATGTATTTAAATTAAATATATAATTTCAATAATTTATTTATTATTTACTTTATATAAACGAAGTTCGTATCCAGATTTTTTATATAAGGTCGCTGCTGCCACCCTGAAATAAGTAGAAAAACTACAAATCGCACATTTTCATTTTAAAAAATGGAGTTAATCACAAAATCTCGAGAACCCCCACTCCGGTTTCCCCTCATACATCCCCCCCCCCACAAAATAAATAAATAAAACGTAGTTACGACATTTACATTTATAATTTCGAAGTTAAGCATTTTTTATCTTTTACTTTATTATATATATATATATATATATATATACATATGTATATATATTAGTCTTTAATTGGCTATTGCATCAAACTTGATGTTTTTTCATATGTTTTAAATGGATTAATCGTCCGCAATATGCTGGTGAATTAGTGGTATTGTATTTAATTTTGTGTTGGAAGTCATAGGTTCCATTTTTATTTTGTGTAATGTCGGTGTAATGTATTGATGCTCAATTTATTAATTTTATTTTATTAAATGGATATAGAGGATGAATTGTAATGATATAATGCTTACATATATATATATAATATATAAAAAATTAAAAATTGTAAAATAATATAAAAAAATTATTATAGGATGGATGGGTGGGTAGATGTTAGAGTACGGAGGAGGGTGGTGTTATCTGGATAATACGCAATGGTTAATTTATATTAAAAAAAAACAAAAAAAAAACAATGGGGCTTATGTATTATTACTATATTTTTGATACGTATTTTATAAGGATGTTGATTTGATATTTTATATGTACTTGGTGACTTTCATCAATATTATATTTAGCTTAATTATTGTTTCATCTTATTTACAATCATTTGTTATTAAATTTTAATTTACTCAGGACAATATCATATTAATTACTAATAGTTTGCCATTTTTATAGTGATTAATATACATATAAGTATATTTAATATAAATAGAGTTATAATGTATGTATTAAAACGGGGTAATTATTTTTATTATTATTCCTCAATTCTTTTTAATATTGATCTATTTTCACTTTGTGTGATAAAATTTATTATCGGTTTAATGAGTTCGAATGTCCCTCACTCATACTTTTAGGATTTTTATGGCTGTATGAAAATAATCCACGCACTATATTTGAGATTTTTAGGTAATGGGAATTTAAGTATCTGATAATCTTCTATACCTCCATATGTTTATTTCCTGTTCATTTTATAATTATATTATATAAAATAGTTTTCATGAACGATTTTTATATTATTTTTAATATATTTTTATTAATTATTATTGAATTTTTTTTTTGTTTTATAGCATATAGCTATATGCTATATATTATCAATGTTATAGCATTATTTAAATTCTTAGTGTAGTTTAAATGAGTAAGATAATAGAATATTTTGTATTTTGTTTCCTTTTTTTAAAATTTTATTAACAATAGTTTTTTAAAAATATATAGTGTGGTTTATATTAGTTTTATAATTATCTATATATAAGGATTTGTTTGGTTTTGCTGTTAAACAAATTTTTTTTTACATTCTTAGGATTTCAAATGTTTATCTTGTGGCATTTGAATAATAAAAATACTACTAGATGGCAGCACCAAAATTTGTCTTTTGACAATAAGATATAACTTTTGTATTTTGCAACTCTTTTTAAGTTATAAATTACTACACCAGGTGGATTTTTAAGCTAAATTTTGACGATATTGTTATCTAGTTATTAATTAATTTAATAGTGCATTTTGTTATTTTAAATAATGTAATTACTTTCTATTATTTTATTTTATATTATATTAATTTTATTTTTCATGAGTTTTCAAAATGTATTAACTGCATCCTTTGGTCTCAATCACTGTGATTTCTTAACTGTTTTATTCACCTTAATCTTTACGATATTTTGGGTGCCATGTGCGTGTGGATATATTGAAAAATACTGAAATATTAATCGGTATGTTGTGCATTATTTCTATTTTATATCCTATAAATATTTGAACAGGTTTTATTGATTTTTCCATTTCATATTATTTGTTTTTATTCTGTTTTCATTTTTAATCTATTCACTCGATTATAATGGTTGTTTGGGCACAGGGAAAAATAATATTAGCTTTAGCTTATTTTTCTCACAAAAAACAACCATTTTGCTTATATCATTGAATTCTGTGCCCTTGATAACGTAATTCAATATATAAGCTTTTCCATTATTTGTCGGTGTCCACTTTCTTTTTTCTTCCATAATAATTCTTATAATAAATTATTTGGCACTTTTTATACTTACAGCTTTAATTCACAATATTACGTTTTTTGATGGTGGTAGGTTATGTTTAATTAATGTTTATATATATATATATATAAGTATTCTAAGGAAGAAATATTAGAATTGAATAAGTGCCGGATTATCATAAAAGTCTACCTAACTGTGATTCTGCCCCCACCCCCCCCCCCCCAAAAAAAAAAAAAACAAAACAAAACAAAACAAACAAACTATTATGAATTTAGATTCATATTCGTATTTTTTTTCCTATTTATTTATTCATAGTAACATCAGAATTCAATTAAATTCTTTTACTTTTTATTTTAAATATATTATGCAAAACGAAGAAAGAGTTATTAAAAACATTTATCTAGATGCCAACTAAATTTATACTTAAACGAAATAAATAATTGCTGTAAAAGGATGTAAATTAATATTTGCTGTAATCTGTTAAAGTTCAGTAAATTTTTTCCCCCTGCGTATTCTGTTTTATATCATCTGATAACACCGGCAAGTTTCCTCTACGTTTTCGGCCTGCTGGTAACGGCGGCAAATGGACCGAACGCGACTACTAACGTTCTAAAAAAAGTCGCGACTACTCTCGGGTTAATAAATAACTTTTTTAACATGAGAACCACATAGTAGATACACAATAAGACAGGTCTCACTATGTACCATAACTGTGCGTCTCACTGTGTACTTTTGTTACGTTGTGACAAAATGGATGCCACATCTGTTACATCACCTTAAAAAGTTTGTCGTTTTGCCGAAATAGTCTATTATTAGATATAGCTAGGTTTGGTTAAGTAAATATATGTCATATTGAAGGTAATAAACTCTAAAATAGACGTTTATGTAACTTTAACCACTATAAAATAAGGAATTATTTACTATATTGTGGGATGAGTAACTGAATTGCTGAAACTACATCCACGTGTTGCATAACATGAGTTCGTTATGTGTGTGTGCCAGCTTGAAGAAAAAGTTACAACTATATGTCAAAGTGGCTGATGTCTCACTGTGTACTCCCCTACCCTAAATACTGAAAAATTTTATTTCATGCTAAAATTAGACAAATGCCTTTCATGAACTAACTTGATCATAAAATCGGTATCATTTTCAGAACCTTTTATTTCAATTTCATATTTTTGAGTTGATTTTGGATGTGTAGTAATGAACCATTATTTTTTTTAGCCGGATTGAAAGTTTTCAATTTGTCCAGAGCATTTTGTAAGATTTTCTTCATTTTCTCCTCCTCCTTCTTTTTTTTCGCCTTTCCGATTTAGCACTAATATTTTAATTTGTATTTAAAGTCGGTAATTTGACACTCAGTAGGTCGATATCCTATTACTAACAGGTCAAGCGACAGCTTTGGCCTCCATATTTAAAAGGATAAGAAATTTCGTTATCTTCACTAGTAATTTTATATTAAAACAATTTGATTTAGAACACGAATTATGTAAACTAAAAATAAATTACAAAAAGACTAATAAAAGAAATAGTTTAAAAATATATGAATGACGTTTATGACTTGAGTTGCAATTATACTCAACTGAGATGTATTTTATTGTTATATTTTAAGAATATAATTTTATTTATGTAATTTTGCGTATTAGAAGTTTTAAGTTTTGCATAAAGTGAGTTCATATCTTAATACATGGAAATTATTCCAGAGGGAAACATTCGCCTTGGAGGCAATATTTCAAATGAAAATCCAATTTCAAAGTAATTGCTTAAATTAATTTCGTGTTTGCCCCAGGTTGGTGGCTCATGGTAAAATATTCCATCTTGTGCTGCGTTTGTAGCCTTGCCAACATATAATAGTGAGAAATTTTCCTTGCTGGGTATCGTTCCAAGTGGTTTAGTCGGTAGAACGTCAGTGCGCTATACTGATGGCCCGGATTCGAGTTCCAGCTTGGAATCTTTTTCACTATGTTGACCTATGCGCCTTTTAAGCAATTACTTTGAAATTTGATTTTCATTTGAAATATTGAGTTCATATCATTTCTGGATTTCTTGTAATTATGTACGTTTGCTTTACAGGGGTAAAATTTTTCATAACTATCTTATCTAGAGAATACGTGTTTTCTTTAAAATACGTACATTTTTAAGATTATGTAGCTATAATTCATAAATAAAAATTTTTGTAACGAAATTTAAAGGTTAATAAGAACACAACTCATGTTCCCAATGATTATATTTTCATTTTCATTTATTTTTCAATTGAGTGCAATACATAATAGTATATCTGTGCAGCTCTTGTGCGGATATTTTTCCATTTCTATACATGTTATTTCCTGTAAACAGTTTTTGAAATATTTCAAAAAACATATATTGTTTAAAAACGTAATCGTAATTTTTCAAATTTTTAAATTCATGCTAATATCTTTAAAAAAATTACTTTTTTCAGCAAAATGAGACGAGTATCTTTATAAAACAGGATTTGTTTTAAGGATAGGTGCTTATTTTAGGGGTTAAAATCATCATAAAAAACCATGTCAAGGCTTATTTTTTTTTATTAGGTCTTATTTTCAAGAAAACATGGTACATGCGATTTATAACTTTTTCTTTCTCTATCGAAAAAGAAAATAATAATGGGAACACGCGTATGTTTGGCATTCATTTTATTCTACAATTTTCGAAAATATTGAGATGTAGAAATATTTTAAAAGTAATTTAATAAGAAAAAAAAGCAAAAGAAATTGAAATGATGACAAAAGAAAGAACAAAATATAAGGCGATCCTACATAATTGTTTGAATTGTTAGAAATTTGGGAAAAGAGAGGATTTAAAAAATCCAGGCCTATGTTCTTTCTGTGGAGTTCCAATCAATTTCTAAGAAGCTTATAGATGTCTTTAAACTATTTTCTTTATTTTAAAGTTGCATTTAGAGCATGCGTATGAAAGATAAATGGCGATATATTACTCAATGAATTATTATTAAAATATTTTACTATTTCCTGCTGATTTGTGTGCGTTAAGGTTTTTTCCTGTTTTAGCCCTAACTATATTTTCTCCAAATTAAACAGACTTCTACTTGTTCTTAGCATGATAAACAAGTTGGAAATTGCTCGTCTAACGTGGCAAATGAGGTGCGTTCGTACTATAGCTAGTTTTATAACTATTTTTTGCACTCCATATTGTACTGAATGTATATTTTTTTTACACTTCATAAGTGCATAGTCTGTAACATCATTAAATGCACTGCAATAATTTTTTTCCCATTCCCCGTAATGAAACGGAAAAATTTTGACTGTAACTGTAATTAAACTATCCATCCGATTTTCATAAAATTTGAAATGGCTCAACAAAATTTTGCAACAATTATATATTTAAAATTTCTGACCTTTTGGAAGGCTGTAACATCATTAAAATGCACTTGCAATAATTTTTCCCATTCCCCGTAATGAAACGGAAAAATTTTGACTGTCCCTGTAATTAAACTATGCATCCGATTTTCATAAAATTTGAAATGGCTCGATAAAATTTTGCAACAATTATATATTTAAAATTTCAGACCATTCGAAAGGCTGCAACATCATTAAAATGCACTTGCAATAATTTTCCCCATTGGGCGTAATGTAAAGAAAACTTTTGACTGTCCCTGTAATTAAACTATGCATCCGATTTTCATAAAATTTGAAATGGCTCGACAAAATTTTGCAACAATCATATATTTAAAATTTTAGGCCATTCGGTTGGGTAGTTTTTGCTCTGTTACATGCGGGCGGACGGACAGACGGACTGAACGACGACTATAGGTGCTACGTATTTATATAATTACGAACGCACCTAAAAACGCCATAATAATAATAAAATATTGTAAAGGGATTTCATTACGCACAAAATTCGTACATTCACATGTTACACGTAAAATTTGTTCAAGTCATATACTATTAAGCAATACATCTGAAATACAGTTTTTTCTAGTTAATGCGTCTTCGTTTAAGACCTAACTCTTGTTTATGAACATAAATTCAATGTCTCCATCATTTTCTATTTGCAATTAATATTAACGGCATTCTTTAATGGGTATTACTTATCGAATAGTGTGTAGAAATTTTTCATCAATCGGCCGTGCAGAATAAAACCCGGTTTCGAACTCTTCAGGAGAAACTTTGATGTAACTTTGGTTATAAATTTTCAGCGGAAATGATCATGAGAAAAAAATCATTCCACTACCGAGAATGTGATAGGTTCAAGTAAGAATGTTGTCTGTTTTAGGGTATAACCAATCAAAATAAGAGACAAAACTTTCAAGCATGTAGCAAAACTGGATAATTATATAGTTAAAAGATCATTTGTTCAAATATCAATAAAAAAATGACAGATCAGACTTTAACTAGAGTTAAATTATTTAAGTACGTCAATTACTTTTCATACTTTCACTGTAAAACATTTGTTTAACATTACTCTATAAAATTGGTTGGCTCGCTGCCTCAATTTTATGAAGTATTTTAACCGATATAACCAGTGTTACGTTACACTAATGTGTAATATTACACCAGTTACATCTGTTTAAATTACACAATTATATAAGAGAAAAAAATTACTCCATAAAATTGGTGGCAGTAGGCTGCCACCAATTTTTTGGAGGAACGTTACATAATTTTTTTACAGTATTGTTTATCTTGCGTTTATTTTTTATTTATTTATTTATTTTTTTTTTTAGTATTAACAAATTGGCATAATCATCTTGCTTTTATACTAATACAGTAAACTCTGTCTAAGGTGGAATCGGTCGGGACTGTGAACATTTTCCTTGGTAGACAATATTCCGGCTTATGCAAAAGAGCCCCCCCCCCACCCCCCCACCCCCAAAAAAGTGCAAATCTTATATTTTTTTTACGTTCGTAACTTTTAGTAATATTTTTTTTATGAAATTTTTAATGAAATTAGATTGTTATTAAATTTATGTTTTTAATAATTTCGAAACACATTATTTGAACACGAAAATAAATATTGCCAATACGAAATTGCTCTTATTCTGAAATTTAATGAAAATCATTTAATTTAATCAATACAATTATATACTTTATATTTCACATGGTAATTTAAAAAAATCAAAAAATAATCCTTTATCGATGTTTGTTTTTTCTTTCGGTTTACCATGCATCCTGCACTAACGCGTAAGTTTGTTACTATCAGTATTATTTTTTTTTTATTTCTCTGAACAAGAAAAATCATTTCGAGGTATTTAATTCTTCTCAAGAAATCCTGTTTGAATTGCACCGCTGTCTTCAACGGTTTCAGAAGCGTGGTCACCCTCATTTGCTTTCCTAAGACCAGTTAGTCTTTTCATGCGGCATTTCTGAGCAAAGTCTGGCAATCCATTTAATAGCATCGAAAACACTGATGATTTTTGTCAGGTCATTGGCTGAAGAACAATCATCAAAAGACGCAATATTCGACCGCAACAGATATCTTTCGTAGTAGGTTTCAGCATTTTAATAACTCATTGATCCATTGGTTGTGTCACTGTAGTAGTATCTGCCGGAAGAAATTGTAAATTTATATTCAACAGTTAGACGTCGGCATGACAAGGAGCATTATCGAGGAACAAATTTTATTTTTTTAGTTTCTTCAATCATTCGTTTATTGAACATTTTTAGCCATCCCTCCACTAAAATAATGGACAACCAGTATTTTGTCCAAGATCTCCAAGTCACAGGAAGCTTAACAATAGTTACATTGTTGAAAAATAATGTCGTTTTATATTTCCCAATCACTAACATTTTTTATAAACTGTCCTACAAATTCGCAAAAATCAAAAAAGTGACACTCTCGTTGGAGGTTTTACCTCAGCGGCATTAGGTTTATCTTTTTACAAGAGACTTATTTGTCAAACTCGATAAAATAGTACAGTCTCATCGCAATGATATATGTCCTTCTCTTGTTACAGTAGATGAAAGTTTCCTTTCCATTCCAGAATTTCATGGTGTGGGACATCTTTCGGTTGTCAGCAAGCATGCTTAATGGCAATGTTATGTAGATTATGGAAACTCATTAATCGTCCACTGGAAGTTTTAAAATCCATTTTACCTATTTTTCGCAATATAATCCAGATGTGAGCAAAATTTTTACTTTAGCAATCAAAAAACATTCAAAAGTTAATGCTTTAATGTCTTCATCTTTCACAGCACGTTTCCTCTTTCTGTTGAATGTTTTCAACTCTTTCTTTTTAAGCATCATAAATTTCAGTTTTACCATAATTAAATCTAATACAAAGATCTCCTAAATAATAATTATTTTCTTTTAATTTGGTAACTTCGACTTTATCCTGCAGCGATGGAGTATTGAGTTTAGATTTTGAAGCCACTTTTACGATGCACTTACTAAAATCCTTAGACAAGATTAAACGACGAAGAATTAACACTCGTGCAATGATCGAGTTTTTAAACACGCGATTTATTGGAACGAAGAACACGTCAATCGAATAGCGTTTTATGTTTTCGATAAAAAGCGTGCATCTTGAGTTGTAATAAACTGCTCGACGATGACGATCTTCCGTTGATTGTCGTGACGCGAAAATCGGTTGAAAACTAAAATTCTGAAAGAAGTCTTTACAGATAAATGAGAAACGCTATTCAATTTCTTAGT
Source organism: Maratus speciosus (assembly GCA_963932465.1). NCBI lineage: Eukaryota > Metazoa > Arthropoda > Arachnida > Araneae > Salticidae > Maratus > Maratus speciosus. The sequence goes on from OZ010786.1 coordinate 267,445,166, forward strand.
ACTACTGTAATACCTGCAAATTTGAAGTTTAAACTCACTCACACACACACAGAGAGAGACAAAATAACTTCGGGAATGAGACAGTAAGCTATTAATTTGAATTTGAGTACAACTTTAAAACATAATATATTGTACTTTAGAAAATGCTTATTTTCATAAATGTGCATCCTTCTAATAATAATAATAATTTTATATGCAAATTTGTATAGGAAAAATGATTATTTCATTTTTTAAATGCAAGAATTAATTAAAATTTAAACAGTTTCTAGTTATTTAAATCAACTTTCTTAAAAACTATTACGGAATTTAATTAAAATTCTCAGCATTGAGTATATGACGTATGTATATCAGTTTTAAAGTTTCATAAACTGAATTCTTTTCATGTTTAAAATCCTTTTTCCGCCTTATGCAAAATTTTGGTTTTTGTGGGACCTTAAAAACATTTCCGTTTCCGCGTTAGACAGATTCCGGCTTATGCAACAAGAATTAATGTTATTTTCTATGGGTTCGCAGGTACTTGAAAAATTTTCCGCTGTAGACAGATTTCCGGCTTGCACAGAGTCCGCCTTAGACATAATTTACTGTATTACTAAAATCCCGTAAATACATAATCATAATTATTACTAAAATCCCATAAATACATAATCATAATTAATAAATACCATAGAAAAATAGCTCGAAACGCGAAAAATCTTTAAAAATTGCTGCACGAATTCCGAATAAAATTTATTGAAATGAGAACAAAATTTACTTTATTGTGCTCGAAGATTGCAACCGGATTCCTTTTGATAGTGTAGAAAATTCACAGAGAATCGCGATAAAACGCTAAAAATCATGAAAATCTATTTAAAAAGTTGCAGAGGACAAAGTTTAACATATTGGGTTAAAAGATTAAAAAAAGGATTTATTTTATGAATCTCGATAAAAATCGCCGCGGAACACGAAAAAACTCTAAAAGACGCATATAAAATATGCGAAAAATTCAGAAATGCCTGTACAAATTTCGAATAAACTTTAGAGCGAAGAAGATAAAATTTACAATATTGAGCTAAAAGATTAAAACTGAATTTTTTTTTACTAATGTGAAAAAATCTCCACGAAACTATATAAAAAAACACGCTAAATATTTCATAAAAAATTGCCAGAATTACAAATCTCAAAGAGAGAAAAAAAAAATACAAATCCATTGTAGGCGGAATTCTTTCAGGAACCCAAAAATCTACGCGAAATCAGAACAGTGCTAGAAATCACATTGAAAATCGCGAAAGACAAAATGTACTACACTAGGCAAACAATTTTTGAAACCGAATTTTGTTTTACTAATGAGGATAAATCGCCGCAAAACGCAAAAAAACTCAAAAAATCGCATAAAACAATTTGCAAAAAATTGAAAAGTGGCCGAACGAATTCAAAGAAACTTCCCTGAAAAGCAGAGGATAAATTTTACCCTATTGGCCTAAAAGATTAAAACAGGATTTCTTTCACGAGTCTCCGTAAAATCGACGTGAAACACGGAAAAATTAAAAAAAAAAAACACACATGATATTTGCGAAAAAAAAATCTCTGTATGGATTATGCATAAACTTTATTGAAAAGAGGACAAAATTTACAACATTGTTCAAAATGGTTAAAACCAGATTCTTTTTACTACTGTTAAAAAAATCTTCGGAAAACAAAGAAAAAACTCGTATAAAAATAGCTAACAATTTAAAAATCGCAGAGGACAAAGTTTACTATCTTGAACTAAAATATTGTTAACCTATTTCTTTCATGATTGTCGAAAAATCGACGCGGAATGTGAAAAGACGGTAAAATCGCGAAAGACAAACTCTATACATATAAATAAAGTAGTAACATCTGCGTGTTTGTTGAATTTCTTTTACTAATGAGGAAAAATTACCGCAAAACGCTAAAAAACTCAAAAAATTGCATAAATAATTTATAAAAAATTCAAAAATCGCTGAACAAATTACGAACAAACTTTATTCAAAAGCAGATGACAAATATTTTACTCTTGCCTAAAAGATTAAAAAAAGGATTTCTTTAATAAATCTCGCTAAAATGGCCTCGGAACATGAAAAAAGTCTAAAAAACGCATATAACATTTGCGAAAAATAAAAAATTCTCTATATGGATTCCGATTAACTTTATCGAAAAGAAGACAAAATTTACAATATTGTTCTAAATGGTTAAAACCAGATTCTTTTTACTATTCTTAAAAAATCTCCGCAAAACAAACAAAAAAGACTCGCATAAAAATAGCTAATAATTTAAAAATCGCAGAGGACAAAATTTACTACCGTGGACTAAAATATTGTTAACCTATTTTTATCACGATTGTCGAAAATCGACGAGGTAAAATCGCGACGGTAAAAAATGACAGTAAAATCTCGAAAGACAAAGTCTAAAGAAGTAACATTTGTGTGTTTATTGGTTTGTAGGGAGTAATCTATGGAACTACTGAACCAATTTCAAAAGTGGTGGTGAAAAATTGATAGTGACAGTTCCTACTCCAACATAGCCATATTTTATGTCTGTGCCACAACCCACAGTGGGATGCAGAAGCGAAAACATTCTAAAGTTGCAATTTTTGTGATAATGATGAGGCTAGAATCTTGAAATTTGACAAGGACTTATAAAATGTATACTTCTAAAAAACTTACTTATTAACTTACTATATAATTACAGTACTATAATTATATGCATATATTATAGTATACGTGTATTATATTAGTACATACATTATATTAGTAAGTATTTTATATACTAAGTTCTTTATCATGTAAAAAGCTTACTATATAATTATATTATTTTTATTAAAACGTACTAATTACTTATAAAAAACTAAGAAAAGTTGCTAAAAAATTCGAAATTTAAAATTGTGAAAAGAGCAGAAAGCGTTCTAAAAATGTGTTAAATTACGATTTATATGGAATTGGTAAGGACAGAAACATTAAATTTGACATGATTGCTACTTTTAAAACTAAGAAATAACAGTTTAAACATAATTCGTAATTAAAAAGGGTGCAGGACAAAAAAACATTCTTAATTACAATTTTGTGCTACTGAACGGACTAGAAACTTGAAATCTGGCATGTCGGTTAACGTTAAAGATACAAATTCCGCTAAGAATGGTTTATAAAGAAAATCGAATTTTTAAAGTGTGAAATGAGCAAACAATTTATAATAGAATTATTAGATTTAGAAACTTGAATTTTCACATTACTGTTAGTTTAAAGATGTAAATGTTCAGAAAGAACAGTTAAGAAAATATCAAAATTTAAAATGCGAAAATGAGAGAAAGGCGTTTTAGAAAAGTTCTAAATAATGATTTCTATGGAACTGTTCAGGGTATAGAAACTTGAAATTTGACATTGCTGCTACTTTTAAGACGCAAATAATGCACAGAGCACTTTAAAGAAAATTCAAAATTTAAAAATGGGCAGGAGAAAAAAATTCTAAATTACAATTTTGATGCTAAAAGAACTAGAAACTTGAAATTTATTATGGTGGTTACTATTACGATACAAATTTTCGCTAAGAATGTTTCCTAAACACATTTAAAATTTAAAATGGTGAAATGAGCAAAAACGTTCTAAATCCGTTCTAAATTACGATTGCTGTAGAATTGTTAAGGATAAAAACTTGAAATTTGACTTGGGTGTTACTTTATATACATGAATGGTCGCACGTAACAGTTCAAAAATAATCAAAATTTAAAAGTGTGAAATGTGCAAAAAGCGTTTTAAAAAATGTTCTAAATTACGATTTCTGTGAAATTTTTAAAGAAATGGATTGTTAATAACTTGAAATTTGACATGGTTGCTACTTTTAAAATGCAAATGCATGCACAGAGCAGCTTTTTAAAAAATAGTGCAGGAGGCTAAAAAAGAGTGCAGGAGAAAAAACATTCTAATTTTTGTGTTACTGAAAGGACTGGAAACTTGACATTTGTCATGGCAGCTCTTCTTAAGATACCAAAACTTACTAATAATAGTTTTTAGAAAATACGAAGTTAAATTGTTTTTTTAATTATTAATTCCACATCCATTTTAAATTTAGATGACATATATTCTAACTACAAATCACAAGCAGCTATGTGTTATTCCAATATAAAAGCCTTCATTATTGAAAAATTATTTTATTTATTGATTTCTAACTAAATAAAATGTATTTAAAAATAATTACTGCACTTAAAGTGTGCAGTTTATAATTAAAAATTTTCAATGTATAAAAAGATATTTTGATATGAAAACACCAATTAGTCTTATTAATGTTGAAAACGCGTCGCAATATGCATAAAACGCTAAAAAATAGCATTGAAAAATTAAAAAATACCTGTATGAATTCCGAATAAACTTTACTGAACAGAAGAAAAAAATTACTATAGTAGACAAATACAGTTGCAAACGGAATTCATTTACAAATGTCAAACAAACTGCCTCGGAACGTGAAAAAATGGTAAAAATCACATTAAAAATTGTAGAAGAAAATTATGAACCAAGACATTGTAACCGAAATTCTTATACAAATATAAAAAATTTGGCATAGAATGAGAAAAATCGCAATCATAATTTCAATACAAATAGCTGAAAATTTAAAAATCCACATGTACAAAATTTACTACATTAGGTTAAAAGTTTGAATTATTAAAGGTGCACATATATTAAGACAGACAATAAATACAATTAAATACAATAAACCGAACTGGAGTGAAAAATTAGCCGGGGACATGGCTCGAACCTAGGTCGACAGCGTAACGTGCTGTTGCTCTACCGTTAAGCTACCCTGGCCGATATCCTAGCCTGGAAATTTCTCACTAATAAACCAAGTTGGGAAACGTCATCGTCCATCTATCCAATAGCACTGAATGAGGTGACAACGATGTGATGTAGTAATCACATTTATTTTTTTAATTGTAATGCAGCATTCTTATCTCACGTTTTAAATGATTTATTTTCGACTCAACATCGTTCAAATCTTTTTTTTCTTTCTTTTTTTCCTAAAGTAGCAGACAAGTTTTATTTCAGCTTTTCCCCTCTCTTCTGATCTATTTTTAGACCAGCGCATCATGATGACGTCGCCCACGTCACATTAAGGGTGTGTCTTCACTCCGCGAATTAAATGCACGTTCTCTTGAAAGAAAGTTTCTCCTTTGTTTTGGCAATTTTCATATGCGCTGCTCATAATACGTAATTTTAATTTAACTAATAGATTTAAATCAATTGTGGATGCACTTTTGTAAACCCTGTTTACATGGTATATATACCAAGTGCAACTAGTTTTTAACAGAGATTTTAACGAAAGTTTGATATTGTATATTTTTGACAATGTGATTGTCCCTTTTCAAATACGGGCCTAGCGCCTATTTGAAGGAGCGAGAACAACCGTTCTACTATCACGATATTCTTCTAAGATGATAATTTAATAACTAAAAGTTTATTTTCGATCTCCGGCTTTTTATTTTACGCATCTCGATTTGGACATTTTACCATCAAGATATTCTCTAAGGAATGATTTTAACCAGCATCAGCCAGCATTCATTATTGTCATGGAATTACTTTAAGTTTTTAATAATTCTACGTGGAACGTTTCCGCCGTGTACGGTGACCTACCTCTTCCATTGCCTTCCCACCTGTCAAGTAATGGATAAATAAAGAAGATTTTCTATAACTGCTGTCTTTTCAACGTGTCTCCTCACGCATTAAGTAAGATTACTTTTATATTTATTCTTAACCACTTCTACTGAACAAAGTTATTTCATTCTCGACAGTTAATCACGTCATCGGCAGCTTTACGATCTATGGCACTCAAAATTGTTTTATTTTAGAAAACGGCACTTAATTCTCATTTTTAGCCACAATACTTCTCTTTTTATTTATGCCACAAACGATGAATAACTTTCTTTTTTCATCGATCCGCAATATATATTAAATCACATAAATTAACGTCTGAATTCCATTTTTTTATTATTAAAGATACACATATATTAAGACAGACAATAAATACAATTAAATACAATAAACCCAACTGGAGTGAAAAATCAGCCAGTGCCAGGACTCGAACCTGGGTCGACAGCGTAACGTGTTGTTGCTCTACCGTTAAGCTACCCTGGCCGATGTCCTAGCATGGAAATTTCTCACTAATAAACCAAGTTGGGGAGTAGATAGACGATGACGTTCCCCAACTTGGTTTATTAGTGAGATATTTCCAGGCTAGGACATCGGCCAGGGTAGCTTAATGGTAGAGCAACAGGTAACCAATTTCAATAGGTAAACCAATTTCATGAAATTTCTTCATTTTCATTAGAACTCGATCTGTTGAGCAATTACCGCCTTCCAACATTCCGTTGGAAATTTCTAAAGAAGATATGAATTTAAAGTCATAAACTAATATAATCTATATATCAACGGGTATTACAATGGATAAGACATTTTAAAGAAATTTACGGCACTTTTACAATGAAAATCGATCACTGCCAATCATCATCTCACCAGGAAATGATTTGTGGCCTAGAAAATCCCGATGAATCTTTACTACTAGAAAAATATATTCCGCGCTTAACAGGATAAATTCCATACTTAAGTCGGTCGAAAAATTATATAACACTTCGAATAACAGTAAAATGTTAATATAAAATTTTGTATTATTAACTTATAGATCTCATTATTCTATTTATAATTTGTAAATTTGAAATTCGGGTGTCATTATTAAATTTTTAATTTAGCTTAGATGATCTCGATTTATCCCAAAATTCTACGTGTTGGAAAAATTTTAGTATTTTTCTCAAACTCAACATAAAATATGCATACAAAACATCGTTCATTATGGAAACAAAATCATTTCATCAAAGAGAATTTCATCCTTTCATCATTAAGCAAAAGAAGATTAAGTCAGTAAATTTAGTAGGATTTAAAAAATGTTTGAAATAGTATTAATATTTTACACAAGGTCCGTTTGATTCTTATATAAGAATAAATTTCAAAATTCTATTTGAATACTTACTTCGTCGTTAGAATGCCCATAATACGGCTGTTTTGCGTATGTGAATATTTCCCACAATACGACTCCATATGCCCATACGTCAGACTCGAGTGAAAACTTCCCATATGTAATGCTCTCTGGTGCCATCCATCTAATAGGTAACATCCGGGATCCACCGACCTGAAACGATATTATGTCTTAATGTCTGATTATTTTTGAAAAAAAAAATAACATCTAAAAAATAATAATGGAAGTTTTATTTTATATTCATTTAATTTGCAGATATTTGCCAACATTTTCAAATTGATACTGACATGGCATTGAAGTTATCACGAAAGAAAAAACGAAAACTGTGTAGCACAAAATTCCTATTATCCAAACTGGAGTATTCGGCTGAAGTAATCGCCAAGTATCCGGATTGATATAACAAAATAAAAACTTCATTTAAGAAAAAAAACTTTTATAGAAATTAATATTATCTGTACTACTCGTACAAAAAAAGTGAAATTTCTTAGAAATTTCCTTTTAAATCAACTTGAAATTTTATCTTTAATTGGAATTTTTGAAGTCTATATTTCGATAACTCTGAGTAGGTATTTACTGTTTGCGGGAAAACAATTAACCCTTTTGGACATGCTGAATTAACACAATTAAATATATGTATGCACTACACATATTGTTGTTTTATTGTTTGTAGTAAAGTGATCTTGTATCGAAATGTATTAGGTTTCGTGAGAAATACTACATACTGCAGTCGTTACCATGATGCGACTTTTAAAAATTTTTTCATAACTTTTCATTATATGACCCCAGGAACCCTAAAGCACCCCCACCTAAAAAGTTTATATATATATATATATATATATTTAATACATATATATAAGTATGTGTGTATGTACTGAATTTTGTCTGCACGATAAAAGTCCCAATTATGCACGGATCGTTTTCAAACTCGCCAAACACATTGAGATAGCTAATATTTCGGCGGTGATTCCAAACGAGAAAAATCGGCCTAAGGCAGTAGAAATGGGGGGAGAGTGAAATTCTGAATACCACCTTAACATGATTCTGATAAAACCTGCTCTTACAGAAAAATGAAAGAAAATTAATTTTTTTTTATACCAGTTGCCAACAATAAAAAAAACAACATAATAAAATTCTTACATCACAATTACTTTTCTATTGCAAGATTTCCACGTGAAAAATCGATATATATATTACGCTATAGTATCTACCTATCTACATACATAGAAGGGGGGTTACCGTAGGCAGGAATCTGTTCCGACGCCAAATACCGCCAATTTTGTCGCCAACTCGGCGATATATCGGCAAATTTGGTGACCAAAAGTAGTTGCCAAAAGTGACGCCAACTTGTCGATATCTCCAATATTTCGCCAAATTCCTATAGACTTCCATTGTAAATCAATAGGGTTTACTTGCTTACAGAAAATCAACAAATTGTGAAATTTTAATGCAACAAAAACTATATTGGTACTACTTGGTATCCCGTCGATCAAAAATCTTTCGCCAAACTATAAGATTAAATGCCAATAATGGTTGATCGTAAGGGCACATTCACTTGATCTTTAAGCAAATTACACGTGTTTACGTCTTCAAGTGATTTTTATTTTTACGTTTTATTTGTATTTTTATTAATTTTATACTAATTTATTTGTTCTTTCGTTATTTAAAATAAAAATTTAACTTTTAACTTCGTAATCTACCTGCACCTGTGGGCCGAGAAGGCAGGGATTTTTTTTTTTTAATACATCGGGTTTAACTTTTTGTAGACAAGAAATTTTTAGGAAAAATTGTATTTTTCAACATAAACTTTATCATGGTTGCTCCAATGAATCGGATTTTTGCATATCCTATATCATCAAAATATAATTCGTTGAATAAAAATACTATGGATGTTAGTATGTATGTTGTGCGCATATGCTGCTCCTTTTTTTTCTTTTCGTTAGAGCAGAGACTTTACGTTAGTGTGGAAGCTGCGATCAAATATTGACAAATGTTGACAAATGTTCACAAAAGTTGACAATTATGTAATCAAAAGTTGACAACGGTTAATTTTAAGTGACTTTAAATTCCACAATAAATATGATTTTTATCCAATATAATATTCAATCAATTGTAGATTACGCAATTTTGGGATCTAGTCTCAAAGCTTCAGTGCTAGAAAGCCGTCTCTTACGTCTACATTCTGGAATTTCATTTACAGTAGAGCCTCTTTTATTCGAAACTCTTTTAACCGAAACTCTCGGTTAACCGAAATCCATTTTTTAGGCTTTTTTTCTTTTACTATTACATTTCTCGTGTGAGAAATCCATTTTTAAGCTTTTTTTTTTCACCATCTCATTCCTTGGATACAAAATTCATTTTTAATGCTGCATTTAAAATAAAGATGGTAATACTTCAGCGATTCCGTGAGTTAAGCTTTGTTAATCATGGAAAAAATGCACATTTGAAGTCCTCTTGTTCGGCATTTTTTTGTTATATGAATGCTATGTTTACATTAATAGTAAAATACACTTAAGAAATTGTAATAAGTGAATAACCTTCAAAAGAATTCACATACTATTAAAAAAACTGCAAAGCAAAGGGAATCGAAACTGCCACAAACAAAACTTTGTTTCAAATCCTTGTGAAGTATGTAAAAATTATTTAATTTCAAAATTAAATTTCAGGTAATTTATTCTTTTCTATTTTGTTATTACTTTATTTTTATTAAGCAGTTGTTACCAAAGAAGAAATCGCGCATGTATTTGTCCATCTTCTTAAAATTGAAGAATTCTCGATTATTCGAAAATTTCGATTTTCCGAAAGATGCTCGGCCCCAATTACTTCGGATAATCGAGGTTCTACTGTATATGCTTTTTCCAATTGGAAACATGAAAATTAAATGAACTACAAGTATATTTGTTTCTAATATTTTATATCTTATATTATTTGAACAAAGTAATCAATAATTTTAAATACGTATAATAATTTTTGTAAGTTTTAGGTAGTTTTTGAGAGTCATGTGAATTGTTAATTTGAGCACAGCGAAAAAGGTAAAAAAAAAGACTTTCGGGTGATTTTCTATGCATTTCTGCGTTTATGGCTGGAACGTGATTTCTATTCAAAACATCTGGAGCTACTCCATTCAAATTTTCTGAAGGTTATATAATGCCGTACACTCAAATAAAATTCTGATACATTAAAATCAACTGGATTCAAATCAAGATCCTTACGATTTGAAGCTTTGGACATTTCTTTTCTGCTTGATTGCATGGAAGTAAGATCTATCATTTATCCTCCATCACAATTCTTTAGTGATTTGGTGATCTTAACTATATAAACTGTTCGTGAAGTTGTTTGAAGAGAAATGTAATACAATGCCCGTTGGTCAAAGTGTACGAAAATCTATATCGTTTTTGTCACTGTGGTAAGTAACATACCTTTTATTTAACACAATAAAGCCGCTTGGCAAAAAACTTCGAACAAAACTTTTAAATTTTAATACCAGTATTTTAATTTAGATATTTTCGCATTATCTAATCTTAAATTTTGAGCGATTAAATAATTCAAAATTACAATGTGCAAAAAACTGGTGTCGAAGAATCAAAAGAAAAGTGTAAAAGAGGCTCATCGTTAACAGGTTAAGCTTATTCAAAAACACCGTTTAGACGTTATCGTATTCAATGACTCGTGTATGTGTGTGTACATATACCATAAAAAAAAATCAGTAACAGTTTCTCACACCCAGAGAAAGTAAGGAAACGCAAACATACATACAAAATCTTTGTAAAAATGACAAAAGCGGATTCAGAAGTTTTCGAAAACGTAAAGCTATAACAAATCATATATACCAGCATTTCCTAATCGATTTTTTATCATAATAACGTGTTAAGAAAGTAAATTATGTGTTCAGAAAGATAAAAATACCTTATATTTCAGCTATGACCGCTAATTTCTTTGAAGTCAATAAGAGTAACATGAGTATTATTTATTGATTTTTCAATTGATGTTCCAATAAAAAGAAAAAGAAAAACATATAAAGGATCATTATTTGAAATGTTCGGAATTACATAACACATTCAAGAAAGATTTTTAAACTTTCAAAAATGAATGTCATTATCTCCATGGATCTCTGATTTCCAATCTATATGAAATTTATATTCTACTCATACTTTCAAAAAATATTCTTTCGAAACTCTCATATAACATATCATGCTACCACTTTAGCAACTATCAGCATATTTCATTTCAAATAGCATCAGGATATGTAAATCTACATTTTTAGCTTAAAGTGGTCACGATTTTAAGTTATTTTTTCGAAAAGACTCATATTTTTCTTGAATATACGGATTTCTCTCTGACACAAAATAAATGAATAAATGAAATCGTAATTATTAAAACCTTTTTCTTCTTCGAAAGGAGGGCATATTTTCTGCAGCAATTTCAAATAAAAACTAATATATGAATTGCATAATAAATGAAATATTATTAATTTATATTCGATAAACAATAGTTAAAATTCTTTATTTACTTTAAATATGTGTAAAATACTAGAGATACTATTGCAAAATTTAAATATTAATCTGTCTTTTTTTATATTTTGTAGCTCCTAAAAGTTCTTTATTCAGTCACTTTTATACACATAAAAATAGAACACATAACATGAGATTTACTGGAAGAGGGGTCATTCCATGTCAATTCAACCAAATTTTTTAAGGTTTGTAACCCGAGCCCCAGGGATTTGGATGAAACTCGGTTTATATACTAATTCTATCATGATATGAATACATCAGAAATTTTTCCTTCCTAGACCTCATAGGTTGTGAGATATGGGGGGTCCAATTTTTGGATTTTTCTCAAATCGCACATTTCTGAGTCTGTATTTTTAGACTGCAGTTCCATTTTTAAAAAATTGTTTCTCTGGATCTAAAATGCGAATCATCTTAAAAATACCACCGTAAGTAGATAAAAAGATGCAGATTTTATTAACAAAATATTTAAAAAATTAAGTTTAAATATGTAGGGTCAAAAACTTAAACCAAAGTTGAAAGTTATGTTTATTTTTCCAAATTTTTGTGACTTTACGAAAAAGGCTCTACACAAAAAGGCAAATAAAATTTCCAATTTCTCTTTGTTTTAAATAAAAGTTAACTTTTTGGGCTTTCTATTTATGAAATAAAAATTATGTCTTTCGAATGGCTTATGCAAAAATTTTGACTTATTTTGGGATGCTGTATCTATCAAGAGACAGAAAACTTTAACTTTGCTTACGATACCTAAATAATTGCTGCACATTTTAAATTTAAATTTATTAATCAATTTGATTTATTTTCTAAAATGAAACCTTAAAATCAGACTGATTTATTTATTTTTATAACAGTAGAAAATTTGTATAATATTGGTACTTATCACACGTTATCTGAAATTGTGTTGTTCTCAAACTTATCGCATATGTTTGTCACATAAATGCACATCTATCATTGGATTCAGTGATATAGTATTTCTATATATACTTTCACAATGGTAGTATGTAAATAATATGTACAATATTTAATGAAGGGGGGTGGGGGGGGGGTGGATATTGAAATCATTGATTTTTTTCTCATTTTACTGAGAAAATACAAAAGCAAAAACTTTACTTTGCAAATAAAATAAAAGAAGCAGTTATATTAAATAAATTCAACAAGTCATAAGAACCACAGAAATTATTTAGGTACCACAGTTTAAATTAGACATATTAGAGATTTTTTTTTTTTCTTGAATGGTGCAGTTTCCTAAAACAGGGCAAAATTTTACATAAGCTAGGAGAAAGACTTCATTTTTATTAAAATTGAAATAATCATGAATTAAATCTAATACATTAATTAAAATTGCTTATAAATATTTTAAAAATTTAGATTGTTGTAAATTTCCAATTTCTTTTCGTTTTAAATAACAATTTACACTTTGGGCTTTCTAGTTATGAAATAAAAATGATGTCTTTCTCATGACATGCAAATTTTGCTCTGTTTTGAGAAACTGCACCAATAAAGAAAAAAAAATCTGCCTAATTTTAGCTGTGGTTCCTAAATAACTATTGTGATTTCCATGACTTGTTGAATATATTATTCAATGTTTCTTTCTTCCTTTATTTTGCAAAGTAAAGTTTTTGCTTTGCTTTTTTTTTCTTCTGAGTAAAAAGGGGAGAAAAGTCTGTGACTGCAGTCTATCCTCCCTCCATTAAATTTTGTGCATAATCCTAATGTTTTAATTATTTATTCATTCATATATTTTCTTTTATTACAAGTATTTTTTTTAATTTAAACAATCCTTAATTTTCTTTTTACTATATAACTGTAAACAAAAAATCTTTTGTGGTATAGAATAAGAAAATGCAATAATGACTTTTTACCAATCATATTTTCAATACGTTTTTTTTCTGTGTGTGTATGTGTGTTTGAATTAAAATACTTTATTTGTATTTAACTTCTTTTTTTTAAAACTTTCTATCTTATTATCTTGGATAATTTTAATCATTTTAAATATGTTTTTTATAGTTTAAATACCTTATATTTAACAAAGCCTAGTTCATTTCTACAGGATGAAACATATTTCTACATCTGCCTTGTATAAACAAATTCTGACAAAGGCAGGATAATTTTTTTTTAATAAAGGCAGGTGTTTTCGAATCTCTTAATCAAATTATTATTAGTCTGCTGTTTCTCATAGTAGAAGGGTGATCTATTTTCCCTTGTGCTGCAAAAGAAAATAATAGATGAATTTGAAGTAACTAATTATGCTGCAAGACCGTCATGACAACTTCTGAGAAACGATGAAAAGTTTTATAATTGTAATGAATATTGAAGAATCATGGCTGTTAAGAAAATGTAGTTAGCATTGCTAAGAATGTATTATGCACAAAAGCGATTGATATTATGTATATCTACATGAGTTGTATTCTCTTTTTAAACAGGAATTTCCAAAAAAATGGAGGATTATAATTCTAGGTATTCAATCCAGTATTAGCAGCACTGTTCCTTTAAATAAATTTGTGACAAGCTAAGTAAAATATTTGGAAAATGTTATTCCACACTTTTATAATGAAATTTAATATCTTAAAAGATACTAAACCAAACTTTGACCCTCAAAAAGCTATAGTTTTGTTGGATTTCAGCAAAAATTTTACTTTTTTTATTCAAGGTAAGGTTTAAAGTTACCATTGGACCAAAGAAGCCGCACTCTTGATCCAACTGTTATGTACACTCAATCTCTCAATATTAGATTATCAGCAAGCAATATACACATTTTATCTTATGATATGCAACATGATGTCACTCTTGTATGTTTAACACAGAAGGAAGTGATAGCAATTGTAAAATAGATATTCCCTGATGTAAAGAAAGCCTTTGACTTTAGTGATGGGTGCTCTGGCAATATAAAAATAACAAATTTTCATAAACCTTTACCAAAATGAAAAGAATTTCCCCTTAAGATATTTAAAATTTTTTTATGGAGGAGGAGGAAGGAGGGGGGGATAGCCACCAATTTTGAAATACAAAGACATTTTAGATTCTAAATCACAAAGATCTTCCTAATATACCGATATCTTGTTAGGTTATTAAGTTTGGAGTTGCAGTAAGATAGGAAAATTGAAATATATATTAGAAGGTTCTCAAAGTTTCTTATGCATAATAAATATAAATTTTAAATTGCACAAAGAAAGAATGTTGAAAAATAAGTCTAAGTGATACTGCAAAGTACGTCATTTATTTCTATATTTATATTTAGCTCAATTATATTTTTGAATTTCAATCTTTTAAATATAATGTTTAATCTGATTTTTTAGCTTTAAAAATTTGCATATAATTTAACAAATTCTTGATTTGTTACATAAAAAAATTACAACGATCTAAATTTTTAAAATATTTATAAGCAATTTTAATTAATGTATTACATTTAATTAATGATTATTTCAATTTTAATAAAAACGAAATCTTTCTCCTAGCTTATGTAAAATTTTGCCCTGTTTTAGGAAATTGCACCATTAAAGAAAAAAAAAATCTCTAATATGTCTAATTTAAACTGTGGTACCTAAATAATTACTGTGGTACTTATGACTTGATGAATTTATTTAATATAAGTGCTTCTTTTATTTTATTTAAAAAGTAAAGTTTTTGCTTTTGCTTTTTCTGAGTAAATTGAGAAAAAAATCAATGATTTCAATATCCACCCCCTTCATTAAATATTGTGCATATTCCTTAGATACTACCATTGTGAAAGTATATATAGAAATACTATACCACTGAATCCAATGGTAGATGTACATTTATGTGAAAAACATATGCGATAAGATTGAGAACAACACAATTTCAGATAACGTGTGATAAGTACCAATATTATACAAATTTTCTACTGTTATAAAAATAAATAAATCAGTCTGATTTTAAGGTTTCATTTTAGAAAATAAATCAAATTGATTAATAAATTTAAATTTAAAATGTGCAGCAATTATTTAGGTATCGTAAGCAAAGTTAAAGTTTTCTGTCTCTTGATAGATACAGCATCCCAAAATAAGTCAAAATTTTTGCATAAGCCATTCGAAAGACATAATTTTTATTTCATAAATAGAAAGCCCAAAAAGTTAACTTTTATTTAAAACAAAGAGAAATTGGAAATTTTATTTGCCTTTTTGTGTAGAGCCTTTTTCGTAAAGTCACAAAAATTTGGAAAAATAAACATAACTTTCAACTTTGGTTTAAGTTTTTGACCCTACATATTTAAACTTAATTTTTTAAATATTTTGTTAATAAAATCTGCAACTTTTTATGTACTTACGGTGGTATTTTTAAGATGATTCGCATTTTAGATCCAGAGAAACAATTTTTTGAAAATGGAACTGCAGTCTAAAAATACAGACTCAGAAATGTGCGATTTGAGAAAAATCCAAAAATTGGACCCCCCATATCTCACAAACTATGAGGTCTAGGAAGGAAAATTTCTGATGTATTCATATCATTATAGAATTAGTATATACACCGAGTTTCATCCAAATCCCTGGGGGTCGGGTTACAAGGTCTGGTTGAATTGACATGGAATGACTCAGAGATATTTGTGTTTATTTTTTAATAGGCGGAGTTTTCTTTAAGCAAATTTAATTAATAAATAATATCGCTATAACTAAAACATTTTCTGATATAAAACGAGGACGTATTTTTTGTTGGAATTAATTAAATAAACTATTAATTAATTAAACTATTTAAAACTAATCAATGAATTTCACAGTAAACGTAAGTCATTTATATTCAACCAGAAATATTAAAATTTGTTAATTTGATATTTTTTTCTTTTAATATATATCTGTAACATACTGACGAAATTCTTGCAAAGTTTTAATAATAAAATTGCATAACCTTCAGAGCTGCCACAGGCGACTATTTTTTAATTCTATCTAGCACTATTTTTTTAAGTAAAAATTTTTCACATATACTTCCACAACATCTGCAAGAGATTGAAAGGATATCAATTGAGATGCAAAATTTATTTTCTTAAAATAGTGGTGCAAATAGAATATAAAAATTGTTGCCCATGATAGCCCTGTATCTTGTAACTAACTATAGATCTTTGTTTACTCATTTTTAAGTAGATAGTAAAAGAGTATTTTTATATGATAGTAGACTGCAGCTAATTTGAAATAACGTAAGAATACTAATTTGAAGAATAAAGCTGAGTTGCACTGAATTGCAGTGTATTATAAACTGTGAAAATTTTTAAAGCTGTATAAACCTACACCACCTGGGTATTTTGGAGAGAATGACAAGATGAGGTCTGTCAGTAACAGCACTCAGCAAAAAAGTTATAAGATGACAAGAATACGAAAGAGACATAGATTAAATAAAGACAGTACAGCAATAGCCAGATTAAACAATAAACCATTAATACAGATAAGTTTGAACTATAAAGAGCTGTAGAATGCTATAGAGATACTAGCAAATTATAACAATTTGAATTACGCATTAATACGGGAAGCCATTGAGATTAGTACAGCGATTTGCAATGATATGTTTCAGATCACAATAGTAGGAGACCTGTTGAACATTTTTAAGTAGGTATTTGAGGCACCCTGAAAATTTATGCAACACTTCTTTTGTAATGCCTGAATACAAAATGGAATGTCTGGCTGAAGGATCGTGGCCCAAAAACTGTGCCAGACACGTGTCAAGTGCCATTTTTTGACTACCCAAAAAAGGTATTTGAGGCATGATGAGATTGAGACAGAATAATATTAATGCTTAGAAAAAAATATTTTGAAAATGACAGACACTTTAGTCGGCCCAAAAACTGTGCCAGACGCGTGTCAAGTGCCATTATTCTGTCTGAATCTCAGCGTGCCTCAAATACCTTTTTTGGGTAGTCAAAAAATGGCACTTGACACGTATCTGGCACAGTTTTTGGGCCGACTAAAGTGTCTGTCATTTTCAAAATATTTTTTTCTAAGCATAAATATTATTCTGTCTCAATCTCAGTGTGCCTCAAATACCTTTTTGGGGTAGTCAAAAAATGGCACTTTGACACGTGTCTGGCGCAGTTTTTGGGCCGACTAAAGTGTCTGTCATATTCAAAATATTTTTTGCTAAGCATAAATATTATTCTGTCTCAATCTCAGCGTGCCTCAAATACCTTTTTTGGGCAATCAAAAAATGGCACTTGACAGGTGTCTGGCACACGTTTTGGGCCACGATCCTTCAGCCAGACATTCGATTTTGTATTCAGGCATTACAAAAGAAGTGTTGCACAAATTTTCAGAGTGCCTCAAATACCTTCCCTAAAATGTTTAACAGCTCTTGGACTGCAATCAATAACAGATGGCGCAACCTTTTGAATTTGAAAATGACCGGGAAAAGGCACCAAAATCAGAGGCAATGAAGTCAACGTCAGTAAACTGAAGATGTCTCAGATAGAAAGGTGAAAATATTTTTTAACATTTCTACGAACATTACTACGAAAGACTGTTTCTAAAGACTGACTTCTCCATTCCGAAAGAAGGTTGAGTACTTTTAAAAGATATCTACAGGATTTAAGTGTGCAAAAAAATGTTTTAATATCTATAAAAGGTAAACTTAAAGTAAAACTATGTGACTGAATATGCCATTATTGTAGCTAAAGCTATTAACCTGCAGTTAAATATTATAATTTGAAAAATACCTAAAAAATATTTGAATCCCTTGAAAAATTCCGAGAAATCACCAAGTTGAGCAAAATCGCTTACAGATTTCTTTTTCTTTTTTCTGCATTGAAAATGGACTTTTATTCCAGTTCAAGAAATGTAGACAATTGTACATTATGCATAAATACATGAAAAGCAAAGCTTTACTAAGTTTTATTTTTGTGGCTTTTTGCTCCCGTTGAAATTCAATACAAGCAGAGTGTTTCGAGTGCAGGATTGAGCAACAGAGAGGTTAAGCGAAAATATTCTACTTTAGTTTACTTAAAAGTCTTAATATAAACTAGGAAGAATTTTTGTTTTAAATTTCCAATACGAACTGTAAATTTGAAAATTTGACATTATTTTCTTTTTCAGCATTTTTATAATTATAACATTATTTCAATGCTATAGTATTTACGTAATTGCCAACTGCTACGGTTTTTATTGGGTGCCACTATTTCTTTAAAATATTCTTCACATTATTTAATCGCTCAATTCATAGAAAAAGGAAGATTCCTTTTTGGAATTACGGGTGCCGAAAAATTGTAGCATTTGGCAGTTATGCAGTTCGGTCAGTTCCTGAATTGCACTATCAGTTCGCATTTTGGAGAGCGTTGCGGCCAAAATACGATTTACTCTAAAGATACAGTGAATTTTCTATAATGGCCAGCCATTTCCTGAAGTAGCTGGAAATCTCTCGAAAAAATTCAATTTGCTGATGCAAGGATGGGACTTTTTCATCGTGAGTATTGTATTTGCTCTATTTTGATAATAACATGTTTAAAAATATATTATATAACTCTTTTATCGTTGTTTTATTGTTCCTGAAGAAAGGCAAATAAAATGAATGAACACTTATTGTTTTTATTTATCTTCTTAAAAATAATCGCTTACTCCAAGAACATCATGTAACGTATACAATTTTTTATATGGCATTGTCTGAACTATATAAAACTAGCTTCAAAACCGTGACATTCACGTAGTATTAAAAAAAAATAAATGCATTAATTAAGCAAAACATTTTAATCCAGATAATTAAAAACGTACATAATTAACCGTCTCTTTATCATATTTTATATAAGGCAATACGGAATTTCTTATTTGTAAGGGTTTTAATATAAGCCAACCATAAAGAAGTGAAATTTTTTTGCCAAAAATTATGAACGAATGAGATTACAACCAATGAAAAAAAGAAGGACAAGTAAAATTGTGGAAGTTGAGGAATCTTTCTATATAAAACGAAAAAAACAACGCTGGGAGTTCTCAACAATGCATTTTAGGTGATATTTGGTGCGAAATTTGTACATTGTATTCATTGTATTCTATAAAACTTTACGAAAATCTATTATAACAAAAATATTTTCATAAGCTATTTTTAAAAGTGACAAAATATTTTTACAATTTTAAACCTAAAAGAAATGTGGATTTAAAATCCGGTTAGCAAACTCCGATTTACAACCGTGTCTCCAATATACTTCGAGCTCCCGAGCCTTAATTTTTATAACGGCCGAAGGATGTTAATTTAACGCAACCATATTAAACTTTTATGTTTTTTGAACGAAAATGCAAATTTCTTTTAAAAAATTGTTTTTTATTCAAATTTCCTGTATTCAACGGCTGTAACAATTAACACTCGCAAAAGAATGTTTTATTCAGGTAATCTAATTATTTTTTAGTTTTTAAGAATGAAAATAATTATTCCCTGGTAATCATTACGTCATTTTCGACATTGGTAATTTTACAATGCAAATTATTGACATTTGCTATCCATTTGCTTTTCAAAAGTTTTACAGTTGAATTTTTTAATTTTAAATTAAAAATGAAATCTTTATGTTAACCGAACGCAAACGATAAACCATAAAGCATTGATAACAATTTTCTTTAAATAATAATAATTACTACCATAAAGCAATCTCATTTTATTTCAACATCAAACGTTACCGTTTTATTTTCCATATGTGACGTCACATTCGCCTCATTTTACACTTACTTAAAATTCCTGAACCTTGTATTATTAAAAATATTTGCAAATTTCCATTTTATTTCTAATATGACGTCACAATCATACATGTATTTTATTAATTCTTAATTTATTTATTTCATTTCCTTTATTCACGTGAAAATCTTTTAATGGAAAATTAATTACTCAGGAGAAATTATTGTTCCGAATTTATTTTTTTTGGAGGGGGGGGGGCGAAAAAGAAAGTTAGTTAAATTTTAATACATAATTGTTAATTTATTCAGTAAGAAAAATAATCTAGTTCTGAATTATTAAGAAAAATTCTTAAATAAAATAAATGAAGCAAGGCCTATATTCATTTATGGCTTATAATCTACTTACTATCAGGAATGACCGAGCTCGGTCAAAATTAGCTTTGTGTTTATCTCGATATAATATTCCCACTGAATCATTCTTGCTGTTTTAGATGCAATTAGCTTGACCCTGAGACATAGTGACCCAAAATGACCTACTAATCGATTTTTTTCAAACATGCGACCTAACACAATGCTTTTCTCGAGCCTGAAAACGATGGAATACAAAATTTAATAAAAATCGTTAGTCGTTTTCTAGATAAACTTGACCCTCGTTGTTTCAAAAACCCACTAACCAAAATTTATCGAACATATGAGCTATTTCAATGGTCTTTTTGTACTGTGAAACGGTATAAAAAAATTGTCAAAATTGTTTCAACCTTTCTGAGATGCCTTTAGCTTGACCCCGGCACATTATCACCAAAATGACCCACTAATAGAATTTTCTTGAGCATGCGACCCAACCCAATGGTTTTATCTTGTCCAGAAACGGTGTAGTACAAAGTTTTGTCAGAATCTTTTGAGCCGTTTTCTAGATACAGTTAGCTTGATCCTGATCCATTAGGACCCAAAATAACCCATTGATTGAATTTTCTTGAACATGCGACCCTGCCCAATGGTCTTATCATGGCCAGAAACGGTATTATACAAAATTTTGTCAAAATGTTTTGAAGCGATTTTTCAATACAATTAGCTTGACCCTGACCCATTGTAACCCAAATTGACCCACAAATCGAATTTTCTCGAACATGTGACTTAACCCAATTCTCTTCTCATGACCAGAAACGGTATAATATAAAATTTGGTCAAAATGTTTTGATCATGTTTTTAGATTCAATTAACTTGAGCCCATTGTGACTCAACATGACCCGCTAATAGAATTTTCTCGAACATGTGACTTAGCCCAATGGTCATCTCATGACCAGAAACGGCCGTATAATAAAAAATTTTGTGAAAATGTCTTGAGCCATTTTTTGGTTGTAATTAGCTTGACCCTGACCCATAATGACCCATAATGACACACTAATCGGATTTTCTCGAACAAGTGACCCATCCTAATGGTCTTTTCGTGCCCGAAAGCGATAGATTACAGAATTTTGTCAAAATCGTAGAGCCGTTATCCAGATAAACTTAGCTGGACCCCACGGTGACCCAAAAATGACCCACTAATCGAATTTTCTTGAACACGTTACCCATTCCAATGATCTTTTAGTGCCCTAAAATGGTTAGATACAAAATTTAGTTAAAATCGATTGAGCCGTTCTCTAGATATAATTAACTTGACCCTGACGCATCATGACCCAAAATGACCCACTAATCGAATTTCCTAGAGCACGAGACCCATCCCAATGGTCTTTTCGTGCCCGAAAACATTAGGGTGCAAAATCGTTAGAGCCGTTATCTAGATAAACTTACCCTTGACCCGCGGTGACACAAAAACTACCCACTAATCGAATTTCCTCGAACATGAGACTTAGCCCAATGGTCTTCTCGTAATCCTTAACTGTAGAATATAGAGTTCAGTAAAAATCGTTATAGCCGTTTTAAAATAGCTTGACCCACAGTGACCCCAAAAGATCCACTAATCGAATTTTCTCGAACACGTGACCCATCCCAATGGTCTTTTCGTGCCCGAAAATGGTTAGATACAAAATTTAGTCAAAATCGATTGAGCTGTTCTTTAGATATAATTAGCTTAACCCTGACCCATTATGACCCAAAATGACCCACTAACTTAATTTTCTCGAACACGAGACCCACTTCCAATCGTCTTTTCGTGCCCGAAAATGGTTAGATGCAAAATTTAGTCAAAATCGATTGAGCCGTTCTCTAGATATAATTAGCTTGACCCTGACCCATTATGACCCAAAATGACCCACTAATCGAATTTTTTCGAACACGAGACCCATCCCATTGGTCTTTTCGTGCCCGAAAACAGTAGGGTGGAAAATTTCGTCAAAATCGTTAGAGCCGTTATCTAGATATACTTAGCTTGACCTACGGCGACCCAAAAATGACCCACTAATCGAATTTTCTCGAACATATGACTTAGCCCAGTGGTTTATTCGTGCCCGAAAACGGTTAGATACAAAATTTAGTCAAAATCGATTGAGCCATTCTCTAGATATAATTAGCTTGACCCTGACCCATTATGACCCAAAATGACCCACTAATCGAATTTTCTCGAACTCGAGACCCATCCCAATGGCCTTTTCGTGCTCGAAAACGGTAAGGTACAAAATTTAATCAAAATCGTTAGAGCCGTTTTCAAGATAAAATTTACATACACACACACACACACAATTTTTGCTGGCATTATAGTATAAGATATGCAAAGGTAAAAAGGCATTAAATCATCCTTTTTGACGTCGACTTCATTCAAACTTTAGACACACTTTCGCATTTATCTATCTATACTTATATTGTAAAGAAGTAATTTTTGTTTGTTTGTTTGTTTATTTATTTGTAGGAGGTAATCTCTGGAACTACCGAACCGATTTTAAAGGTAATGGTATCAAAATAATTGCGTTAGTACCCATTCGAACATAGGCTATATCATATGTCCATGCCACTAACTCAAAGGGTGAAGGAGCAAAAAACTCTCTAAAAATGCGATTTCTGTGTTACTGAACGGCCTAGAGACATGAATTTTTGAATGGTAGTTACCTATTACATATAAATGATCTCTAAGAACATTTCTTAAAAATAAAGACACACAACCTTGCTTAATGGTACACAAAACACGAATTTTTATAAGGCAAAAGTTAAATTTTTCGTTTCGAGCTGTTACTACAGCCGTCTTCAGGAAAAATATGATGGTTAAATGGCTAAAAGCTCAGAGACGAAGGGTTCCTGTGCGAGAGACAATTTGTTGAACATTGACAAAAGATATGAAAAGTAATGGTATATGAAAGGCTTTCTTATGTTTAGTCAATGTTGGAAAAAATGTCTCTCGCACAGGAAGCCTTCAGCTTTTATCTTTAGTATGAGTTTTTAGCCATTTAACCATAATATTATTCCTGAAGACAACTGTAGAGACAGCTCGAAACGTAGAATTTAACTTTTAGCTTATTAAAGTTCGTGTTTTGTGTACCATTAAGCAAGGTTGTGTGTCTTTATTTATTATATTTTATGGTGCAATTGTCCAGTATGTGTTAATTTCTCAAAAAATTCGAAATTTAAAAGGGATTATTATGGGCGAAAAGCGTTCTAAAAAACGTTCTAAATTGCGATTTCTATGCAATCTCAGGAAGTATCAAACCGATTTCAAAAGTAATGGTTGGAAATTGATGGTGGTAGCCCTTACTCTAACACAGGCTCTATTTTGTGTCGGTGTCACTATCACCTTGGTGTTTCAGGGGAAAAAGCGTTCTAAATTGCGCTTTTTTTTTATACTGAAGGTCCTAGAAACATGAAATTTGGCATGATAGTAACTTATAACATATAATTGATTTCTAAAAATGTTTCCTTAAAAAATCGAAATATAAAAGGGGCAAAAATGCGCGAAAAGCGTTTTAAAAAACGTTCTAAATTGAGATTTCTACGCAATCTCAGGAAGTATCAAACCGATTTTTAAAATAATGGTTGGGAATTGATGATGACAACCCTTGCTCCAAGATAGATAGGCTATATTTTATATCGGTGTCACTACCCCAAAGGGGGTGCAAGAGCAAAAAACGTTCTAAAAATACGGTTTTTTTGTTACTGAAGGACCTAGATACATTAAATTTGCCATGGTAGTTACTAATTAGAAATAAATTATATCTAAGAACATTTCCTAAAAAATTCGAAATATGAAAGATGTGAAAATGCGCGTTCCGAAAAAGTTCTAAATTGCAATTTCTACGCAATCTTAGGAAATATCAAACTTATTTCAAAAGTAATGGTTGAAAATTGAAGGTAAAAGTACCTGCTACAACATTGGCCTTATTTTATGTTGTAATTCCACTACCACCTGCAGGAGCAAAAAATATTCTAAATTGCGTTTTTGTGATACTGAGGGATCTAACATTTTGAAATTTGGCATGGTAATCACTTAAAAGATGAAAATGCTTTCTAAGAACTGTCGGAAGAAAATTTAAAATTTAAAAATATGAAATGAGCGAAAAGCGTTCTAGAAACATTCTAAATTACGATTTTTATGCAATCTTATTAAATACCAAAGAAACGTCAAAAATAATGGTTGCAAATTGTTGGTGATAGAAGTTGCTGAAACATAAGCTATATTTTATGTAGGTGCTACAATCACCAGAGGGTTGCAGGAGCAAAAACCGTTCGAAATTGCAATTCCTGTGATACTGAAGAGGCTAGAAACTTTAAATATGACGTGGTGGTTATGAAATATAAATGTCCTCTAAGAACAGTCGAAAGTAAATTCGAAAGGTAAAAGGGTTTCAGCGAAGTAAAGGAGCGAAAAGCGTTCGAAAAAAGTCCTAAATTACGATTTCTAAGCAATCACAGTGAAATAATAAACCGATTACATAAGTAATGATTACAAATCAATGGTGATAGTCTTTGATTCTACTCTATATTTTATGTCAGTGCCACTACCACCTGGGGTCGCAGGAACATCAAACGTTCTAAAAAAACTCTCAAAAACTTTCTAAATTACGTTTGCTATGGAATATTAGAAATTACCAAACCAATTTCAAAATTAATTTTGGCAAATTAATGGTGATAGTCCCTGTTTCAACATAGGTATTTTATGTTAGTGCCACTACAGTCACCGTTAGGCAAAAAGCTTGGAATTTGACATGGTGGTTAATTTTAAGATGTAAAAGCGTACTAAGAATGGATTCTAAAAAATTCAAAACTTCAAATGAATACTGAAATGAACGAATGAAATGAGAATAAAAGCTTCAAAATACTTTCTAAATTATCACTAATTTAAGTCGTATTTCTGCCCAATGCAGTGTAATAATGAAGTTTAGTCAAACTGTGTCTTAATTAGTAATTTTTGAATTATTCCAAAAAGTATAATATCATCTAATAAAAATTAGACATACAAATATCACTTAGCACATTTCAACTATTACTCGAGCAAAGCCGCGGGTTTTGCTTGTAATATTATACAGATTAATACATAAATTTTGTAAATTTGAATACAATGTGCACCTTGTAATAATCAGATGTATATATATCACGAGACATTCCGAAGTCAGATATCTTCACTACAAGATTTTCTCCAACAAGGCAGTTTCTTGTCGCCAAATCTCGGTGAACAAAATGCTGAGATGATAAATAGACCATTCCGCTGGCAATTTGCGTAGAGATCCAGATGAGATCTAGCTAAAGGGAGAAAATAAACTATAGTGAACTTCACAAAGAAAAGAAATATTACGAATAATTTTTTTTTTTTAAATTATATCAATAATATCTAAAATGGAATATAAAATTCAGAAAAAAACCTTTCATTTATTCCTGTTAATTACGTTATTAGAATTATTTCATCTTAATCTAAATATTACTTATTAAATTATTTCAGATAAGTTAAAATATTCATTAGGAGCAATCAAATGCTTGTAATGATACCACTGTTTTAAAGATAACTATAGGTAGCTATTAAGGGATTCACAGCGAGTAAACAGTAACGGAAACTTTAAGCATGTTTTAAAAAACAGTATTTGAAAAATCTATGGACACTCACCACTTTAAACAGTTCAAAAGTTCGAAATGTTCATGTTGCTTAACGATCTTTTTATTCTCAAGGAAATTATATTTTATTAGATATCTATATTGAAAGTTACAGGGCAAGTTTGAAGTTATGGGAGTATAGCGCGCCATAGCGGGTGAACAGCAAGAAAAATTTTAATGGCTTTTGAGAACAGCATTTGGAAAAGCGATGGATACTCTAGCTCCACAGTTTTTCAGCTTTTAGGCACGAGGAAACTGTATTTCATTTGTAAGAAATCTATATTGACAGCGATAGGGCAAGTTTGAAGATGTAGAAGCATAGCGTGCCATAGCGAGTAAACAGCAAGAATTTTTTTAAGACAATGGTTTTTGAGAAAAGCATTTGCAAAACCAAAGAATACTCTAGCTCCACCAATTTTTAATCAATCAAATTGATCTTTTAAAAAATTAATTTTTAAATATTTTTCTAGTGAAATACGTAGGAATTTTTCGAAATAACAATGTCTTGTTTTTAAATTGAATGTTAAATAACGAAAGTTTTGGTTAAAAATTTATATTTTGCATTGAATTGATGTTATTTCCTTTAAAATGCAAAAAAAAAAAAAAAAAAAAAAAAAAAAAAAAAAAATCCGGCTACGTGTTTTACTACTTTTCGAACTAATGAAACTAATATAGATTTTTTTGCACATTTTTCTAGGTTACGGCTACGATGTGTTAGTCCATCGCTTGACCTTCGTTCTTTTTAAGTGCATTTTTTTCTATGAGCTGTCATACCATCATTTTTTAACACTTTCCAAAAAAAGCGTTATTGACTTCGGTTTGTCAGACCGCCTGTTCGTCTGTCCGCGCTCTCACTCTCGTAAATATACTCCGATTGCACTGAATTTTTTTTTATGTTATTGACGTTTAGCCTAGCACGAACCCTATTTCAGATGAAGTATTAGCATGTTTAGTTTATTTACAGGGACAATAAAAAGTATTCCGTTACATTACGGCCAATAGGTAAAATCGTTTCAAAAGAATTTTAAATATGTTACACTCTTTCAAACATAACAAAATTTATATGCATTTACGAAGTGCACTAAAATATGCATTCTGTAGAATATGCGGTGCAACGAATAGTTACGATTCATTTACAGGACCACACAAAAGAAATCTATTACATAATAGTACACTGTAAGAGAAAAAGTCTGTACTTTTACAGATGTAAAGTTACATGCTTATTAAACTTTCATCTGTAGCTGTACAAAAAAAGCTATAAATTTACAAAACTAGTTTTTGTAAGACTACAGAAATCTGTAACTTTACAAACAATTCTGCTAAAATTGCAGAAATCTTACTAAAATTTTATCTGTAACCCTGGTTGCAGTTACATGAAAAGTTCTAGGCATCCTAGTTTCCTAAAAAAATCTTAGTAACCTTACAGATTTTTGAATTTTCGGTGCAAAAGTGTATCTGTTACATGATTTTTTCTTGTTGCCGTTACATTAAAGTTCTAGGAATCCTAGTTTCCTAGAAAAACTTTAGTAACTTTATATACAGTGTATTAACTTTTATTTACAGTGTATAGGGGGTAATTGTTTTTGGCGTATTTTAATTATACTAAACTATTTCATATATAATGAAACTGATATACGTCGGTGAGGCTTACTGTAAGTTATTTCATGCATAATACGAAGTGCATGGCATTTACAGAGACACACAAAAGATTTCAGACAAGTATATTCTATACAAAGTAGTGTATATTAGAGATGATGGCAGGAAATGCATTTTTAATTGTGATATGCGCTTTTAAGTTTCACTATATTTATATATACTATATGGTGTGTATAAATGCTATAGTTTATATACAGGGCTACACAAAAGAATTCGTAAAGGTTACTGAGTATGAGCGTAAATTGCTGAAAGATGGTTTTTAAATGAGGTATGCGATTTTACGCTGAACTCCATTTAGTTTACTAAGAAATATTTGTAGAATATAGATAAAATGATATACAGTGCCACGCACAGAATTGGATTCATGGCCGTATACAGACGATAATTTCTGGAAATATGATTTCAGTAGTTTTAAGAGTGATTTAGTTTGAATTAAATTTTAGCTAAGTACTGGCGTTTAATAAAGGTACTATGTAAACTGCAGGGCTGAACAAAAGTATTCAAGTATGTTTCCATCTATTAGTATAAATTGCTGAAAGAGAAGTTTCTACTTGTTAAGCGTTTTCTTTCTACACTAAATTTACCCATTATATCGCATATATATCAGCCTACAGATCAAATACAGGGCTGTTCAAAAGAATTGGAACACATATTTGGCTAAGGAAGGTAACTGTTGAAATCAAAATTTTCAAATGTATTATTTGTTTTCTAAAATGTTTACATAATTATCTTATTTACCTTATTTTTCTCAATATCGAAATTTTGTTAAAGATTTCAGGAAGTGTTGGAAAGTGTTTCATAATCTATGCTTAACGCATGATTTTTCTTTCTTGTTAATATATCAACTGAATAAAATATGGTTTTTTATTTTAATATTTTATAAACAATTTGTTTAAATAGACTTTTAAAAGCTCTTCGCATTTCTTTAAAAAAATTCTTGAAACCTCTGCAAAAGATCATATTACCAGTAATTTTCGAAATACCGAATCATTGAAACACATTTCAAATATTGTACACATTTAAAAATATCATAATTCCTAAAGTAATTAAGCAAAAGCAATAATTTCTCCTGCAAAGTACTCGGCAATTCTTCGAGATTTGTTAGATGTAACTCTTTTGCAGTAGTAGCCTTTAGACGATACGTAGAAGCGCTGCGCGCTGACTAAGACCTTCGTGCTGTTCAATCTTTTCCGTTCATCCTATACATTGAAAATAAATGAAATATATTTTTTATTTGTTTTTTAATGTTAAACAAGACAATAAATCCTGTTAATTAAAAAAGTACTCAAGCACCGATGGAGGAAGACATCTTTCACCGCTCATAGCTTCTGGTCATCGTCTGAAAGTTATATATGCAAACTAGTTACATCTATCAAATCGCCGAGAAGTGCCGAGTACTTTCGAAAGAAAATTATTGCGTCTCCTCAATTACATTATTTAATTTATATGTACTACTTTACTTGCTAAAAGGTGTAAATTGAAACTTTAAAAACAGTAAAAATAGGTTTATTCAACTGTTTACGTGTTTTGACTCTACCCGAGTCATTTTCAAAACAAATTAATAAAAATATTCTATAATTTCACGGTCTATGAAACGTCGTTGTTCAATTTTTCACGTACTCTTTCATCTTCTGCACGTTATTTGTTTCATTTTATTTGGATGTTTATCTTTATTTTCATAACCATTGGGTAACTCGAGAAATAATTTTGGTAAGTTAAATGATGTTGCATCGTTACACATCGAATTTTCTCGTGGGTGAGTTTCTCTATGTATTCTCTTAAAATATATGGATAGTATAGACTAGAGGGAAAAATTATCTTACTTTCATTGAAATATTTTTGTATAGTTTCTTCTTGATATAATCTTTCTACGGCTGTGATTTTTCTATTATATTTAATGCGAGGGTTGCTATTTATATTTCTGGTCTTGGCAACAGGAAGGGTTACTAGGGTTACGCAGCCGATTTCAATTGAATGTTTGATATTTTTAACCATAAATTCTTCATAACGACTTGCCATTTTAGGTTGATTTGTGTTATTTACAGTAAATTGAAAAATTTATCTTGTGAAAAAAATGGAATTGACTCATGAACATTTTCGTGCGATTATTTTTAATAACTTTCGATGTGGATTATCAAGACAAGAGTGCTTCCATGAACTTAATTCTTTATATAGCGATAAAGTGCCATCCTACAGCACTGTAAAAAACTGGCATAACGAATTCAATCGTGGTCAATGTTCGCTCAAGGAGGCATTCCGTGGAGGTCGTCCAAAATCGGTTGTTGTGCCAGAAAATATCGATACTATACGTGAATTGATAAAGCAAAATCGTCACATGACCTTCATCGCGAGATGGAGATATATTTGTACATTAGTATGACAAGCATCAATAAGATATTACATGAACATTTGGGAGTAAAAAAAAATGTTCGCGTTGGATTCCGTATAATCTGACAAATGCTCAAAAACAGGATCGTGTCGATTGGTGCAAGGAAAGGATGAAAAAATACGTTCAAAGTTCATCAAAGGCTGTGTTTAACCTCTACACAGGTGACGAATTATGGATCTGTGCATATGAACAGGAAACAAAACCACAATTGACTGTATATGGATCTTCCAAATCCCACAAAAGTAGTTCGAGGAAGAAGCACATCGAAGAAAATGGTTGCCTCTTTCTTCAGTATTACCGGTCACGTGGCGACAGTGGCGTTAGAGTAACGCAAGACAGTCAATTCTGAATGATGCACGATATTATTTATTTGCCATAAGTCTTCGGAGAAATTCGAAAAAGCAGAACAGGTGAATAATTCTTCATGATGACAATGCAAGCTCTCACACATCGGCTCAAACAAAGGAATTTCTGAAAGGACAAAACATCGGATTGATGGTTCATCTGCCGCACAGCCCTGATTTGGCACCCAAAGGCTTTTTTTTTATTCCCATATATATATATATAAATACGTGGACAACAATTTTTGACATCCGAGGAAGCGGTTGATGCATTCAAAACGCATGTTTCGGAGTTACCTCTATCGGAGTGGAAACAGTGATTCGAAAATTGGCTCAAACGCATGCAAAAGTGCATTGATCTTCATCGAAAATACTTTGAAAACAATAAATACAATGTCGATCATAAATATTTGTTTTTTAATTACTAGGCCAGAAATATAAATAGCTACCCTCGTATTAGCTACATGCCCCTTTTTTCTATTACTTAAATTCCCTGCTGGTCATACCAATATAGTAATTCTTTGATCCGTCTGCTCTAATAAATGGTATTCCATATACTCCTTAGTAGTTCTCAAAATTAACTGGGTCAATTTTAGTGCAAGTGATGTTCTTTAATTTCGGAGGTGGTTTGGCTACTAAGCAGATATTGAAAAGCTTCTGGCTGTATTTTAATTTCTCAAAAGAGGTTGGAAAATATCGAATAGTATAAAGTTTGAATTTTTGTGAATCAAATTTATGTTCATGCTTCTTATTATTGGCAATATCTACGATTAATTTATTAATATGTTGAACTTTAAAACCATTATTACGATAAATTCTGTGAATATTATCTAATTCATTATCCCAAATTATTTTGAGTGCATACTAGAACAGGACTGCTTATGAAAAATTAGTTTATTTTAGTAATGATTTTTTGAAATGTTTCCACCATTTTTTTATGACCTTGTATAATGTTTCCTTCACTTAAAATGTATGAATATAAAAATATATGAATTGCGATAAGATAATAGGAAAAAATATTACTTACTGGGTTTAAGCGTATGAGTGGTGTAGATGGCATTGGAAGGAGTGGACTATTGCTCCGTAGAAGTTGAGCCAAGTCTCCGTATTGCATGAATTCGAATATCATCCACGGACTTGATTCATTTTCTAGAAGAAAAAAATACACAAATGTAAATATTTATTCTTATAGGATTAATTTTTATTTTTTATTTAATCGCTGATGTTTATTTGTTGCGGTTCATTTCACATTAACTAAAAGCGAATACATTAGAACTCGGTCGTAAGAAGTACAAACGGACAACAGAATTTGTTCGTTACAATTAGAGTTATCGCAATAATTTATTTTAAGAAATCGAGCAATTAAACGTAAGAAAATAGTAAGTTAAATTTCAGCTAAACAATTAAAAATTATCGATTATTTAATCTGATAGAAGTATTTTTAAATTTCAAAACTAACAGATAAAGTTAAATAGCTTATCATAATTTTGCAATCTCTCTATTCTAAACTAGTTGGATGTGCCAATCCCAAAACTTTCTTCTATCTTATACATCTTAATATTTCAAAACCTAGTTACACATGTTAATACTTCAATATTATTAGTTCAATACTATACCAACTTTGATTTTCATCTTAAATTTCTGCTCAAGTCAATTAAACGGACTAAAAACGAGTTAATCTATATCATGATATTTGTTAAAATTATTAATTTTTCCTTATTCTGTCGTTATCAGCTGTTTGGGAATAGCTGGCACAGCAGGAAGCGAGTTCTCGCCGCTGCATGAGCCGCCGATGCACAATAGAACTACGAAAAATCAAGAAAAGTATACAAAAATCGCTAGCACGGAGCCCCTTTACCGCGCAATATTTCCAAATTCAAGGAGAACCTGTTGGCCAAAGCCAAAAACAAGCACAAACATTTTGGTTCAATTGTATGCATAATTTTATACGCTGTTCGATGGTACAATAATGAAAATGGCACAGAGATTGGAATTATAGCGCCCCCTTCTTTCCGAATTTTTTCAAATTCAGGGAGGACTTGTTTGCCATAGCCAGAAACATGCACAAAAAATTTGGTTCAATTATATGGATAACTTCATACACTTTTCGATGGTACAATAATGAAAATGGTACAGACATCGCAATTATAGTGCCCCCTTCCGGCAGAATTTTTCCAAATTCAGGGAAGACCTTCGTGACATGACCAAAAATAAACACATAAAATTTGGTTCAATTCTATGCATAACTTCATACACTTTTCGGCGGTACAATATTCAAAATGGTACAAAACTTGTACAAAAATCGCTATTACAGCGCCCTCTACGAGCGATTTTTTTACAAATTAAGGGAGGACCTCCTTGCCATAGCTAAGAACTTAAAATTTTTTTTTGCTTCAATTCCATGCATAACTTCATACACTTTTCGATGGTGCAATATTCAAAATCGCACAAAAATCGCTATTACAGCGCCCCCTAACGGCGAATTTTTTGCAAATTCATGGAGGACCTGCTTGCCATATCCAAAAACTTAAAATAAAAATTTGGTTTAATTCTATGCATAACTTCATACACTTTTGGACGGTACAATATTCAAAATCGCACAAAAATCGCTATTACAGCGCCCCCTACCGGCGAATATTTTCCAAATTCAGGGAGGACCTGCTTGCCATAGCCAAAAACTTAAAATAAAAATTTGGTTTAATTCTATGCATAACTTCATACACTTTTGGACGGTACAATATTCAAAATCGCACAAAAATCGCTATTACAGCGCCCCCTACCGGCGAATTTTTTCCAAATTCCGGGAGGACCTGCTTGCCATAGCCAAAAACTTATAATAAAATTTTGGTTTAATTCTATACATAACTTCATACACTTTTTGATGGTACAATGGCGACAGACAGACGGACAGACGGACAGACGGACGGACGGACAGACGGACAGACGGACACACAGACAGACAGACATTTTCTATAAACATGTTTTTTGGAATCTCTGACCCCTAAAACATGCAAATCCGTCGAAAACCGGAAGTCGAAACGAATTTCGATTACAATACTTTCTTCTATTGAAGATAGAAGAAAGTAAAAAAAGTGACTAATGCTGTCACCGCCGCAGGTTTTGAATTTTTCGTGACCGGAGGTCTTTCTTCTTTAATATTAAAACAAATATTGCATATAAAAATATGAAAATCGGTGGTATTATAGAGAAATGTTTGATAAACACGCTGATGCAGACATCTTTTAAATCGAAGAATTATTTTAAGAGATATTTAATGTTAAAGTTAGTCAAAATCGTTCCATTAAAAAAGTTTTATAGGAGCAAAAACTATGCATAGGAATTTAATCATTTTTAGATCATTTTATACATTAGAAGTTCCCGGTGTGCAGACTGTATTTATTTTTCCAATTTGAGTCATTTTTTGAGGTTTTATTTCTATTTAAAATTCAATTTTTCAGCATTTCGAGAGATATTTTTTACAACTTTTAAAAAAGGGTATTATTTTAAATTGTTACCAAATTTTAAAACAGCGCAAAGAATAATATTTCTTTCAAATTAAAATTTTTTTTCCACGTGACTCTTATAAACAGAAAAAAAATTTCAAATGATAATTAAATGCTTACGTATTAAAAGCAGGAAAATATTGATAATTACGTCATAAAAACTATATTTACACATGAATTTTAAAAAAGAAAGAAAATTGTAAAATAATAAATCCATTAATTTGCGTTAACACTCATAAATGGGGGAATTTACGTCATATTGAAAATTGCCAGACCGTAATATTGCCAAACAGTTTACATTTAAAAATATATTTGCGCGAGACATTTATTTCATATTTTGAGAAAATCTTTTTAAACTATTGTTGATAATTCTAATGAAGTGCAAATATATTTTCTTTCTAACAACAAAAGTATTTTCACGTGAATATAAAAAAGAGAAAAAAAAAACTTTGGTGAAAATTACGTCAGATTTAAAACGATATATTTAAAATGTCTTATTTAAAAAACTTTCTAATTACGCTGTTCAAAAACACCGGGATACAAACACTCTGTTTACTTAATTTATTTTATATTAGCTTATTTTCAAATGTTTCACTGATATGATTTAATCAAAGACGAAAACAACCCGTTAACAGGGAGTTCGCCACTGTTTTTTTAATTATAATTCCTTGTTCCCAAAAATTGTTTAAGTCGATCAAATTGACATGCTTTTAGAATTTGCGGTGTCTGAACGGGGGTTGGCGAGCGTAGCTCGTAGGGGGCAGAGACCCCTAGTTATTTAACAAAAATCAATTTTAAATTTATTAATAATAATTAGTTCTACGAAAAGATAAGGGGAAATCAATGGGAAGTTAGTACCTTTCGGGACCCAATTTTATCATAATAACTCACTTTTTCTATTCAACAAAAATAAATCAATTTAGCATATTTTGGAGTGAAATTTTGAGAGTTTCAAGATTAATACCCTAGCTCTAAAAAGTTGCCACAGCATTTGTAATTTAAATAATACATATATTTTTAATAATATATAATGTATACACAAAAGTAAAACAAAAATTATGCGCTTACCTCTCTTTCTTACAATATAACTTTTGAAAAATACATAAGAGAAACTAAATTTTTATATTAAATTGAAGGTAAATTCCACCATTATTTTGAAAACATAAAACATTGAACTTATCAAATGTTTGTTATTTTTTTAATTAAAAATTTTATGATAAATTCTTAAATTAAAAAATATATTTTTTTAATTAAAAAAATTATGGTATTTTTCCGTTAGCCGGGCGCCAGTGTTATATTTACATACATATATGTATATATATGCACATATATGTACATATATATATGTACACACACACACACATAAATATATACATACATGTGTATATATATATATGTACATATATGTGCATATATATGTATATATGTATGTAAATATAACACTGGCGCCCGGCTAACCGAAATGTAGCATATTAATTTATATATTGTTGCTAAAACTTTGCTTATATATACATCTAATCGTCTAAATGAACCTTAGAGCTTTCATTTATATGTTTATGGTTGAAAATTATGTTTTTTTTACATACATTTAGATTAAAGTTTAATTGTATTCAACTTTAACTCGTCGTTTCTTTTTATAGGACAGACTGGAATAAAAACTGAATATATATATGGATTCAGACATGGCTTTATTTTCGATTAATACGTTACAAACAAAAATAAAACAACAATAATAAATTTCCTGCTAAGCTAAATTTTTTAACACAAAGAAAAATAGTTACATTTTAGAAGCACAATTCAGTTATTAAAAAATTTCGTACTTGTGATAATATAATCACACCTTCAGTTTTAATATAATAAGAGAAAACTATCCTTTTTAATCTTTGTGTTAAAAAGATAGTTAGCATAGCAAAAATAAAGAAAACATAAAATAATTATAAAACCACAATCGTATTTATTTAATCTTTATGAGTTTCCTTTTCTTTCTTTTTTGCCTATAATATGGTTTATAAAACGTAGTAGTGATATAACGTACATTTAAAACTTAACAACAGGTTATCATCATCTATAATCATAATAATTTTTACTGAGCAAATTGGCATTTGAGCATTCTAAATTCGTCTATCTATCTCTATTACAGTAAAAACATACATTGAGCAAGAGACAAAGAAGAATTGCAGTGTTGTTAATTTAACGGGTTTTTTAAAATTCAAATATGTACCACTATTTCTGATTAATAATGTTCGCCTTAATTAATGTGTTATTAAATAAAGTAAATATTACTATTCTGAAACAGTGCTTTCTAACCGAATAAAAAAATCCGCTGAATCGGGAATACAGGCAATGAGAGAAGGAATTCGCATCTTGATCTGCGAATTCGTGTCTTAAGCGTTATATTTTGCTTCGAAGAAAAGAAAATCCATCCTTATTAAACGGGATCGCGTTTTAACCGTTCACATATCGTACAGGATATTTTTGCATTATCCTTATGGGCGATGTTCAGGCGATCGGAAAAAACCATGTATAAAGCTTGATCGCGTATTAACCGTGAGCGTCTTAAACGAGTCCGTTTGTAATTACCTGAAAGAAATTCAACGGTAGAAAATTCATCATTAGGCTTGCGAAGACAGAAAATGTGAAGCAATTTAAATAGCTTTTGTATTTTGTAATCATAAGTAAATACGTTTGTGGAATTTTTATTTGTGTTTCATTTCGAAACATTACCAGGTTATTTTCGAATGATGGGTGGAAGGAAGATGGACACCCTGTAAAATGAAAACCTGTTGTAGCGAACCTGAAGATAGCACTTTATTATAATCGCTTTCCTTATAACGTGTTACGATTCAGTACGTAAATCATGTACGGTTTGTATATAATTTATTATGGGTATAGTTTCTGAGCAAATTTTAGATATATTGGTTTTATACATGGTATGGCAACAAAGTTCAGTGCATGTGTTCAAAAAAGAAAGATTCATGCACAAATAATGAAAAATGTCTTATATTTCTTCAAAGTAGTTCCTCTCGTTTGCAATGCACTTTTGAAAACGGCTGCACAGTTCATGAAAATTGCGTATAAATTCGTCTTCTGGTACTGCATGTAGAACACTCATCCCACAGTACCGAAAGGTTATCAACAATAGCGATTGACCGCGAGATTTGCACCGTTCCAGGATGTCACGTGATTATGATCAAGATAAGCACGTTTTTACCAACTGTCTTACTGTTTTGTGATCAAGGTATGCCTTACAGTAGTCAAGATCAATGATTTACAGTGGCCTGCCAAGTTTAATGCTCCGGTTAGAAAGCAAAAGTGCTCACTGTCATGTTAAAGCAATAAAACCTTTCTTTTCCAATCTCATTTGTGGTTTTTAACAAAAGGACGAGAGGATCATCAATGATTTCAACAATGGGTTAGGAGATAAGATTAGATCTAACTTGAAGTAAACTTATCCCTCCTGCAGGATGTTCAACACCTTTTTTGTAAAGCGATAAATGATGAAAAACGCCTCGTGACCACATGAAAGCGCCACCTGACCAGAACAAAAAGTCCTCGAGTGGAATGATGCATGTATCTGGAACTTAAGTGGTATATCTTGGCCTGTTTTTGAATATACCTAGCCACAGTCGATCGGCCGCTTACTTACTTACTTACGAAAAGTTTATCGTTTACAAGGGTTGTAACGCTCTTATGGGTTGTAACACTCCAGCAAGTTTCTTTCTGTTCCCGCATCTGAAACTAGCCCTAAAAAAGTTCCGATCCCGTCTTTCTAAGACATTTGCCGAAGTTGCTGCATATGCGATGCCGGAAAAGAGCTTTGTTCACAGTCTACAACTATTCTACAGTCACTGCCAAAGGTGAATTACAAGCTATAGACAATAGTTCGAAATAATATAAATCATTTTTCATGATTTGTGTAAGAATCTTTTGTTTATGAACACATTCAGCAAACTTTATTGTCATTCATTCTCCTTACCAATTTCTAATAAAATTAGCAGTGCTCGAATGCTGATTATAAAATACGTCTTTTCTCATATCAAGTTTGAATTTTCAAACTTGACTGAAATAATACTGTTTTATATTTATGATGAAAATGCAAATTTAATTTCTTAAAAAAAGGTAAATAATTCATAAATAATTAGAAAACTTTAAGATCTAGTTCACATGCCTTTTATTACAACACCCAGTAGTTTTAAAATATTTTCATGTCGAAAAGCAGACATTATTTCCACTTCTCTTTCAAAGTCTGTTTGGGTCTCTAGGCTTACGTTTTGCTTCAGTGATTTTACAGCCACCGGTATCGTAACTCCCGAGATTGTCGTATACAAACCTGAAAATTAAAAAAAAAATTACATAGTTTATGAATCAGACAGAATAAAGAAGCTGAGAATAATATTAAAATATAAAATATTAGAAATAATTATTTCAAGTTAAAAAAGAAAAAAGATGGGCTTTAAATGTTACTATTGTCTGTGAACTAAACATGTTAATTACGCGTCCATTAACAAATATTTCTCTATTATTATCTATACTTATGATTTTGAGTTCAAGCATTAACCATATGTAACATTTAATTTGATAAAGGATGATAAGTAAAACATTACATTTATTAGGGAAAAATTGAATACCTACAAGTAATTTTTTACATAATGAACTATTCGTATCACTATCTTAAAATAAACTTAGATTCATCTAGTGAGGTGTTAAGTAAGTTTTTCGATATCAAGTTTCCGATTTCCTTTCTTAATAATAAATTAGTATCTTTGAAAAATGTATAATAATATTTCCCATATTAAATTCAATTGATACATGCGGTTTTAAAAGTTCATTCTTTTTCAGATAAGCTGGTATGTTCCAAAAACAAAATTAACTTTGATAAAGTTTTTTAAAATTTTAAATAAAAGAATAGCATGAACTTAATGTTTGTAGAGGATGCCCCATAAAGACCAGTCTATCAGTATTCATTTCCAAATGGTGACAACTATGATCATAAACGTGGTGTCTGGTAAAGTGGCCATGCATTACACGATGAAGCGGTTTTCAGCACCAACTAGCAAACAAAATTCGGAGTTACTGAAGATATTCTGTGTGTTTTCCGATGGTGGATACATTTAGCCCACTTAATTTTATTTTCCAATTTAGATAAACCATACCTTGCTTACATTCGTTCATTGAATCATTAAATGTGCATCCGTTTTATATTGTTAAAATGGTAATAGGATAGACAAAAAATACATCTCGGGTCTTTTAATAACGTTATTTTTATATGCAAGACATCATTTCATATTAAATCTAGAACATTCTATAACTTTGTAATTCATTTTGTGCGTATCTCGTACCGCTTTTCGTTTAGGCACTTTACTATTTCTTGACACCGCGTTTACAATGATAACTGAGGCCTTTCTGAAGTTAATGGGGGTAGATAATGTTTCAGTGGGCACCTTGTATGAAAAAATTAACTCCATTCGTATGCTATTAATTAGACCTTTCCTCAAAGTGATTTGGGGAAGACAATGATATGGTAATTTAATGAATTAAGGCTAAAAATTCAAATGATAACAGTGAGCTAATTATAAATGTTAGAAAATGTCGTATATAAATTCACATATTTTTAGCAATTACGAAAGCATTCCTTTTTGTTTAATCATTGTGTAAAGTTGAAAATTGTAAATTGTAAGTTAACTAAGTTTTACTCAGATATTACGTTACTGTTTTTTTTTCTTTCAAACAGAAAACATGCCAGATTTATTTTGTAGATGAATTTACGTATTTGAAGTTGATTTCACTGTACTCTAATGTAAATGCGTTGGAAAGATTTTTTTGTGTGCATGTGATTTAATCTGGCTGTTTACGAATAGTTTCTGTTGGCGAAAATGACATCTGCACTTAACTTTCGTGACATATATGAAATAAAACAGTTAATTTGCATATTTAATTCAGTTTTTTTTAAATATTTTTTTATGTAATTTCCCAACTGTTTGAAATTTTTTGTTGGTAATAGGGGGAGATTATCTTCATGGTTTTTTCATGAAATTTTCATGAAATTCTTCATGAAATTTTTCACTTATCAAGAAACTGAGAGAAATCCTTTCCGACAGCCAAAAATAAAAAGTCAGTAAATGTAAAAAACGCATTAGTGTACACATGACTATCCGTTTGTATCTCGCAGGGTGCCATCATAAAAAAATCAAACAATAACCTTTATGGTATATTTCTACAAAATTTTTAATAGTGTCTACCACATAGATTGCTGTTTAGAAATAATACTACCCCTCTTACTCCCCACCAAAAAAAACCTTCTGTGTGTGCCCTGATTTTATATTCAATATTCAAAAGAATATCGATAATTCTGCCTCAAATCCTGCAAGGGCAGAAAAATTACGAGAAGGAGTCCGCGGTAGCTAAAAGTTTAAGAACGACTGTAACAGAGCATTCAGTTTGAAAATTAATCAATATCTGTTAACATTTCCCGTATTTTACTTTGATTGTTCATGCGCTAAATTCATATAAATATCTATGAAAAATCCCTCAAATAGAAATCGAGTTTCAAGAGAAAGTATTAGAAAAATTTGAAATGATACCACATTATCTAATGTTACAATCACAAGCACACAAAATAGCTCATTTCACTGTTAATGCTTTTATAAAATATTATACATTCATCTTTTAAAAAAAAATCAATCATTTATTTCATTTCTCCAAATTTCTGTTCCATGAAACATAATATCAATACGAATTTAATGGAAAGAAAAATTACATTTTTTATAGTAAAAATCATTTATTTTATTTATTCATTTATTTTGAAACATTTTCATGTAAACCGAAAAAAATCTTTTATGGATAAGCATAATTTTTTTTATGTTTTCTAAGAAATATAACTGCACGAAAAGCTTTTATTAAAAAAAAAAAAAAAAAAAAAAAAAAAAAAAAAAAAAAAAAAAACTTTTGATTTTTATTCGATATTTTTTATTTTTAGAAAATCTAGAAATAATCGATTTTTTTCCACCACTTCAAAATGGCTGGAAATGTTGCATCTTTACTCAAACCAACCGCAGGACTTTTATGAGGATTCTATTTTGCACATAATATCCTACTGAGATAAAAGCCTCGTTAATTACAACGATATATTTGAGATAAAAGAAATCTTCATTGCAGCAAGTTTGTTAGCATTTTATATCATGAACACTTCTAATAATAAAAAAAAAGAAAATTAATAATTAAAAAGTACTGTATAATAAAAGAAAGACATTTTCCACCAAATGATTTGCTTTTACTAAGTGAAAATGGTGTAATCTATATCAATATTTTGAATTCTTAATTCACCTTATTGTGACAAGGCATATAAATTATTTCCTAAAATAAAAAAAATGCATTTAAATTAATTAAACGTGTTTAATTAAAATACATGTATTGTGCAACTAAAATATCCAAATCAAGTACTTTCGAGCATCTGTCGTGATCATCATCTTGTTTAAATTCGTCCTTTTAAGTTGATTTTGATATTTTAGTTGTACAATATATGTATTTTAATAAACCACCTTTAAGTAATTTAATTGGAATTTTTGGATTTTTTCTTAATATGTAAGTTAACAGCAAAAGAAATCATGCGGGAAGCATAAATTATGAAAAATTTTCCAACACATTCAGAATACTGTAACAAAACTTCACTGTTTAATAATGTGAACGATCTTGTGTAAGCAAACGATTCGGAAAAGGCATAACATATTTGAAAACTCAATTTCAGAAATGACCATCTATAATCAGAAAAGTATTCAGATTCATTTCTGAAGCCCTGTATATGATTCATATATTTCTACATATACTACTTAGTATGCAAAAATTTAGTTCAGTTAGGAAGTGCAGAACATAGTGTAAATAACCGCTATAACAATTTCCATTAATAAGCTGAAATTTACTGGAATTATTTTGTGCAGCCCTGTATCGGGTCTAGAGAATTTATACACACTGATAAATATGCAAAAAAACAGTTAAATTTAAAAATGCACAAAGAAATTATTGGTCATAGACAGTATTATAACCAAATTCTTTTGAGTGTTCCTATAAAAGAACAATGAATGCTATGCAAACCATATAATATTCATCTTGTAGCGTACCTCAGTGATATATATAAATTTCAATATGTTTGTAATAGCGTAACACCATTAAAATAAGCTTCTAAGGGCAAACGGTTTTTCTCCATAGATAAAATACTTTTCATTGCCCTGTAAACGGACTATAAATGCAACACTTCAATTTCAATACTGAACATGCTATGGTAAACCTCAATAACATATATCAATTAAATGGCAATCCAAGTATATTTACATGAGTTAGGGCACGGACAGGCAGATAAATCGAATTTAAAAACACTATATTGGGAACTTTTAAAAATCCACAATCTAAGGATAATTTATAATACGCTTATATTAAACTTATTTTGGCTCAAGTATATAAAAATGTAGTTTTGTAATAAATTTTAAATTCTATTTCTGATGTTGTAAGAATTTACGAAGTATGTACAGTTGTGTGTTACCTTTGACCATAAAAAAATTTCATATTTTCAGAATTGAATTATAAGTTAACTAGCAGGCTATGCCCGCTTCGCTGGTCAGTATTTCCAAATAAACCTTGAATTAAGTGAAATGATGAATTCGAACTTGTATTTTTTTTTTTTTTTTTAAAGACCTTTAGCTTGAATGTCCTTCCGCGTTGCTGAAAAGATGCGAACGCCATTGCGATATTATATTACCTTATGCGTTGGACAAAGTTTAAATATTAAGAAGCAGTTCTTTTAGTTGATTATTCACTGTGCACTTTTGGTAGGGAAATGAGGCCGTTATGACAATAGGAATTAAAATGTTCTCATATCTGACAATATTAAATTAGAGATGCATTACAGAGATTTACTATTGAACTTGAATAATGCTCGGGTGGTTTATTTTCGTTTGTTTGTCATTGATCTCCTGGCGTGATTCTGGTAGCTTAAATATAATCTCACTGGATGTTAGTTATATTTCTTAATAAACATCCTCTTCTGCTACTACTGTTTTCCCTCTTTGGGTTCTAGCAGAGTAAATACTGTCAAAAAAGTAATAAATTATTTGCAGACAAAGAAGATTGTTTAATTTTCATATTTAAAAAGGAAATTAAAACATAAAAGTGTGTGTTTTTAAAGATGAATTTCCTGAATAAATCTAAAATGACGTCATTTTCATTGTCTTTTCAT
The DNA here is from genome assembly GCA_963932465.1 of Maratus speciosus. Lineage (NCBI taxonomy): Eukaryota > Metazoa > Arthropoda > Arachnida > Araneae > Salticidae > Maratus > Maratus speciosus. The sequence continues at coordinate 267,488,397 of OZ010786.1, forward strand.
TTTGTAGACCAGCTGAAATCAGGTAACCGTTAACCCGGGAAAACACTCGATGACTTAATCTTGTAGAAAAATAAACCTCATGCATCCAATAAAAACTTTATAATCATCCGGGTACTTTTCGGTTAGCTGGGCGCCAGTGTTATATATACATACATATATTGTATATATACATACATATATGTATATAATTGCATATATAGCGTATATATACACATATATAATGTATATATACTTATATGTAACATATATGTATGTATATATACAATATCTGTATGTATATATAAAACTGGCGCCCGGCTAACCGAAAAGTACCATCATCCGTAATCGACGTCGTTGTGAGGGTTCACGTCAAACATTAAAACTGATGCAACAATATTGTTCCACGTGTACCAGGGTTAAGATCTGACAATGATAAATAAAGTTAGTTATACAAAAAATTTAGCAATATGCATTTTGGTGAATACCTGAACCGAAGATTTATTTTGCATTTTTCTAAAGAGCATAATAACACGGACAAACAAAAAAGTCTGCTATTTTCTTTATATTTAAGAGTAAATTAATCTTCCGTCTGTTGTGTAAATAACCCAGATTATGAAAATAACTCTTAATTTTTGCTGTGTTTAGCTGCTAGAGTGTGCGTCAGGACAATTCGCTTTATACTGACTGAAATTCCAGGTAATTTAATCCTATCTAGGCTGAAATGATAAATCCACGGGCATTATTCCATTTGCCACCATTTAGTAATCGCTAATTTCAAAATCTGTCTAATTTTTTGAATTTTGATACGCCGCCATCCAATATGCTAATTGGCGGGTGACACGATTCCGTAAGATTAGTCCAATATGTTCAATAAAACATTTTTTAAACAATAATTAATCAAAAGAAAGTTATGCAGAAAAAGCTAAAAAGAAATGACAAATTAGCAAGCAATATTTATTGCAAAATGTTTATTTTTTATTTTTTTTATAGTAATAACGTATAATTGCAGAAATCTTCTTAACAATATTCTTATATCCTAACTTTTAAAACAGTGAATATGTAAGTGAAATCGACAATATGTTCAGCATGTTAAAAAAATAACATAATACACAATATTCAATTAATAAGTAATGATCTGAGTTCGAGGATATAAAAATCACAGGCTTGAGGAAAACAAAACGCATGTTTCCATAGTAATGGTATTCCATAGTATGCTAAAAAAAATTTAAATCTTTGAAAGAAAATTATTTTAGAATACGTGTGTATATGGAAGACATTTACACTAAAATTTAAATGATTGACTACATAATTATAATTTTAACTGCTTTTTATATAATCTACGCTTGAATATAAAAATGTACTCCGAAATGCTCTTCTCTCGGCTTATTTCATACTTCTGTCTTATTTGGCTTAAAACTGCATTGTTTGGCAACGAAGGTAATAAATAAATAGCATGTAACTCACTAATACAGTCATTTTTACAAATACTTCTAGTTTTTCCTATAAATCATATGATGGCAGAATTATATAAAAATAATAATTAAATTGGCAAAAAAAAAAAAAAAAAAAGATTGAATAATGTAACCTAGATTTTATTTCATCAAGTTTTCAGACACGTTTTTATTAACTTGGCGCAAGCGATAAAAGAGCTAAAACGAAAAAAAAATGCAATTCAAAATTGTCGAATCAAATTTTCAGATTCATTTTTTTTACCTATTGCAAGCGATAATTCGCCAAATGTTGCATCAATTGTAAAATTTCACAATAATTTATTCTTTAAGCATTACAAATATTTATTCAATGTTTAAATTAAATATTTTCGTTTTATAATATTATGTCTTATTAAAACTTTTTTTGTTGTTGTTTTTTAAATTAAATATCAGTATTTTTTTTCATTTATTCGCGAGGTGTTTGTATTATTTTCTAACAGATACAGCCATCTTAATCCATTAAAAAAAACAAACCTTTCGCCAAGAGATAATCACTGGCAACCTTTTCGTTAAAAATAGCAGTAAAATACGAAATTTTTTATCAAAAATCATAGCTATCCCTGTATATTTTCTCATAAACCACCCCGGGAATATTTCCTATCGAATTATACAATTTGGAAAAAACTCCACCGGGTAGTTTTTGAAAACACTCGAGCGGAACTTCTACAGCTTACTGCTTTATAATATACTAGCTGACCCGCCCAGCGTTGCCCGGGGTTTGTGATAATTACCTTAAGCAAAACTGAAGTTTGTATGATTTTATATCTTTTGAAATTCTTTTAAATGAACTTTATTTCGGTATCCCCATTGCCTTCCGCAGCGTCTAGTGTGTTTCCATCAAACTTCTTTCCGAACGAACCTGTAACCTGGGTCCCCGCTACCTACGGCGCATTTACACGAAGTGCCCCGCACATGCCGGAGACAATCGAAAACCAAGTTGAATGAGCGAAACCTCGTAGTAATCAAACTGATAGAATCCAAAAAAAGAATGCACCATTAAGAATTAAGAATCGTTAGAAAATGTCGATAACTGAAGCCTAAGGATAAAATTTCATAATACAGAGAGTAGTTGAATTGTAATCTAAGTTGAATGAACCAAATCCCGTTGAAATTGGTCCCTTAGAACCCGAGGAAAGTATGCTTCCCCAAGCGGTGGAAGATGCCCCTTCCCCTTGTAAATTTCCTGAATTACTTATAACATTAACACGATATTTAATAAACGGTTGAAATCCCTTATCTAAAGTAACGCAATTTTTAATTTACGGCTGTAGTGAGTAGACGTAAGTTGATGCTGAAAAAGGAGATTAATGTTCGAAAAATGTGGTAGATGAGGTATAAAGAATGATCGGCAAAATTAAGCATAGATTATGAATTAATCATTAGAATAATATTTTAAAGAAATGCGCAAAAATGGGGTAAATGCTTAAAAAGGGGCCCTAGGGCCCAAATAAATATATGCGGGTGTTGGTCTAGGGAGAAGAGTCCGAGACTCAATTTTAATATTATGCAATGAGAAGCTGATAAAATTAGGGGGTAAAAAATACATGGCACACATAAAGTTCAAGGGGCCCCGGATCGGGCCAAACGGGACCCTAGGTTGCATCAAGATTTTAACTGGATTATAGAAACAGGAGAATAACTAAATGGAAAAATGAAGCAACCAAAAATGAAGATTAAGAGGGACAATAATTGACAATTTATACTGCAAAAGCTCTAAGGGGCACTGTACCGGGCTCCAAGGGGTCAGGGACTTGCATGTAGTTTGGTAAAAAGATACTTTTGAGTATTTTTTAAAGTAATCAGAAGACGCTAAAGCTATGTTAAAGAAAATTGCAAGCAATTCAGATCATTTTTAAAGAAGCTGCACCAAGGGCCCAAGAAGGCGATTTAATATTCAAAATTGGTGGTAACTGAAGACTCAAAATTTTTTGTCGTTCATGTAGTAGTTGGATGACCTAAGAAGTTGTTAGAACAAAAGCTAGTGAATCGGACCATTTTTAAGAGGGCTATAATAGAGGGCCCAAAAAGGGGCGAACTGACTGTTAAAGGTAGGGCCCTGAAATGAAAACATGTTAAAATATCTTAATACTTAACTCTTTAGATCTACATATAGTCAAAATTAAGCATAGGGTATTAATTTTTCTTTCGAATAATATTTTAATTAAATGCGTAAAAAAGGGCCCCAATAAAAAAATGAGGGTGTTGGTCCTGGAAGAAGAGTGCAAGACTCAACTTTAAAATTATGCATTGAGAAGGTGAGAAAATTAGTTGATGCAATATGCATGGCGCACAAAAAGTTCAAAGGCCCTGGACCGAGCTCTCGGGCCCTGCGGGATCATATGGACCCCAGGGTCTTAACTGGAATGTATAAACGGGAGAATAACTAAATGGAAAAGGGGTTCCAAAAATTAAGATTTCATTAAGAGGGGGCAATTAATTAACAATTTATGATGTAAAAATTTCAAAGGGTCAGAAAGCGGGCCCCAAAAGCTAAATATATAACGCTAATTTCTTAGTAAAATTGTTCCTTTTATTTTACATAAAATCACTAATTTTTTCTTTTGGTACTACTTAGTTATCCCGTCGACTCAAAATCTATCGCCAAATTATAAGATTAAATGCCAATAACGGTTAATCGTAAATGTCACATTCACTTGACTTCAAGGAAGTTACACGTGCTTACGTCATCAAGTTATTTTTATTTCGACGTTTTATTTGTATTCTTATTAATGTTATACTAATTTATTTGTTCTTTCATTATTAAAATACAACTTATGTCAATTAATGTAATTTGGCGAGTGGTTTGGTGATTTATATAATTTGGCGAAATTGGTCAACGGGATGACTAAGTAGTACCATTTTTTTTATTAAGATGTTGGTATTTTTTTTTTTTTTTCAAATTCATAGAGTCGTTTTTATTCTTTATCCAAAAGAGTTAATTTGAATTTTTTTTCGTTGCTAGAGTAACGGATGTAATGTTAGATACTTTGAGGTTTAGACGCCAAAGACACCGCCAAATTAGAAAAATATGAAAAATATCATGAACTGTTGGACTTATAAGAATTTACTTGGCACCAATCGATTCATCATACAAAAATAAATTAAATTATGCTATCATCTGACGCATAATTGTAATATCCGATTTTTAAGGAATTTTTTCCCTCCCCTTGCAAAAACGCCGTGCAGGGGTGATACTTTAGAAAATCCTTTCTTAGTGATACTATATAGATATGCCATTTGGCGGTGACTCGATGATCGAAAATTAGTCCAATATCATTTGAAATATTACATAACAGAGGAGAAATTACGAAGAAAGACGAAGAAGAAAGGACAAATTACAAAAGACTTGCAATTTTTTTTTTTTTCAAAATGTTGAATTTTTCGATAATAATAACGCATGATTGTATAAATTTCCTTAAAAACTATCTTCATTTCCTAGATTTTGAAGGTGTGAATTTTCCTATAAATGGTACTGGCGATATGACTTAAGAAAAAATGAAATAAGCAATAGATAATATTTGCTTAAAAAATGGATAATATTCATTGATCTGAGTTCGAGTTTATAAATATCACATGCTTTCGGAATTACGGTGAAAAACATTTTTAAAAATATGAAATTATTTTACAATATGTGTGTGTGGCAGAAATTCACACTAAAATTTAAGTATTTGATTCCATTTTTAAAATATTAACTGATATCTATATAAGTTACAATTGAACATAAAAATGTACTCAAAAAAAGATCTCATTCACTTGAAAAAACACCATTTATGAGAATATCCTCAAAGCTAGTGTCACACTTATGCACTTTTGACTTAAAATCACATTGTTTGGCGACAAAAGTAAAATAAAAAATCGTAAAGAAATAAATAATATTTACACATGTAACTCAGAATTACATCTGCTTGTTTCTTCTATAAGTTACGTGATGGGGTTTAGATAAAAATAAAAATAAAAGAACAAAAAGAAAAAAAAAGTCATTAAAAATTCATCTAATCAAATTTTCAGATTCATTTCTATAATCTAACGCAAGCGATAATGAGCCAAATATTGCGTATCAATTGTAATCTTTCTCATTAAATTAATTTTTAAGCATTACAAATATTTTTTTCAGGTTTAAATTAAATTACAAATATTTCTTTTAGGTTTAAATTAAATATATTCTTTTTTTAACACAATCCCTCATTTAAATGGATTTTTCTTTCTTTTTTTACAATTAAATATCAGTAATTATTTTTTCATTTATTTTCTAACGGATACAGCGATTTCAATTCATTTGTCGCCAAAAAATAACCTCTGGCAACCTTTTCGTTCAAAATAACAATAAAATGCGAAATTTATTACCAAAAATCATACTTATCCCTGTATATTTTACTCATAAACCACCACGTGAATATTCCCTATCGAATGACACTATTTGTAAAAAAATCCACCGGTAGTTTTTGAAAAGATTCGGGCGGAACTTTTAGATCTTACTGCTTTATAATATATATGATGATGATATATGATATATCTATATTATAAAGGACAAACATATCTGTGCGTAACGCATACGTCATTTTGCGAATGGCAACACTTTGAAATTTGAAATGAAATTTTGGTTTTGCAATTTTCTCTACTGCAAATTTTTAAACTTCTAAACATCGCACATTTTAAATTTTTACACCGTCGTATAAGGAAAAAAATGCTCTTTTAAATTCAGTTTGTTTGAAAGCTGTATCTCAATTAATGTTTGAGATATTAATTTTTTTGCAGTTTTTAATACCATTTTTCTTATCGTGGCAACAAAAGTACCTCATTTCTATTGAAAGTCATTGAAAGTAACCGGAAAATAGTTGAAAATAGGAGATACTGTATCTTTTTGTAGCGATTTTCTCATAAAACCTGAAAAAAATAGTTGAAAATAAAATATGGGCTATGTCAAGAATATTGTTTGTTATTCCGTGACAATGACGTCATATGCATACTTTTCTATAGACGAAGTTTGAGACCGGATTGTAAAAGGAGATTGCTTTATCGGATGCAAATGACGTCATTTTTTAAAAAAGCGTGTATTTTAATTCTTAAACCTGAATTATGTTTTGTAGAAGTGCGTCATTTTCACAGACCAGCTGCTTTGAAATTCTTCACAGGTGAAAATGCTTCACTTTTGAAAATAATGTAATCGAATGAACACACTGATAAACGCAATGTTTTACAAAAATGTAGAGTGTCTTTATAAAAGATAGGTGACATGAAAATAATAGCGATTTAGATTACAGAAATTGATGATTCTCACCTGGATGGATTTGCTTCGCCGAGTTAGACAAGAAAACAAATAATTCGTGGTTTAAAATAATATCGTGTTCCTGAAGTTTTTGACGAAAATTCTCTCGAATAATAAAAATTTAATGCTATTTTTTAGGACATTCTACTATAATTTTTTCAAAATAACATAATTTGCTTAATTTAATTTTTCCTAATTTTATATAATCTATATATTTAAAACACAAGTGTGTTTTTTAGTCATCTGCCCTGATCTTTCTGCTGAACCAATTTTACTAATATGTATTTTTTTTTAACTGAAAGCTCTTCCTTTGTAGACGTGGTCGCACTATCTGTTTTTTTTTAATATCCCAACTTTTAAATTTTAATTTTAAAAGCATTTTATGAAATTTCTTGAAAATGATGAAAATTAGATAGCTTTCATTGCTGCAGACAATAGAGAAATAATGAGGTATTTTAAATTTTATTCATGCTATTTTCTGATAAAAATTCAAAATTGTTGATAAAAATTGTTGTATAGGGTTTAGTGGCGCAAAATCCCATTAGGAGCAGAATATTATATTAGGGGTATAATAACGGAAAATGACATACTGCTTTTGAAAACACGCATTTTTCCTCATAAATTTTCTATAGTGATTTTCCTTCTGCATGTGTACTGATACTAAGTTTCAGACACTAGGCGAAATGCTTATTTAAGTGAAAATGAAGTCATATTTAAAAAAATAAAAAACGATCATTTTCTTAGATAAACTAAGCCTTTCAACTCAAATGCGTCTAAAAACCATAATTACGGAAATTTTTACTCTCCAAAATCCAGATTAGAATCTCAAATAAAGAGTGCGTCTGTTCATATAAAAGATGTTGCTGGCAATCTTGACTTCAAGTTTTGAGTTAAAATGATTTTTAAATGATCAAACAAAATACAATTTTTTTAAAATGATGAATATGGATATGAGAGGAGCGTATGCAAATTTTGAGAAGGTGAAAATTGCTGTTTTCATTTCGGAAATCCAAGCATAAGAGCCTCAATTGATAACCACATCCTAATAACTGATCTTTATTATATTTTACTGATTATGTATCAGTATTTTAAAGAACAAACGTATCTGTGCGTAACGCTGACGTCATTTTGCGAATGGCAATACTTCACGATCAAATTTCGGTCTTGAAATATTCGCTACTGCATTTTTTCAATCTCCTGACCGTCATACATTTTCAATTTTAGTCTCATAGGGAAATAAATGTACTTTCAAATGCAATTTGTTTAAAAACTGTATTCATTGACTGATGTATTATATTTTCTAAAATAATTTTTAAGCATGATTTTTTTAAAGTTTGTCTTATCACGCGCCGATTTCAATACATAAAATAATGAACATTTTGCACATAAAGCAACAAACATTTTTCAGCATTTGTTTCTGACTATTTTTGCATAATGAAATTAATACTTCCTTTATAAGCAAATAAAAGAATAATATTAAAAATCCCACCAAACTAACATATTTGCGAAAGACAAATTAACGAAATTGATACTTCTTTTATAAACAAATAAAAGAATAATATTGGAAAAACACAAATCTAACATATTTGTAATCGTACAATTTAAATTTTTGGATCACCAAATAGGATTTTTTTTTTCAAATGGAATATGTTTGCAAAGTTCATCTCAGTTTACTGATTGTCTATGTTTTTAAAAACAATTTTAGAGCATGAAATATTTTTTAATTTATCTATATCGCGCGGAGCTCGGTTACGAAAAATTAATCCGTTTGCTCTTAAAACAAAATAAAGAGTTCATCATTTTCTTACGGCTAATTTCCATTAAAAAAAACCTCCATACGAATAAATAAATTAAATAACATAAATAAAACAGAAATTTACCAGACATGTATAAGCTCTGAAATTATCAGAATATAGAAGGATGCCATAAGTAGTAAAATCTTGGCAAATAACTCTTTGCATGCGGCTAATAAGAAAATATTGCTTTTGATAAAATTCAAAAATGTATTTGATTGTGTAATTCGTATTTTCCATATAAAAAATGCTTTTTTAATGTAAGTGGTCAATCTAAAAATTTATTGCATATAAAAAAATTGTTATTTTTCAATAAAAAGAAAACATGTTTTCACCTATATTCTTTAACCCGGGTACGATCTCCTAGTTATTTTAAATTAGATTTTGGTTATACATTCACTGCAAATAGAGGCGTCTTAAATTAAGACACATATGTGACTGAAGAGGTATTTCAGACACTTAAGTATCTGAATCTGAAAATTCAGTCATGATAGATGTCTTAATTTAAAACATATAAGTGTCTTAGTATGATCATGGTGTAAACGAACTGAGAAAGGTGTCTAAAAAATCTACAAGTGTCTACTTTTAAAACACTTTGTAACTCCGCTCCGCATTAACCACCAGGGGGCACTCTAGTTGCGCATGCGTTTTAGATGCCTTTCGTTCGAATTGGATGTTCGTTTGTAATTCAAACTGAGCGTTTGCTTTATCTACGCGTACATTTTAACTAATAATTTATTTTGACTTTATTCGGTTTTTGCGGAATGTGAAGTTCCAGGATTTAAGCCGTATCGACATAGTGATATTCCATATTAATGAAAGGTGTCAAGCAATAACAGTAATATAGTGTTCTTCGTCTCGTCAAAGCAGGTAAAGAGAACTGTTGTCTGGCGGGCTATGTTTTTAGGATGGAAATATTCCATTCTTTTAACAGAGCTAGCCGGATGTGCAAAGGGATATTCTTTTTTAAATATCAAAGTCTGCTTAACTCACGGATAGTAACGTAGCCTCCATTCCGGACGTCGCCTGGGTGGATGTGATTTTGGAATAATCACACCTTTTTCCAGGTAAGTGGACCCTTCACTATGTATTGAAAACTCTCTGCGAATGTTTTCTCTTTAAATAGAGACCTCACACGAGTCTATAGCTTTATTAGTTCCTGAGTTATGTCAAAATTTGTTTAAAGCATTTTGCCTATGGGATTTCCATGTTAAAATTTTATCTTGCTAATATTTAAATTTCTATTATTCAAATCATCTGCAATCATGTTTCTGCATTATTTTACATCCGATGTTATCCTTAAAATAAGTTTTGGCAAGTCTGCATGGTGTATTAGTTGTTACTGAATCTATTGAGATACACCATCCTAAGCCTTCTTTCTCTGTCTAATCGCACGTCATTACTTTAAAAATAGCAGTGACAGCACCTGTTGATCGGCTCATAATTTCTTAATTACCATCAAGGCTATCTTAACAGCGTTTTCTTAGAGTAATTATTACATAGGAGTACCTTTTATATGGGTTTTATTTATGTATACAATATTTTTATAAGCATTTAATGCGACAGCATTTGTAACGTTCACATCGGTTTTACATTTCCAATAGGTTTAATATGTGATATGTACTGAAATTCCCAACTCTTTATAGTAAACATCCTTATTTAATTTTTATTTATTATGTATGCTTTTCATGTCTGATGACGTTTTCTTGTAACTTAAAATTTATACACCGTGATAAATTTTAAGTTATTTAAAAGAATATAGTTCGAAAATCCTTCCATTTACCCATATCATTAATTCCCCCATACATACAGCGAATTAATTGTCCTCATTTATTAGATTAAACTGTTTTGACTGATAAAACTCAAATCCGGTCATGAAATCTGTTTTTTCCTTCTGCTATATACTTTTGTTGTTTCCGAGCATTTTAGAAATATTCTATTTCCTATACTGAAAGTAGTCAACTTCAGATGTTTTCATTTTCAAGCCCGGTGATTCACACCACAATTTGAAGACTCATCAGAAATCGTCTGAAATCTGTAGACGTAAAGCGGAGAAAATTTTGTTGGCGTCTTCAATAAATCTTCTTATTTAACGATTTAGAAAATGTTCTCGCCTTATCTCTGTATTAGTCATAATGATTATTTGTAAATTCTTAAATTCATGCAATTATGTGCTGTTAACATAATTGTACAAATACGGTAAATATATACAGCTATATTTCATTTGAAATCAATTATAATATTGATTTTTTGATTATTTTTAGTAAAAAAGGAATCTGAAATTTAAAATGAATATCAGTAAAAATATAGAATTTTATACTATATGTACTTAAGCATAACTAGATTTTGTACTTAAAGCTGAATTATTCTATATTTACTGTATCACAATGCAGAGTTGGAATTTTTCTAGAAGGACTTGATTAAAGAAAGGTAAACTTTGACATGTCCCCCCCCCGCCCCCCACCACCTACGATTTTTGTTGCCCCAAATTCGATATGCAATTTTTTTAAAGCTTATACGTTAAATGTGTTTCGACATTGTATATTGGTTATAATTAGTATTTTGAACTAAAAAGTAGAATAAGATTAAAAGTTAAGTACAAAAAATTTTAAATACAGTAAAAACTCTTAATCGCGGGCACCTTCAGACCGCTGAATCTGTCTGCTATTCGATTGTGTTAGCTTTTATGAGGTAAATATATATACAGTGAAACCTCCCTGTGCGACCACCTCCATTAAGCGACCACCCCCTGAACGACCATTTTTTCATGGTACGAAATTTATTCCCATAGGCTCAATACTAATTTTACCTCTATTCAGAGACGACCCCAGTTGAACTCCCTCCATAAGGGACCCATTTCTTAGAAGAAAATGAAACAAATTCCGTTTTTTCCGGGTCGCGTGAAAAAGGTTTTATTAGAATAATAATTCCGGAGAGTGCATTATTTATCAAACTTCTAAACTAAGTTTAGAATTTTTATTTATTCCGGTAACTTTTAAGTGTTTAAACCCCTTTGTTCCTTTTTAGGCAATGAATTTAACTCTGATGACACATTAAGGATGACGGTACATAAACTCCCCTGCCCTATTCTGTCAGGAAACTCTCAAAGGAATAGATAAAGTAATGAAATCGTCAAAATTCGTTCCAGACAAAAAAAAAAAAAAAAAAAAAAAAAAAAGCATTTATTTATTGAATTTCGAAAGGACTTGGGAATAAAATTTATAGTAGATAAACCATAAAAGCAAAGCAAACATCAATGTATTCATTTTTTAAACTCTGCAGTAATTAACTTATGTAATTAACTTTTGTTTTGATACTAAATTTTCATATGTTTTCTTAATTTGAAAACTATAATTTTAGTAACATTGATTGTTACATTTTTTCAACAATTAAATTCTAGATTTTAACATGACCTCCATTAAGAGACCACCTTTCGGAGCGACCAATTTTTATTGGAACGGAAGTGGTCGCTTTAGGGAGGTTTTACTGTATATTGATAAAGGTGAGTGTTCGCTAAAGACAACTGTTCGTATGAAGGCTTTGCAGTAAAATCTCCATAACGGACAATCCTAAATAAAGGACACCACTATTTAGGAAACACATTTTTTTATTGAAAATATGCAAAATTTTTATACACTTATACCTCAGAATAGCAGACACCTCCGAACGTCGGACAAATTCCACGGTTCCGAGGTGCCCGCTATTGAGAGGTTTTACTGTATTAAGAAAAATATATTTTGTTTTTAACCTTATTCTAATCTAGAAATTCATAATATTGGTTAATAATAAATATTGATTAATAAATATTACAATATAATACTCATATACTGTAAATTTGGGGGATTCCAGTGTTAGATTTTATTTAACACAGAAATAAAAATGCTTAAACTAATTTACTGGGAATATCTGATTTAAATGGGAAAAAATTGCACAACATAGCAGGGATGGGATTCTTTCTGAAGGAGTGAATCATTTTTTATATTTGGGAGTAATTTGTTACCATAAAGCAGAGCTGATTGCAGCATGGGCAAACTGGGCTGTTTCTATGGGCCTTTAGCTTTACGGGCCCCTAAATTTGGTACAAAATTTCCATAAAGCTGATATTTTAAATTCGTTTTGATCTTACACTTATTTTAATAAATATTTTGCACTTTTAGAACATGATTAGGCTAAAGAAAATGATATATTTATCCAAATATGTCTTTGACGGCATCGGATAGGCTTATTTTTTTTTTTATAACAGTATATGAAGGCAATGGGGGGAGGGGGTGAATGAATACTAGGTCTTTGGACTAGAAGCAATTTGAAGTTCTCACTAAAAGTAATAAACATTTTTGATGCCGTAGGGCATATATGATAACACATAAATACATATTTAGGTGAAAAAAATATATATATATATATTATCCTATTCTAAAACTACAAAATACTGATTACAATCCTCATAAGGTCAAAACTGGTTTAAAATATCAGCTTTATGAAAATTTCATACCCAATTTGGGGTACCCTAAAATCAGGGGGCAGAGAAGCATCCCAGTTTTCCCGCGCTGCAATCAGCTCTGCAGTATGGTAACAAATTATTCCCATTTATAAAAAATGATTCAATGTGGTCAAACATGGCTGCGTATATGGTTTAGAAAGAAAATGGTCAAAGATGGCTTCATATTGGCTAAAAAAAAAAAGGCTCAAAGATGGCCGCAATTAAGACATTTGAAATGCCTGAAATTCAGACGTAAGAAGTGTCTGAAAAATTTAAGACACTTTAAAACGTCTTAAAATTGAACACTCGTGTTTCAGACACTTAAGTGTCTGAAAATTCTAAGACATTTTAAAACGTCTGAAAATTAAACACTGCGTTTCAGACACTTAAATGTCTGAATTTCAGACATTTCAGTTTACAGTGTTCACAAAGAACATAAGAAATCCTTGTCCATCTAATTAACTTTCAGCATTTTTCATATTATGTCTACCACGTTTCTATAGCCACGTGATTCAGTAACAAATATTTATTTCTTACAATAATGTAAAGTAATATTTGCCATATTATAGAAATTTCTTTAATGTTGCGATATCTTTTAAAGCACTGGCAAAAAATTAAAATTTATCCAAAACAATCCATTAATTAAAAAAATTCTATGCTTGTTTATTACAAGAGAATGCGACATCATATATGGAACATGAATTTTCTTTTATAAAACGTACATTTTAAATTAGGCCTATTTCTACTTTTAAGTACACTAATAAAAATTTGTTTTAGCACTAGAAAGACGGCGAACGGTCATTTTGACCACTACCAAATGAATATATTTCGGTTCGAATCAGAAATTTCTTTATAAATCTAAATTAAAAAATACCAAAAAAAAAAAAGTTAAATAAATAGTTAAGACCCTGGTCCCCAGGGTCCGGTCTTTCTTTATACCTCAGCTACCACCTTTTCCGAACATTAATCTTCTTTTTCAGCATCAACTTACGCCTACTCACTACAGCCGTAAATTAAAAATCGCGTTTTTTTAAACGTAATTTTAGATAAGGGATTTCACCCGTTTATTAAATATTGTGTTAATGCTAACAGTAATTCATGAAATTTACAAGGTGAGGAGGCACCTTCCACCCCTTGGTGGCGCGTTATTTCCTGTAAGGCCCAATTTCAACGGGACTTGCTTCCTTCAACTTAGATTACAATTCAGCTACATTCTGTATTACGAAATTTTATCTTAGACTTTAGGAACTGGTAGACGGGAAGTGCTGGGTTCGATCCCAATCGCGCCCGTCGGCCTAATCGTTCGGAGTTTTCGTGGTTTTTTTCGAACCATGGATTTCCATGCGTTAATACGGGTTAGGTTCCCTTAGAAAGACCCCCACGAAGGGCACTCCCCCTCGGGCCTATATCCTTAGTGTAGATAATCGGCCGTCACAAAATCAACCAACCAACTTAGACTTTAGGTACTAACATTTTCTAACATTAATGGAGCATTCTTTTTTTTTTTTTTTTTTTTTTTTTTTTTTTTTTTTTTTTTTTTTTTTTTTTTTATTCCGTAACCTTGATTCTTACGAGGTCTGGCTCATTCAACTTGGTTTTCGATTGTTTCCGGTACGTGCGGGCACTTCCTGTAAATGCTGCCATAGGTAGTGGGGATCTAGATTGCAGATTCGTTCGGAAAGAAGTTTGATGGGAACACACTAGACGCTGCGGAAGGCAATAGGACCTCCGAAATTAGGTCCATTTGAAAGAATTTCCAAAGATAAAAAATCATACAAACCTAAGTTTTGTTTAAGGTTATTATTTACAAACCCCGGGCAACGCCGGGCGGGTCTGCTAGTAAGTTAATAATTTAAAATAAAAAAATCTGATGTCAAATATTTTTATAAAATTTGAGTAAAATTCCCTGTCTTTCTAGTGTTAAACAAATTCCAGTGCAGTTGAAAAGCGTTTACGACTTCGGTTTGTTTGCACGGCTGTCTTTATGTATGTCTGGCGGATTTCTAACAGTTGTAAATATAGTTCGATTACCATAAGATTGGTATTCATGTTTTAAACTTACCATATGACATTTCCTATTGGAAATATATTGTGTAGTATTAACAGTTCGTTTACATAGACACACTGTACAATACCTTTTTATTATAATCTATAGGGAAAATCGTTTGCAGTGCGTTTAAATGAAATGTATTGTGTAGTATTTATAGTTCGTTTACAAGGACACAATTTACAATTTCTTTACATTATGGTCTCTGAGGAAAATCATTGCAGTACGTTTTAATAAAATGTATTGTGTAGTATTTATAGTTCGTTTACAAGAACACAATTTACAATTTTTTTACTCTGAGGAAAATCGTTTTCAGTGCGTTTTAATAAAATCTATTGTGTAGTGTTTACAAGGGCACAATTTACAATTTCTTTACATTATGGTTTCTGAGGAAAATCATTTGCAGTGTGTTTTAATAAAATGCATTGTGTAGCATTTATAGTTTGTTTACAAGGACACAATTTGCAATTTCTTTACATTATGGTCTCTGAGGAAAATTGTTTGCCATGCGTTTTAATAAAATGTATTGTGTGGTATTTACAGTTCGTTTACAGGGACACAATTTACTACTCCTTTACATTATGATCTATAGAGAAAATCGTTTGAAGTACATTTTAATAAAATTAACCTATGTCAAATATAATGAAATTAATATGCAATTCAACGTTCTTCCTGTGGAATATGAAAAGAACAGCATTTATCATTCGTTTATGAGGACACACAAAATAATACCGTTACATTATGGCCTACGAGAAAAAACCATTAATAATTATTAAAATACATTATAATGTATTTTAAAGATGTTGCACTATTTTAAAGACAATGAATTTGATGTTTATTATTGAGTTGCATTGCATGATACTTATTGTAGAATATCGAGTGCATTTCTTTTAATTTTTTGTTTACCGGGACACAAAAAGAAAAAAAAGAATTCAGTTACAATACTTCTTATGACCGATAATCGCTGGAGCGTTTCAGCTACGGTATGTGTTTTTAAGCTAAAAAAATTTGGACATTAAATGGTGTGCATAAATTTTATAACTCATATACATGGAAATTCTTAAGCATTACTGTCTATGACAATAAATTGCTTAGAAGTATAATTTTAATTAAATTTTCAATTAATTTTTAGCAGTGAAATTACGCTCAAAATTAGAGTGATTTACGCAAGGCTCGGCATCGTCCTCGCAGCTTAATGGTAGAGAACTTGGAGAGCTATTCCAGTGATCTGGGTTCGATTCCCGGCTTGGACATTTATCACTCTGTTGTTTTACACTTACTTAGCAAAATGAAAATTTTCACGTATTTAATATTGCTTAGAAGTATTGTTTAATTTCGTTATGTGTTTTCCATCTTACTATATTTACTATACTAAGAAATATTTGCAGAATAGAAATAAATATATATACAAAGCTACGCAAAAACTGGATAATTTTTCGTCTATGGATGGTAATTTCTGGAAATGTGATTTTAGTTATGCTATGCATTTCCTAGCTGAATTAATTTCTAACTTAACATGTGGTGTGGATAAAAATTTGTAAACCATATACAGGCCTGCAACGGAAATCTCAATTTACCTTCTATGAGCAGTAAATGCCGAAAATAAATTTCTAACAGTGTTATGCGTTTTAAATCTAAATTAAAATTTTCGAAGCCATGTGGTGTGCATTCATATATATAGAATATATACAGAGCTTCTCATAATGATTCAATTAAGTTATCAACTATGCACGCTAATTGCTGAAATTCAGTGTTCAACTCTGTTATGAATTTTCTAAATCGTATCTTGTTTTTTTTATCTTGTTAAATTATGAGGTTTCGTTACAGCTCAGCATTCTGTAAGTGTTTCATGATCTCTCCGTGAAGCACATTTTTTCTTTTCCTTTAATTTTGCGATATGCATTTTTCAGCTTAGCTATATTTAGTATAATCAGATGTTTTATGTATATAAATAAATTCATATACAGAGCTACCGAAGAAACTAAATATATTACTGTCTATGAATGGTAATTTCTGGAAGTGAGTTTTTAACACTAGAACTACTGTCAGCCGTCATTTTGACGGCCACCATAGGAAAATGATTCGGTTCAAACCGGAAATTTGATTATGAAATAAGATTAAAAGATATAAAAAAAAGTTAAATAATAAAGTTAAACTGTTTTAAATCAAAATTCTTGTGTGAAGTATTTTTATAAAACTTGACTCACATTTCCGGTAGTTCTAGTGTTAATTGTGTTATTCGTCTCTTATCTCAGTTAAAGTTTAGCTTAATATGTGGTATGTGTAAAAATACAGTACGCAGAGCTGTAAATTATACATTAAATTACCATGTATGGGCGGTTAATTCGGAAAATAAATTTCCAAATGTGTTTTGCGTTTTTTAGCTAAAGTACATTTTAGCAAACCGTGTCGAACGGGTAAAAATGTATAAAAATACATATACAGAACTTCTCGAAAGAATACGAATATCTCCTTCTAGACTGTAGGTATTAATTGCTAAAATTGAGTGCTCAACTTTTTTATGAGTTTTATAATTTGTTCATGTGGGATATCGTCTTATACACTATTAGTTCGTGAAGTTTCGTTACAGTATTCTAGATATATTGGGAAATGTTTCATAATCTATGCTTGACGCATGGTCTTTCTTTCTTGTTTTAAATTTTTTTTTATTTTTATTTTTGTTTCTATTTAATGAATTTCTGAAAAGTCATTTCATTGAATAAAAGAAATCGTATATATTATTTCAGATTCAGCATCTATGCACATACGAGTACAAAACACTCAACGATGAGAGGTTGAAAGAATTTTTAAAAATCTTTTGACATAGAGCATTACCATTTCGTTAAACCACGCTGTTGAATTAAAAATTGTAGTTAATTAAAAATAATGAAAAGCGTATCTGTAAATAATCCCAAAGTTGGTAGTGCGAAAGTCAGATCCACTGGTGATAAAAAAAAATTAGTGCTAATATATTTTGTTATTTCTGTATCATATAATTTAAATTTATAGAAATTTTATAGCTACTTTTCAGAAAAATTGATAGGTTTATTTAAAAGACTAGTTTACCCGCCAGTGATTTGCCAGTTACTTGCTGGTTACTTGCCAGTGTCCGTCATAATAACCTTAAATGAACCCAAAGAAATATGTTTTCGTCTCGATTTTATTTTTCTTTTCGCATCGGTTCCATCGGGCATAACAAAAAAAGAATTTTTTATCATCCGAATTCTCTGTAATTTCAATTATAAATATAGCTGTATCCGAGCCTTTTGTAAAATTTTGTGAATAAATATGAATATTTAATAGTGAAAACTATAGCCGAAGGCGACCGAAACCGCGCTGAAATATCCTGATTTTTAGTGTTTTTGTCGAAATTTTCCACATCTTATTTTGTAAAAGATACTTCTACTTGTCTGCACATTTTGAAATTTTCGTAGGTGATGTAAATCCGGCCTTCAGAGATGCTCTGAAAAGATTGATCGAAATACGGGCGTTTAGCCGGCTATCCCGTAAAAAAATATCGTCTCCGTAAGGCCCAAAGTGACCTGCGGTCGCGAAATTTTTAAAGGGTTAAAATTAGTATTTTTTAAAACCTATTTCACCATTGAAGAGAAGAAGGTTTCAGCTTTACACGCGTAAAGTTACATGCGTTTTGTTAAATTGTCCCTTCGAAATTGCATCCTAGTGGGTATAGCAGAAGGAAAACTGCGAAAACTTTTTTTTTTTTAAAGGTTTATCAACGATGTTTTTTCAGACAGATTGCGACGTTTAACACTTAAAAGTACGGTCTTTCAGAATATGGTCCCTGTTTTTAACTAGATTAAACGGTTTGGTCGATGGTTAAAAAAGAAAACGATGTTATACAAATTAGAGCCCCTGCGTTTCGGTTTTTCATTACTTTCCACTGTGTAAATCGGGTTTGGGGCATGTGCAAGCACTTTTGTCGGTTTTGAATGAAAGAGACAAGTTTCAACGAAAGTACGTTGTGATTTTTAATTAATAACTCGGCTAATTATCCAAAATTTTTAATTCCAAAGTCGCATGTGCATAAAGACATGCTTTGGACAACACTCATCGAAATTTTCAGCATTGTACGTACGGTAGACTTCGCTAGCCATCGCAGGTAGAAAGACAGAGCTAAACTTTCTTTTATTAATGTTGATAACTAATATTGCATTCTGACATTATTATAAAACGGTCTGAAAAAATTAAATAATTACGTAAAGAAAAAAATAAGGTGGATAAATTATTTTACTATTTTTAAAATTACCTTTACATTTTAATTTAAAAAATATTAAAATGTTTTATCCTTCAAAATTTAATTCACCATCCATTATCTACGAGTCAGTAGAAATCTATACGTGCAGATAGAGCATTATACAATGAATCAGCTTCCTTTGAGTCGCCTAGAATTTGGTGCGAGATACTTCATAAACTTAAAAAAAAGATAACATAAACCACGTTTACACATGACAATTTTAATTAAAGCACCTCTTTTTGTGATGCATGAGATCTCGTGAAGTTTGTTTATCAAGTACATATTTAAAATGTTTTGCAAATATAATTTTTTTCCCTCATTACTAATCTTGAGAATGTGACCGTTTGTGTATGCGAAAGTAGTACGCCTATTCATTAAAGGCTTTTTATCAAGCATTTATGTTTTCTGTAAATTTTTAGCATATGTATTTTTATTTTAGTTTTATAGAATCATATAAAGAAATACATAAAATTAATATATATATATATTCGCATTTAAGTATCAATTTCATTTACTTTTATAGAATTCACAGAATTTCTTCTCATAAAATGTGATACGGTTAGCTGAAATATTTAAAAATTTATTTTATATTAAATTCTTACTTTATGACAATAAATAAATCCACAAATTATAAACCCCTAAAAGTCTTTTCATAAAAAAGATAATCTGGAAAAGGAATAACACACATATTTTTTTAAAGTATTTTAAGTTAAGACACATATATTGTTTTTTGTCTTATTTATTTTGACAGGCCATTAAAATAATGATTTATTTTCCAAATAATACACAACACCGAAAAATGTTCCTTGGAGAAAAATAAATTTGCTTCTGAGAGAAATTTAAAGAGAATTCAATAAAATAAGTATAACACTTTTATTCGGATGAAAATAACAAGGTTAGGCACAGTTCCCGTTTTATTGGACATAATTTTACTTCCGCATTCTATTTATAAGCTCAATATATCTAAAAGTACCGAGTTGCAAAGATTTTGTTAGATTTAAAAATAATGAAACAAGTTTTGTTTTTTCCTAAAAAATACATTCCTATATAATTGGTTTTTGATTACTTTAAATAGTTATTAGATTTGATAATATAAATTTGGAAATATGAGTGTTTAATTGGAGATATTAGAATAGAAGTAAAGAAATTTTAGAAAAAAATCAACAAATAATTATGCTAAGTAATTTCCCGAAAATTATGATGCATATTCAGTGACGTAACATTCCTGTGCCCTGTGCAAGAATTTGCATTTAGGCACTCTGATTTTCTGAGTCGATGGCCAATGCGTAATTTTGCAGTATGCCGAAAAAAAGGGAGGGAGTTAAAAATATCATGTTTTCTTAGCCAGCTTGAAAAAAATTACGAAAACATACCGATATTGAGTGGGAAATGGGATCCTAAGAAAACTTTATTTTTTACTAGGGCTTGTTCAGTAGTTAAAAAAATATAATCCTCATTGTCCGAACTCTTTGGAATTTTAACGTTGTAAATACAATGGTTTTGCAGCCTTGCAATAGAAACTCGTGAAAATATTGATTATTTAGTTGTAAAAGTAACATTTTTCTTCTCCGTTTCTTCTTGTTTTTGCATCGAGTTCTTTAATACAAGAAAGAAAAGATTTTCGTTGTCCATACTGTAACAGGCTATAAATATAACTTTATTCGAGCTCCCTATAAAATATTCTGAAAAAATATTCATATTTAGTACTGAAAACGTGATCAGAAGACGAGCGAAACTGCGCCAAAACACCCTTCTTTTCAGGTTTCCGTAAAAAACTTCCTGGTTTTATTTTTTTAATTACTTCTAATATTCTTAACGGTTCGAATTTTTTGTAGTAGACGTAAATCCAGTCTACCAGGTTCTCTAAAAAGATTTTGTCAAAATATGGACGTTTAACTACTTTTAGCGTAGAAAACTGTCGTCTCCGAGAGACTCAAAATGACTCAAAATTAATTTTTAGAAACGGTTAAAATTGGTATTTTGAAAGCCAATTATACTGACGATTAAATAGAGATCTGAGTTCTAAGAACATATTTTTTGTTTATTTGTACCTCTAGAATTATATCCTGGGGATTGTTGGTGTAAGAGGGCAATTGTTTACTGCGAAAAAGACCCTTTTAGAAAAAAAAATTTCAAAGTGTTAACGCTATTTTTGCGGGTTTTTTAAATTGATAGCGGCGTTTGAGACATAAAAGCACGATCTTTAAGGGTGTACTCAAAAAAATATTTTACCACCGGAACAACTCAAAATTTTCGGCCACATTTTCAGACTCATTTTAAAAGGTGAAAGCATGAAACTGGCTGACACTATTTTTGAAGAGATGTTTAAGCGGCGGTTTGTTTTCATTTTTCCCTCAATGAATTAGAACTTCATTTATAAATTATTATTATCTCAGTATGACTTTTTTTTTCGTTCCCAGCTTTCTCGTTTATGGAAATTCAGTTCAAAACGTCAACTTTGACAGAATTGTTTGCCAATATATTCTGCCTTTATAAAAAAAATCGACAAGCATGGCACATTATATAGTTTCTGAATAAAAGAATCTGCCAATCTGATGCGTTTCAGAACAAAAATGAATTAAAAAATAATTGAGAAAATAAGAAGCTTGGATTTGAATACACCCTTGATAATACGCCTTGCGTATCTCGAACGGTTAGGCCAATAGATGTTAAAATAAAATGGGGAAAAGGGGAAATTGTTAAACACATATATCCGCGAAAACACAAGTATAGTGACTATGTTGATGCATTCCACACTGTAAGCTAACCTATGTTAGGCAAGATAACAAAGACGCCTTTAAAATATCAGTCACTTCTGCCATTCATTCAAAAGTTGGTGAGCAGAGACTTCTAGGGTCTAAGTAAAGTAAAATCTATTTGCCAAACTACGCAGTAAAAAGGCGGAAATATTTTTAATTTAGAAATATAACTTCTTGTTAACAACATTTTGGCCCCCACTTCCAAGTGGGCTTTACGGGTTAATCAGTAAGCACCTGCCTAGTTATGACTCTGTGCATATTTATCAAACAATAAAAATATCAAATTTAGATTATAATTATTACCCATATTGCCACTTGTTCCAATTCAAGCAAAATGCAATGAGCTTAAACATATTGTAACGCAAGAATATAAATAAAACAAGTAAGAAAAATCATGCGTTAAGCATAGATTATGAAACACTTTCCAACACTTCCTGAATGCTTTAATAAAACTTCGTTATTTTGGGAAATAAAGTATATAAGAGAACTCACTAAACATTTTAGAAAACGCATAAAACATTTGATAAACTGATTTCAGCAGTTACCTTCCATAGTAAACACGTGTTCCAATTCTTTTGAACAGTCCTGTATTTGATCTGTAGGTTGATATAGATACTATATAATGGAGAAATTTAGTTTAGCAAGAAAACATATAACAGGTTGAAATTTCTCTTTCAGCAATTTATACTAATAGATTGAAACATACTTGTATACTTTTGTACAACCCTGTAGTTAACCTAGTACCTTTATTACACGCCACTATTTATCTAAAGTTTAATTCAAAGTAAAACACTCTTAAAACTACTGGAATCACATTTCCAGAAATTATCATTTATAGACGGCAATGTATCTAATTCTTTGCGTGACCCTGTATATCATTTTATGCATATTCTACAATCATTTCTTAGTAAACTAAATTAAGTTCAGCGTAAAAATCATAACTCATTTAAAAACCACCTTTAAGCAATTTGCAATCATACCCAGTAATCCTTACGAATACTTTGTGTAGCCCTGTATATGAATTATAGCATTTATATGCACCATATACTATGCATAAATGTAGTGAATCATAAAAGTGCATATCATAATTAAAAATGTATTTCCAGCAATTATCACTAATGAACAGTACTTCGGATAAAATATAATATCTGAAATCTTTTATGTGTCCCGGTAAATAATGCTATGCACTACATATTATACATGAAATAACTTATAGTAAACCTCAGCGACGTATATCAATTTCATTATACATGAAATAATTTAACATAATTGAAATTCGCCGGAAAAAATTCCCTCCACCCCTATATCATTATGTAACGGAATCCTTTTGTGTGGCCCTGTAAATGCATAATAACTATTCCTTGCGCCGCATATTCTACAGAATGCATATTTTAGTGCACTTGATAAATGCATATCAGTTTTATTATGTTTGAAAGCATGTAACATCAGTAAAATAATTTTAAACGATTTTTCCCCATAGGCCATAATGTAACGGAAAAATTTTGACTGTCCCTGTAAATGAACTAAACGTGCTACAAACTTCATTTGAAATAGGGCTCGTGCTATGGTAGAGGTTACTAACATCCAAAAATTTCAGAACGATCTGGGTATATTTACGGGAGTTAGAGCGCGGATAGACGGACAGACGGACAGGCGGCCAGACGGACAGACAGACAGACAAACCGAAGTCATAAACACTTTTCAACTTTGTTGGAAAGTGTTAAAAACAGAAAATAATAAAAATTTTTCTCTCAAAAATTGCGTTTTTTTTTTCACCTCGGTAATTGCCACAATGTATAAGATGAACACTGATAAGTAAAACAAAAGGTTTTTAAATTTGCTTTTTAATCATGTGCAATAGTAACGTGATAGGACATTTTTAGGTAGATTTCATAAAAAATACTACCTATTGCAGTCGTAACAATGGTGAGACTTGAAAAATTCCTTCAAAACTTTTCATTATATGACCCCAGGAACCCAAAACCACCCTCACCTAAAAAGTTTATATATATATATATATATATATATATATACATGTATTAAATTTTGTCCGCACGATAAAAATCGCAATTAAAACTCACCAAAAACATTGAGATGGATAATATCTCGGTGGGGATTGCAAATAGGTAAAATTGGCCCAAGGGGATGAAAATAGGGAAAGATTTTGTGAATAGAAAAAAAACAAACAAACCTATAACTCCTTAAATATAATACATATCAAATCAGTTTAATATTATTATTACTTCTAGTAAATGGGCCAAAAATTTATGTATCACAGATTTTTGATAAAATTAAAAATGGCTCAAGGGGCAAAAGAGATAGGGTTTTAGGGAGAAAAAAATTCACAACTTCGTCACTTCTCAAGATATCAAATTCACTTAAACTTATTATAAATCTTCTTAATACAATCTAGAACTTTTATATTGACGAGTTTTTGATAGGATCAACTCTTGCCGCAAAAAAAGAAAAGAAAAAAATTAAAAACGAAAAAAAGGGAAGTTGAAGAAAGAAAAAATTCATAACTTCGTCAATTCACAAGATATGAAAATCCGCTTAAATTTATATAAATATTTTTAATATTATCTGCAACTTTTATTTTGACAAGTTTTTGATAGAGACAACTATTGCAGCAAAAACGAATTAAACAAAAATAGGGGTTTAAGAAAAAAATATCGTATTAACGTGATTCTGATAAAACCTGCTCTTACAGTAAAATTAAATTAAAAACTCGTCAAAAGCAGCTAGATAAAATTCTTAAACTGGATTTGCCTCTAATCTTGAATTAGTTTTTGTTGGTGAAATTAGTACTTAACTTTGAAATCTATCTCCGCCTGTAGGGCGAACCGGCAGGGATTTTTTTTAAATTCATGATTGCCGATTGTTGTAAAAAAGAAAGCAATGCATTATTTACAAGTTATACATTTAACGCATACATACTTTTCCAAACTACATAAAAATATAATGATTTTAACGAAAGTTTATTTACATATATATTTAATACTTAATTATGTAATAGTAGTAAAATATGCCAGTTTTGAAATAAAAAACAGCAACAGCAAAAAATGCACAATCGGCCGATCGTTGTAAATAAGAAAACAATAATCATTTACAATTTGTACTTTTCACAGATGTATAAGTAAAAAAAAAATCTAGATTGGAAGCTTGATCACCTGTAGTATTAGTAAAACATGCCAAGTCTAAAACAAAATCAAATAAATAAAATAAAATGACTATTGCCAATCGTTGCGAAAAATAAAGCAACACACAATTGAAATTTTTCAATTTAATGAATACCTTTATGCACTTTTCCAAAGCATCCTTCACCAATTTCTTCTTGAAGAACGACTTTATCATTTGGTATTTCCATATCCTTTAACGCTCGTAGTAAAGGACTGTCTGGAGAAGTAGTGTAGTAATTAGGGTTTGAAACGTATTGCTGCATGCATTTGCTAAGAGATATAGCTGCCGCGCTTCTACCTCTTCCGGGAACCCACCAAAATAAACCACCATTTTTCTTTTTTCGGTAGCAAAATACAAATACACTGGCGAAGCTGAGAACAATTAATGCCAATAGGCAACCTAGAAGAATAGTGGGTGGACTATCGTTGTTGCCTGCTGGAGCTGAATGAACTGAAGCATTGGTTGGCTGTGTGTGATTCTGAAAATGAAAAAAAAAATCATATATTTTTTAAAACTGTAAGCACTGTAAAAGAAAAAAAAATCAAATAACGGATAATCTACTAATAATCATTCATGTTAATCAATTAATTTTACTCACGTGAAAACACCCGCTCGCTAGTGTTAATCCTATTGGATAGTTCTTTTAAATTATCTAGTTAGAATTTCAATATTTTTAAAGGATTTTTTCCTTAACAGATAGCTGCGGTCGATCTATACAAAAGGCGGATTTTACTTTTTAGATTTTGATTTCAGTTTTTTTTTAAATTATTAGGATACTTTCACTTTCGAAACGGGTTATTAAAGTTCGCATTTCATGTGAAAAGTACGATTGCAGAGTTTTAGGAATAAAAAATTTCATGTCATCATTGAGAATTATCTTGATAATCCGAAGATGAATGTATGTTGACGCCTGATGGAGACCTCCGCAATTGGACCATTATTCTTTTACGGAACACATGGTGACCTCAACAATTTGCCTTGATATGACAAATTTACGTTGTTCAACAATTACCTCTAGGAGCCATTTTTCAATAGGTATTTATAGGGTAGTGATCTTCTAGATGATAGTGAGATCACTGCAGGATGACAAATTACCGAATTACTTATGCGACAGAACTAGTTACACTAATGATGCTTTATAACGTGTTCAATGAGATAAAGTATCATTTGGACTTAGCCTGAGCTACAGATGGCGCTTACATAGAGGTATACAAAATCCTTTTCCAGTACTAGTTTCCTGATATGTAAACCAGAATGTAACATATATATTTTGGATATGTCTCTTTTTTCGTTTCATTCTCAAACATCCTAAGGTAAATGCACCTATAGTGGGCCACTAACTTTTAAAGTCAAGCCCAAATGCATTTCTGAAAATGACTAAAATAAATCTGACTGACAAACATCCTTAAATGTTAACTTTTCATAATCTGTTTGGAATAATTGTTTTCTTTGTGCTGGTACATTTGTTTATTTTCTAGAGAGTCTTCAAAAGCGGATTTTAGAGTAAATTCTTAGAGATTTCATTAAGAGATAAGTATTTATTTTAAGCATTGTTTTTAATATTATATTTTATTTTAAATTAAACTGTTGTAAATATTTTATTACTTTGCAAATAATTAAGCCGAGAACTTAAAGATTCACGCATCAGAAATTTACTAGGCCCACTAGTGGAGCATAGAAGAAGGTAACACTTTTTATTTTTCATTTTTTTTAAGTATATATTTTGAAACTTTGAATGCTTATTCTGATACATGAAGGTTTGTAATAGGCAATATATATATATATATATATATATATATATATATAACTAAAACGTTGTGCGTTTAAACTAACTAAAACTAAACTCTGTGGCTATACAATCCAAGAAGGATCTGGGCCGACAGTGCCCATCTCTGTTTTCTTGACCCTGGGCCCCGAGGTGCTATGTAGCATGCGTCCCGGCCAGGTGGTCAACCTAACGCGAGACCCTCGGTGTTTAGTTCCCAAGCAAGCTTGGTACTCATTTTATCGACCCCGAGGGGATGAAAGGCTGAGTGAACCTTGCCCAGTCGGGAGTCGAACTCTCGACCTGCGGTGTGGCAGACAGGCGTGCTGACCACTACACCACTGGGCTTCACTGGTGCGTTTACCTTACATCAAATTTTAAAACTTCTCACACTCTGAAAAATGAATAGACTAAATATACATTTTTTGTTACTTATCTATTTTTTACTAAAGTACTTTGTTATTTGACGTTCTTACCTACATTAGACAAGTAAAAGACAGAAATAATGCACATGCTTAGTAACAAAAAAAAAGTCAGATGGAAGCTTTAGTTACCAGCTTTAGTTTTTATGGTGAAAGAAGAAAAAATCTTCATTTCTATGGTTGTTTAATCACGTACACTTTTTCAACATGCAAAAAACTGTTTGTTCGTTTCATAATAACTATTAAACTTGTTTTTCTCATGCTATTTAGATGTGACACTTACTGAGTCAGACACATTTGTTGGCAAAAACTTTGAAGGAGAAAGCATTCCAAGCAGCTGATGGGGACCGAACGACCCTTCAGTCGGGGCTATCTGCATATCAGTAATACTGGTGACAGTAGAACTTGGCAAAGAAACATCTATTTGAAACAAAAAACGGGTATATTAGTCTCATGATTGGAATGAACAAGCGTAGTAAACAAGTGTACATTTCATAATGAAGGCATTAATAACAAAAAAGAATTATTGTTTGCCTCCTCCATATGAGCACACGGTTGCAACTAAACACTTGTAGCTGTATGTCGACCGTACAATTTTTTCTTGATTCTTTTTTTTCTTATCTAATCATAGAAATATCATGAAAACTTATATCTAGGCATCTTTAAATATCAGGAATAGTATTCTGGTGCCAGACTTATGTGTTCGTGTTCAAAGTTTAAATTTTATACAGATCTGGCAATCTAAGTGTATATATTTTTATGAATAGAAAATATAATTGTTAATCGAATGGCGACACTTTATAAAATGAAATAAATTAGATAATCGGTTTTTACTTGCTCGACCCTGCAATGTCAGAAATTGAATAATTAATTCGACCAATAACTTGAAATTCATATTGTTGATGATCGATTGATTATCAAGTTCTTCAAAACTACTTCCAATTAAAATAACATCAATATTATTTTTAGTTTCAAAAATATATCTTCATATATCACTCACTCGCTAGAAAAGTGAGACATCTCGACAAAAGTTAATTTCATGGGAGGGGCAAAAAAAACTTGCCTGATTTTAATGTATCATGAAATTATAGTATTTTTCTCTGCAGGCAGGAGTAAAAATGTGCATAAAAGCTTAAACCCGTAAGAATGAAGACATAAACGAGGTTTGGAGAGTTGCGTACTTTTACCTACCCACACAATCTACCCCACCCCCTTTTGTGCTCACGAATGGACGCATAGCGTAATAAAGCGATTTTCCGTATAACGATACTTACGAAACTTTTTCTGTAGAAAGACGCAACTTTAACAGACCTATTTGTGGAATAAAACGCAAAATGAACTTTTGCGAGATGTGTCACATTTCTTCCGGGTGAGCTATACGTATTTGTGAGATGATAAAGTGGTACAAAAGAATGCGTTTTCTCGGATCATTTAAACTTTTGGAAAACGTATATACAGGTTGCCTACAAATTAATTGGGAAATTTCATAACTTAATAACTTCCAAAATATTAAATGCAATTAACTAGTTTAAAGTCAGACTAGTAGTAATATTGCCGAAGTTTATTCATAGATGGCGTTAGAGTCGTACTTGCACAGCACAATAAGTTTCAGGAAACCAAAGGCAGTATTTCGCTTTTTCAGCACCGTTGTACGTCTCCATTATCATAATTCGGAACAAGAATGATTACCGCTTGCTAAGCGATAGCGTCAGTTATGGCACCTAACGCCATCTATGAATAAACTTGTGTACTACTAAAAAAAGTCCATAATGTTTTTGAAAAAAAAAATGGCCATTTTTTTCCCATTCTGACAAGAAAATCAGTGTTCTAACTTTTTTACCGATACTCTTTCATCTTCACCTAACACTTCATTTATAATGGCTGTTTCATAATAATGAAAGCCGTAAGTCCATCAGAAGAAAATAACTCGGTAAAAGCGGGAAATCGGTTAAGCGGGACTCGGATAATCGGGACTCTACTGTATGTATGTTCCATGTAAATAAGTTATAAATAAGTTCCTTGTAAATAAGTAGTAAAGAAATACTTGCTGCAAAGCTTTTGATAATGCTTAATTGATAAATTTACTTTACAGAATTACCAGAATTACTTTATGAGATTTCGTTTAATGCTTACTTTGATTCTGAATAGAATTTGAATAAGCTTTATGAAAATGTTGCATGTGGTTACAAGTTTATTTTCATTGAATAAAATAAAAAGCTTTTAAAAGCTTTATTGCATTTAACTCGAACATGATTTAGGAATATTAGGGGAGATAAAATTTTAGGAATTCGAACATTGTTTCAAAATTTCTTTAAAATATTAAAACGCATTTAATTTCACGACTGTTGCCATTTGTCAATAGCTCTCTAATTTCTATTGTAAGTATCATAAAAGAGGAAACGGAACCCCTGGGAAGAAAAATACTTCAAATAGTGTCGTATGTTACTGATAATTGCAACTTATTATTGTGATGTTTACTTAAACTAATTAACGATCCTTTATTATTATACTTCTGTAAATAGTATTTAACCCTTTCAAAAGCAACAGTATATTATATGTGCCAATTAATTTGAATTCTTAACCGCTGATTGACACTAAGATTTATTTTTTACTAAAATTTTGGCTTTATAAAATACACGAATAAAAGAATGTAATTCATTTTAGATCAATTTTCATTGAAAAAAAAAAATTCTTAAGTTTTATTGCATTTAACTCAAACATGATTTAAGAATATCAGAGGAGATAAAATTTTAGTAGTTGGAGCAAGATTTCGAAATACCTTAAATTATTATTACGCATTTAATTTCTCGACTGCTATGATTTGTCAATATCTCTGCAATTTCTTATGAGAGTATCATAAAGGAGGAAACGGAGCCACCGGGAAGAAAAATACTTCAAATAGTGTCGTATGTTACTGATAATTGCAGCTTATTATTGTGATGTTTACTTAAACTAATTAACGATCTTTTATTATTATACTTCTGTAAATAGTATTTAACCCTTTCAAAAGCAACAGTATATTATATGTGCCAATTAATTTTAATTCTTAACCGCTGATTGACACTAAGATTTATTTTTTACTAAAATTTTGGCTTTATAAAATACACGAATAAAAGAATGTAATTCATTTTAGATCAATTTTCATTGAAAAAAAATTTTTTTTAAGTTTTATTGCATTTAACTCAAACATGATTTAAGAATATCAGAGGAGATAAAATTTTAGTAGTTGGAGCAAGATTTCGAAATACCTTTAAATTATTATTACGCATTTAATTTCTCGACTGCTATGATTTGTCAATATCTCTGCAATTTCTTATGAGAGTATCATAAAGGAGGGAACGGAGTCACCGGGAAGAAAAATACTTCAAATAGTGTCGTATGTTACTGATAATTGCAGCTTATTATTGTGATGTTTACTTAAACTAATTAACGATCTTTTATTATTATACTTCTGTAAATAGTATTTAACCCTTTCAAAAGCAACAGTATATTATATGTGCCAATTAATTTTAATTCTTAACCGCTGATTGACACTAAGATTTATTTTTTACTAAAATTTTGGCTTTATAAAATACACGAATAAAAGAATGTAATTCGTTTTAGATCAATTTTCATTGAAAAAAAAAATTTTAAGTTTTATTGCATTTAACTCAAACATGATTTAAGAATATCAGAGGAGGTAAAATTTTAGTAATTGGAGCAAGATTTCGAAATACCTTTAAATTATTATTACGCATTTAATTTCTCGACTGCTATGATTTGTCAATATCTCTGCAATTTCTTATGAGAGTATCATAAAGGAGAAAACGGAGCCACCGGGAAGAAAAATACTTCAAATAATGTCGTATGTTACTGATAATTGCAATTTATTATTGTGAGCTTTACTTAAAAGTAATAACGATCTATGATTATTATACTTCTGTAAATAGTGATTAACCTTTTCAAAAGCGGCCGTAAATTATATACCACTTAATTTTAGTTTTTAACCGGTAATTGGCAATCAGAATTATTTTTTACTAAAATTTTGCTTTTTTAAAGTAGGGAAACTGTCCTAAAGTGATATACCCTAAGGAAAAAAGGCTTTTATTCATACAAATGTTTTCTCATGACGTTTATTTTTTTACAAACTAACTTTGAAAAGTGCATAAAATTCATTAGTGCCTTTTAAAAAGTAACATGGGCTAAGTCATATGTTAGAAAATTTTCAATTAGTGGGTCATTTTTTGGTCACTGTGCATCAAGCTAAGTTTATCTAGAAAACGGCTCTAACGATTTTGACGAAATTTTATATTCTATCGTTTTCGGGCGCGAGAATACTATTGTGCTAGATCGCATGTTCAAGAAAATTTGATTAGTGGGCCATTTTGAGTCAAAATGGGCCCAGTGTCAAGCTAATTGAATGTAAAAATTCGCTCAAAACATTTTGACAAAATTTTGTAATATCTTCTGGGCATGAGATGACTATTGGGCAAGTGATATGTTCGAGAAAAATCGATTAGTGGGTCATTTTGGATCACTGTGGGCCAAGCTAACAGTATCTGAAAACGAATCAAAGGATTTTGACAAAATTTTGTACTATACCGTTTCTGGGCATGGGAAGACCATTGGGCTAAGTCACATTTTCAGAAAATTCGATTTGTGGGTCATTTTTGGGCCACCGTGGGTCAAGCTAATTGTATCTAATAAACGATTTACCCAATTTTGACAATATTTTGTATTATACCGTTTCTGGTCATGAGAAGACCATTGGGCTAATTCGCATGTTCGAGAAAATCCGATTAGTGGGTCAGTGTGGATCAAGATAATTGTATCTAAAAAACGACTCAAACGATTTTGACAAAAGTTTATGTGATATAGTTTCTGGTCATGAGAAGACCATTGGGATAGGCCATATGTTCGATGAATTTAGAGTATTGGTCCCTTTTGGGTGACCGTGGGTCAAGCTAATTTTATCTATAAAACGACTTTAACGATTTTGACTAAATTTTGAATTCTATCGTTTTCGGATTCGAGAAGAGCATTGGTTAGGTTGAATGTTAAAAAAAAAAATCGGTTAGGGGATCATTTAGGGTCGAAATATCTCAGGATCAAGCCAACTGTATCTAAACAGCAAGAATGATACAGTGAGAATAAAACATCGAATTGAACACAAGGCTAATTTTGACCGAGCTTAGCTCGGTCATGCCTGCTAGTAAATCCATATTAGAAAGCAAAAACATTCCGTGAGTAACGCTGACAACACGTAACTAATACATTTAGATTTTACTGCATTTTTTTTTCTTTTTTTACTTCTAAACATCGCACAATTTCAATTTTTACACCATCGAATAGTCCATTCAAATGTAATTTGTTTGAAAACTGTACCTCATTTTATTGTTCTCTTTAATGATTTCTGAAATAATCTTCAATAATGTATTATTTCTATCGCGTGAAGCACGATTAAGAAAGATTAACTGCTTTGTACTTAAAACAATAAAACAGTTTACCATTTGTTTCTAGCTATAATTCCACCATGACGAAATTAAAACTTCGCCAGAAATAAATATACTAGAGAACAGGATTTCTCCTTTTTCAGAATTTAGTGTCGCCACCGATGAAAAAAAAAATGTATATAACTATATATAGAGTCCCGAAGTTTTACCTTTGGAATGGATCATTCTCTTCTAATGGACTTATGGCTTCTATTATTATGAAACAGCCATTATAAAAGAAAAGTGATAGGTGAAGATGAAAGAGCAGGCGTAAAAGTTAGAACTCTGATTTTCAGTTCTAACTTTTTACGGCTGCTCTTTCATCTTCACCTAACACTTCATTTATAATGGCTGTTTCATAATAATAGAAACTATCAGTCCATAAGAAGAAAATAACTTTGTTAAAGCGGAAACTCGGTTAAGCGGGACTCGGATAATCGGGTCTCTTCTGTAGTTCAGTTTAAAGACTTAAAATACGCGATTTTATTTTATACTAGCAGGCTGAGCCCGCTGCGCCTGACCATTTTTGAAATAAACCTTCAATCAAACGAAATGGAAAATCCGACCCTGTATTTTAAATTAATATGGACCTTCACCTGGATATTCCTTCCGCATTTTCTGAATACGCATCGGACGCAATTCCGCTATTATATTATCTGATGCGTTAGACGAAATACGGGCAATTCAGAAGTAACTCTTTAGTACACATATAGAGTTTGGGAGGGAAATGCGGCCATTACGATCGTATCACCACATTACTAAGAAAGAGAGAATTACAATGACTGCGGAGATTGACCATTTAACTTAAAGAATGTTCGGGTTATTCACTTTCGTTTGTTAGTTCTTTTACTCCGGGCTTCTCAGCTTGGTACTTTGTGCGGATCTGATAGCATAAATACAATCTCTCTCTACGTTACATTATATTTGGTAATATACGTCTTCTTTTGGCAGGTTTTCTCTACAGTTTCTTATCTTCGATTTCCAGTAGAGTTAATACAATCAAAACAGTATTTAACTTTTATATTTCAAAATATGTGAATCATGTAAAAGTGGATATTTAAAGCGGAATTGTGTGAATAAAATTAAAACAATGTCATTTTAACTGCCGTTTCTTTTTACATACCAGTTTTAATCATGCAAGTATTAACCTAGGAAAATAACCTCGATAACTAATTCAAATAGAAAACTAAACCTCTAGTTTTCATTCAATAAAATCTTCCCAATCATCCGTAATCGGATCCACAACCAAGTTTGATGTGCAACGTTAGAAATGTTCGTAACGGTATGGCTAAAAATGTGCCAGAGTTAGCTACAAAACAGAGTTAATTGCGTTTCAAACTACATTCCATTAAATAATGTCAAATTGCTGTTGATTGAATTTTAGATCTTCCACTATCAAAACTCTTTGCAAATGATAAATAAAGTTAGTTATGCAAAATTTTTAGTTGTGATCTTTTTTGGCAAACCGAAGATTTTTTTCGCATTTTTCTAATGAGCGTAATACGACGGAGAAATAAACATGCTTTTATTTTCAAGACGTCATTATTCATCACTGTGTTGCCTAAATAAAATTAAAAACGTTAATTTGTGACTATGATAAGCTCATCAGCCAAAATTTCTTTATAATGATTGAAATTTTATTTGAATCTGAGGTACTTTTTTTAAAAACCTAGGGTAAATGAAAAAATATTGTTCCACTGGCCACTTTTAGCATTTGAAAGTTTATATATATATATATATATATATATATATATATATTCAAAGTAATGCTTTTTCAGTGATAGTAAAATAAACCTAAAATTTGTCACAACGATCAGCTGCTCGGGCTGTGCATCAGCCAAAATTTTATAATAATTGAAATTTTAATTGAATTTGAGGAACTTTTTTTAAAAAATCTAGTCTAAATGAACAAATATTGTTCCATTGGCTACCTTTTGGCATTTGAAAAAAAAATTTTGTACACTCAAATTAATGCTTTTTTAGTGATAGTAAAATAACTGAACATGAAAAATATCTATTAGTAAATCTTCTTTTGTCCGTTTGCTCCATAATAAAAAAAACATAAATTTACTAATCGCTAATTACTAAAAGTACAAATTTCGCATAATCTTCTGAAATCGGATTTACCGTCCACAGTTCCTTTCAAATATAAACGAATCTTCCAACACTATATAGTAAATTCGCCAATTGTAAGGTAGCTGATTATGGAAGATTCATCCAATATCTTTTTATAACATTTCTAAAAGAAGGGAAGATATAAAAAAAATGACGAATGAAATGGAATATCGAAAAATGATTTCAGAAAGCAATTTTTATTGCAAAATGTCTTTTTTCGTGATAGAAATAACGCATAATTGCTTACATTTTCTTAAGAATAATCTGTACTACCTATCATTGCAAACATTGAACGTTTGTATAAGGGAAATTGGCGATATGTTTTTTATAAAAAAAAGAATGGACAATATTAGCTAATCTGGCTTCGAGGTTATAAAATATATATATTCGAGGTCACAAATTTGGGGAAAACAAACCGACATGCTTTCGCAGTAAAGTACGATGAGAATTTTTTTAAATGTCTAAAATTAAATTATTTTGCAATGTGTATGTGCGTGTGTGGGAGACATTTATACTAAAATTAAAATATTTGACTCATTTTTTAAATATGAATTGCTATTTATATATTGTACATTTGACTTTTAAAAAATACTCAAAAAATGCTTTCGTACACTTGCAAAATCACCTTTATTGTAAACATCGCTTGAACCCAATTCACGCTTACATTTTTTTGGCTTAAAATCAAATTGTTTGGCGACAAAAGTGAACTCAAAAATCACAAATAAACATATAACATGTAAATCATAACTACCATCATTTTTACAATTACATCTGCTAGTTTCGTCTTTGAGTCACATGATGGAAGAGTTAGAAATAAAAAAGAACAAATCAAAAACAAAATTGTTACCACAAGGGAGGTCTCCTTAAAGAGCATACTCAAATTATTTTGAAAAAAAAATGCTTTTAAAACTACTCATGTATGTAGTAAAACATCAGTCAAATTTGGCGGCGGAATCTCAGTAAAAATCTGAAAAAAATCTATATATATTCGAGTATTTGGCGCAAAAAAGACGAACGTTCCACTCTATTTGGATAGCCAACACATTTCCATCCCAAATGCAAGATATTTAAATGCATTTGAAAATTGCTTGTTAAATGAGTGTTTAAATGCCTAAAACTCAATGAATTTAAACTTAAACGAAGGATTAGCGCATTATTTTTTTTATCTTTAAGCGTACATAATATAAAAAACAACGTGTTGCAGTAGTTATTTAATTTTACATGGCTTCACCGGCTGGAAATGTTTTAAGGGTATTATTTGATTATTCATTCAACCAATTTCCCCAAATTATATAAATTGCCAAACTACTCGCCAAATTATACAAATTGACAAAATTTTTATTTGAAACAACGAAAGAATAAATAAATTTTTAAACATTAATCAAATTACAAATAGAAGTGAAATTAAAAATTACTTGATGACGCAACAAACATGTGCACCGTGTTTAATGTCAAGTGAATGTAAAATTTACGATCATCTATTATTGGCATTTAATCTTATAGTTTGGCGATAGTTATTTTGTCGACGGGATAATCAAGTAGTACCGTTTTAAGTTTGTTTTAAAAGTAGCTGGCTAATTAAAAATGCTACCACTAATTAAATACTTGTTTCCATGGCAACAATATTCCATGGCAACCTTCATTTCTTGTTTCTGATACTAACAATATCGAAGTCAAATTGCCAGTGTTCCGAATCGGGTATTAATTTTGAATTTGGAAAAAAATTAATAAACTGAAATTTTGTTTTAAACCGTATAATTACGATAATAAAATTTTAATATATACACATATAAAGGTATATGACAAAACTGTAGTAATAAAAATGTATTTATTTAAGTTAAACTTAATCTAACTATATTCGTCGGCAGAGCAGAAAAAGATTTTACTTAAAAATTATTCATGATAAAAAAAAGTATCATTCAAAATTTTATTGTGCCGCCAACCAGCATTAAATCGCCAAAAAAATTAATTTTTTTTTTTTTTTTTTTTTTTTTTTTTTTTTTTTTTTTTTACAAACGCTAAATCGAGGTTCTGCGGATTTTTTTATAAACATATTATATGTCACGAGAAGAATCTTCTATATATTCCTGATGAAAACGTATTTTTTCAAATATTTCTGAGAATGCACTTATCGAAACTTCCTTGATATCATCCTATTAATTTTTCAGATGCATTTTTCTTAACCTGACGCAAAAGATAAAGAGCCAAATCTTATTTCAATTGCAATATTTTAACTGAGAATTTTTAAAGCATTACGAACATTCCCTTTCACGTTTAAATTAAATATTTTCGTTTTTTAATATTATCACTCAATAAAACGGATTTTTTGCTTCTTTTTTTCTTCCTTCTTTTTTTT
This sequence comes from Maratus speciosus, assembly GCA_963932465.1. Taxonomy (NCBI): domain Eukaryota; kingdom Metazoa; phylum Arthropoda; class Arachnida; order Araneae; family Salticidae; genus Maratus; species Maratus speciosus. Next base: position 267,525,775 of record OZ010786.1, read on the forward strand.
TTTTAAAAATTAGTAACAGTTTTTTCTTTTATGTTTCGAGGTGTAATAGCTGTTTCATTTTTTTTTTTTTTTTTTATCAACGATAAATTTCGCCAAGAAATAAAATGGTAAACCTTATCGTCCGAAATAACAGAACTTTCCGTGATAATTCTATAACTAATCTAGGTAGAATGATGTGTTATATCTTAACACCTTCCCTGAAACGATACCTATCTAACGGTATAAGTTGCGTAAAAATCCATGCAGTAGAACTGGAAATCTAGGCGTTCGGAACGAAATTTCCATTTGGATTTTATATATATAATAGATAAAACGACGTCATCCGAATCCGCTGAAGAATTCCTCATTTATTCTATCTAGCCATAGACAACATCTGCAATAAAGTATGCATAGGACGTCACTATCTCAGCATAATACACAAATCCAGCTAAAAGAAATCAGCAAGAAACTCGACAAAAAAATCGGCTGTCTAGTGATTCATATGCCTTCATGTTTTTGTAATATTAATATAGATACCTAAAATTAAATTTAGTTTATAATAGCTCCATCTTTTATCAGAAACCATTCATTTACATTTTTCTCAAAATAGCACGTATGTTAATTACATTTTTTTTTCAGTTTTTATGGGAAAATGGCAACAAAAATATATAATTGCAATTTTTCAACTATTTTTCTGTTACTTTCTACAGAAATGGAGCACTGTAGTTGCCAAAATTAAGCAAATTTCGCTAAAAACTACAAAAAAATTAATATCTCAAAAATAAATGGAGGTGCAGTTTTCAAACAAATTGCATAAAAAAGAACTTTTTTCCCAATACGACGGTATAAAAATTGAAAATGTGCGATGCTTAGAAGTTAAAAAAATTGCTATAGAGTATTTAATCGTACAATGATACATCTGCTTTGTTTTACGGCTGACTTATACAACGCAACGTTATTTGTTGGAGACGACACAAAATAAGCTGGGAGAAAGAAATAGCATAGCGGGGGCTAATAAATAAAATAATATAAATAAAATACAAATTTAACAGACATGCAATAGAACTACTCGCTTAAGCCACTGAAATTATCAGAATCAAAAAGGCTGTAAGTAGTAATCTTTGGCAATTTCTTCGACTGTATTAATTCCTGTCATGCGGTTAATACGAATGTATCGCTTAATATAAAGTTTAAAATTACATTTGAATACCTTATGAACATTTTTCATATAAACATGGTTTTTGATGTTTTTAATGGGCAATTTAAAAAATATATATATTCAAAAAACCCATTAGTGCTTTCAATGAAAAACAAATGATTTTCACCTATCTTCTTCAACCCGGAAAAGCCGAATTGGATGTCCCAATTTCTTTAATAGCTTCATAATATTTTAACTGGAACATAATTTTAAAAGTCCTTCTAGCCTGCACCGGGAAAAAAAAATGGTAGATTCCATATTTCTTGTTTTTAATAATTCAGCTAAATTCACTCAAACACACTCAGCTAAAATAAGCGGAACCTGATTATAAAATATTCAATTCCAGTTTTAGTCAATACTGAAGTTAAAGGAGAATTTCGGCAAATTCGTCAGCTAGTTTCATTTAGAGCGATTTATGTTTGATCGCCAAATTTGGCGATATCTTAAATTGTCCACCGTTTCAAAACAACATGGCTAATGAAACTGGCCAAATTATTCGGTCGAGAGCTTTCGAAGTCCTGTACATGCTCAATCACATCGAAAAGGTTAATATATACGAGAGCTGTCACATGACAAAAATCACATTGTTTCAAAATTTCAGACACCCTGGAATTTCTAACTGCTATAGCTCAGCCATGTTTTAAAGATAAATTCGAAACAAGAAATGTCCCGGAATCCTTGTATTAAGGGAAAAAACTTTTTTAATTTATTATTGTTATTTTTTTTTACCTCTTTATGAATTTTTAACACTTGTTTTAAATGTCCGCCATTTGAAAAAGATGGCGGATTAAGTTGGCTAACGATCCTGGCCGAGATCTTGGTATGTCCTGTATACAAGCAATGTCACCTCCGAATCGGCTCATAAATACGAGAGTTTCAGCATGACAAAAAACAAATATATATGGATTTTTAACTTTCTCACGAGCAACCCCGTGTTAATACGTTCACTAAGCTCCAGGATTCACTGCAATATAAGCATTATTTAAAGTAATATAATTCCATCGATTTAATGCATTTTTAATATATATCGAACAATGATTAATACTCTCAAGAATCACATCTATATTCGTAATTAAGTTTTTCTTTTATATAAAGTTAAAAGATTAATCTTTTTAGGTTTCCGAACTTAAAAAGTGAAAACCGAACCATTATAAGATCACTCCCGTGTCTGTCTGTCACAACCATTTTACTAGTAAACTATGGAACGTAAAAAGCTCAAATTGGCTGTAAATAATGAAGGCTATTGATCTACATATTTTTTAGATTATTACCCATTCACAAATACATTTAGGATAAATGTATAGGGGCTAATTAAGTTACTTGGAAAAAAAATTTCCTTTGTACATCGTGTGAAAGCTTTCGTAACGCTAAACTCAAAAATAAATCTCTTTTAATTTTAGGTGTTATATTTTTAGGGATATCGTCAAAAATATAATGCAAAAATATGACCCCCCCTCCCCCGAATCTATTTCCGAATCTACTGAAGCAAAAATTATGAAAAAATTCGGGGTAGTAGACGTTAATTTAAAACTCGCAGATAAACTATACCGATTACCTTAAGTCACATAGTTTTTGAGAAAATCGCATTTTTTCCGTTGCACATAAATTTATAATTGCATGCATTTAGCAAAGAAATCTAGAGAAACGCGGCACGGACTAAAGCGCCTTCCCAACTTTGTGACCTCCTTCCGAAGCGCGCTCAGCACAATGCCAAATTTAAACTTTGAAGAAGGGTTTTGTTTTATATACACTGTAAAAAGATAAGATTATTACTACGATGAATTTGGATTTATGAAATGCCAAATGAAGTTTAAATATACACCATTTTTATTGTGAGAACCAAATTAAGTTCATCATAAACAAATTAGGATAAGATTAAAAAAGAGTTATACAGAATAGCAATATTTGACACTAATTAGGCTTCACATCTCTCTGTACTTTCATGGTATAACCATTTATACTTTTCTAGTATATATAGCTACTCATACACAGTCCTACGTTGTGTAGTTTTTTACAAAATCTTATTATTCTTTTAGAAGCGATTTTTTTTTAAATAATACAGTTACTAATTTTTTTATGGTACGAAACCCCCTGTGTGAGAGTAATACTCACACTTGGCCGTTTATTTTATCATTTAAAACAAAATACAGAGAAAACAATATTACAATTTTGTCCTTTTGCTAGACTGTCAGAGGGTAATAATGTTTTATGAACACAGCACCGGTAAATTTAGGTCTAATTCCTGATACATATTTGTTTATTTTCAAACACATTATAGTCCAGGCAATAAGGAATTTTACCTAGCAAAATTCATGGTAGTTCTGGAAAAAGGCTTACTATATGTTTTTTGGGTCGCTGAATCCGAATTTTTAACTTCCCACCAAAATTTCCCCCGGCAACCCCCCCCCCCCAAATTTGGTAAAAAGCCCCCAAAAAAGGTTTTTATTTAAAAAAGAAAAAGTATCTAGAAATTCAGTTTTAGTCAATGTTTCAATCAATGTTTTAGAGAAAAAGTATCTAGAAATTCAGAAAGTAGACAAAATTTGCAACAAATTAGATATATGACATTATGACTTAGGATGAAGGGGAAGGGGGATCTGCCTCGGAACATGCGCGCGGTGCTGCTTAAACTAAGTTGCGCAATTCCACTTAACCACTCACACGTTTGCATTCGCCCCCCCATCTCCCCTCCGAACTTTCTCTATAAGGTTTACTTTAAGATTTTTTGGTCGCTGAATCCGAATTTTTAACTTTCCCCCCAAAATTTCCCCCTCGAACGCCCCCCCCCCCCCAAATAGTCGTTTTTAACTTAAATTTCTTATTGTTTTAGGGTAAAAGCATTACGAAATTCAGAAACTAGACAAAATTTGCAACAAATAGGATATATGACATTATGAATTAGGAGGAACGGGGAGGGTGAGGGCTTCCTCTGAACATGCACTGCGGCGCTACGTGCACTAAATTATGAAGTCCAGGCAATAGGGGATTTTATCTGGCAAAATTAATACTAGTTCTGAATTTCAACTCACTTTATGTTTTTTGGGTCGCTGAATCCGAATTTGTAACTTCCCACCAAAATTTCACTCGGTCACCCCCCAAAAAATTGATTTTTTGAAAAAATTGGGTTTTTGAGAAAAGCGCTCGGGGAATGTTCCGAGGCAGCCCCCTCTCTCCCCTATTTATCCTACGTCATAATGTCATATATCCTATTTGTTGCAAATTTTGTCTAGTTTCGGAATTTCGTAATGTTTTTTCCCTAAAAAAATAAGAAATTTAAGTTAAAAACAATGTTCCGAGGCAGATCCCCCCTTCCCCTTTATCCTAAGTCATAATGTCATATATCTAATTTGTTGCAAATTTTGTCTACTTTCTGAATTTCTAGCTACTTTTCCCCTAAAACAATAAAAAAATGGAATTTTTTAATAAAACCTTTTTTGGGTGGCTTTTTACCAAAATTTGGGGGGGTTGCCGGGGAAATTTTGATGGGAAGTTACAAATTCGGATTCAGCTACCCAAAAAACATCTAGAAAGCCGATTTCCAGTACTACCATGAATTTTGCTAGGTAGAGTCCCTATACGGTCTCTATTGCCTGGACTATTATGTGCTCAGAATAGCTCAAAGCGAAAATTACGAACTTTGCAAGCACATTGCTTAAATATAAAGTACCTAATAAGTACAGAACTTGTGTGAAAATATAAATTATTTAAAACAACGTTTAAACACACAATAAAACAACATATTTGACCATACGTATACGTTTCGTGAGTACTAGGACTCACATCCTCAGTGTAAAACCTTAAAAACTTTAAAAACAATATCCCCCAACTGCATGTACGGTAAAAAACCCAAATGTCAAAACATAATACCAAAAGACCATCAAGTTCTAACAGCCAATGAAATTAATGCGGAAGTGAAGTGTCGTGACACAACAAATCCATCCAGAAAGTTGAGATGTATGGTGTACTAGATAAATCATTAACCAAGGAGTCTTTAAATTTATGGATATGAATAGCCTCATAAAAGTCTAAATCCAGAGGAGTAATACATTTCTTGATAATGGTAGCTGAGTCAAAATTAAAATTATGTCCCTTCCCCCAGCAATGAGAGGCGATAGAGGATTTCTGCAATTCTTTTTTCTTTACATAGTTTCTGTGTTCATTGATTCTGTAACGGAGTTTACGTTTAGTTTGTCCAATGTGGGACAAACCACATTGGCATTGAATGTTGTAAATGCCCCATTAATTATGTGGAGGAATTTGGTCCTTAAGTTGCGAAAAAGATAATTTATTAACCGGTTTAAAAACCACATTAAAATCATAATGTCTTAAGATATTAGCCATCTTAAAGCTAATGCTATTATAAAATGGTAAAATGATAAGATTGGAAATGGAAACCGTAGTCACAGGAGAATCAAGATTATTAACATTTTTATTAAGACTATGAGAAATTAAATTATTGATATAAGATAAACTAAAACCTCGATCAATAGCCACAGATCTAATGTAATTTAATTCTGTAATAAGTGAATTATTATCTGAACAAATTAAGCGAGCTCTATTAATCAAATAATGAAAAGCCGAAGCTTTTTCGGAAGGGGGGTGACATGAATTGAAATGGTGGGGGGAGTGTGACAGCAAAAGGTTTACGGTAAACGCAAGTGTCAAAGGTATTAGGCTGACGTGTAACCAACACATCCAGAAATGGCAATCTATTATCTATTTCAACTTCATAAGTGAATTGAATGACTGAATCTATTGAGTTTAAAATCGTTAATATATTGTCAACCGAAAATAGAGAAAGGTCCAAGAGTGCAAAAGAATCGTCTACATATCTACAATAAAATGGGAAGTTGATAAGGTTAAACATTTTAACCTCAAAGTAATGCATATATAAATCTGCTAAAAAAGGGCTAAGGGGATTACCCATTGCTAAACCATCCGTCATAGAATAATATTGATTAGAAATTTGAAATGAATTTTGTTTTAAACAAGTACTGAATAACTCAATAATGTGGTTGATTTCCTAATCTGTGTAATGAAATTCTTTTAATCTAGTAGTGAGACTTTGTAGTGCACCTTGAACTGGAACATGGGTAAACAGAGAAGTAACATCAAATGAAACCATGCGTAAAGAGGGGGAGGGGGGAAGTTTTTAATCCGATTGAGAACTAGATAGTTTGCTAAATTTGAAACTTCTTTCAACTGGAGCAATAAGATTAGGTAAATCTGGACGTTTGCTAAAAGAAAAATTATAATTAAGTTTGAGAGCTTTCTCCTGTGTAGGTGACAGTTGTGAAGTTGAAAGGTTTACAATAGCATTATTGTTCACCTCTGGAAGCCAAGGAGGGGGTGTATTTACAAAGGGTACAGTGTCAAATTTTGACACACTTGATCGGTTATCATGGTACCGGTCTGTCAAGTTCTCTGCTTTTCATAAACTTTCGTTAGTAAAAAAACTTTCAAATTTACTCCCTCTTACTGCTACACCCCCTCCTTGGCTTCCAGAGGTGAACAATAATGCTATTGTAAACATTTCAACTTCACAACTGTCACCTACACAGGAGAAAGCTCTCAAACTTAATTATAATTTTTCTTTTAGAAAACGTCCAGATTTACCTAATCTTATTGCTCCAGTTGAAAGAAGTTTCAAATTTAGCAAACTATCTAGTTCTCAAAAGGATTCCATTAGAGTTCTCATTAAAAACACAGTTGATCACAATTCTAAGAATTTCAAACCAAACATAACAAGGGATCTTAAAGAAGCTTTATCCTCTATAAAATCTAATGATGACATTGTTATCTCTAAAGCTGATAAGGGAGGTCAAATAGTTGTACAGGATAAAACAGCTTATTTGGATAAAGTGCAAAATCTTTTACAATCCGGCCCATACATTAAATTAAATCGGGATCCTTCTGACAGTGATTTAACAAGCACCAGAAAACTTATAAAAACCTCTCCCTGTATTGATGACAGTATTAAAATGTCATTAATTCCGTCTATTGCTAACTGCAGTCGCTTTTGCGCTCTACCTAAAGTTCATAAAATTGGTGTTCCCCTCCGGCCTATCGTATCCAATATCGGTACTGCTTCATACCCTCTTGCTAAATATTTAGTGAAACGCTTTTCATTCCTTTCAAATTCTAATATGTACACTATTAAGAATTCTAGTTCTTTTGTTAATCGGATTAAAAACTTCCCCCCCTCCCCCTCTTTACGCATGGTTTCATTTGATGTTACTTCTCTGTTTACCCATGTTCCAGTTCAAGGTGCACTACAAAGTCTCACTACTAGATTAAAAGAATTTCATTACACAGATTATGAAATCAACCACATTATTGAGTTATTCAGTACTTGTTTAAAACAAAATTCATTTCAAATTTCTAATCAATATTATTCTATGACGGATGGTTTAGCAATGGGTAATCCCCTTAGCCCTTTTTTAGCAGATTTATATATGCATTACTTTGAGGTTAAAATGTTTAACCTTATCAACTTCCCATTTTATTGTAGATATGTAGACGATTCTTTTGCACTCTTGGACCTTTCTCTATTTTCGGTTGACAATATATTAACGATTTTAAACTCAATAGATTCAGTCATTCAATTCACTTATGAAGTTGAAATAGATAATAGATTGCCATTTCTGGATGTGTTGGTTACACGTCAGCCTAATACCTTTGACACTTGCGTTTACCGTAAACCTTTTGCTGTCACACTCCCCCCCCCCCATTTCAATTCATGTCACCCCCCTTCCCAAAAAGCTTCGGCTTTTCATTATTTGATTAATAGAGCTCGCTTAATTTGTTCAGATAATAATTCACTTATTACAGAATTAAATTACATTAGATCTGTGGCTATTGATCGAGGTTTTAGTTTATCTTATATCAATAATTTAATTTCTCATAGTCTTAATAAAAATGTTAATAATCTTGATTCTCCTGTGACTACGGTTTCCATTTCCAATCTTATCATTTTACCATTTTATAATAGCATTAGCTTTAAGATGGCTAATATCTTAAGACATTATGATTTTAATGTGGTTTTTAAACCGGTTAATAAATTATCTTTTTCGCAACTTAAGGACCAAATTCCTCCACATAATTATTGGGGCATTTACAACATTCAATGCCAATGTGGTTTGTCCTACATTGGACAAACTAAACGTAAACTCCGTTACAGAATCAATGAACACAGAAACTATGCAAAGAAAAAAGAATTGCAGAAATCCTCTATCGCCTCTCATTGCTGGGGGGAGGGACATAATTTTAATTTTGACTCAGCTACCATTATCAAGAAATGTATTACTCCTCTGGATTTAGACTTTTATGAGGCTATTCATATCCATAAATTTAAAGACTCCTTGGTTAATGATTTATCTAGTACACCATACATCTCAACTTTCTGGATGGATTTGTTGTGTCACGACACTTCACTTCCGCATTAATTTCATTGGCTGCTAGAACTTGATGGTCTTTTGGTATTATGTTTTGACATTTGGGTTTTTTCACCGTACATGCAGTTGGGGGGATATTGTTTTTAAAGTTTTTAAGGTTTTACGCTGAGGATGTGAGTCCTAGTACTCACGAAACGTATGGTCAAATATGTTGTTTTATTGTGTGTTTAAACGTTGTTTTAAATAATTTATAAAGTACCTCTTTAAAAGATTATTCTAAATGTATTTATCTAATTTTTTTTAAGTTGAATGAGGTTTGCTGAGGTTTCTGTGAAAACATGGATATAGACTTCAAAAATGCAGAAAAAATGCATGATGTGTTTAAAATGTCTAAGTTTTCTATCACGTTGCACTCTAAATTTCTTTCAATGAAATACAGACATATATAACTAAATTGATTCGTGAAGTTTGAATATGTGAAAATATGTTTTTATTTCTTCGAATATTCTTGGAATACGTCATTTCATCGAAATATTTTTTTCGCCATCTATTTAAATTGTAAATATCTCTGCTATTTTAATGAGAAAATGACCAAAAACAAAATCTTGAAATCGATATCATTTCCTTTTTTGCCCGACTGAAAAGAAGGGTTATGTGTTTCACGCGTATCTGTGATTGTGGATTTCTTTATACCCTCGAAACATCCCAACGGCTGTATGGATTTTAATGAAGGAGGTCTCTATCGATTCGTCTTAACCGTCCGATGGTTATAGGATAGGTTTTGTTTTTATAAATTCAAAATGGCGGCCGTAAACTACAAAATGGCGGTAGAGACGAAAAAAAATTTTACGTACTCTATTGAGTGCAGTGGCGTGGCGTGAAAATTTTCGGTGGTCATCGCAATTATTTAAGTTTGTGGTGAAAAATTATTAACTCTAAAATTCAATGGTTGAATGTTCAAAAAAGAAACTTTAAATCTTACCTTCACTTATACATGAACTCCAAATGTTCTGCTAAAACTGGATCGTAGAGTTTTAAAAGCTTATTAAGAATTTTAAAATATTGCTTGGTCATCGCCGCATCCAGCGATGACCGGACGCCACGCCACTGATTGAGTGGTATATCATTTGATAGGTCTTTCAAAATGAAGGCGATGTTTCATTGACCATTTTGCAGTCAGAAGCTCCGTTTAAATATTACACTACCTGGAAGTTGTGTACTTTGGATCTCTACTTTTACTGTAAATCTAACCTTCATAATAGATATCTATAGGCCTCATCAAAACAGTGTTTGTAGATAGGAACTAATAATTAAACACAAATTAAAAGTCATCAATACAAGTAAATAAAAAAAGGTAAGTAATATAAAAAATAGTTTCATATTGATGAGAAATTTAGTTCGCTTTTTACGCAGTCGGATTTTTTGAATTTTTAAATTTAATATATTTCTTTATTCCTTTATTAATTCTCCTTATGTCCCACAAAAATGAAGTAATTTAGTTATAACAATTACAGAAATGTAATTAAAAATGACAAATAAAAAAATAATATTTCCAAATTTAATTCAAATTTGAAACTTCTGAGACCTTGTATGAACCCGTTATCCTTGTGGGTAACTGATGTTCATTTCATCGACCAACATTTGTTATTCCTGGAGAAGTAGTGTAGAAACACATTCAGAGAAGAAGAATTCAATACAACAGATACTTTCGGCTATGGTAGTGTATTTGAATTCCTTGTTCACTCTAATATGCTCGAACAAATGTTTATGGTTATAAAATAAACATCAAATTCAAACAGAACACTTTTATTTAATTCTCAACGTCATTCCAGAAATGTTGCTTTTGAAACATTTCTATTACTTTACAGGGAAAACGGTAAACATAAAGTTTAATTACCTATGACAGTTAAAAGGGATTTTAGGATTTTAAATTTGACTATTGTTCAGTTAAATAAAATCTTAAAAGAAATCTATGCTGTGGAGTTTTTGATAATTTAGATTTATCTTAATTGATACAAATTTGGAATAACGCGTAATGCAATTTTGTTGTATGCTTACAGTTATTGTTAACTGATTAGTTTACAAAAAGATGGGCTGTTAACTTGAGATAGTTTTCATTCAGTAAATAAAATTACTTTCAAAGCTTTATTGTATTTTAACTATTACATGATTTGGCAATACCAAAGGAGATAAAAATTTAAGGAATTCCAACTGGATTTGAAAGTTCCTTTAAATTATTGTAGTACATTAAGTTTAAGCACAGTTATCATTTCTATCTATGTAATTTCTAATTGAGAAAATCGTGAAAGAGGAAACAGAACCTCCTGTAAGAAAGATATTCCATATATTGGCGAATGTTGCTGATGTCTGCAATTTATTATTATAAGGCTTAATTAAATTTTAACGACACTCTTTTTTCTTTACTATTTCAGTAAATATACTTATGTGTGCAATTCTTCAAAAATTTATGGACTACATAGAAGTTAACGCGCACATAAATTAGTCATATAAGCTTATTATTCTTAATGTATACATAAATATTAATAATTATTATTACTTAGATGAATGATGTCTAACTAAAAACTAATGGCCTACTTTTGAAAGTGAACTTGCATTCTTTCAATAATAAAAAATAAAAGTATTTTAAAAGTCTGAAATTCGAACTCATTTTAAAAAGATAAATTTAGTATCCATTAAAAAATCACATAAATTGATTTCTTTTTTTTTTTTGTGTGTACAGTCATGTAAAAAAAAGTAAACACCCCCTACTAACCCCTCAACAAATTATCGTAGAAGAAAGTTACTGCTACCGAACGATTGGTAATAAAGTCTACTTTTAAATGATGTACATAAAATTGGCTCTACATATTAAAACAAACCATAACTTTGTTTGCTTTCAATAGCAGTACACAATTTTGACAAGATAAATGAACTCTACACCCGTCATTTAGCCTAAAAACAAATTTTTATAGAATCCGTACGATAAGTTTCCGAGAAATTAATTATTTTAAAACGAGTGTATTTTAGGGGCTGTATCCATGTTCGGTACTCGATTGTTGACCGAGAGAGCCTCCTTCTTGATCAAGGCATCTTAAGTGTTACCCAAGCAGTCATTGAAGACTGCTATATTACAGGATAGCAGAAAAAATTTCAAAATATCTAGTCACTCTCTATCATAGACGGCTTCTTAAACCATCATTTTGCCGTTTTTTAAGTATAATTTGAAAACTACTCGGAAGAAAAATGTAAAATTTTGGATTTCCATAAAGCAGGACTTAATAAATCTAATTCCATCAAAAAAATTGTAGGTTGCAATTCACAATGTTTTCGAATATTAATTTCATAATTCATATCATAAAATAATAAAAATTGCAAATTCAACGTATTTATGTTTGAGTATTTTAGCATTATTTCTACACAAAAAATTAGCACCTTAGGAGTATAATTTCAGGAGATATAAATAAAAATATGAAAATGTAATTTAACATTAGAAGCACAAAATTTTGAATGTTTATAATTCAAAACTTATCATTCTAATGACTCGAAATTTGGTGTCTAGGCATAGTTTGAACCAAAGGTTTGAAATATCTTGTTAAAATTGTGTATTGCCATTGAAAAAAATGAAGTTTGGCTTCGTTTTAATATGTAGATATATAATATGTTCCCTCTAAGCATATTTAATATACATGATATAAAAGTAGACTTTATTTCCAATCGTTCGGTACCGGTAACTTTCTTCTACGATAATTTGTTGAGGAGTTAGTAGGGGTCGTTTACTTTTTTTCCCACGACTGTACAAACATTATTAAATATGAAAAAAACAACTTTGGTTTTTTATAAAGCTATCAATTGTTATATTTTAACATTGTTATAGGCTCAACATTACTTTTTTTATATACAAATAATTCTAGAGTAATTATTATATAATTTCAGATTTTTATTTAGCACTATCAATAGATTTTAATATCAAATGCTTTTCTTGGGAAATTTTTCTATTGCAATCTCTATAAATTTCTATACAAATTGTACTAAAGAAATTTTTCCATAGCAATTTCAAAAGATTGCTATGTGAAATTTTGCAACTGCATTTTTCTCATATAAATAACTAATAGATTCCTAAAAAAAAACTTTTATTTAATGTAAATTTCATTGCAGACGTCACCATCAAATACTCTTAGACAAAAACCACAGAAATGGGCTGGCCTTCAGAATTTTCCATTCACTTTGGTCAAAATTACAAAATTCGTCAGATATGCTAAATGTCGACATATATCTTGAAACCTTTGAAAAATGATATTGTTTTTACGAATATCGATAGATATCTAATGAATGTTGGAATACTAATATCATTTTTACGACATTAACCAATGTAAATCAAATATTAAAAATAAGGCATTAGAAATTCGTTTTCTAAAAACGACAAATTTATAAAATTTTATTTTTTCGAATACTATTTCTGTATTATAATCTTATAATTAATGCAAAAAACTCGTTTGATGTTTTCTTTTAAAAACTAATTTCAAGTTATATCTGTTAATGTATTTTTAATTTGACGTACGACATTCAGAGACTTTCAAATTATTGGCCAATATTGTGCGGACATTGGCCGATATTTTTTTGCTTGCTACCTGGGTAGTGATTAATTTAGTAAGAAACAAGAAAAATAAATAGAATTAACCCATATCCTTTTTTATAAAATATAAAGAAAACAAATGAAACACACAATAGAAAATAAATAAATATATAGTAGAACAATTTTTTAGTAGCAGTTCTAACGTAATTCTCAGTGTCATTGTTTGAGATCTTATGATGGCTGCATAATTAATTATATTGCCTTAGAACAGAAAAAAAGTTCAATAATACTGTAATAGTTCTATAAGAGCCTTATCTTAAAAAATATCTTATGAAGGAACTATCACAGTATTATTTTTAATGTTCGTTCATTAATCGTAATATACCTCTTTTTTAGAAAGAATGATGCTTCCATTTTCGCGTTGTATCTGATAAAGTTTTGATGAAGTTGAATGTTTTTAGCTCTCAGTCTTTTTAGCTCCCTATATTCTATTTCTTTCGGCCAGCAATTAAAATTTCGTCTCTAACAAATAACGTTGCGTTATATAAGCCAGCCGTAAAACAAAACAGATGTATCATTGTACTGTTAAATATTGATAATATCTACTGCAATTTTTTTAACTTCCAAGCATCGCACATTTTCAATTTTTAAACCGTTGTATTAGGGAAAAAAGTATTTTTAAATGCAATTTGTTTGAAAACTGCCTCTCAATTTATTTTTGAGGTATTAAATTTTCTAGTTTTTAGTAACATTCTTTTTATGTTGGTAACTAAAATATTCCATTTCTGTAGAAAGTAACGCAAAAATAGTTGGAATGTAGTAATTATATCTTTTTATCTTGTTACCATTTTCCCATAACAACTGAAAAATAGCAATTAAAATACGCGCTATTTTGAAAAAATATAAATGAATCATTTCTGATAAAACATGGAACTATTATAAACTATATTTAATTTAAAATTTCTATATTAATGTTACAAAAAATGAAGGCATATGAATCATTAGATAGCAGATTTTGTTGTCGAGTTTCTGGAATGACGACATCGCTTTTTGCTGGATTCGTATATTATTCAGCGATAGTGACATTCGTCACATTTTACTGTAGGTGTTGTTTAAGATTGGATCGTAAATGTGGAATTCTTCAGCGGATTCGTATGGCGTTATTTTATATAAAATTAAAGCGGTTGTTTCAAGTCTTAAAACTAAAAAAGGTTTTGTACTATCTATATTTATATACATATATATTTATTTTTCATCGAGGGCGACACTAAATTTTGAAAAACAGAACTCTAGTAGTTTATCGTTTATAATCTTTATAACTTCGGCGCAATAATTGGCCAATTTACAAAACAGAAAAGACATTAAAATTGGCTTAGCAGGCGATATTTCAACAATTTCCATCAAGGTTGTCAAGTATAACATCTTGAATCATTCTCGATATCTTAAAGAACTTGTAAAACATGAAATTTATTAAAATAGCCTCGCTAGACGGTATCACAACAATATGCATTAATGTTGTGAAGCATAACATCGTGAATCATTCTCAGAATTCTAATGTATTTTTTAAAAGATGAAGAATAATCAAATGTGCTACATTGTCAAAAATACTTAAACAAGAATAAACCAATAGGTAGTGTAAAGTAATTCCAAGAACTAAAATATCGTTCTTCTTATCGTTAAAAAAAATCTTCTTCGTAATTCAAACTTGTAGATGACTTTATGTTTCATATAAGAATGAGCTATTTAACAGCCAGTAAGAATAATTCCTATGCACTTTAAATAAGCTGCTTAAGAACACAAGTTTATTCCGCGCTTGTCTGAAAGTTAGAATGCTGTGTAAAATGGTGTAGGAGGGGTACATATAACGCCGTATACTTCTTCCTGTACCCTCTCTTTCTCAAATTAAACTATAACCTATATACCCTCTGCTGGACAAAACGGTGAAAACATTTTAACGGCTCTTAAGACCACTTTCTATATATGTAATACTATAAAATTATATATCAGTGGAAAGATAATTTTATCAAGAATGTAATGAAATAAAGTTTGCTCAATTATTAGTATTTAATGAAAAGTTATAGGCAAATAAATAACAAAAACTGAAACGCCACTTACTTAGCTTAACATGATGTGGCTTCCCTTTATTTGAACACAGCCAATGAACAAGAGTGTGTAGAATGCAAATCAGGTGTCATCCTCCTTTGACAGTAAGCTAATCAAGTAACAGTAGGATTCAACTAGCGTTGTCATGTTTTGGAGGACGTTTGAGGACTGTGAGTAACACATTTATCAATGGTTTATGTGATTGATTTAAGAATTGGATGTAAAACATTAGGAAATTTAAGAAATGACGCAAAGAGTTCACTGGTCACATAGAAGCGATGTAAAATACTAGGTTGCGCAAAAAGTTCTGGTAAATTTGTGAAAGTTGCGTTGTTATGCGCAAATTAACAACAAAAGCACCAAGGGCTATTCTTTAAAGTAGAGACCATCATAGTCCACGACTTTCTGCCACCGTACTGCCAGATTCCGAATTTGCTGGCTAAGTTTGTCGCCGTCATCCTCATTAATCTCATCGATGGCTTTCAAAATCGTTAAGCTTTTTTCTCTAATAATGCTGGGTCAACACACGCAAATCATACTATTCAATAGACATTTTGGAGCCAAAGTTCCTGGACTCCTAGAAATATACCAATAGTACTCTTATATACGCTACAAATTCTAGTAACTATTAGATTAAAAATTTCCCAGAACTTTTTGCTCAACCTAATAGTACTATTAAGTGAGTAAGGTTACAGAGCTGAAGAAATTAGAACGCAATTGGTGGAAATGTAACCAAAAATTGCATTTTCAAACGATATATAGAGATTAAGAAAGTGTACAACAGGAAGGGATGGTATACGAATTAATGTATTCTAAGGTGACAAAAGAAAATCCTTCAAACGTTTAAAAAGTGATATTGCGCAAACCAATTTGATATTGAGTGCAAGGACTGTTCGTCGCAGGCTACAATGACTAGTATTAAATATTAGAATTCCAAGAGAAAATCCATTTTATCTCTCCAACAAATGGTGAAAATATTGAAGAAGGCTAAACGCACGTTATCTGGACTGCGGAACAACAGGACAGTGCTATTTGGCTTGAAGAGGCCAAAATTTCCTTGTTTGGTAGTGAGGGCATGTAATAGGTATTCAGAAAAATCGGAGACGGTTTCCATTTTTAATGCATTGCACACTCCGTGAAGCATCCAGTCAGTGTTATGATATGGGATTGCATGACATCAAAAAGTAACGACAGAATTTGTGTGATTTATGGGAAAATTAATGAACAAAAATACATAAATGAAATACTTCAATACCAACTGAAGCTTTCCGCACGTGATCTTTTCTAAGATATTGAAACACTTGTATTGCAATAGGATTCAGCTTCATGTCATGTTCCTAAAGTGTGTAAAATGTGATTTCAACATAATCATATTAAAGTGTTGGGAAGGCTCGGGAATAACAAAGACTTTAACCCAATTGAAAATTTATGCAGCCGACTAAAGAAACCTATGCACAGAAGCAAGCCACCGATAAAATCCTGTTAACAGAAGCAATAATACAATTATGGTATCGCATTATAACAGACTCAATACTAAAAGACTTCGTTAACTCCATAGAAAGGCGTTGTAAGGCTCTAATTAAGTGTAAAGTTTACTTACTAGTGTTAAGTGACATCGTGATAATTTTTGTATATCTCAGTTTTTCGATATGTTTAACTTTTCTTCTTTGTAACTGCTGTTCTAATAAGCATTCCTTCATTGAATTTGTTTTATGCATTCTAGATAAAATTAACTTTACATTGGCTTATAATTTCATGGTATTAAAGAAAGTGGTGTTATGAACCTTCAAAATTCAAAAATACACCTTTTCAAAAAGGCTTCCACAATTTTGGCCACTACTCCAGCATATACCTTCCAGTATACCTTCTGTGTTTTTTTACGACTGGCTGTATACAAGTTCTAGAAATGTCAGGCTGGAATTGCGGTTCAGCGTCGGGCGTTCGCCACCTACCTAATATCATTTTGGTTAGAGTTATTGGCCTGATTAGTTTTTTAGCCCCCGGAACGGTATGCTATTTCTTTCTCCCAGCTTATTTTGTCTCTAAAAAATAACGTTAGCTTACAGACGCTAGCAATGAACAAAGCAGATGTATTACTGTATAATTAAATACTCTATAGCAATTTTTTTAATTTCTAAGCATCGCACATTTTCACTGTTTATACCGTCTTATTGGGAAAAAAAGTACTTTTTAATGCAATTTGTTTGAAAACTGAATCTCCATTTGCTTTTGAAATATTAATTTTTTTGTAGTTGTTAGCGACATTTTTTTCATTTTGGCAACTCAAGTACTCCATTTCTGAAGAAAGTACAGAAGAAATTGTTGAAAAATAGCAATTATATCTTTTTGTTGCCATTTTCTCATAAAAATTGAAAAAAAAAATTAATTAAAATACGTGTTATTTTGAGAAAAGTATTAATGATAGATTTATGATAAAACATGGAGCTATTATAAACTATATTTAATTTTAAGTATCTATATTAATGCAAATGACGTCATTTTACGTAAAATAAAAGCGTGTGCTTGAAGTCTTAAAATTGAAATATGTTTCCCGATTATCCGAGTTTCGCTTAACCGAGTTATTTTCTTCTGGTGGACTGGTGGCTTCTATTATTATGAAACAGACATTATAAATGAAGCGTTAGGTGAAGATGAAAGAGTAGCCGTAAAAAGTTAGAACTCTGATTTTCTGGTCAGAATGGAAAAAAAAATGGCCATAATTTTTTTTTTTTTCAAAACAAATTATGGCCATTTTTTTCCTATTCTGACCAGAAAATCAGAGTTCTAACTTTTTACGACTGCCCTTTCATCTTCACCTAACGCTTCATTTATAATGTCTGTTTCATAATAATAAAATCCACCAGTCCACCAGAAGAAAATGAAGTAATGGAAATGCCGGGGGCGACACTAAATTCTGAAAAAGCAGAATTCCTGTTCTCTAGTTTTTTTTTTTTTTTTTTTTTTTTTTTTTTTTTTTTTTTTTTTTTTTTTTTTGTATAGGATAAGAACTTATAATACGTATCCTGTCCATGTTTCAAATTTTATCAGTTTATATTTCAACATTTTACTAATTCTTGGTTTAATATTTTATCAGTTAATAATCCACTCAATAACAAAATTCTTGTTCAGTATTATAGGGAAAGGCAATGTACCTCAGTCCTATTTTGGTATTTTAATTTTTAATTTAATTAAAAGATCTAAATATTGAAATATAAAGCTATTTGCTAATTATTCATCACGTTCCCCAAGCCCTCATATTTTTCTTGAACTCTAATTTTAGGCCTATCATAGTTTTTATTTTAATTAAAAAAATAGTAATTTTAGAACCAAGGTAAAACACCCATGTTGTACCTTGACCTTGGCAAGTTTGTACCATGAACCATGCATCATTTTTCTATGAAAATAAATTGTTGAAATATTTTTATGATGTATTTTAAACAAATTTTAAAAGTACATTTAACAACAGATTTACCATAGATACATGTTTGAAGTTTTTTTTTTAATTAATATAAAACAGAAGGTGTAAATTAAAAGGGCGGGTGGGGGAGTAATTCCAACTAGAATAGATATGAATTTGAATTTTTACTGTTTTATTGGATTTATATTTTTTTTCCATGTTTGTTTTATCACGATGCAAAATCAACAAAAAACATTTGCATAAAAAGCTAAGATTTTTTTTTTTCAAAAGCTGATACTATACCAGAAAATACTTAAAGAATTCTCCGGTCTCTTTAAATAAGACTAGATTCCTTAAATTGCTAATTATTTGATCATAACTGATTTAAAAACATATTTTCCTCAAATAAGAATTATATTCTAGTGCTATTAAAACGTTTCATGGACACAACAATAACACCTTCTTCACCATTGTCTCCATTTATGCATACATTGGTGTGCAATAATTAAGGACCAATCACAAAATGCTAATTTTCAAATACGCGAACACTCAAAAGGAAATAATATAATTCGAGTAATTACTATCTCTACAACACAGCTAGTCCATATAACATCTCATTCATGTCACACATGGTCTCAAGTATGACAGTCACTACGGTGAAGCAAAAAAATAGGAAATTCCATACATCTCATTATGAGTCTCAAATGATCACTATATGTGACTGCTGCTTTCTGACGAGTCACCATGTGACTTTACAGTGTAGTTACATTGTGACTCTCGTGTGACTGTCATCTGTAGACTCAATTTCAAAGTCATCGTGAACGCTGCATTGTGATAAGTTGCCAAATAATGTCACATTAAAGTCACATGATGACTTTCAGGTGACAGAATGACTACTGTGAACTCACCATTGTGCTCTTTTGGGAAAAGTCTCCATGTGACTATAATATGATATTTTTGGTGACTTATCATAATGCAACGTTCATGATGACTTTAAAATTGAGTCTAAAAATGACAGTCACATGAGTCACAATTTAACTACATTGTAAAATCACCTGGTGACTCGTCCCAAAGCAGCAGTCTCATTGACGTCTCAGTGGAGTCAAATATACTGATCATTTGAGACTCATAATGAGATGTATGGAATTTCCTATTTTTTTGCTTCACCGTAGTGACTGTGACACTTGTGACCATGTGTGACATGAATGAGATGTTATATGGACTAGCTGTGTTGTAAAGATAGTAAGTACTCTAATTATATTATATCCTTTTGAGTGTTCTCGTATTTGAAAATTAGCATTTTGTGATTATTCCTTAATTTTTGCACACCAGTGTATTTTCTGTACACAAGTGGCGTTCATATAGAGTTGAGTTTTGAATACCTTCTTCTAATGATACAAGGACAAACTTTCCAGACAAATTTCATTTGTTGGCTTTTTAATAAAATAAATTGTAATTGTGCTGTACTTTGGACCGGTTAAAACTATTGTTCGGTTCAAGGTACGAAACTTGATGACTTGAAAAATAATGACTTCTTACCATTTTCTAGTTAAGCTTAACATGATTTGAAACTCAAGTTCATAATGCACTGTAAATCCTCTTTTACTCATAACTTTGTATTTAAAACAAATAACTGTTTTTAACGAGTTATAATGAAAAGTTGCAGCTTTAAAAAAATTACTTTTTGATGATGAAATCTTTCTTTTATCAATTTGTCTGCAGCATGTGCTGACTGTTTTAAAGAAACCAACTACTAAGTGACATCTTGTGGTAGATATATAAACTCCATTGATTAGTGTCATACAAATCCAATAGATAGAGCAAAAATCTTTGTAGGCCCAAGGTACATATATGTTCAAGGTGCAACACTTCCTTCAGTTTATGAGTTTGCCAAATGTGGTACTCTGCTGTGAAATTTTATAATTGCAAATCTAATCGTCTAAGTTTTTAAGAAGTTTTTTTTAGAAACCATTTATTTATATTTAGTTCACTTTTAAAATTAAAAATCATTTATTGATACAAATATTTATTGATCTATATCATTGATTGAGTTTTCTACTTACTTTTACTACTATTACGATCACAGCTGTTGTTCGGACCTGCTGGCTCCAAATCCGTACATAAGCAAACATAAGAATTTCCTTGAGGATAGCACCCTGCTTCCATGCCACAGAGATTAGGATGTGTTTCACACATGTCAACATCTGAAAAATATAAAAAAAGGGTAAATGTAATGCATTGCTAACTTTTTTGATTGAAAGAAATCTCTTATAATAAGATAATAATGATCCGCAGGTGTGATAGACATTTTCGGGATAACAACATTATTTTAATCCTACAAATAATATTGAATACGTGCACTTGAAAACACGAGAAATTGGTGGAATAAATTTCATTACAGATTATACTTAACTGCAGTTATAGATGTGTGTATAGATACTTTTACTCATGCACACACACGTGGCAAATTGTTGCCAAGATTACCAACACGTGGCGAAATATTACTTTCCCCGTACCATTATGCTTGCGCGCACATACACTCCCAAATATTAAAACAATCATTCGTATAATGCAACGCTGAATGTATACTATATAGTTTCGACTCGATAAAGAAAGAAATATTTAAACGGTAACCTATATTTAGTGCCTGAAGACTGTTCGATTAAAATATCTATAAAGTAATTTAGTTATACAAGTTTTTGGTTAGTTAATTTTCCGACCCAAATTTCGCAAAAGTGAAACTTTTTTAAAAGAAAGATAAAATAAAAAAGTAATAACTGCAATTATGTTGTTAAAATAAAACACTTAATGCGATTATATTGTCATTTAAGAGGGACAAGAAATTTGTGAAACGGCAGAAAAAGTATTATGTTTTTTTATGCAGGGGAGATGAGGGATGAATGGGACATTTTCACAAAAATATTTTTTTAATTTTTTTATTTACGTTATAATCAATATTATATATCACATTTCATACATTAGGTATTTGACAACATATATGAACAATATTTATTTTAGATTATGATTTATTCAGAAAAATATTATGAAATCAAAAAAAAAGTTCCTCCCTGTCCCAATCATCCCCATTGCAGAGATGAATGGGACACTAATAGGGATGGATGGGACACAATGATTTTCCTCCCTGTATTCAATTTTCCAAATTAAAATTTATAATTATAACCTTGTATGTAATTATATTTGTAATATATGATTTTACAGCACGAATCGATATGTTTTTTTTTTTTTTCAATAATTTCTTTTTTTGCAGTTTTAACTTTTAATGCAGACCTCGGCTATCAATCTGTTCTTATTTCCCACTTATGAGGCATTTTAGATTTGAAATAAAAGTGCAAAATGTCTTTTAAATATGTCATAGCTAATAATTTTCAATCATAACTTATTAATTAATATTAATTAAATGTATCTTAGAAACATGCAGAACAGAAATTATTGGGTCGATCGGAAAGTCGTGTTGTGTTGGGAAAATCAATTCGTACCGAAAAATTCTGCCCGGTAATTATTAGACATTAGATATCGGAATCAATGGCTAATAATTAAATGATAGAATTTTCCTGTACGAATTGATTTTCCCAACACGACACGACTTTCCGACCGATCCAATATGTTAGGGGTAGGGATTTATTTGTGCAACATTTCGAAATTCAATATAATTTCCCCCACTTGATCAATAAACATATACTACTTTTAACAATTTTATCTATTTTCATTAAGTTTTAGTACCAATTTTTTGATAATCCATTAATAATTATTACAATATAATAAATAACACTCAGAAATTTTAAACAATAACAACTCATATAATACTATTTAATACTATTAATTAACGTAAATTATTAATTTATTAACCTATATAATACTATTTAGTTAATAAATAAAATTTTCAACACCTCTAAGGATGAATGAGAATTTCCCATTCATCCCCATTTGAAATGTCCCAATCATCCCCATGATGCATATATTCCCTTCTCAGCCATTTTGCCACAATGGTTACTATTCATTCATTTTAATTATCGATATTGAACCTTAAAATAAATAACTACAACATAGCTTAATTTTTTAAATTGTATAAGATATTTCATATCTTCAAATGTGAAAAAAACTTACTTTTAAGCAGAGATTTCAGAATATGCTACTTACTTTGAAGGAAAATGAAAACAGCAATATGGTCCTACTTTTAGTTCTGAAGCACACTGTGGTAGAGCCTTATATAGGGATAGAAAGCAATTTAAAATAAAGGTTTATTGCCTGAAATATTGAGAATGTCCCATCCGTCCCTTGTCCCATTCATCCCCTAGCTCCCCTATATCATTTATAATTAAAATAAATCACTTAATGCGATTATATTGTCATTTAAGAGGGACAAGAAATTTGTGAAATGACAGAAAAAAGTATTATGTTTTTTATGTATTTCGTTTATAATTAAAATAAATCACTTAATGCGATTATATTGTCATTTAAGAGGGACAAGAAATTTGTGAAATGACAGAAAAAAGTATTATGTTTTTTATGTATTTCGTTTATAATTAAAATAAAACACTTAATGCGATAATATTGTCATTTAAGAGGGACAAGAAATTTGTGAAATGACAGAAAAAAGTATTATGTTTTTTATGTATTTCGTTTATAATTAAAATAAAACACTTAATGCGATTATATTGTCATTTAAGAGGGACAAGAAATGTGTGAAATGGCAGAAAAATGTATTATGTTTTTTTTATGTATTTCGTTTATAATTAAAATGAAACACTTAATGCGATTATATTGTCATTTAAGAGGGACAAGAAATTTGTGAAATGACAGAAAAAAGTATTATGTTTTTTATGTATTTCGTTTATGTATGACTTATGTTTTTTTTTTTTTTAATTGCTAATTTAGTAATGCGAAAACATTTTTGAAAAAATGAATTTTTTGAATAATATTCAGTTACTGTTGGAAAGTGTTTCATAATCTACGCCTGATGCAGGATATTTCGTTGTTTTTATTTTAACTTTGATCTTCGCATTTGGATCCCCTTTGGATTCTTCAAGGGGGCTGGTCACTCAGCTTCGGGATTCTCCTCCGTAATGTTAAGTCTATGGACTTTTGATGGATTCGTATATTTAAAATATCTCCTTGGGAATTTCCTATTTTTAACATATTTTTTCTGTGTACTCTTCTTAAAGGATGTCTTTTTTTCTTGGTTTTCAAATTATTTCTAAAATCTATACTGAATTTAATATTTTATGTGTTAAAAGCGGGCGAACTGTGAGTAAGATTTTAACACTTCCTATAAAATTAAGTCTATACTTTAGAATTATTTTGAGAACTAACAAGGAAGGTCTCCATACTGGGCATACTCAGAATATTTTGAAAAAAATACCAATTAAACTACTTATGCATGTAATAAAGGATCAGTCAAATTTAGCGGCGGAATTACAGTAGAAAGTCTGTAAAAAAATAAAATACTTTCGAGTATTTGGCGCGAAAAGACAAAAGCTTCATACGATTTGGCGAGCAGTACTTTTCCTCGGCAAAAGCAAACGATTTTAATGCATCTTGAAAATTGTTTGTTAATTGATTTTTAGAATGCGTGTAAAAAGTATTTAATGAATTTAAACATAAACAATGAGAAAGTTTAATAAATACATTTTTCGTATACATATTTATGTTGCTTGTTACTTAATTTTATTACTTTAAAAACAATTTCGTATATAAAAAATACTTTCATATATTTAAGCGTATTCCAAAATAAAGGCAAGATTCATTTAGCAGTTATTCATTTCAAACCAAGGAATTCGTCGTTTCCATAGCAACAAAATTGAACTGACATTGACAGCGCTCAACTGGACTTAATTTTGAGATATTGAAACAATTTTAATTTTGCTTTAATTCATCAAATTTGATATTTAACTTTCATTATAAATACATATATGACAAAACTATAGCTAAATCAAACTAAAACTGACAAAACTACAGTTATTTAAGTTAAATTTATTTAAACAAGTTCAATATGAAATATTTTTATTTTAAGGAGTATTCGACATGAAAAAGCATTTTTAGAAATTTCATTTCATCGCCAACCGATGATAAATCGCCAAATAAACGAAAATTTCATTATTTTTTTACGAACGTTCTTTCGGGGTTTCGCCAAAAATTTTTTTATAAACATATATATCCACATGAGACGAACACTCTGTAATTTTTTCAGATTTTTCTGAATATGCCCGTATGGAGACCTTCCTTGTAAGAAAAAAAGATCCATATTTTAGGAAGTGTACACAAAAATAGAAGTTAAAAATATTAATTTCCCGAGGAGATATTTCAAATATAGGAATGCATCCAATGCCCATAGACTTTACGTTAGTGAAGGGAAATCGGAAGCTGAGTGACCAGTCCTCATACCTACCATGTTAAGGGCGCACAGGACCTTTGAGTTTGTCGAAACGATCAAAAACATGGCTTTCTTCAAAGTACCAAAACACAAATAATATGCAATTAGGATCTTTTTTTTCCTTTCTGAATAAAGTATATATTCTTAACTATATTATCCAGAAAATAAATGTTGCATATACAAAGTTCATATTTAAATTTTAAATTTAAAAATTCATCTCACTAATGCGTGAATTAAAATCTTCAAGTGCTGCGCGTATTATAAAATGCTAAATTATGCATACAGAAAACAATTTTTGAACAAAATAGAATCATAACATAAACCACTTCTAAATTAAAAACAAAATATACAAAAAGTTTTGTTTAAAATTTTATTTTAGCAGAAAATTTAAAAAAAAAAATCGTAATTTAATTTTTTTTCCAAGTGCAAAGAAATAAATAACCAAAATATGTGGATGTTTTTGGTTTTAGCATGTAGGATATAAAGAAACGTATATTTAATTTTTTTTTCATACATAGTTTGAAAGTAACAGTGCACACAAACTACAAATTTACTAATCTGAGAAAACGCGTTTTAAAGTTTCAATATCTACGTACGGAACTTCAATCATACTCACCACCTATAAATGGTTATAGCTCAAGAAATAGTGCAGACTTTTGAATGGGTTTTTTTGCATATTGTTGAGAAAAAAAAATCCGACTAAAACTGAAAACTGATTTTTTGAAAGATTAAAGGAACTGTGCCCCCTTAAATTACCTTTTCTCAGCAACTACCAAAGATATTCACTTAAAACTTTTTATATACATAATTTGAATAAATCCTAATAAAGTGAAGTGAACTTTATAAACACACAATCTTTAGTTTAATTTGTTTTAAAATCTCGAATAAAAACCACTTTTAAATAACAAAAATCTTTCATGTTTCCAAAAAAACTTTTTTATAAAAAATTTGCGCAAATGTTTGTAACAAAAGCTCACTTCCAATTCATCAGGAATATGTGTGAAATATTCAGGAAAAATTGCAAGCAATAATATGTAGTAGTTTCTGTAAAAAGGTGCATCGAATTTCAAAAAGTGACATTTTGAGAAAATTGAGTTTAATGTTTTAAGTAATGTTTTACGTAATGTTTGAGTGTGAGTTAAATAAACGGAATTACTTCAAATTTTTTATCATTTTCTTGTTGTCTTAGAAACGAAAGTAATATACCATTCGAAAGGAGGTGTTGGTGTTGGTTTTTTTTTTTATGACATCCGATTATCTGCACAAGGGCTACGAGCCTTAGAGGGAGTGCCCTCCATGGCCGTTCCCTTCTGGGGAGGGGCAGAAGAGGGCGCTGTAATAGTGATTTTTGTGCGATTTTGAATATTGTACCATCGAAAAGTGTATGAACTTACGCATAATATTAAACTATTTTTTTTTAAGTTTTTGGCTATAGAAAGCAGATTTTTCCTAAATTTGGAAATATTCAACCGATAGAGGGCGCTGTAATAGAAATTATTGTTCCATTTTGAATATTGTACCATTGAAAACTGCGTGAAGTTATGCATAGAATTGAACCAAATTTTTTTGTTTGTTTTTGCCCATGGCAAAAAGGTCCTCCCTGAATGTGGAAAAATTCCGCCGGAAGGGGGCGCTGTAATAGCGATTTTTTGTGTAATCTTCTTAATTTTTCGTAGTTCTATTGTACACCAGTGGCTCGTGAATCGACGGGAACTTCCCATCCTGGTAAGCCGATTATTCGCGATTTTAATAAATATCATGATCCAGATTAACTCGTTTTTACTCCGACTAATTGACTGAAGCAGAAATTTAAGATGAAAGTCAAAGTTGATATAGTATTGATTTAATAAAAATGAAATATTGAATCTGTAACAACATTTTGCAATATTAAAATATATGAGATAGAAAAAAGTTTTGTGATTGGCACATCCAACTAGTTTATTATTTGACTTTCAAGGAATTAAATCAAACATACATGAATTCATTTATATTCCGCAATACTTCTCCATTTAAATGTTTTCTGCAATAACTTCCTGTAATAGCCGAAGTGTTTAAATCCGTGATAGCAGTTAATTTTCATTTTCCATTTCTTTCCAAATATTCTATTTTTCGAAAATAATGAGATGCCTGACCTTTAAAAATTCAATTTTCCTCTGCTGCGGAAAGTGTTTAAAATCGCAAGGTCAGAAGATTCTAGTTTTCGGATTTTAATTAGTTTATAAAGAAGGAGAAGAACTTCCTGAAATTACATAAGTTTATTTTAACAGTATCCGAAATAATACCTCTAGTAGTAAAAGGTTATTTGTTACCATGTTTATATTACAGTGAAATAGTAGACGAAAATTGTTTTAATCTTGAAATATGTTAATGAAATACCATTATTGAACTACCATCAATGAAATAACATTGCAAAAAATGTCAGTATTAGGGCGATATTTGATTCACATAAGAAATGTTGACAATGTAATAGAAAAATATGTTTTCAAAAAAAAAAATTCTAACATATTCGGAAAAAGATAAACACCGAATATTGAGAGAAAATTTCTGCACATATCTGCTAATATAAATATACAGGGTGTTCGCATGAAATCTCCCTGATTTCAAATGTTAATCGTAGGGAAATTATGAATCTTAGAAATTTGCGGTTTACGGTATCATGAATAGAAATACAACAAATTTATTTTACTGCAAAACTTTTTTTTCTCCGTAACAGTTACTGTTTGTTGTATGCATTATTGATATGTCATGTAATTGCCATTCTTTTACTGCAGATGAATTGATTGATTGAATAAGGACTGGGCATTCTGAGAGCTACGAACGGAGGCCATATCGAAGTGCATAGACAAAAATGTAACTTTTCCGACAAATAAACGTTTGCAGTAAAGTAAACTTGTTGTCATGACATCTCAATAATGCATACAATAAACTTGTTGTCATGACATCTCAGTAATGCATAAAATAAAAATTAACTGATTCGGAAAACAAATTGCAGCAAAGTAAACTGTACTGGTATTCATAATACCGCAAATCGCAAATCACTGAGACGCATAGTTTCCGTACAATTAACATTTGAAATCAGGCAAATTTCATGTGGACATCCTGTACCTTGGCTCCAAAATGTTTTGCTATTAGATATAGTGAGCTCAATTTTATACAGAACACTTAGTATCAGAAAGTACCAAATTGTTTTTATGTTACGGATAAATAAGACTTTCATAAAAAATACCTTTGTTTCTGAGGTTTCTGTTAACATGGTTTTTGTTACTGTTATTATACAAGAATAGTTATAAAATGCTAGTTAGAAAGATGATTATCAGAACATAATAAGCCAAAAAAGAAAGATTACTTTAGCTTTTAACACATTCCAACATATGGTTAGAAAGATGATTATCGGAACATAATAAGCAAAAAAAAAAAAAAAAAAAGATTACTTTAGCTTTTAACACTTTCCAACATATTTGAAATATGCTTATGAATTTCTCTCTGTCTGCCGTCTGTTTGACTGTCCACGCTATAATTCTCGTAAATATACTCGCAATTCCTTGTATTTTCAGGTGCGTTAGTAATTATATAAATACGTAGCACCTATAGTCGTCGTCTTCTCCGTCCGCCTGTCTGCATATTACAGCGTAAAAACAACCCAACCGAATGGCTTGAAATTTAATATATATATACTAGTATCCGTCAGGCCGAAATGTCAGAGCATGGAGTCGTATAAACTTAACACACAACATTTTAAAATAAAAAAAAGTTTAATTTTCCTGATTACTGTTTAATAGTATAAAATTAAATTTGAAATAACACCCGTTGAATCCTCATTTTCTAGTATTTAATTCAGTCATCAGCTGCCTCAGGTAATGCTCAAATGCTAATTTGTGGCATGATAATCAACAAAATGAACCATTATAGCCTGTGTCAAGCCTGGGGGTTGAAAGTTTGGGTCATAGACAGTACCTTTTACTGTACTCAGTACACCGGTTATCAATCCCACTCCATCCAGATGTTGGTATGTAACATAAATCTGCTTCCAACTGCTGAAAAAGTTCAGCCTGAAGTCCAAACACGTGATCATCTTCACTACATCTTACTTTTAATTATTGTGGTCTGCTAACATTCTTGTCATTGACCACTTTGATTTAAAAAGTACTTCTTGATTATGTTCTTTCGCTTGCTTCTTTTTGGAATAAAAACATATAGCACCTTGAAATCATTCAAGTTGAGCCGGAAGCAGTGTAGCTTTCCACCGTTGCATAAGGGATGAGAGTAGTCTGAAGCTTGACCGACGCAAAGCGAATATAGAGTCTTTCGAAACTGTCTATGCTGACCGTCATTTTGTCTCAATGAGTTTGTTAATGTGAAGCAATTTTCAAAAGCTCTAACCATTTTTTGTCTGCGAAGAGCCAAAGTATCTTTTATAGAATGTCTCTTACATAGAGGGATGTCTTTTACGTGATGTAACTACCTAATACCTCCAAGGATTTAAACAAAGTACCTTTGCGACATCTTTGTTCAAGTTCAGCCATAAGACAATTGAAAATTCGCCAATAAAGATAAATAATACTGTATCCATGCTGAGCTGTAGATTTCTTTCTCCCTGACTTTTTAAATCAGCGAACTATTTAAAAAACGGTAGTTTTTTAATCACTGAGTATATTAACTGTCCTTCGACATTAAGCACAGCAGTACCTGTTAGTGCCAAAAGAATGACAGCTTCTGATCCTAACTGCTCTATGATTGTTTTAATAATTTCTTTGATTATCCTACTTTTTCGAGCTCTTGCTTTTTCAATAATAAAAGTTGACTTAGGGTAAATTGTAACTTTTGTTTGCAATGACGAAAGCTGTTCTGTGCATAACTAAAGTACTTTCTGCTGCTCATCTGTAAATCTGATGTCAGAATTATTAAAATTTTCATGCAGCGTGATTTGTTGTTCTTTAAAATAATTCAGAAATGTTAAAAGCAAAGAAAATTTATTGAATAGGAGAGTCTACGGTAAAGAGAAAGAATAACCACCGGGGATGTGTTGAGCGATTTTCATTTGTTTAATGTAGCTTCGATCTTGGAGACAATCAAAAATTGGAACTGAATCCATCGAGCTGACGGCAGAAAACTTCAAAGCCCCTCAAAGACTTGCATGTCGGGCATAGCCCAGACTTATTTAATATGTAATAAGGGAAAGGTTTGTAACACGTATGTAACACGCACACATGGGTAATCTGCTATACTCCTCTATCAAACTTGATACTTTTGTTCATCTGAGTTATTGTTATATCGTTATTCGCGCAATTACTTGTAGGCAGCTGGGTTATTTTTATGTTACTTTTCCACATAGAATTACGCTGAATAACTTTTTTCATCTCAATTTCTTTCTTTTAACCGGCATTTTCGAAAATTTTATGTATAATGTTACACATATAAAAATATGTACATTTCTTAAAATGTACACTACATCTAGGCAACAGGTTAAAAAAAATCACAGAATGATTTATGACATTTAGTGAAGTTGATTTCTCACGAATTATCGTTCATTGTTGTATCCATTTTCCGATTATAAGCATAAAACTATATAGTCATATACATTAACGTCAAAAGTTTCGTAAAGCTTGGAGACATTTCGCAAAATTTCGCCAAATTTGGCGACCAAAAATATGTTGATATAAATGCAGCGAATTTGGCTGTAGCTTCCAAATTTGGCGAAATTTCCACTGAAATTCAGCACTGATGATTCTTCTCTAATTGGGTTCTTCGAATTTTAGCTTAGTGCCATAAAAATAGATAAAATCTTAAAATCAAGAAATAAGTAAGCTACCTTTTCTTTACGCTTTTAGGACTTTTTTTATTTTGTTGTCTACATATTTCTGTTTTCAAGTTTACATCTAGGCCAAAAATGCTTATCTCATTCACTTCAGAATGTTCACTCGGATTTCTGTTGCAACAAATTCACTTACGGCGAATTAAAAAAAATGAGTAACCTTCTGTAATTGGGACCACTACCAAATGGTTATATTTGCGAATAAAACAGCGCTCACTAAATTATGAAATTTTCTACCAACCCGATTACGGAAATTTCCTAATACAAACATACATACCTCTGAATAAAAACATACATAAGAATACATACATAACATTATATATTTCTCGACTTCTTTAATTATCATTCGTTGCCATGCGGTTAATTCTGAATCTGTTATCATGCAACTAACATCCAAAATCGTATTCTCCGTATTCGATTTCTTTTTATTTCTCTAAATTTAAAATTCAAAGTGACTCGCATCGATTTGGTAGGTTGCGGAAAATGTTCACTTGCATTTCAGTTGCAGCACATTCACTTACGGTGAATTAAAAAGAAAAATTAATAACCTTCTGAAATTGGGACCGCTATCAAATAATTAAATTTGCGCATCAAACAACGCTCACTAAAGTATGAAATGGTCTACAACTCCCATTACGGAAATTTCCCAATACAAACATATATGCGTTTTAATACAACAATACATACATAAGAATACATACATATAAGTAATATATACATGACATTATATTTTCTCGATTTCTTTGATTATCATTCGTAGCCATGCGGCTAATACTGAAATCGTTACCATGCGACTAATAAACGAAATCGTGTTCACCGTATTAGATTTCTTTTCATTTCTCTTAATTTAAAATTTAAAATGAATTGCCCCGATTTGGAAGGTTACGGAGAATGTCCATGTGCATTTCAGTTGCACCACATTCACTTACAGTGAATAAAATAATGAGTAAACTTCTGTAATTGGGACCGTCACTAAATGGTTAAATTTGCCCATCAAACATCGCTCGCTAAATTATGAAATTGTCTACAAACCCGATTGCGGAAATTTCCCAATACAAACATGCATACGTCTGAATATAAACATACATACATAAGAATACATACATATAAGTAATACATACATGACATTATATCAGGGTTCGTACGACCCCTGGAATTTTGCGACCAGGATATTCTTCTGCTCTATTTTCTTACAGAAAATCCCTCCTTAGAAGAATGCGAAATTTCACCAGTTTAGCCTATATTTCTTTTTCTCTAAAAAAAAAAATACTGGAAACTATCCTGGAAAATACCCTGATCCGTACAAAACCCTATTGTATTTTTCTCGATTTCTTTGATTTATCACTCGTAGCCATGCGGCTAATACGAAATCCGTTACCATGCGGCTAAGACCCAAAATCGTATGCCCCGTATTCCATTCCTTTTCATTTCTCTTAATTTAAAATTCAAAATGAATTGCAATCTAATTTGTAAAAAAGAAAATTGGGAAAAAAAAGAAAAAGTGGTCGTTACGGATGTAGAAGGTAAAACTTCTGAAAATCAATCTCTATCTCAGGTCACAAATATTGACGACGCCATAACAATTCGGATGAGGCTAAAATGCATAATTTACAACAATGGAGCTAATGTTTTGTTTACTAACGAGATGAAACACGTCGTATTTTGACGAAAGAAATTGTTTAAAAAGGAACTCATACATTAATTAGTACTTACTCAACAAATATTATTTTTAATTTAAAGTTACCAAAATACTAATTCCATAAACTTCGACTGTTCAACGTATTAAAAAATTAAAATGTATTAGTATACCTAACCAATTATGATGAAATTACCCATTGAGGCTCTTATGTTTGAAATTTCCGATTGAAAATCAGCAAAAATGATTTCACCATGAGCTAATCATAGAACTGTTTTTCGCGTGAAACCTAAACTTACGTCATTTTCATCGTCTCAAAATTTACATACGCATCTCTCAAATTTACATTCACCATTTCAAAAATATCGCAGTACGCAATAAGTTATTCATACATATATTTCCAAACTTGAAATCAAGTTTGTTAATTATGACTTTGCAAGTGAAAATTAGCACTCTTGACTTGTGATTCTAATCTCCGTATCGGCGAGTCTTTTAAAGGCGGTCGTAGTAAAATATTTCGCTTTATCAGAGAAAATGATGGTTTTCATTTAGATATCATGTCACTTTGCCTCATTGAAGCATTTCACATCGCGTCTCAAATTCAATGGAGTGAAAAAGTATAGAATTGTAATAACTTTTTGAGGAAACATTTAGTGTTTTTTTAAAGCGTGACGTCATTTTCTGTTCCCTTTTTTTACAAAGTTAATTTTGAGTTTTATTAGAAATTGGCATCAATAAAGATAAACATACTTTATTAATTTTCTTTTCTTTACAACAATGGAAGTAATCTAATTGCTATCATTTTGAAAAAAAAATCATAGAAAATTTTTAAATTTTAAATTTAAATATAAAAATAGGAATATTTAAAAAAAAAAATAGCTAGTGCCGCAAATCTACAAAGAAACAGCTTTCATTTAAAAAAAGAATTATTAAAACTGATTCAGAAAAAAGCTCAAGGTAGATGCCTAAAAAAAGAAAGCTTTATCTTTCAAACATATAGATTTAAACTCGGAATGTTATCGCTATGGAAAAATTTTGAGCAGACATTTCATGCTGTTAGGGTTAACGACTATTTATGATTTTCAATACGCACCGAGATTTTGGCACTACCAAAGTCCATTTATTTTTTTGTGTCGATACTACAAATATTTTGGATGCTATCGTGTTAACAATAAGTGTAATTTTTGCAGGGAAGTCGGAGCTGTGCTCCGACAATAATCGTTGCAGGGTTTTGCGAGTCATTTCAAATTTTATGAAAGCCGAAACAAAACTTAAAAAGGCATTATTAAAAATTTTATTCATTCTATTAAATCCTATCATATGTAATTAATTCAATGACATCCCACGATAGATAATGATTCTATGTTGCCATGGTGATTACATCATATTTAAGATTGAGTAATATTATTTCAGTGTTACTGAATTTAATATATATAATCGTAATAAATTTTTTATTCAAGCATTTTTTGCTTAAGAGTGCAACAGTTATTGCACCAACATCTGAATATTTATAAAACTAGCTATAGTATCAATGCACCTCATTTACTACGTTTGACGTACAATTTTCGACTTGTTTTTATGTTATTCAGGTTTACTATAGAATGGTAAATATTGAAAATAATGTGTGTATCCCTCAAAGATTGTTTACAGCAATACACAAATAATTTCCGTTATATTATATTGGTCTGTAGAAAAAAAATTCGTTTTTCTGTCCATTTTATTCATGTTACGATATTTCAAACATAATGGAATTGGTATGCATTACTAATGGTCCGGGAGCCGATGGCATCGAAAGCCCTGTCATAGCGGAATTGAATTTTTTTTATTCAAATCGATAGCAAAAAGTCATACGAACAAAGTTCGCTAGGTATGACAAGCCGAAAATAACTTTAATTAAATTAATTATTATTAAAAAGCTGTAATGATTTACCGTCATCGCGGATTTTAGGTATATTTCGTAAGAAATACTACCTATTATATTCTGGATTTTCTGAAAATGTTTTACAGATCTACGCCGATAATGCCCCTAGAACCCCAAATAACCTCCAGTACAAAACTTTATCTATCTATCCATCTATGTATATATATATATATCACTTATTTATGGACACGATAACTTTTAACTGACACATAAAATCAGAAAATCTGGGTCAAGTTGGTTAATGGGCCACCATAGGAGTGGAAATAGGGAGGGGTTTTGTGAAGACCGAAAAAAACCAACCATAACTTCTTTAATATAATACATATCAAATCATTTCACTGTTTATATTGCATCTAAGAAAAGGACCAAAAATTTATGTATCGCTGATTTTTGATAAAATTAAAATTGGGCTCAAGGGGCGAAGAAAATAGGGTTTTAGGGAGAAAAAAATTCCTAACTTCGTGAGTTCTCAAGATATCAAATTCATTTAAACATTATAAATCTTCTTAATATTATCTAGAACTTTTATATTGGCATGTTTTTGATAACACCAACTCTTATCAGGGAAAAAAAACGAAAAAAAAGGGGGTGTGGTGGTTTGAATAAAAAATAAATTCACGACTTTGTCAATGCACAAGATATTCAATCCACATAAATTTATTATAAATCTTCTTAATATTATCTACAACTTTTATGTTGACAAGTTTTTGATCCGACTAACTCATACAGCAAAAATAAATGAAACGAAAATAGGGGTTGACGAAAAAACTTACCGTGTTAAGGGTGTACTCAAATCCAAACTGCTTATTTTCTGACCCATTTTAAATTTATTTTTGCTCTCAAACGCATCCAATTGGCATGTTCTCTCATTCAGAAACTATATCATGTGCCGTATTGGTCGATGTTTTTACAAAGACAGAATGTATTTTTAAAAATGATGTCAAAGTGGACATTTTGAACCGAATTTCTCGATGTCATAATGCTGGAAACGGGGAAAAAAATGGTCGTACTGAGAAAATAATTGTTTGTAAATCAAATTCTAATTAATTGAACGAAAAATAAAAACACAGTCGTTTATAAATCTCCTTAAAAAAATCACGCCAGCATGTTTCATGTTTTAAAAATGAGTCTGAAAATGTGTCAGAAAATTTCGAGTTGTTCAGCGTAGAAAAAAATATATTTTTTTAATACCGTCTTAGCATGATTCTGATAAAACCAGCTGTTACAGAAAATTGAAATTAAAAACTCCTGAAAAGCGGCCAGATAAAAATTTTAAACTGATTTTATCTCTAATTTTGATTTAGTGTTTGTTGGTGAAATTAGTACTTAACTTCGAAATCTACCTCCGTCTGCAGGCCGAGCCGGCAGGAATTTTTTTATTGATCACTCTTAGAGTGTTTTATAGAAAATTTTGTGCTCTTTCAGAAACATTTGGTATGACAAACTTTATTCGGCCGTAAAGGTCTGTCATACATATTTTAATGAGGCGGATGGTGATAATATTTAAAATTTATTTTGCTTTGCATTTTTATCGATGGCTTCTTTATTTCGCGTCTGGGTGCTGGCCAAGTGTCGGCAACTGTAAATATTACAGCTTTTTAATAATAATTAATTTAATTAAGCCTATTTTCGGCTTGTCAAACCTAGTCATACCTAGCTAATTTTGTTCCTATGACTTTTTCGATTTACATAAAAATTTTCAATTCTGCGATGACGAGGCTTTCGATGTCACCGCCTCCCGAACTATATGGTCAATATCTAAAAATTGGACAAATTGCGTCCAGTGCCAATAATATTTCATTAATTATACTTAAACCAAAAACTGAAAAATGTAATATATTGTAACATTTGTTATAAAAATTACCAATAATTAATGGGCGTGTAATAGTGTATAAATAATTAATTTTAAGCTTTAAACAAACGAAATCATCATTTCAGACCTTGTTCCTAGGTACATATATCCAATATTAAATGTATGCTGTTGAAATTTCTATAATTATTATTAACATTTGTCATTATGTATTTGTACCCATATATATACATTATGGGAAAATATAACTCCCCTTTATTAGTATGGATTGTATAGTAAAATATTGTAGTAAAAATATTTGTCCCTAAGGATTGACCATCATCTCAGTCCCTCTAAACACGCATTTAGCTTAACAGATACTAGGTGACGCTGGCAGAATTATTTCCATTGCAACAGCAACTAAAGTTCAATTAGCCATCATGGATGAAGGTAAGTTGTTCTTCTCTGTGTTTCATATTTAGAAATATTTAGTTTTTGTTCTGAATGGGGATGAGTATTTTTTATAGCATCATTCATGTCCCCATATTTAGTTTTTTATTTATAAAAACAAGCTTATTGCAACTTTATTTATGTAACATACAAATGTCACATGGCATATTTAATCATTTACAAGTGTGTAAAATGATTCAACAAAATGGATGTGCATTGTGCAGCTGTTAAGATAAAAATTCACCTCAGTCCCCGTCACCTCATTCCCAATTGTTAGACACTGATTATGATGTTAACAGACACTTTCTTCCATAAAAATTTAGTCTACGCATAAAATATACATCCTTGATTTCAAAACACTACAGCATTTAAATGACAAAACATGTATCATAGTATATAATTGTATGTGATATATGGTACATTAATTTTTAAAAATAAAAATTTTGGATTGAAATTGTCTGGTTTTCAGATATTAACCCATAAGGTGAAATACAACAGGCATTCTCAGAAGTATAAAATAATTAGCCTTTGTAGTTCAGTTAGAGAGATGCTTAAAGGAATTCCCTTATATTATAATCATTTGGTGAACGTCTTTTGCGGTGCATTTTAATGATGCTATGATACTTTAAAAATTACGAAATTAAAAAAGGATCACTAAGGTGTACTACCACGATTGGTCCTTAATAACAGCTTTATTGGTTACTAAGGGTTTCACCTTCTTTCCTATTCGTTTCCATATTTATATCATTGAATTAAAAATCACTATTCAGAAGGAGTTTTATTCTGGATAGATTAACAACTCTCTGTTATTATTCACCTGATGATGAGAGATGCTAATTAATCGCTGTCTATAATCGCATGTGACTAATCTCCATATGGGGGAAAATATGGACTACATCTATATATTTCTATCATCTCCGATTATTTCACTATAAACGTAAAGGAAGTAGGTTTATTAACACTTTCCAACATAGTTGAAAAGTGTTTATGAATCCGGTTTGCTGGTCGCCTGTCTCTCTGTCTGTCTGTCCACGCTCTAACTCACGTAAATATAATCGGATTTTCATGCAATTAATATGCGTTAATGATGTTTACAATGGCATGTTTGGTATTGAATATGACGTGTGTAGCATTAATAGTTCATTTACAGGGGCACTCAAAATAATTTAGTTATATTATGATCAATGGGAAAAAATTGTTTGCAGTGTATTTTTACGATATTACGCTATTTCAAATGTATTGAAATTGATATAAATTACGGAATTTTACTGCAAGATGATTATTGTAGAATGGGGCATTCATAGCATCTATCGTTCATTTACAAGGACACACAAAAGAAATCGGTTACAGTACTGTTTTCGAGGAATATTTGCAGGAAGTGCGTTTTCAATTTCAGTATGCGCTTTTGAAATTAACTAATTTCTTGCATGTTATTTTTTGTGTATACATTCAATATATCGTATACAAGGCTGCACAAAAAAATTCATGCGACATTCTCCTTATTAGTGGAAATTGCTAAGAATGAAACAATGGGACTGAAAATGCATTTTTGGCAGCAAAAGAATATATATATATATATATATATATATATAATGCTTTCAAAAAATTTTTTTAAAAACAAATAACCCAGTGCATCAGGCGCAACGCAGCTTCTTATATGCACTAAGTGAATATAGCTCTAATACAAGTGAATGATTATGAAAATTATTATGAAAAGAGGGTGCAAAACAACAATAAAAATCCATGAAAATTTATAACGAAAAAACAACAAACAAACCACTCCCTGCTCTTCAGAAAGTGGGAGGAGTGAAAAAAGCAGGTATCAAAAACAGAAATTGGATCCTCACGGGTTTCGCAAGATATGGCCAACCCACATACTCCAAAAGTATGTGGGATGGTATGTGGGGGGTCCAAAAGTATGTTCGATGACAAACTTTTGGTATCGATTAACGATATCTATCCTCCATGTTTAAAATTAAATAAGGCTTCTGTTGATAATTTACATGTTAATTTTTTGGATTTGGACATTTTAATTAATGATAACAATATACTAATTAAGCTTTTTGATAAACGGGATTTTTTTAATTTTAATACTCAATCGATGCCACACTGGTATTCAAATTTAAGTAAGAAGGTTTTTAATAACATCATTGTGGGACAAATTAATAGATTTTATAGAATTTGTAGTAATAGAGAATTTTTGAGTTCACAGATTTTTAAATTTACTGCTAATCTTTTTTATAATAATTTATTTCCATACCAGTTTATTTTTCATTATGTAAATCAACTTAAGAAGTGTTTTATAAAGTGGCAACAGCTAAGCGGCCAAACACTGTAATGGATGCCAAGGTAGCTGCTTGAATAAATGAAGGATGTGGGCTAAAGTCTTTAAGAACGTCTGCATGTTGATGTGCTTCAAGTAGAAACTGCGGTGACTTGGAAAGAAAATTAATGATTATGAGGATAATGGAAAGACAAGTCTTCACGACGCTGGTCTAACTTGGATTATGGCCTTGCTTGCAACTCCTGCTGATGGAAAGAAGTGGAGCGTAGTGATTGTTTTAAAGGTAGCAAGTTTTCTTCAGGTCTTCATGGGTAAAGGTGGGGATATGGCCTTCTCACATGTTCAAT
The DNA here is from genome assembly GCA_963932465.1 of Maratus speciosus. NCBI lineage: Eukaryota > Metazoa > Arthropoda > Arachnida > Araneae > Salticidae > Maratus > Maratus speciosus. The sequence goes on from OZ010786.1 coordinate 267,565,049, forward strand.
ACTTTTAATTGCTTAATGAAAAAATTTTTTATTAATTCTTATTTACGTTTTATAAGCTAAATCGGTTTTCTTGGATTTGAATTGGTTGGTTATTTTTGTTTTTAAAGCAGTTTTGATTCATTAAAATTATAAAATAGCTTTTTTATGTTGTGTTTTTGAAAGTTTAAATCTATTGTTTTACTTTTGGAGTATGTGGGTTGGCCATATCTTGCGAAACCCGTGAGGATCCAATTTCTGTTTTTGATACCTGCTTTTTTCACTCCTCCCACTTTCTGAAGAGCAGGGAGTGGTTTGTTTGTTGTTTTTTCGTTATAAATTTTCATGGATTTTTATTGTTGTTTTGCACCCTCTTTTCATAATAATTTTCATAATCATTCACTTTTATTAGAGCTATATATATATATATATATATATATATATATAATAAATCTGAAATCACAAATATATGAAAAAATTGTTAAAGTTCTAAAGATGATTTAGAAATGAACATAGGAAACCAGTATGCAAAATAAGAAACTATGAATGACACAGAGATTCGTCAGAGGAGCTTGTGAGTTCATTCATAGAAGATGCGTCATTTCATTCAATTTTGTCGGCATTAAACCTAAAATGACAAAATTTAGCTTCTTATAACGCAAACATTACAGAAAATAGATAATAAAAATCTAAGAGATCTAAAGAAAGATACACCTCATACAGGATATTAAAAATTATTAGAGCACAATACCTAAATTACACACTAGGAGTCAAAACTACAGCATATCAGGGTGAAAAACATACCTAGGACTATTTTAACATGTGGGCTACAGTGGAGCATCTGACTGAAACCCATAACAGTGCTGTCATCTGGTGTGAGAAAGGAAAAAATGTAAATTGGAACTGGATTATTAACAAAAATATTTAGTGCTGCCATCTTTAGGCCAAAAAAATAAAAAATAAAAGGAATGAAATTGATTGGAGAAATCAAGAAAAGACTTAGATTAACTTTTACTTAAGGTAGAATGAAAAATAGGAATAAACTTAATAAGTAGTACTGAGTGAATACAAAATAAAATAAAGAATAGGAATATATATATATATATATGAACTTTAAAAAGTTCACTGTTTTACATAAAAAGCGACTAAAATAATAAAAGAGATGTTACAAGTTAAAAATATACATTTTATTTAAAAACTTCTTAGTACTTTCGGGCTTTGCGAAGCCCTGCATCACAGAATATTATAATAACTAATTGCTGATTCTTTATACAAATACGTCACTTCGTTTTGAAAAGGAGAGAGCCGATAATTATTAGAGTTGAAAGTATAAGTAGCAGTTTCTTGGATTGAAATTAATTAGAGAAAATATATATTATTATTAACTGCTCTTCCATTTTATTTTATTACATCACTCTGTTCTCACACGCCACCTTCATTTTAAATGTGTAACTGAACAGTCGAAGTAGCAGTGTTTCAGATTAAATTTGCGTAGAAGAAATTCAAAGTAGTAGTGTTTCAGATTAAATTTGCGTAAAAGGTTGCGTTTTCTATAATTAAGTTAGTTCAATACAAGAAACTTCTACTTCTACTTTCAAGTCTAATAATTATAGGACCTCTAATTTTCAAAACGAAGTGACGTATTTGTATGAATAAACAGCAATTATTTATTATAATATTCTCTGATGAAGAGCTTGGGAAAACCGAAAATACTCAGAAGTTTGTAAAAAAAATGTATATTTTTAACTTGTAACATCGCTTTTTAGGTGCGTTCGTAATTATATAATCGTCCTACACTTCCATTTTATTTTATTACATCACTCTGTTCTCATACGTCACTTTCATTTTAAATGTCTAACTGAACAGTCCAAGTAGCAGTGTTTCAGATTAAATTTGCGTATAAGAAATTCCAAGTAGTAGCGTTTCAGATTAAATTTGCTTCGGGAATGCTTGCCTATAATGCCTATAAAAATGCTTGGCTATAGTCGTCGTTCAAACCGTCCGTCCGCATATAACAGAGAAAAAAAAATCACAACCGAATAGTCTGAAATTTTAAATATATAATTGTAGCAAAATTTTGTCAAGTCACTTCAAATTTTATGAAAATTGCATGTGTAGTTTAATTACAGAGTCAGTCAAAAGTTTTCCGTTACATTACGACCAAATGGGAAAAAATATTGCAAGTGCATTTTAATGTTGTTACAGTCTTCCGAATTGTCTGAAATTTTGACTATATAATTGTTGCAAAATTTTGTCATTTCAAATTTTATGAAAATCGGATGTATAGTTTAATTACAGGGACAGTCAAAAATTTTCCGTTACATTAGGGCCAATTAGAAAAAAATTATTTCCAGTGCATTTTAATGATGTTACAACCTTTCGAACAGAATGAAGTTGATACGCACTTATGAAGTGCATTGAAATATACATTCATTACAATATGCGGTGCAAAATTTTTTTATAAAGCTAGTTATAGTACGAACGCACCTCATTTGCCCCGTTTGATGAGCAATTTCCAACTTGTTTATTTTAGTCGTCTTTTAAGTAAAACAATGAACTTTTTAAAGTTCATATTACATATTTTATGTTTCATATTATAGGTTAAATAAATTGTTTCTGTATATACGTGAATAATTTGCATCGTATACGACGGCAAAAATAAGAAAAAGAAAAAAAAATACTAAAGATTTATTTTGACACATTTTTTAACAATATTTATAATATATTTAATACATTTTTAAATATTTTGAAGCATTTCAAAAATTTATACCAGGTGGCCAGAATTAAAGCACCCCTACTCTTACTTTCCTATATATCGAACTACTCAGTGCAAAGTATAGGTGCAGATTCCCAAAATCTGGAAGAGCTAGTGTCTCCTTAACTAAATACACTGGTCTCCAAAAGTTAAGATATAGGGACTGGATGCTTTCGATTGCACACGTTTTGTCGAATATCTACCAACATTATTGGCGAATTGTTCTTGAACTTCTGGGATGTAAAGTACATGTTTGATTTTATATTTCTCGGTGCAAATTTATCGAAGGGTGCAATTAGGGGGCTAAGAATAATTTAATAATAAAATAATATTTGCGATCACCTATGTAACAGAAAAGGCTGGAAATGATTTGTCACTATGTTAAATGACTATTTGGTTCCTGTTCAACGTTTGTGTGCATTTGTGTAAGCATAGCACTCATATTTGTGAAGATGTTAACGTTTTTGTGAAAAATTCAAAAGTTTTTTGTTTATAGCATACAGAGTTTTCAACCAAATTTAACATAACTTTCAGAAAACTTGCCAAAGAAGAGTAGCAACAGTATACTGCAATTAAAACATGAATATATTGAATATTCGATGAGATATGGGCATTTTTATGAGATAATTTTTAACTTCGCATGCGCGGAAGATTTCAATATTTTTATTTCATAATTTGGTAGTCAGTATTTTGGGGCTACTTCTATAAAAAGTAAAGTCAAATGTTGTGAAAACTTAGAAAGATATAGTGAGTTGGTTGAAAAGTTGTGGATAATCCCTTATAATAAAGCTATTTTTAGGAAGCAACTCACTATAACCCTATCTTTGTGAATTTTCGCGATATTTGACTGGAATTTTTACATAAGTTGCCCTAAATAGCTGACTACCATATTATACAATAAACATTTTAGGATTTTCCACGCATGCGCAATTAAACATTATTTTATACAAATGCCCGTATCTCATCAAATATTCAATATATTCATGTTTTTTTTAATTTCAGTATACTGTTGCTACTGTTCTTTGTCAGGTTTTTGGAAAGCTGTGTTAAATTTGGTTGAAAACTCTGTATGCTATAAACAAAAACTTATGAATTTTTCACAAAAACGTTAACATCTTCACGAATGGGAGTGCTATGTTTACACGAATGCATACAAACTTTGAATAGGACCCAAATAGTCATTTACCACAGTGACAAACCATTTCCAGCCTTTTCTGTTACATAGGTGATCGCAAATATTATTTTATTATTAGATTTATTATTAACCCCCTAATTGTACCCTCCGATAAATCTTCACCGATAAATATAAAATCAAACATGTTCTTTACCTCCTACAAGTTCGAGAACAATTCGCGAATGATGTTGGTAGATATTCGACAAAACGTGTGCAATCAAAAGCATCCAGTCCCTGTACCTTAACTTTTGGAGGCCAGTGTAAATACAGTGGCCACACTGTGAAACAAACGCATAAAAACAATAGCATTTGTATAAAAGAAAAAGAAACTAAACAAAATTTCTGGAATTCAAAGTGAAAAATAATTAATTAAATATAAACATAAACATGTACAACAAAACACTGACTAAGTAAATGTGTATAGTTAATTTAATCATAAAATTATTTAAATTATATTATTAAGAATAATATAAATCTTAAACTATGTACTTTCCGAAGATAAAGTTGGCAAGATATAGTTAAAAAGTATAATCTAAGCAATCATAATAATGGGGAATATTATGAAAACTGCATTTATTTTTTAATTTTGTTATATAAAAGTACATATTAAAAAATTGTGAATGTGTGATATTACTTTGCACTAAAAGAATCAAATAGCACTTCAAACATTTGTTTTTCGATAAGAAAAATTATCTTTAAAAAAATCTTATCACAAACTATGTAAAATCATCAGATTTAAACTGTTACGAAGAACATTGCTACTCGAATATTTTTAAAGCAATAGATTGTTGTGTTAAATAAATCATTCTGCATGTCATAAAAAAAATAATAAAGTTTATGTGTTTTGGTCTTAATCTTTATTTTTGGGAATGTTTTAAAAAGTATCGATATTGATTTTGTATATTGTTAAACCAGATTTTTCCTCAGAAAAATAACTATTGCGCAAAATTACGTTGAATTAAAAATCTAATCCATAAATATGTTATCCTTTATCAGTAATAACGTCTGCTATTAAAGCTTAAAAGTAACAAAAGTAAATTATAAATTAAATTTTACTCAACTTAAATAAATAAATAACTTATTTTTTCTCCATTGAATTCAGACGACGGGATTTTATGGAATCCACCATAATTGTATACAGTTTGTAGGGATAAAAGTTTGCAATGGGCCTGAACATTTTAAGAATGAAGGATTCTTTAACGCTTTTGTATATTGTTTATTAAGTTTATTATTTTTTAAGTATTTTTCATAGCTGAAAATAAACGCTCAACACAGGCATTTGAATATAAAAAAATACCTATAAAAATCAAAATAATATATATATATAGATAAGAAAAATATGAAGAAGATATATATATCTACATTTTTTAGATTTTAGATGTTAATAAAATAAATTTAACAATTTCTGACAGTTAAGGAAGGTTTTATGTTTAGGATGATGGAGAAAGGATATTATTTATAATATTCTTAATCTCGAAAGGTAATTATAAATCTTTTTGCAACTTTTGATCCTAAGGGGTTTTTTTAGGGGATATATTAAGCATTTTCTTTTATTCCTAAGGAGACAAAAAATTGCAATTTTCGTGACCGATCGCCGATTTTAAGATTTTATAACCACGACTCCTTGACGAAACATACGATTTTTTTCTCGATCGTTCGACCAAGTTCGAGATATTTTTCGCAACTGATTGGCGAAATTCATGCTGTTTTCTGAGACTAATTGACGAAATTCGTTATTTTTTTCGTGAGCATTTAATGAAATTCGCATATTTTTCTGCTATCAATTGCAGAGCTTAATTTCTAAGAAAAAAATGTACCGGAGCTTTAATATTCCGCGTTACCGGTACTAACAACTGCACCGTTCCCCTCCCCCTCCTGTCATTCCAATCTGCCTATTTATATTTCATACGCTATTTGCAAAATTTAAAACATTTCTTTTTCTTTAGCAAAATAATAACTATCAGCATATATTTTGCTGTGAACTATTCCATTTTTTAGTTATCACTTCTTCCGAATAGAAATCTTTGCCTAATTTTAATGTTAATTAATTGCAGAATCCTGGGATTAAGTATGGTAAGGATTGTGATTCGGAAATAGTGTTAACACTAAAAAGGAACATTCGCCAGCTATGCATTTTTATGAAAAGAATTATTGAAATTTACAGAAATCAATATTTATATGCTGAAGAATGGAACAAGGTTTATTTAATTTCCTATAAAAGTTACATATCTTAGACTTTGAGAATATTTTGTGGGGAGTTCCTGAAAAACAGATTAAATTAAAAATATGATATCGTTATCGAAAATATTCGATGCTTTTATAGAAAAAGGGGAAACACTGTTTGTTTGTTTTCTATCAGAATAACATTACATGGCAATTATATCTACTTAGAAATGAAAGTGACTCCTTAAATGTGCAGATCAGAGCTTTAAAATGGTGAGCGTTCATGACACAAAAAAGAGCTATTGCACTGGACTCCGGAGACCTGTATTTATGAACTCCGGTGAATTTCGACCAATATTTAAATATTAAGTAAAAACAAAGAAGTATCGAAGCTGAGCTTCGGTGGGTTCCAGCGCAAATTAAGTCCTGATCAATTGGTTACGGGGATCTGGGACACATTTTAAAATATTTTTTATTTATTGAATAATGGTTTGAAATTTTTTGTGATGGTTAAAAATATTATTTGAAAATAAAATCACATGGCAAAACTCCTTATAATTAAAAAAAAATTAAACAGTGGAACAAAACAGTGGAGTAATTTAAAATCGTTATAACTCGAAATATCATTTGTAAAATTTCAATTCTTTTCTTTTAAATAAAGAAAAATACATAAATTTCAATTTTGATTCAGCATTTTTAAAAACATAAATTTAAATAAAAATTCAAAATATTTAAAGTAAAAATTTAAAAAATAATGTTAACTTTTTTTAAAAATCATATTTTCAAAAGTAAATATCTTTTTCAAATTTTCTGCATCAAAAGTAAAGTAAAATAATTGAAAAAGACATGTTCTAAGTTTGAAACATTATCGAAACATCTTTAACGGTTCTTAACTTATAACAATTTAAATACGCGAAATGGTGAAAAAACATATTATGAAGAAAAACTCATTTTCCCAAGAAGTCGTTTATGTAACAAACCAAGGTTGAGAGCTAGATTTTGAAAACAAACAAAAACAAAAAAAATAATATTTCTTTTTTCAAATAAGATAGAAACACGATTCAAACGTCATTTTTAGCAGAGAAAAACAGAGAAATTTTTAATGCAATAATTTTTATTTTAGGAAATTTGAAGATTTATGAGTCCCGGAACCCCTTAAAATCATTTTTATTTATTTTTCGCATTTTTGCAACTGCTTGATGATATTCGCGGTTTTAATCCATGAATAATTGACAAAATTCTAGTTTTTATCTCGAGATCGTTTGGCGAAATTCGCGATTTTTTTTTAACACAAAGAAAAAATATTAAATCTTTGAAGCCAGTTACAAAAATTATTTTTTGTACTTGTGAAAATGAGTACCTTTATAATCTGTCCTTCATTTTTAATATGAGAAAAAGGTATTCTTATTAATTCTTGTGTAAAAGAAAAGCTTTGCAAAATGTAAGCGAAATTTAGAAAACTTAAAACAATTATAAAACTGCAATCGCATTTGCTTAATCTTCACAGGTTATTATTATTATTATTATTTTTTTTTTTTTTTTTTGCCTGTAATATGCATTATAAACACAGTAGTGATATAACGTGCATTTAAAGCCCTACTAACAACTTATAAAATTTTTTATGAGGTATTAGAGCAAAATGTTCAAGACATTTCTCACATCGAATGCTCTATCAGGCATTAATTAATTACTTTGATGAACACTCAGTATTTAACCAGTTTTGCTCATTTGGCAGGGTTTTTTATTTTCTTCAAATATCTACTCACTATTTCATATTAGTAATATTCGCTTTAATCGATATATCATTAAATAAAACCAGCATTACTTTTCCGAAGCAGTGGTTTTTATCTGAATAAAATAATTTGCTAAATTTGCAACACGGTAAAGGAATTCTCATCTTGATCTATGAATTCGCGTTTTAAGCGTAATTTTTTGCTTCAAATGAGGAAAAATCTGTTGCGTGAAAAGCGGGATCGCGTAATAACCGTTCGCGTATTAAAAGTGATATGTTTACATAATAATATATATATATAATATTTTATCTCAAGGTGTATGTGTTCTTTTAATAAGTTCATCTTGATGGCAGCATTAATTAATTATTTATTTAGTTCTAAATAATATTGTTGCCATATAATTTATATATATTTTAATATTTCTCTCTGTTATTACACGTTTAAATTTAAATAATTTAATTCTATATACTTTTAGTAATAATGTGTTACAGGATCCTTTTAATGCATATAATAATTTTTATAATAAAGACGATATATGTTAATTATTTTTATTAGAAGTTGTGTATTTTTTCTGCACACTGTGTTGTATTGCAACCGTAAGAATTCGATTTTAACTGTACCAATAAATCGGCGGGACTTTTGCTGTGATAATATTGCTACTTGTTCAAGATGTAATAGGGTCATTGCAATTCTTTTGCATGGTATGTCTTCAAATTTAATTGTTTCTTTAAATTAATATTGTTCATTATTACGGATCTTTTATTGATTAATATTTTTATTTAATTCAATTTACCTGTCATGGTAAATTCATGCTTTTTTTTATGTGTGGTCGATCGGGTACATAAAGAATCTAATTTTTAGCTTATGCTGGATTCTTTTACAGAAATCGACTATGCTTTTGCTTATATGGGTGTTTCATGTACCCTTGATGAAGTGAAATGCTTTATAAGCTGCCGGCTCCATCCTTCCATTTGATCTATTATTTGTTTACAATATGTCTTTTAAGTGTTCAACATTATTTAGCTGGTTTTTTGTTTCATATGTCTTTAATAGATTTTTTTTTCAAAATTTGGTAGTTTTTCATATGTTAATATGGATCAATCATATGCAATGTGCTAGTCAATTGGTGGATTTTGTTTAGTTAGTATTACTTGTATAGGGTTCCATCTGTATTTCGTATAAGGTTACAGTTATAATTTGCTGCTAAATTTATTAATTTATTGAATTAATTATTGTAATTGGAAATAGATGATGATTTGTAATTATATATATATTGACGAACATGCCAAGAACGGGTATACATTAGGGTGGAGCGAAAAAAATTATTTTTTGAAAATCAAAAACGGGTAGGTGCCAAAAGTTGCCTTTATACTAGTATATCATCTGCGTGCAATATTACCGCTGAAAAAAAAATGGCTTGAGTCTGCGCTTTTGGTCCAAAAGTCGAAATTTTGGGTAAAATTTGACATTTTTTTTCAAAAATTAAAAAAAAAAATTCTATAGAGATGGTTATTATTTAAAAGTGCTATATAAACCTTTATTATTAATGACTTAACATATTTAAACGATAAAACTATATCTTTGTTCTGTATAACTGGAACAAAACTGACAACTTTTGGTGAAAAAAAGGCGTTTCCACTCTGTTGTGTCATACAACTAATTGTTATTTGGAATACAGCTCTTACGTAGTCGCTTTGAAATCTACCAAGGGGGTATCAAGTGGGAGTGGCTGCATTTCATGACACAACAGTGCATAGCTTGAACACCCTTCCATCTGAGCACAATGTTTTATTTATATATTGAATTGTGATTTTTTATCAAAGACTGACATAAGATTCCTATGTATCAACCTAATCCATCTCTTCTTTGTATCCACAGACGTTGGGTGCTGCTGTGACACTTCTTCACGTATATTTCTACTGCTTGTGTATGATAAGGCAAGCAGAGTAATGCAGTGGAATTAATGGAATCTATTCAGCCCTCTAGTATCTATCACTAAAATTACATCCAGTTACTGCATAATGATTGGGAGTTCCGTTCCTACAACATTTTACAACATTTAGGTATTTCATTTTTGAGTATGCCATCATTTACTCCACCTCTTGAATTTTTTATATGGTGATAAGCTTGTTGTTTAATGTGATGGCGATCGTCATCAAAATTGCAATAAGAATTTGTTCTCGATGTGAAAAGCTACCATTGTCCTAAATGAATTTTTTTAGTATTTGTTTTCTGCCGATTTCTGTGATGTTTTGTAGCCGAGTAATTTCTCATAAGTTTTTAGATCAATTTTTTAGATGTGAATTTTATTTGGTGTAAGCCATCATGTGGTATAAACTTGGATTACATACTTTGTGAGTGAACCAGACTCTGATGGTCAATCAGTTCAGTGCTTATATAAAGGCGAATAATTTTATGCGCCGTTGTAGGCCATCTTGAGTAGGACAAGTTTTTTGGGTTCCTATTCGCTAGTTCTTCTGAGCAATATCTTGATGAATTAACTTTGCAGATATCTATCAGGTATTTCTGGTATGTGCTGAGTACCCTTTTCTTGATTTCAGGAAATAATGTTTAAAAAATACTCTCTATGGCTTCAAAAATTGAAATAAGAAGGGAATAAGCACGTGGAAAAAGATTTTCCTATTGGTCCGGCGCATCCCTGTGGGTTAGAATCTAATTTTTGCCAACGATTTTATCTAATAAATGATGCAGAGGAAATTAACTGGACTTGGAGGAGACATATGATCAATTGTAAAGGTTCATTCTAAACATGCCCCTCGCAGAATGGATGACAACGACTAACAGAATTATCCGCCTTCAAATGAGCACTCACTGCCCATCAGAGTCTCTACGTTCACTCAAAAAGTACTATGTTATCCAAGTTTGGCTCCAGAATAGTTTACAATCAAATGTAATCCACAGCTAAAGAAGGGATCTAAAAACTCATGGGAAATTGGCTACACAAAAACAACTTGGATACTAAACAACACACAAAACGAAATAAAAAAAATACTGAAAAAAAGGTTATTTAGGACAATCGTTGCTTTGCATACACAGAGGAAATTCTTATTTCATGCTCTCTGACGATTGCCATCACATTAAACAGCTAGCTGTTCAGCACGTCGAAAGATGAAAGTAAATGATGGCATACGCAAATCGGAAATATCGACAATCAACTTTGAAGCGGATAATTATATAAATCTAACTCATTGGAAAAGTGTTGTGGTAACAGAACCTCTAATCAATATGCATTTATCGTGCGCAATCTTGGTGAAGATAATAGAAGGCTGAATAGATTACATTAATATCATCCGCACTGCATTACACTGTTTGTCTTCTCTTACACAAACAGTAGAAAAATACGTAAATGAGATCACAGCAGCAGCATTCAAAGTCTGTGGATCCAAAGAAGAGATGTACCAGATTGATACATAGAAAACTTATGCCAGTCTTTGATAAAAAATCACAATTCAATGTATAAATAAAAAATTTAGTTCAGATGGTAGGGTGGTCGAGCTATGCACTGTTGTGACATGAAATGAAGCCACCTCCACGTGGTACCTCCTGGGTAGTTTTGAAAGCAGCTAGATAAGAGCTGTATTCCAAACAACAATTAGTTGTATGACACAACAGAGTGGAAACGCCTTTTTTTCACCAAAAGTTGTCAGTTTTGTTCCAGTTATACAGAACAAAGATATAGTTTTTTCATTTAAATATGTTAAGTCATTAATAATAAAAGTTTAAATAACACTTTTAAATAATAACCATCTCTATAGAATTTTTTTTTTATTTTTGAAAAAATGTCAAATTTTACCCAAAATTTCGACTTTTGGACCAAAAGCGCAGACTCAAGCCATTTTTTTTCAGCGGTAATATTGCACACAGATGATGTACTAGTATAAAGGCAACTTTTGGCACCTACCCGTTTTTGATTTTAAAAAATTAATTTTTTTCGCTCCACCCTAGTATACATCCTAGTAAAACCTGAAATAAACTGTTATTAATAAAAAAAAAACTTATGATGCATAAAAATTAATTAACTTTATGATTATATAAATAGATTAGACTGGAGAACAGTGGTTTTGTCCTAGAACTAAAATTAGTTGATTTTAGATCAGTTTTTGACGCTGATTCCGAATATGCTTTCCGTTTATCTCTAGGTGCTCCAGGTTTTGAAAAATTTGCATATTTAAATTTATGCAAATTTAAGCTTTTTTGTGCTATTTTATGCAAATTTTAGATATATGTCACATCTAATTACGTTTTCTAGATAATGACTACTTGACTATTTGCTTAAGATATATGTCACGATTTGCATATTCTTAACATTTACTTATTAGTTATTAAGCCTAATTTGTATATTTTTCAATGGTGTAATGTTTACATCACTATCAACTTTAAAATAGCTGCCACAGAATTGACGCAATGTTTTTCTAGATTAGATTTTTATGCCGATTTCAAATCTGCAGTCTGTTTTCTTATGTCATGTCTAGTTTTTGAGTAAGATTAATTTCTACTTTTGCACGGCATTAACACAGGTTTGATATAAGATGCTTTTTAGGTGTGTGTAATTCATTGACAAGAAGGTGAACAGGGTCAGATTCATATCAGAGACATACACAAAAATTTATATAATCGAGAAAAAAAATAAGTAGTAGAATCTATCCTAACTAGTTAAAGTTTATCGTACAAAGTGTCATAAAAAGCTATTTCTGGCTTATTTGACCAAAAAATAAAATTTCACTTTTTTTCAAAAACTAGACGTGATAGAAGAAAACAGATACAAGATTTGAAATCAGTTCAAAAAACTGGTTTAGAAACATATTAGCGTACTCGTGCGGCAGAAATATTTGAACGTCAAGAAACATTATTAGAAAAACATGAAAAATATGCAAATTAGGTACAATATTTCACAGTCACATGTCAGTATAATCTCAGAAACAACGTTTTTGTTAAGTAAATTAGGTAGTAATCATAACATAAAACAAAAAATCCTGTCTGATATTGCTTTATACCTTAAATTTGCAAATAATTGTATAAAATTTGCTAAATTTGCATAAATTGAAATATGCAAATATCTCTCAAACTTGACGTGCTGGAGTAAATCTAAAACTAGATTCGGAATCAGCACAAAAAACCGCATAAAAAAACAACTAATTTCTGTTTTAGGACAGAGAAAAAGTTCAAATTTGTTGAACAGTGTTATCACCATACATTTAACCATTTTTTAAACGCAGTTTTTATCGGTCGACTTTTTCGATATTTTAATAAAGGTTTTACTTTAAAAATAAGCTCATTTTTCATCAAATGTCATTTATTGGAACCCCAATTCTTATCTTCTAACTGTAAAATAATTTTTATGTATCATTTATTTTCTTTTGCGAAGTTAAAGATAAGATACTTCTTTTAAAAACGCTGGATCAAAACTCAAAGACGTTATTTCTACATCATTTTTAGTTATAGCCATCATTACTGATTTATAAATGTAATAATTTGCTATTTTCCTTAATGTTTAGTATTTTTTTAACTGATAAAAAATGCCAGTATATTTATGTAAAATTATAAATTAATATATTGTCTTTTTTATACATTTTTTTCTGGTCTTGAAAGTGGAATAAAAGAAGATTGGCTTAAAATTTTCCTAAAAATATAAGAAAATGATCTCATGAAATTCATATGCTTATTTCGTAAATAATTTTTCTTAAAACGAAGTATATATCAATATACTATAAAACAACAAACGTATAAATCAACACAAATTAAAGTGTGGAATTACATAAAAGTTCTTATTATAAATTTGAAGTTTAACAAACTGGTTTATAAAATAAATAAAGGAAATGAACGTTTTATTTATCTACTATTTATATACATATATGTAGTGCAATTCTTTTCAAATAAGATTATTCTTTTCTAAAATTAATTTTTTCTATTATGTAACTAATTTTCTTTCATGAAACATAAATAAAACTACGCATTATATTTGAAATTATGGCTGTAAAATTTTTAACAGTGATTTTTTTAATGTCATTGTATCAAAGTAACTTTATTTGCTATAAGGGATAAAAATAAATTTTAAAGGTGAAAAATACCTTTATTTATTCACATTCGACATGTTTCGTTGCTCCGACAGCAATTTTCTTAAGAATTAAAATGAAACAAATATTTTCGCAAAAAAAAAAAATTAAATTGAAAACTAGTAAACAAAATTCACGCGAACACTAGCATAACGAAATTAACTGCAATATTAAAAATAGATATCTGTGAACGTGAATTATTTTATATTATTGATTCGTTATTCTGTAGAGCATCTCTTTCCAAATTTTAGGAAGCGCCATGGAGGCTGAATCATTGCATATATTCTTACAGCGTAAGAAGATCTCTATTGATTATCGGATAATGGATGGCAAATAAAATCTTGATCTATAAATTATTTTGCTATTTTAAAAATTAATTTGTAAAGGTCCTTTCTGTTTAAGTTGTGTAAGCGCCAGAACGGTAAGTGTTTATGTGTAAGCATCGGTGATCCAAAACATTATCTTTTCGAAACTTTGTCCATTTATGCTCGTCTCATTTAATTTTATTCGGAAACGCATATTGAGCTGGAATATGATAAATACCTTACTGTCAAGATCAAATTATAATAAACTTCAAACATTTATCTTTTATGAAATACCAGTTCTGATTTTGACTTTGGTTTTGGGGAATAAGTTTTTTTTTTTTTTTTTTACATTCTTGACTTTTGTGTGACATTTATTAGTTTGCTCAGTTCAGAAATTTCTATGTCTGCTAGTATTTTGTATGCCAACTTTAAAATTTTATTTTACGTTTTTCTTCTCTGTTACAGCATGCATAACTGTGTACATGATTCTATACATTGTATACAATTCTTTTTCATACAGTCATATGTGAAAGCTGTAAATGACTATAATTATTTTTTTTTTTATTTTTTTTTTTTATTAAACGCCGTTGGTTTTCTGGGGCTGCTCTCTTGCCAGTTTGCTTTTGGCAGAGAGGATCTTTCTGCCTGAGATTTCTGTCTTTGCCATTTTTGGTTGGCTCCCCGGTTGAGTGTTCCTGTTCCTTGTAAAGGTTCTTTGTTATCTAGTATGGCTAACGCTGTAGTTTTCTTGTTGTATTTGATGTTTGCTATATGTTCTTTGATTCTAGTTTTCAGCTTTCTGTTTGTCATTCCTATATAAAATTGCACTGTTCCATCTTCTTTGGGGAAACGTATTTCATATACCCCTGATAATTGATTTGGCTTTATTGGGTCTATTTTCTTATATACTATGTTTTTTTAATTTAACGGATGGTTTTGCAACAATGGATGTATTGTATTTATTGAGTTTACATTTCAATCTTTCGAAGAAGCCAGGAAAATATCGCGAAGAGGATAACTTGGAATTTTGTACTTTAAAATTACATTTCTTCTTATTTCTCATTATGAAACAGTTAATGTTCTATTGGTGTACTGGTATAAAGTAAGTTTGTATACTTTTATGAGAAAGAGCAAATATGGCAACGTGACCTAAAGTAAAGTTCCTTGAAGTATATCGCGAAAGAATCTTAAGTTGCTCCACAATACCGCAGTCATTGGCAATCCTGTAATAACTAATATAAAATCAATTTTAATTAATTTTTCAACTACTTTTCAGCAGTGAAATTACGCTAGAAATTATTGAATATTAAATACGTGAGTAATCACATTGCTAACAAGTCGTAAACCAACATAGTGAAAAATGTCCAAGACTTTTCCATTTAGTGCTGCGGTTTCAGCCTTACCGAATTATATAAGTGAAAGATGCTAAGCTGGGCATCGTCCTTGTGGCTTAGTGGTAGAGCAATGGAGATCTATTCCAGGGTACCGCAGTCATTGGCAATCCTGTAATAACTGATATAAAATCAATTTTAATACATTTTTCAACTACTTTTCAGCAGAGAAATTACGCTTGAAATTATTGAATATTAAATACGTGAATAATCACATTGCTAACAAGTCGTAAAACAACATAGTGAAAAATGTCCAAGACTTTTCCATCTAATGCTGCGGTTGCAGCCTTACCGACTTATATAAGTGAAAGATGCTAAGCTGGGTATCGTCCTTGTGGCTTAGTGGTAGAGCAATGGAGATCTATTCCAGGGGCCCGGGTTCGATTCCTGGCTTGGACATTTTTCACTATGTTGGTTTACGACTTGTTAGCAATGTGATTATTCACGTATTTAATATTGATATAAAATCGCTGAAAAACCATTGGACTCAAATTCTTTGAATAAAACTTTAATGAAGTTGAAACGAATCTTGTGTAATACAGAGACAGAGCATAACTCCAGCATAGGGGTGGGATGGCCCCGTAATTTTAACAGGTATCTTAGAGCAGTATTATAAGGCAGAAGTCTACCGCAAAAGTTTTCAACAAAAAAGACAAACCAACAGAAGTACACTTATAAGCGAAATATAATATCATCGCCATGGTGAGTTTAGAAACTGCCAAATGAAACAAAAATATAAAATCAATTATATGAAAAGTCAATGAGATAATAATGAGTGCGTTTTTTTACCCCTGGTAGAAGTGAATAGTCACTCTTTCATAGGAATGAATGTTTATTTTTTATGGAGTCAATGGAGTTTTTTTTTTTTTTTGCTTTTATGGGTATTTTAAAAGAAACACAACTTTTACAGCATGCGAGGAAAATAGATACAAGCGTGGTAAAGATTGGAATAAAATACTCTATTAGCAATATTTATTTAATTCATTGTTTGGTAACACTAATTGAACTTTTAAGGAAAAATTCAATTAAAGTTTCATATGAATTAAATTAGATTACTGACAGAAGTAAACTAAAATATTATATTCAAATCTTATCGTTGTGTTTGCTTTTATTGCCTGCCCTATAAAGATATGATTGTTTTGAAATTCCCGTAAGGGCAAGTAATCAAACAAAATATTAATCAATTAATATTATTTCTTTCTTTTCAGGTGCTAATAAAGTTGTATTAAGTGCTTTAATAATTCCTGTGTTGTACGTCAATTATGTTTTTTTTTTTTTCATGTATAATTTAAATTTTCGATATTTAGATCTCAGTATTTATTGCTAATGAATTTCAAACTAATTAAACGTTATACTTTACTGTATTTTAGTTGCCTTTAAAGTATGATTAATAAATTTTAATAGATGGATGTTATATGTTTAACAATGTTTGATTTCATTTTAAATTTTGTTTTAAATATAAATTCCTATCTTTTTACCGCATTTTTCCGTACATTATTGCTATATTTGTAAAATCCTATTGTTCTAAAATATTTTTACCTTTTCCACTTAAAAAACAATGCTTATATATTCACATCTTTTTTAAATAATCTCTAAGCATGATTTAAACATCAAGAATGTGTAATTTTTTCTCGTTGTGATTTCCTTTTGTTTTATTTAATATGAACATGGGGTCTAAATTTTAAGTTCTATGGAATATGTATAGTTTTCTTATAAACATATTCCTTAACTTAATCATGATATCTAATTTTCGTCCGCTATTGCTGAAAAATGGAATTAAGACAATACTTAATATCAAACGACACGATAAGCCATATTTATTTTAATTTTTTTATTCCCTTAGATATTGCATTTTGTGAATAGGAGAGAAATATATTGCATATGTTTTATAGGACAAGATTGACCTAGGAAAACGAAAAAAAGAAGGAAATATAAAAATAAAATAAATGACTGTATATTAGCTGTTATTATTGTTTGAAAAACATTTTAATGTAAAAAGTAGTTATTAATCTCTTTAAAATAATAACCAGTCCCATATTATATAAGCAAATATGAACTTTTAAAAAATATACTAAAATAGTTTATAAACTCCCTATCACGCATAAAAAAAACACTTTAATTTAAAGATTAAATATCATGTTTTATTTTTTAATGCCAATAATTACGTGTATCATAAACGTAGAAAATGAGTTTAAAATAGAGCAAAATTTAATAACTGATTCAGAATGTTTAGAATTAAATGTTTTGATTAAAATCATAAACAGCAGAAAAATGCTTACATACAATTTAAAAAAATAAATATATTAATTAGAGAAACATTATAAATAATAATATTTTATAATTGTACTATTAAGCAACAACAATAATAACGATAAATACTGCAAGTCTTTATAATCAGAAACATTAAAAAACCGAAAAAAATCTAGCAGCACACTACCTCAACACATTTTCAACAAATCTCAAAGGGAAACAATTCCAGCTCAATCATGTTCTATATAAAATAAAACTATTTAACTCATAATCATAATCATAACATACAAGCTCTACAGGAATAAAAGATTAAAATTAAATAAGACTTATCTTTACGTTCCATAAATGATCCCTTTAATAATATCCGTATGTTTTAATCCTAAAATGACGGACACCTTTCTCTGATCTTAAAAAAAGCGTCATAGACTTGCTGTTCTGAGTAGCTGATGAGTAATGCCAATACATACAATTAGAGATCGACAGGAGGTTCGGTTTCCTTTCGGTCCCCAAACCAAATTATTACTATACAGTGGGGCACCGCTTATACGTTTCTCGTTTATACGTTTTTATCATTTATACTTTTTTTGAATGGTCCTGACAAAATCCAATGGATATTAATGTTAAATAATTTCATTTATACGTTTTTCCTTAAATCGAAAATTTCATTTATACGTTTTTTTCAACAAGTCAAGAAGAGAGAAAATGTGCATTTCATCCTCATATTCCCAACTCCCGATTGTCCAGTTTTGCAAAAGCCACGTGACCTTGACCAACACCTGCCCAGCTGAACAAAAGCCGTACCCCTAAGGAATGCGAACATCCCACTTTCTATAGATAAGGGTTATTGTTGTACTCTCCCCAGACCCAGTAGGGCAAGTTCTTTTCCTGGCAACTTCAGTGCCTGGATTTGTATAGTTCACTAGCGGTTCACAATGACTTCGCCTATTAGAAAATCTCTGTCGTTGAAGGAAAAAATGTGCATTAAAAAAAAAGTGGATGAAAACCAACATTTAAAAAGAGTGGATCTTGCCAAAGAATTAGGTTTACCGGTTTCAACTTTAAACACGCTAATTTATAAGCGTAAGATCATCGAGGAAATCCATCATCAAAGCGGATGTAGTGCTTAAAAAAAAATTCGAATTCAAAGCGGAAAATTCGCTGATGTTGAAAAATTGCTTTTACAGTGGTTTAATCAGTGTCGTAGTGTAACAATTCCCATCAGCGGTCCTTTGCTTATGGAGAAAACACGAGAAGTTTCGAAGAAGCTAAATGTGGAATGCGATGCATCATTTTCTTCAGGATGGCTTCACAAGTTTAAATTAAGGCATGGCATAACAAGCAAAAGCTATAAGTGGAGAGTCTGGAGATGTTGATTGCGAAACAGTGGATGATTGGATTCAAAACCAATTGCCAGATCTGATAAAAGGATATGAATAAAAAGACATTTTCAATGCAGATGAAACCGGTTTATTTTATAATTTTCTGCCATCTAAAACTCTTGCAATCAAATCGGATACGTGTCATGGTGGAAAAAAGAGTAAAGTGCGATTAACAGTGCTGTTGTGTGCCAATTCAGATGGATCAGCAAAATTGCCTCCTTTGATTATTGGCAAATCAAAAAAGCCCCGCTGCTTCAAAAATGTGAAAACATTACCAAGAATGTAGCTGGCTAATAAAAAATCATGGATGACAATGTCCTTCTTTACCGATTGGTTAAAAGAATTAGATGATAAAATGCGAAACCAAAAGCGGCGAATTATTTTATTCAATTTATCAGTGTCCAGCTCATCCACCTAATACGGACTTTCTTAAAAACTTAACTGTCAAATTCTTCCCTGCAAATTGTACCAGCAAATTGCAGCCACTGGATTTAGGAGTCATAAAATACCTAAAACAACATTATCGAAAACTTTTGGTCAAAACTGCTATCGCCAGTTTAGACCACGGTGGCTTCGAAAATGTGAACATTAACATCTTACAAGCTATGAATTTCATAATGATGGCTTAGCAAAATGTTTTACCCAAAACGATAAAAAACTGCTTCGCCCTTGGTGGATTTTTAACACCAGTGGATGTCAATCCTATTGAAAACGCCGAACCTGATCATTTTGCTCCACCAGAAAACTGATAAAATTTAAGTGATGTTACTACATTTGCAGATTTTGTGCAATGTGATTTGGAACTTGCAACATGTTCTCTTTTAACAATCGATGAAATGATTGCAAATGAGGAAACTAGCAGTGAAGAAGAGGATAACTGCTCCGAAAAGCCACTGCCAAGTTTTCAACAAGCTTTGGCAAATTTTACAAGAATACCTCATTAGCAGCGATTTGAATGATAATGTTAAGATGGCACTTTTAACTCTGAACAATGAACTTTTTTCTGTGCATTCCAAAAATTCCGTACAACCTAAAATAACAAAATATTTTGTACATGGTGAATGAATATGAATAGCAGTGAGTTGTAAATTATATCTGGAATAAGAAGTTTAATATTACATACCTCTTGTATTTCATGTATTTTAATTTATCTATGATTTTTTTATTGTTGGTAATTAGGGAAATGTTTGTACTTTTGTGATTTTCGTTTATACGTTTTTTCATTTATACGTTTCCTTTCTTGGTCCCTTGAAAAACGTATAAACGGTCCTTCACTGTATTTATTTATTTTTTAAAATTATATGTAAGCATTTTTCTGCTATTTATGATTTTAATCAAAACATTTAATTCTAGACATTCTGAATCAGTTATTAAATTTTCCTCTATTTTAAGCATTTAGTTGGGTAGTTTTTGCGCAGTTATATGGGGACAGAGGGACGGACCAGGCGGCGACTATAAATGGTACGTATTTATATAATTTCGAACGCACCTAAAAACCAAAGCAAATGTAAGTAACAAGTCCATTAATCCCCCCCACCTTTTGCAAACTAACATATCTTTCAGAACATGATATCTTTCTTACAGTATATAGGAATTTTATCTCATGAATGAAAATGGAATGTGAAATCCTCAAAGCTTTCTTCAAGCAGCTACTCTAAAATAATTGAAAATGTTACAATTGGAAAATCCTTCCCTTTTGAATTTAACTTACAACTAAGACAATTTAAAGTAATAAACGAGATTAACGATTAATCATGTCCTTTGAGAAATGTTAAATTTAAATTATTTACGTTTCTTATAAATTTCCATTATTTTCCGACATATTTATTTCCATTATTTTCCGTCATACTTAGAATTTATCTGATCTAAATATGAAAAAAAAAATTTTGTTGCTAATTAAGAGCTGTACATATATAACGTTATCACTTTAGGGGGCGGGGGGTTTTAGCACTTAATATCGTAAGTTATCTCAAGAGGGAAGGGGGATTTGTATTTTGATATCGTTGTCCTTTTTGATCCAACCAAAATTTTCTTTTTTTGGTCTGTTACCTTTTTTTTATACAGTTATCTATTTTTTATGAAAATACAAAGTTATTATTAAAACCATTAAATCATTATAAAATTTCATTCCAAAATGTGAAATATCCCAATTTCCTTCTTTCCTATTCTTCTGCCATATGCGCATATCATTCGCTTTTAGAAATGTTACTTTTACTAGTAAAAAATGTGGGAGAATCTTTTCTACTTATTTTGTTTATAAGAAGTTCTGCTTACAAGCGCAAGAAAACATTATTACTGTTGAATGTAACAAAAAGTCTTTATCAAGTACTTTTAAATAGCGATTATTTCTAAGTGCTTTACTTATATAAAGTCTTTTGATGTATGATAGTGATAGTTTATTAACTTCTTCTCTTCATTTAAACCAGTAAAATACGCGAATAATAAATGTGTAACCATATCTGTATATCATTGGAAATGCATAAAAGAAAAAAAAAATAGACTATGATAATGATATTACTAGGGAGGGGGGGTGCGTGTAGTTCGGGAAATGATAATATATGATATCGTAAGGGCAGAGGGTGTCCAAAATTGCTAAAAAGTTGATAACGTTATATATGTGCAGCTGCTTACTTCTATAATTGATCATAATGCTTTTAATATTGAGATTTAGTAACACCTCATCTAAATTATTACAAATTCGATATGTAACATAGTTTACGTTTTGAGCTAAGCGAAGTACACTGTAAAGAAAAACGGAGATGTTACTGGCAATCGAGACGCCAGTACTATTTCCGTATTTTAACGGAAATTTCCCCCATAAATTTTAAGAAATCCGTATTTTTACGGAAAACTTTTCCCCATAAATTACAGAAAATTTTCCGTTTTTCTGGAATTTATGGGGGAAATTTTTCGTTAAAATACGGAAAAAGTACTGGCGCCTAAATTGCCAGTAGAATCTCCGCTTTTTTTTTTTTTTTTTTTTTTTAGACTGTAAAGCTGTTATGAATAGACTCCAATTGTATATTTGTAATTCTACTCTTGGAAAACTTTTCGACCCATGTTTATTAAATAAAGCCCAGTCAGAGGTGCAATGGATGTTCTGGTTCGTGAAAAACTAAAAGTCTGACAAAAATCGTTCCATTTGAGGAATAATTATAGATCATAAGGGCCATAAATTTAACGTTAAAAATAACTATCTGATTACTGGAATTCACATAACGTAATTTATACACACACACACATATATATATGATATGCTTTCAATAGTAGAATAGAAACATATCGGTATTAAGCAGCAACAGTACACTCGTGATATATCTCCAACTGAAAAATCAAAGCCTGCAGTCGTGAAATCATGGTCAGAGTGGAAGATCAGGACTACATCCCTGCTTAGTTTTCCCAGAAATAACAACTGAAGCCGTTAGCTTCATCAATTATTTATTAGATAGCCATAAAATGTACCAATTCCACTAAGAATCGTGCTACCCAAGTTCGGGTCGTTGTTACGTCGTAAACATAAACCGCTAGCTTTTAAACATTAGAAACAGCTTGATGAAAATACAGGAAAAATAGCTCCCCAGGTGACAAAACGTTTTGTCAGCAATACAATAATCGTAAAAATCTAGCTCTCCAGGTAAATGTTAAAGGTTAAATACTAAAAAAAAAGACGCGAACGGTTACATTACATAGCAATTAACCAACTCCGTGGAAAGAGGGGGGGGGGACAGAAGAACTCGCTAGCGATAGGGTAAGACCTATAAAAGAGGCGAAGGTGCATGACGTAGATGATCGAACTTAATAAGGAAAGGGCAGCTGACGTCACTATTGATCGAATTACTGTGGATCAGCAAGAAAAACCAGTCCGTTATGACTCCTACCTGTACACATGAGCTAGGGAAATTTGATTGGTCTACGTTTAACAGGCCTTTGATATGATTGACCTACGTCGCCAAGACTAATCCTGCAATGATCGATATGACAAAAATTAGTTGATAGATTGGTTAAAGGAAGTGTTTGTTTGTAAACATGCCCTTATCTTATACCTACCAGCGGTAGCATAATTGAGAAAACAGGATGCTTGCAAGGCCTCATGGGATATGGAACAAAATGTTTAATAAACATTCGAAAGAAAAAGAATTTACTGTCTCAAAAATAAAAGGAATAAAGTATTTTAGTGGGTTTTATAAAGAAGTATAGTTATTATCAGATTAAAGGTTTTAGCATAATAGATAAAAGAATACGCTGAATTAAAGGCATAAAATAAAAAAGGTAATTAAGATATTATTAAAGAAAGATAAAAAAGGTAGATATTATAAGAATTTGGAATAGTTTAACTAAGATAAAAGGGCGAAAATTTTTATTATTACACACACATATATATATATAGACAAATGATTGTGATGTTGTATGTCCCTTATACAAATTTACAATTTTTTATCAATTTCTACAAAGCCTGATATACCTACGTTTCAGAACAAGAGTAAAATAACAGGCCACTTTAAAATTTTCTCAGACCATGTGTTACCCACTTCTTCGACCACCTGATATAATTTATATTTTATATTTGCGAATCATTTTTTTAAAATTTTCTAATGAAATTTGTTATTTTCTGTTATCTCACCTTAAGAAAATACTTCAAATAGTAAAAAAAAAATATAACACATGTAGTTTGTTTTTATAAACCAATTAAAATTCAGATATCCTCGTTGAGTTTATGCATCCAAAATTGACTCATTCTGAGCAGATGATGCTCAAAAAGTAACGCGTAAAAATAATTTTATATGAAATAGAATTTCACTAAATGCTACGCCATTTGGTATAATTGTTTGCCTTTTTATTTCGGTAATATCAAGAAATGGTATGTTTTCTGTTACACGCGCCAAATAAAACGCGCTTTCTTATTTTCAACGCTGAGAGAATGTACCACGATTGCGTCAAACTAATGTAATTTTTTATTAATGATTTATGGGCGCAAATGCATAGAGCTCCGTTATTGTAGCTACAGCAATTTTTTATGTTTACTTATTTTACCTTTAAGGCCGCCATGATTAACACGTGCGAAGCCAGGTAGTTCTGATAAATTAAGAAATCAGTGCGTGTGTGTGTTCCTAATACAAATTTACAAATTTTTTACGGATTTGCACGAAACTTTATATACCTACGTATTAGAATACGGATAAAATTGCTGTCTACGTTTCATATTTTACCGCCTACTCTACATTATTTTATTCAATCACCTTCCATAACTTATTTTTATACAAATCTATTTTTTAATGCAATTTTTTTTGTTGTTGTTGTTGCCTCACCATAAGAAGTCGCCTAAATTTAAAATAAGAAGGATAACAATTATGCTTTGTTTTTATAAGCCAATGGAAATTCAAACTCACTCGCTGTATTTTTGTATCCGAAATTCACCTCTTTCTGATTGATAATGCGTATTTTTTCGTATATAAGATTTTAAAATGTTATTATAAGGTCTTTAAAATGACGCCGTCCCAGCATTTTAATGTATTTAGAGTTACAACATCTACTTTAACCCTTTGCACTCGAAGGTTTTTTTCATTCGTATTACCAGCAAGTCGAGGCGATTTTAGTTATATCTTATTATTTTTTTAATTCTTTATGAATCCAAATGTTATGCTATATAAAAAAAAGCAAAAAAATATCAAAATTATTACATTTTGTAATCGTCCAAAGTGTGATACCTCTCAAAGCAATTGCCAATATGTAATCTTGGCTTTTCTAGACAGGTATCACAAAATTATTTGCATTGCCTCCGCAGCGGAGCCCTCGAGTTTGAAGACAAATTTTAAATGGCTTCGCTCCGGAGCCCTCGAGTGCAAAGTGTTAATAAAACTATTTCAATTTCAATAAAAATATTCAGGGGGGGGGGGGAGGAATAAAAGAAATATTCTACTAAATATAACGCTTCTTTCTATGAGACGCTTTCAGTGTAACATTAAACTGACTCTAGGTAAACATTTTCTATGTCTTGTTCTTATCCCGTTTGCATATTATAACTATATCTTATAGGTATACATTACAACCAAGTGCTTTATTACTTTAGATACAGTGATAACGTTTTCTACGATTTATACAGCATACGAAATAAAATATAGCAAGCGTTTTTTAGATTAAGATATTTTCTCTTTCAAACAAAACTTCATAAGAGGCGTCACGGTGGATACCATTTAGAAAATGACGTCATTTTAATGTAATCAATGTAGATTTAGTTTCAATAAATGAAAAAGTAAATTTTCATTTTAAAATGATGCAGTACGAAACAGAATTTCATTAAACTCTACGCCATTTGGTTGAATTTTTTGCGCTTTTATTTCACTATTATCACGGAAATCGTATCTGTTTCTCTGTTACACGTGCCAAGAAAACGTGCATTTTCATTTATAAAGGTGATAGATTTTACAATGATTGCGCTAAACTAACGTAAAATTTTTTTTATTATTGTTTTAAAAATTTATAGGCGCAAATGCATATAGATACGTTATAATGAGCACAGTATTTTCGGATATTGCATTTTCATTTATTTTAAAGAGAAAGCCGTCATAACTTACACGGTTTGTTCTGAAAATGGATCGTCATTGAACAAAAGACGGTAGCTTGACAAAGGAATAATAAATTAAATTATAACAACAAAATTAAACGGTACAAATCTATATACCAATCAAAGATTCGGTCTTCCTACTGTCAGTCATAGTTTTTGACTGCAAAAAACTTTACCAGACATATTACAGATATCTTCTTGTTGCCAATATGCAAATGTTAATTTCTAAATTAGGAATTAGAAATTATGGTACTACTTTGTTATACCGTCTATTAAAAAACTGGCACCAAACTGTAAGATTAATGCCAATAATGGATGACCCTAAATGTCAGATTCACTTGACATTAAACATGTTACACGTGTTTGTTACGCCATCAAGTGTTTTTAATTCGACGTTTAATTCGTATTTTTATTAATGTTTTACTGATTTATTTTATAGTTATATCCATATACGTTACTTGACTAAATAAAGACCATTATATTCCCTACAATTTTGCATTATCATTGATATTTATTATGTCCCTTAATAAATTCGATTGTAACATTTAAAATGCTTACATTTTATTTACAAATACATTATCTTAAACATATCTGTTTGTTTATGGTTTAATTTAATAAATCTGCATCTAAATACGTAATCTATAAGTATTCTTTTGTCCAAAATCCTCAAATATGTCAAATTTTACATTTCGTATGTCGCTATGCCATAAGTGAACGTCATCATTAAAGTTACATATTCGGTACTTTTCGATTAGCCGGGTGCCAGTGTTATATATGCATACATATATATATATACATACGTGTATATATATGGATGTATATATACATATATACTCATTTATATATATATATATGTGTGTGTGTATATATTTATACAGTATATATATGTATTTATAACACTGGTGGCCGGCTAACCGAAAAGTACCCTCTATTCTTTAGTGATTTTTTTAATTTAAATTCATTGATTTTCCTGTTTTAAAATTTTTAAATAGCAACATTCTTCCTACTGTATAATTTTGTATAAGTTTGCAGTTTGCATAAGTTGGCAAAGTTGGTCGACGGGATAATCAATTAGTACAGAAATTATCAATGTCTGCTTCACGACATCCAATGAATGCTTTCGTGCTCAGTTTAATTCAGTGCACGTCCCGGGTGTCCTTTTCTAGCATTACAGCATACTTACCTTATACCTAAAGTCAAATGCTACTGAATGGTTTTGCTTTCGATTTTGAATATATCTGTATGCGAAAACAGCTCTATAGAGAAATTGCACGTATATTGTGGCTTACAAATTTCCATTTAAATTAAGCTATGTGTGTTGAATAGTCTTCGTGAAATTCTGGATAGCGTCTGCTTTATTTGTTCAAATTAACGTATAAAAGAGAAGAAAAAATTGCCTTTAAATATATGTAAAAACTCCTTTAGCGAAAAAAAGATAGTTCGTATAACTCACTATTACTAGTTAATTCTCTCAACACTGTATATATTTTTCTTCTAAAAACAATGAGCGTCTTGTAAGATATAGTTCATTAAATAGATTTTCTTTAAGATAAATATACTGTTCTGTAAATTCTACTAAAGTGTAGATAACAAAGAGATTCAATTAATGTTCGGTTTTAGAAATTAATCTTCTTTCAAATTCCTTTGAAAAACATACATTTGAGCTCTAATATTAACAAAACATCCAGTTTTTGTAACAAATGCATTTAAATTTCACTGACATCAAATAATTCTTACAATTACATTCTAAGATCAATTTAGTTCTTATGCCGATATATATGATAATTTAGTTACAATTGCATATTAGAATCCAAATATATCAAGATTTAAAAATCTTACTAAGGCAGTAATTAAAAATTAAAATTTGCATGATTCCTGATGAGATTTGAATTGTGAATTTTGACTTTATCTTGCACTATAACGAACATTTTTGTCAACGTGTAAAATGCCCTGCTTCGTCTAATTCTGGGATGGGGTGGTTGCACTTATTGACGAATAATGCAGATGAAAAGCAGATTTATCATTCTATCAGAAGATTGAGAAACAGCCGATTTCTTAGCAACAAAATACTCATTTACTTAATGTTAAATTCGGTTGGTTGGTTGGTTTATTTTTGACGGCCAATTATCTACAGTAGGGATATAGGCCCTTCGTGGGGGTCTTTCTAAGGGAACCTAACCCGTATTTACGCATGGAAATCCATGGCTCGAAGAAAACCACGAAAACTCCGAACGATTAGGCCGACGGGCACGATTGGGATTGAACCCAGAACCTCCCGTCTACCAGCTTCGAGAGTAGAACCTCTCAGCCACTGGTGGGGCCTAATGTTAAATTCGTTTTAGCAAAACTGATGTCTTTAAAACTCTCAGAAAATCATCATTATTATTATTATTAGAAAAACATTGTTAATCACATTAATTTATTGTAACTCAATGTTGTGAAACCAATCTCCTACCACAGCGTCTTGCAGCTAAAGTTCTTCTTTTTCAAACCTTGTATCATTATAGCATATATTGTACGGATGTCTATGAACGTTGGTCATCTTGGACAAAATCCCGAAACACGTTCAGCCACAAAAGGTCATGCTGTAAACATATGGACATTTTTATAAGCACACAAAACTATTTTTATCATATAAGTTAGAACTTCATGAAGTTCAGGTAAGCGATAGGTTTCTTTAACCCCCTCACTGACAAGCCCGTGTTAATACGTTCACTAAACTCCAGGTTTCACTGCAATACAAGCAATATTTAAAGTAATATAATTCTATAGATTTAATGTATTTTTAATACATTGAACAATGATTAATACTTCCAAGGATTGCATTCATATTCGTTATTAAGTTTTTTTATAAAATGTTCAAAGAATCATTTTCTTTTAGCATTTGAAACAAAATGCAGAGAAAACAACATTACAATTTTGCCCTGTTCCAAGACAGTCGGAGGGTTAAATATCAGTAACTAGCAAACCCCGCGGCTTTGCTCGCGTAACAGTTGAAATTTTCCAAGTGATATTTACATGACTATTTTTTATTAGAAGATCACTTTTTGGAATAATTCAAAAATTACAAATTAAGCCACAGTTTGACTAAACTTCATTATAAAAGTGCAATAGACAGAAATGAGATTTTAATTAATAAGAAGAACTAAAACTAATTGCAAATAAATAATAATTTAGAAAGTATTTTGAGACTTTTATGCTCATTTCAGTATTTCGTTTGAAGTTTTGAAATTTTTAGAAACAATCTTAACACATTTACATCTTAAAATTAACCATCATGTCAAATTCCAAGCTTCTTGTCGAACAGTCTACCCCATCTGTGGTATTAGTGGCACCAACATAAAATGCCGAAACAGAGTTGAAATAGAATGTCTCGAAAAATGTTGAAACAGAGACTGTCACTATTAATTTGCCAACATTAACATTAAAATCTGTTGGTACTTCCTAATATTCTAAAGAAAACGGAATTTAGATGTTTTGAAAGGCTTTCTTGTTGTTCCTGCCAACCAGGTGGTAGTGACACCGACATAAAATATAGCCCGTATAGGATCAGGGACTATCACTGTTGATTCGCAACCAATAACTTCTGTAATCGGTTTGTTATTGCCTGAGATTCCATAGAAATCATAATTTAGGACACTTTTAGAATGTTTTTCGCTCCTTCCCTTCGCTTCACCCCCTTTTTAATTTCAAATTTATTTTCGACTGTTCTTAGAGGACATTTATATTTTATAAGTAACTAACGTGCTCTATTTAAAGTTTCTAGCCCCTTCAGTACCTCAGAATTCGCAATTTAGAAAGTTTTTTGCTCCTGAAACCCTCTACGGGTTGTGGCCCCACATAAAATATAGCTTATGTTTAAGGGGGATCTATCACCATCAATTTGAAACCATTATGTTTGAAATCCGTTTCGTATTTCATACGATTGCATAAAAGTCGTAATTTAGAACGCTTTTCGCTCACTTCATCCTTTTAAATTTGGAATTTTCTTTCGACAATTCTTAGAAAGCATTTGAATCTTTGAAGTAATTACCATTCCATATTTAAAATGTTAGACCCCCCTCAGTAACACAAAAAACGCAATTTAGAAGATTCTTTTGCTCCTGTAATCCCCAGGTGGTAGTGACAACATATACATAGGTATGCTGGAGAATATAGGTATGTTGGAGCGGGGACTGTCATCATCAATTTGAAAACATTACTTCTGAAATCGGTTTATATTTCCTGAGATTGCGTAGAAATGGTTATTTAGAACGTTTTTAGAACGCTTTTCGTTCATTTTCACCCCTTTTAATTTTAAAATTTTTAAGGAACTCTTCTCAGAGAGCATTTAGATCTCATAAGTAATTACCATGCGAAATTTTCAGTTGCTACCCCTTCAGTATCACAAAAATCACAATTTAGAACGTTTATTTAAATGCAATCGCCAGGTGGTAGTGACGATGACATGAAATAGATCCTATATTGGAGCAAGGGCTGTCATAATCAATTCCAACCATTACTTTTGAAATCGGTTGGTTACTTTCTGAGACTGCGTAGAAATCGCAATTTAGAATGTTTTTCAGAACGTTTTTCATCCATTTTCACCCTTTTTAAATTTCGATTTTTTAGGAAATGTTCTTAGATATATTTTGTATCCTATAAATAACTGCCCTGCCTAATTTCAGGATTCTAGGCCCTTCAGTAACACAAAAATTGCAATTTAGAACGTTTTTTGCTTCTGCAACCCCTAGGTGGTAGTGACACTTATATGAAATAGAGGCTATGTTGGAGCAAGGGCTGTTATCATCAATTTCCAACCATTACTTTTGAAATAGGTTGGGTACTTTCTGAGATTGCGTAGAAATTGCCATTTAGAACGTTCTTTAGAACGCTTTTCGCGCATGTTCACCCCTTCTAAATTTCGAATGTTTTAAGGATTGTTCGTAGAGATCATTTATATCTAATAAGTAACTACCATACCAAATTCCATGTATCTGGTCCCTTCAATAACACATAAATCGCAATTTCGAACGTTGTTTTGCTCCTGCACCCGCTTTAGGGGTAGTGGCACCGACATAAAATGTAGCCTATGTTGGAGCAAGGATTGTCACCATCATTTTGACACCATTATTTTTGAAATCGGTTTGGTACTTCTTGAAATTTCGTAAAACATTTTCATATTTCCACTCTATTTTTCTGCGGAAAGTAGAATATTGACCGAAATGAGAGAATAGCATGCAACACAAAAGTTAACTACAGTAACCTTTACATTTTCGGACCCGATTTAGCATTCTTCGAATATACATCCTTATAATTTTTCCTACACATTTCCTTTCCGAACACATTCCTCTTATGGCCAAAAATGGCCGATTCTTAACTTTTTACGGTCCGAATAAATAATGAAAATTTCTGAATGAGAAAAGCATTTTATTTTCATTAAAAAAAGATTTGTTTCATATCAAGTACATTTTGTCAATAAAAAGAATACTATTGATTTGAATAGAATTCTAATTTATTGTAAACTGTTAAAAAGTCAAAATTAAAATAAAACTAGAAAACAGGAATTCTGCATTTTCAGAATTTACTGTCGCTCCCGATGAAAAAAAAATGTATATGTATGTAAATATAGATAATACAAAGCATATTTCAGTTTTAAGACTTAAAACAATTTTATTTTATATAAAATGACTTTATTCGCATCCTCTGAAGCATTCCTCATTTGCGATCCAGTCTTAAACAACATATACAGTAAAATATTCCTATGGCGTGACTATCGCTGAATAATACACAAATAATAATAAAAAATAAATAAAACAGATGTCACTCAAGAAACTCGACAAAAAAAATCGGCTATCTAATGATACATGTGCCTTCATTTGTTTGTAATATAGATAATTATATTAAATATACTTTATAATAGCTCCATGTTTTATCAGGAACCCTTCATTTATATTTTTTTTAAAATAGCACATTTACATTTTTTTTCCAGTAGTTAAGGGACAATGTCAACAAAAAGATATAATTACTGTTTCCCAACTTTGTTTTCCTTATTTTCTATAGAAATGGAGTACTGAAGTTGCCAAACTTAAACAAATGGCAGTAAAAACTACAAAAAAATTAATATCTCAAAAATAAATTGAGATGCAGTTTTCAAACAAATTGCATTAAACAGTACCCCTTTTCCCAATACGACGGTTTAAAAATCGCAAATGCGCGATGTTTAGAAGTTGAAAAAACTGCATTAGAGTATTTTACAGTACTACAATGATACATCTGCTTTGTTTTACGGCTATCTTATGTAACGTAACGTTAGTTTTTGGAGACGACACTTTATTTGATGGGAGAAAGAAATAGCATACCGATGGCTAATAAATTAAATAATTTGTAGCGAAAACTTTTCAAGTGTGTGATATTTTTCTAAATATTATGCAAGGTGCAAAGTTATTTTGCTTTGTTTACACTTTTAGTAACACTTCTAAATCTATGTTTGTAACAAATACGGCAGCTTTTAATAGTTTTTTATAAGTTGCAGGTATATATTCTGATAAATGCGCCAAAGTTTGGGTTTTCAACCTAATTGATGTGCGCCGTTTTTCAAGGGACGTCCGTGAATTGTACATCCAGTAGTGTAGCTTTTTAGCTCCCGGTATGTTATTTCTTTCTCCCAGCTTATTTTGTGTCTTCTCCCAAAAATAAAGTTACGTTGTATAAGCCAGCCGTAAAACAAAGCAAATGCATCATTGTACGATTGAATACTCTATAGCAATTTTTTAAACTTCTAAGTATCACACAATTTCAATTTTTATACCTTCGTATTGGGAAAAAAAAAGTACTTTTTTAATGCAATTTGTTTGAAAATTGCATCCCCATTTATGTTTCAGATATTATTTTTTATTATTATTATTTTTTTTCGTAGTTTTAGCGACATTTGATTAGTTTTGGCAACTCAAGTATTCCATTTCTGTAGAAAGTAAAGGAAAAGTAGTTGAAAAATAGCAATTATATCTTTTTGTTGCCATTTTCTCATAAAAACTGAAAAAAAAAATGTAATTAAAATACGTGCTAATTTGAGAAAAATATAAATGAATGATTTCTGATGAAACATGGAGCTATTATAAACTAAATTTAATTTTAAGTATCCATATTAATATTACAAAAACATGAACGCATATGAATCTTTAGATAGACGATTTTTTTCGAGTTTCTTGCTGATTTCTTTTTACTGCATTTGTGTATTATTCTGAGATAGTGACGTCCTATGCACACTTTATTGTAGATGTTGTTTATGAATGGATCGTAAATGAGGAATTCTTCAGTGGATTCGGATGACATCATTTTATATAAAATAAAATCGCGTGCTTTAAGTCTTAAAACTGAACTGCAGTAGATTCCCAATTATCCGAGTACAGCTTAACAGAGTTTCCACTTTTACAGAGTTATTTTCTTCTGATGGACTGATGGCTTCTATTATTATGAAACAGCCATTATAAATGAAGTGTTAAGTGAAGATGAAAGAGGAGCCGTAAGATGTTAGAACTCAGATTTTCTGCTCAGAATGTGTAATAAAAAAATGGCCATAATTATTTTTATTCGAAGAAAACGATCCATTCGAAAGATATAAGTTCGGGATTCTACTGTATCTTTATTTATATACATATATTTATTTTTTGATCGGGGCGACACTAAATTCTGAAAAAGCAGAATTTCTGTTGTCTAGTTGTAGATTTTTTTCTGCTCCGTTAACCTTAACAAATCCCAATCTCCAAATCCCATTTTTAAGCGGATTCGAAGAAAAGAGGCTATACAAATAGTGTGCATGTTTTTTTTTTAATATTTGACCACCACTTAACTTTTATGAGGATGTTCAGATTTTGGTAGTTCTCTTTTAGTTGAAAAGGGCGTACTTTGGTCGTAATTCCATTATAAGTGTTATCAGGATCAAAAAATACTTTGTTCGTCAGCTTGTGCGGTTTTTTATGCATTATTTAGTGTTGTTATTAAGATACACAATCCTAATTTATATATTTTTAAAATAATCATCTTTACGTATATAGTTTTTTCACATGGACAGTGTCAGGTTCTGAGAAATATCTGCCATTGGAACTGAGGTTATATATTATTCTTTTTTCTTGTATATTGTATTCATGTCGTTGGTCTGTGTACTGAGAATTGCAAAGTAACATTCTTTTCTTATCTAAAACTTAATCCGGGCTCGTGAGTTATACAGAGTGGGTGAAGGGAAGTAGTTATAATAGAAAGCGTTTGCCCTGATATCCAGGTGCCTGCCTGATCAGGAGATAAGGAGACAAGAGTTTCACCAGAGAGGGAAAGAGCTGAAATTGGGGTCAGAGTGGAAAACCCGGTTTTATGTTGGGGAAAGAGGAGGAGTTCAGAAAAAGCAGGGGGTTGCTAGAAGCAGTCACTTTGGCTGAGATATAGGCAGTTGAAGGCTGGAGCACAAGACGCAATGTTAGTTCCTGTGTAGAGCTCTTAGATAGAGCATATGGTTGAGTAAAGCTCGCAGAGCTTAGGCTTCGAGCCCATGTGTTGGGAGATTGAGAGTAGTCTCCGGTAAAGCTAATTTAACGAGTGTAGATTGAGAGTGATATAACGTAGTTTTAACAGTACACAGCCAGCATTTACTGTATTTAATTGAATGTTAAACAAAATCACCTACATCAGAGTTTTAAGTGGAAATAGTGATTTGTGTTTTGTAAATAGTGTGTAAATAAACTGTTAATTTAGTTAATTGAACGAGTTGGTTTTCATTTAAACAATCCTCTCAGAGCGTGACCGATATCACGTAATCATATCGGTGGTGGCAGCATATAAATAGCAAAGGATTTTCTTCAAAGTTGTGCGGACTAAGGTGAAATTCCGACAGACACTTTATTTAACGTGTGATTGTCTACTTTTCATCAAATTTAGGAATATTAGCAGAAATGGTGTTTAAAATGAGTGGTGTAAACGATTTGACTTTGCTATAGTATAATGCGTACGAATTGTAGGGTGCAAGTTTAAACATTTAAAAAACTTTCTTTATGATGAATCCAGTTCATAGTTGTACAATTAATCCTTAAAATACCACGAAGACACGTCATTTTACCGTAGGAGGCTAATAGAAACTATCCAAATTGAGTTAAATAATGCTATAAAAAGTGATAAAATATCTCTATTAAGATTGACGAACGTTTCATCGCACAAACGGCGACATTTTCAAAATCGGTCTAGATTTTGAAAATGTTTGTGCGATGAAACTTTCGTCAATCTTTATAAAGATATTTTATCAATTTTTAAAGCATTATTTAACTTAATCTGTTTATAAGTAATTATTATACATGTTGTTAGAAACTATCCATTTCTTCTGCTAAAGAATGTTTTGATACGTTCTTTCTAGCGAACTAGAATTAAAATGGATTATAAATTCCTTAGCGGATATGCTATTGCTTATAAGATGTCTTAATATGTTATAGCAATGTATATAAATATCAGTTAGCAACATGATCAAGAAGTTATCTGTATTTTATCAGAAATATATAAGGGAAGAAATATTATCCGCTATATTAAAAATTTATTTCAATATTATATCATATACCTATCAATGAAGTTATATTTAGTGTTATACAAATACTTTATTAATAATGTAGTCTGGGTGCATCCAACCTACATGTAAATGCCAGAGGGAACTTCTGCATACGAAATAAATGCTCGTATTCAACTAGTTACAAAACATTAAACATTATAGAGTATTAAGTATTTCCACCAATTTACTGGAGTTTAGGTACATACCACTCAGTGCGTTTCTCCAATTAGTGCAGTGACAACATTATTTATCACATTAACATATCTGATATATGCAAGGTGTGTTGCTTAAAAGCTCTTAAAATGCTCTGACAAGTTGTA
The DNA here is from genome assembly GCA_963932465.1 of Maratus speciosus. Classification (NCBI taxonomy): domain Eukaryota; kingdom Metazoa; phylum Arthropoda; class Arachnida; order Araneae; family Salticidae; genus Maratus; species Maratus speciosus. The sequence continues at coordinate 267,600,696 of OZ010786.1, forward strand.
CAGTCACGTAATTTAATTTAGCTGACGTTCTCTAAGCAATTGTTTCTGATATAAAATCCCTTATTTCTATATTAAATTAAATGTAACAACTATCTGTTTCTCCATAGCTTAGCAGCCACATTCTCTTGTAAAAATATAAAATATCACAGGAATATAGAGTAGAGTTTTGAAGAAGTAATTAATTTGAAATGCGCATAGTCATTTTATAATGACAATGCCATATTCGATCATTTAATTCATTACATTATATAAAGGTTCTCAAAAACTTTTGACACACATTCGGGAACTAGAAATATAAAAGGTATTTACATGTACTTTATTAGATATCTACGTGATAAGGTGTTTACATTTACTTTACGTTAGTATAATTTAAATTACGTTTCATATGAATAAAAAAGAAAGGAAATAATATGTTCGTTAAGTTTAACATTAAAACTTTTTTCTAGAATACCTATATCGTTTGTGCTGTAAATTAGTTCGTGTGACATTAACTAAATTCCATGAAATTAAATCATAATGTAATAATTATTAGAAATATATAATTCTGCTATTAAGCTTTTATAATTACTAGGGGATCGTACAAGGGCTTCCCGGGTTAAAGAATATAGGTAAAAACATTTTTTTTTTAAACTAATATTTTTTTATATGCAATAATTTTTTTAGATTGCACACTTACATTAAAAAAGCATTTTTATTATGGAAAATACGGATTATGCAATCAAATAATTTTTTGAAATTTATCAAAAGCGATATTTTCTTATTAGCCGGATGCTAAGAGTTATTTGACCAAGATTTTGCTACTTAGGGCATCCTTTTATGTTCTGATAATTTCAGAGCTTATACATGTCTGTTAAATTTGCGTTTTATTTATATTATATTTTTTATTTATTCATACGGAAGTTTTTTTTAATGGATATTAGCCGTAAGTAAATGATGAACTTTTTATTTTGTTTTAAGGGCAAACGGATTAATCTTTCGTAATCGAGCTCCGCGCGATATAGATAAATAAAAAAAAATATTTCATGTTTAAAAATTTTTTTTTTAAACCATAGACAATCAGTAAACTGAGATGAACTTTGCAAACAAATTCCATTAGAAAAAAAAAATCCTGTTTGGAGTTCTAAAAATTTAAATTGTACGATTACAAATATGTTAGATTTACTTTTTTACAATATTATTATTTTATTTTTTTATAAAGGAAGTATTAATTTCGTTATGCAAAAATAGTCAGAAACAAATGCTGAAAAATGTTTGTTGCTTTATGTGCAAAATGTTTATTATTATTATTATGTATTGAAACCGGCACGTGATAAGATAAACTTTAAAAAAATCATGCTTAAAAATTATTTTAGAAAATATAATACATCAGCCAATTAAGATACAGTTTTTAAACAAATTGCATTTGAAAGTAAATTTTTTCTCTATGCGACGAAAATTGAAAATGTACAATGGTCAGAAGATTAAAAAATTGCAGTAGCGAAAATTCGCAAAATGACGTCAGCGTTACGCACAGATACGTTTGTTCTTTATAATATAGATACTTAATCAGTAAAATATAATAAAGATCAGTTATTAGGATGTGGTTATCTAATGATATGTTTGGTATTCCGGAATGAAAAACAACAATTATTCTTCTCAAAATTTGCATGCGCACTTCTCATATCCGTATTCAACATTTAAAAAAAAAATTGTATTTTGTTTGATCATTTAAAAATCATTTTAACTCAAAACTTGAAGTCACGATTGTCAGCAACATCTTTTATGTGAACAGACGAACCCTTTACTTGAGATTCTAATCTCAATTCCGAAGAGTAAAAATTTCCGTAATTTATGTTTTTTAGACGCATTTGTGTTAAAATGTTTAGTTTTACCTATGAAAATGATCGTTTTCATTTAAATATGACTTCATTTTCACTTAATCAAGCATTTCGCCTAGTGTCTGAAACTTAGTATCAATACACATGCAGAAGGAAAAACAATATAGAAAATTTATGAGGAAAAATGCATGTTTTCAAAAGCAGTACGTCAATTTCCGTTCAAAATTTTATATTCTTAATGGGATATTTTGCGCCACTAAACACATACAACAATTTTTATTATTTCTCTCTTGTCTGTAATAATGAAAGCTATCTAATTTTCACCATTTAGAAGAAATTTCATAAAATGCTTTTAAAATTAAAATATAAAAGTGGGGATATAAAAAAAAACAGATAGTGCGATCACATCTACAAATGAAAAGCTTTCAGTTAAAAAAATATGTATATATTAGTAAAATTAGTTCAGAAGAAAGATCAGGGCAGATGACTAAATAAAACACTTGTGTTTTAAATATATAGATTGTATAAAATTATAAAAAATTAAATTAAGAAAACTATGTTATTTTGATAAAATTATTGTAGAATGTCCTAAAGAATAGCATTAAAATTTTATTATTCGCGTGAATTTTGGACCAAAACTTCAGGAACATGATATTATTTTAAACCGCGAATTATTTGTTTGCTTGTCTAACTCGGCGAAGCAAATCCATCCAGGCGAGAATCATCAATTTCTGTAATATAAATCGCTATTATTTGCATGTTACCCAGCTTCTATAAAGACTCTCTAAATTTTTGTAAAACATTGCGTTTTATCAGTATATGTGATTTCAATTACAATATTTTCAAAAGTGAAGCATTTTAACCTGTGAAGAATTTCAAAGCAGCTGGGCTGTGAAAATGACGCACTTCTACAAAACATAATTCAGGTTTAAGAATTAAAATACACACTTTTTTATAAAATGACGTCATTTGCATCCGCTAAGCAATCCACTTTTACAATCCAGTAATTTTTAAATCGTCTTAAACTTCGTCTATAGAAAATATGCATATGACGTCATTTTCACGGAATAACAGACAATATTCTTGACATAGCCCATATTTTAATTTCAACTTTTTTTTTCAGGTTTTATGAAAAAATGGCAACAAAAAGATACAGTATCTGCTATTTTCGACTATTTTCCGTTTACTTTCAATGATTTTCAATAGAAATGGGTTACTTTCGTTGCCATGATAAGAAAAATGGTATTAAAAACTACAAAAAAATTAATATCTCAAAAATAAATTGCGATACAGCTTTCAAACTAATTACATTTAAAAGAGCATTTTTTTCCTTATACGACGGTGTAAAAATTTAAAATGTGCGATGTTTAGAAGTTTAAAAATTTTAAGTAGAGAAAATTGCAAAACTAAAATTTTATTTCAAATTTCAAAGTGTTGCCATTCGCAAAATGACGTATGCGTTACGCACAGATATGTTTGTCCTTTATAATATAGACTAGGGAATCGAACCCGAGTATATGTGAAAATAATTTTTTAAATTGTATCTAATTTAATTAAATTGTATTTAAATGTATTTAATCTAATAGTATTGTATGTAATTGTATGTGTTTAATTTAATTGTGTGTAATCTTTAATAATTTTTTTACATGCTTTACATCTTTTTTACATTGTATTTTTTGGATTGCCCACTAACACCAAAAAAGCATTTAAAAAACAAAACCAATTATGGAATCAAGAATCAAGTAAAGTTTTGAAACTTTTCAAAAGCGATATTTTCGTATTAACCGCATACTATGAGTTATTTGCCCAAAAGTTTGCTACTTACGGCAGCCTTTTTTATTTTGATCATTTCAGTAAAATAATGTGTACGTATTTAAGCACGTAGTTCAATTATGTGTCTTTTAAATTTGTGTTTTATTTATATTATTTTATTTATTTATTTATCGATGAAGTTTTAATTTTTTTATGGTATATTACCCATAACAAAATGCAGAACTTTTTATATTGTTTTAAGGGCAACGAAATAATCTTTCGTGATCTAGCTTCATGCGATGGAGACAAATTCAAAAATATTTCAGACTTGAAAATTATTTTTTAAATCATAGGCAATCATTTGAGATGGAGTTGGAAAACTAATTTCATTTGAAAGTTTTTCCCCTATTTGGCGGTGTAAAAACTTAAATTGTTCGATTACATATATGTTCAATTTGTGTGTGTGTGTGTGGGGGGGGGGTATATCATTCTTTTATTTATTTTTAGAGGAAGTTTAAATTTCGTTATGGAAAATTAGTCAGAAATAATTGCTGAACAATTTTTATTGTTTTTATGTGCAAAATGTCTATTAGTATTAGTAATGGACCCGGCTCGTAATAAAGATAACTTAGAAAAATTCATGCTGGAAAATTATTTTAAAAAACATAATAAATAAGCCAATTAATATACAATTTTCAAACAAGCTGTATTTGAAAGTAGATTTTTTTCCCTATGCGACGGTGTAAAAATTGAAAATGTGGGACGGTTAGAAGTTAAAGGAATTGCAGTTGCGAAAATTGCTAAACCGATATTTCATCGTCTAGTGTTGCCATTAGCAAAATGACGACAGTGTTGCGTACAGATACGTTTGTCCTTTATAATGTAGAAACTTTCATCTGGATAATTACAAAATATAAAATCTTATAATCGTAATTAACATTGAATGTTTCATTTGAATTTTATGGATAAAGAAAATGAAACAAGTCGATCATAACTTTGTTGGAAAAGATTAAAGCATTATAGAAATAAGAAGTAAATTTTGACAGATGTAATTAAATCTAATAACCATTTTATAATGATAAATTTATTGTCAAGTATTTAATTTAGTATATCTTAAACATGTTCTCAAAAGCGTCTGGGAAAATTTCGAAAGTGTGTAGCATATCAGTTTTCAAATTAAGAGTGATAAAATGTTTATATTTATTTTCTGTTAGAACAATTTAAATAAAGCTTCATGCATATGTATGAGGAAAGGAAAGTAATTACTAGTAGAAATATATACTTGTAAACTCTAGAAACTTAGAGGTTTTATCTTAAGTGTACAATTAGTTTGTAAAGTTTAATCACTGTTGCATTATTTAAATGATATAAAATTTCAATTATAGTGAAATACATAAGTATTGTGATTAAATTTGTATAATTAAACTTTAATAAAATATCGTTAATATACAGAGTTATATATTATTTCAGGTTCACCTTTAATAAATGGACATTGGTATTTTTTGGTGTTATATTGATAACGTCAATTCAAGTATTCAAGTTGTAGGCAATAAAGTTGTGTCTGTAAATCGTTATCTAAAACGATTTCTTTTTTAACTGACAAATACGAAACAATAAAATATATTTTAAAATAAATCTTATAAATAATATTAACATTGAAAGTTTCATTTGAAATTTTTTAATAAAGAAGGTAAAACAATTGCTTCATAATTTCTGCATATTACAAAAAAGTGTTATATCGCTCAAAATAAAACATATTGTATAAACTGCATGAAATTCACACGTCTAAATGAAATTAATATAGGGAGTTCATAAAAGACTATCTCAGGTTCAATGGTATATTATAATAGTTTGCACTGAAAAAAATGGGTACACAAAATTGAGTAAAAAGTACTCAATTTTAAATACGTCACATACTCAAAATAGCTCCGATCCAAATGTTCTCAAAATTGGGAAATACATGTATTCATTTTTTATTCCATGGTTGTGTTCAAATATGAATCGCTATGTACTGCCCACTCCCCTAACCCTAAAAATTAAAGTAAAAATGTACTGACATATATTTCACGTTCAAAGTTATTAACAAGAAACGTTTAATTGATTATTTATTGAGAAAAATAGCAAAATTATTAACAACATGCACAAATCGAATATTTTTATGAGAAGAGCATTATTTCCAAGCACTTTTAAATTATTTTAAAATACTGTGCATAATTTAATATTTACATTAATGCACATAATTTATGTCGCCATAAATGAAATAAACCATTACAGGGTATAAAATTATCGTTTTGTTTGGATTTGATAACATGTGATGTTTCAAAATTGAGAAAGCATAGGTTCATTTTTTATCCAAAAATACTCAATTCGATATGAGTACATCGATTTACTCATTTTTGAGTACTTCATTTTTTTCAGTGTAATTTAGACTATTTACAACAAATCATACATCAAATTGAAGTTAAACTATCCTAGTTTTTCTTTAAAATGTTACAAATGTTACACATCCAACGTAAAGTCCAATTGTTCCCACACTTCGAATAACAATTCCGGAATAATGGAAGCAATAGCTTCTTCAGTTCTGTATCTCAACTCTAGTAAATCATTAGGTAACGTCGGAGCGTAGAGATTATCTTTTATAAAGCCTCAAAAGAAAAAAAAAATGTCTCTAACATCTTTTAAATATTTAGCCCAGCAATAACACTTTACGCTCAGGGGTCGCCATTTTTCGTACGTGGCAGTGCAAGAGAATAAATAACAAAGCAGTACTCGCGCATGCGCTAATCTAAAACTGTCTGAGTTACACTTTATTTGTGATCTTGAGCCAATACTCTACAATACTTACAGTTGATACTATTAATATTTATAACTGCGATATTCGTTTATTCACACGCTGTATATTACCGTCGAATAAAAAAAAAATCAACTTTCAACGGAATATGCATTTAAGGAACAATTATGTATAAAAATGTGCAGATAACTTGTATATACAAAAACTTCCTTAAAATAAAAACTGGGGCTTACCATTGACTTTAAAGGGCCTTATCTTAATAACAAATCTCAAACAAGAAGAATATACTGATCGCCAATAGAAAGAGATATAAATAAAATCTCTCTATTCTAAAAAAAAGTAACTACCGCTGTCACTGCCGCCGCCGCCGGTTTTGAATTTTTTGTGACCGGAGGTCTTTCTTCGTTAATATTAAGAAAAATAATGCATACAAAAATATGAAAATTGGTAGTATTATACAGAAATGTTTGATAAACACGCTGATGCAGACAGTTTTCAAATCGAAGAATTATTTAAAGAGATATTTAATGCTAAAGTTCGACAAAATCGTTCCACTAAAAAAGTTTTATAGGAGCAAAAACTATACATCGGAATTTAATAATTTTTAGATCATTTTATACGCTATAATTTACCGGTGTGCAGAATTAATTTATTTTTTTAATTTGACTCATTTTTCGAGGTTTCATTTCTATTTTAAATTCAAATTTTCAGCATTTCGAGATATATTTTTTACTTATTTCAGAAAATTGTACTAATTTAACCTGTTGCCAACTGTATAAACAACGGAAACAGTAATGTTTGCTTCAAATTAAAAATTTATTTACACGTGACTATTATAAACAGAAAAAAAACTTTCAAATTAGAATTAAATAATTACGTATAAAAAGCAGTACCTTATTGAAAATTACTTCATCAATAATTACACGTGAATTTTAACAGAGAAAGGATATTGTAAAATAATAAATTCATTAACATGCGTTAGAAGTCTTAAATAGGAGAAATTACATCACATTTACGTCACATTACACTTATTACGTAAAATGAACAAAAAATAATATTGCAAAACAGTTTAAATTTAAAAATAGCGCGAGACATTTCCTTGATATTTTGAGATGAACTTTTCAACTTTTTTTTTTTTTTTTTTTGGACAGCGCAAATAATATTTCATTTCTAATAAAAGATCTTTCACGTGAATATTAAAAAGGGAAAGAAAAGTTTGGTGAAAATTACGTCAGATTAAAAACGATATATTTAAAATGTCTTATTTAAAAGGACTTTCTTTTCGCTTTGTTAAAAAATACCGGGAGACAAAGAGTCTGTTTACTTAATTCATTTTATATTAGATGATTTTGAAATGCCATTGTATCTTTTAACAGCAGCTGATTTTTCCGTAAAATTCCCCAATCAAAGAGAAATGAATAGAAACCCGTTCATAGGGAGATCGCCTTTGTTTTTTTAATTATAATTCAATCTTCCAAAATCTTTTTAAAGCCGATCAAATTAGCGTGCTTTTAGAGACTGCAGTGTATGAACGGGGGGTTGGCGAGCGTAGCTCGTAGGGGGCTGAGCCCCCTAGTAATTTAAAAATCAATTATATAAAGGAAAAGCACCTAGTTAAACTGATGGCATTGAGCTCACATGTATTCACACTAATTGTATATTATACATTTATTTCAAACAATAATGCCCCTCGAAAAATAAATTAAGGGGGGGGGGGGGTTAGCCACGTTCCCGTTTCCTCCCTTTATACTTAACCAATAAACCTTCAAATCTAATCAGGGAAGTGCCTTATCAGTATAAACCTGTACAAAAAAATTGAAGCAAATTCGATAACTCTGCATGAAAAAACTATTTATCTAAATTAAGGGGGGGTTACCTCCCCATTCCCCAGTTTATACTTAACCAATGAACCCCAAAAACTAATCGGGGAAGCGTCTTATTAGAATGAACCTAGAATTTTTTTAAAGCAAATCGGATATTTCTATCAAGGGTTATCGCGTTGCGTACATACATACATATAGAACCTGCGGGGGCATTAGCTCTCAGGCTTTGAGAGCCTATGAGCTAAAAACTGGCACAATATTCCACAACAATGAGTGATCATTTTAGTAATATATTTCCACTTTATATGTTGTACATCTTTTCTTTCATACATAAATATGAAATATTGAAATTATAAAGCTTTCCAGATAATATATCTAGTTAAAGCAGAATTATTTGCAGATTAAATGGAATTAACCAGACTTATTCCTAAATTTTCCGGAATGCGACCCAGATTTCAAATTTAAGTGGAATTTTAGAAAAAAGAATTTTAGATCAAGATAAAATGAACATGATTTTAAAAGGTAAAAAAAAAAAAAAAAGAATTATAAAACAAGATATTATAAGTTAAAAAAAAAAGTATTAAGTAGTGAAAATATTATTTATTGATACAGGGTTTCCAAAAATCGAGTGGTGCATATAAAAAAAGAACAAATGAAAGCGGTAGAAATGAACGCTTTGCTGCATTCTACTTGGGAAATCAGTAAATTTTCAGTCACTTAGAATTTCAAATTTTGTTACGAAGTTTACCAAAACATGTTGCTGCTAAATGGGAAAACTAAATAATTGCATGAACGCGTTGTGAAAAAGGTCTGCAAACATTAGAAAATCATATTTTCAATATACCCGCCATTGGCAGCAAAAATATATATGAGAACAAAATTTGGAAAAACACGTCCTAATGTTACAGCCGGAATGGAGTCATAGTAAGCATTTTCAGTTCGACAGTCATTTGGGGCTTTTTTCTATACACCGCGTTTTCAGCCCGCTCCACATACACAGATATACACAGAGGGAAAGTCACAGATAATGAAATCTTGAAAATAGGGAGCCCAATCCATACCGCTTCCCTTATGCCTGCAATAACCTAGGATAATGGCACGATAATCGGAATGCTAGTTGAGAAAATGACAGCCTTCAGCCATTCGGTGTGGACAGACACCGTATTGCATCAATCACGTAATGTTCCGAAGGTTCTCCAAGACATTTTGTACAGCTACAAAGTCACACAGGAAGTACAGATACAACGCTGCAGTAATCCTTTGACGTCGGATACATGGTCCAATGAGTCTTCTGTTGGAAATGGTGGCCCACACTATGAATTTTGGGGAAGATGCTGGGATAATGGTACAACAATTTTGGGATTTTCCGTTTCTGAAATGCGTCAGTGCTGCTTATTAACAAAGCTATCTAAGGAAAAATACGCTTCATCCGAGAACCTAATATTTTCTACATCGAATTCGCCAGAATCCAGATGCTGCGGCATAGCTGTAACATAAGCAGCAATAAAGTGTTAGGCAGATCACACACTGAACAGACAAGCAGACGAAAACATCAGACAGGCGACAACTTGCAGCGTTGAAACCGGTTTCTTCTTTAATATCAGCGTGAAATGTCTCTTGACTAATGTTTTTTCGTTGCTTGTCTGTTAAGTGTGAGATCTGCCTTACACTACAGGTCTGAATCCTTTGTGTGAAAAGGTGGAAACTTTAGCGCATAATACGGTACATGGATGTGCTCCATAGTGCATTCTGGGGTGCAACATACGAACCTTTGACATCACCTCCGTAAATGCCTCCTATGAATGCCAGACGCTTCCAGAACAGTTATGATTAACGTTTCCAATCCGTTGAAAATTTCCAAACACTTTATCGTATCCCTTTTTGGTCCTTTTGTGACATTAAACTTTCTCTGTTTTAACAATACTTTGGTCTCGAGACGGTAAGATTACTGGACGTGAAATATCCGCTGTTCTAACGAATGAACTATTCTCAGCAACTTGCAATCTCTGAGCACCACACGCTAGCAACAACACATCGAGGTACAGAATGAAGATTTTACGGAGTGTGTTTCCGTAAAATTCTCTGAGATCTCCTGCAGGGCAATCTGTTGACAAACTTTGAAAATAAATTTGCAATTTGATGTGACAGAAAGCTTACATTCTACTTTTCCAAGTAAAATTCAGTAAATGCTCAGTTTTTATCTCTTTCCGTTTCTCTTTATTTCATTTTTCAAAAGCAAAAGTCTTTTTTTGGGACACCTTGTATAAGATTTTTTTTATCAGTTACATGAGAGCTAATTACTCAAATGGTATTTACCGGAGCGAATTTGACTCTTCAGATGGGGAATTTTCTAAGGAAATCTACCCTAATACCAAGCCAATGTTCTCTAAGCCTTGATCCAATATTGGGCTAATACCGCATTGATAAGCATAAAATAGTCTCTCAATATTGGAGTGTTGAAATTTTTCGCTAATTGAAAAGAAATCTCTAACCGATTTAAGGCCAATAAAATCACTACTGTACGAATACAGGCTTTCAATTGGAAATATTTCCAATGTTTATTTCCGATGTATATTCAAATATTTTTTAATAAATTGCAAAAAGCAGAAAATGTTGTATTACGTTAACTTTCTTTTTTTTAATTCTTGTCTCTTAATGTTTTAACGCATTCATGTTTCTTTGTTATAATGCAACGGTTTTTATTGATGTTTTAATGCATTGAAAATAAACCTCATTCAATCCCATGAAATCATTTGCAATTTAACGAAATGAAATCAAGTATATATTTGTCTGAAGAAAAAAGACAGAAAAAAACATTTATAAGCTTCTATGAGATAATTTACAACCACATATGGTTATTAAAATTGAATAAGTTTCATGCGTCAATACATTTGTGTGTTATTTATTATCCGCAAACGTACATTTTAACGTTTAAAAATAAATTCGAACAGAGTTTTTTAATATCCCTGCACAAATTCTTGAATTTTTAAAATGTTGTTTTTAAAATGTTTACACCATCTCTTACAAGCATTCAAAGATCTCCAAAATTAAGTATATATTTTCACAAATAACAGAAATATTTCGCCGTTTAAGAAAATGTTGTGTTAATAACGTGACAAAAAGTTGTGTGAATGACTAAATGCAAAAATCTCTTGATTTAACATTCTACGTTTCTAATGCCGATTATACACATAATAAACGGTCAAGTGCGAGCATTACTCGCGCACAGAGGGTTCCGTAGAATAAATATATGAATTTGTAATTGTATTATATAAAAAAAAAGTTGTTAAAATAATACTAAGACTTTTTAAAAGACTATACAACGTAGTGTTGGGTATAACTGTATATATCAGAAAAGTGTAAATGGGTATACCATAAAAGTTCAAAGAGATATGGAACTTTAATAATATCAAATATAGCTATTCGTATAACTCTTCTTTTAATATTATCCTAATCTGTTTATAATGAACGTAATTCGGTACTGATAATAAAAGCAGTGCATAGTTAAACTTCATTTGGCATTTCATGAAACTCAGCGTAGTAATAACCTTTATTTCTACAGTGTAGCTAAAACAAAACCCTTGTTCAAAGTTTAAATTTGGCATTGTGCTAAGCTCGCTTCGATTTGAGGTCTCAAAGTTGCAACGCCGCCTTGGTCAGTGCCACGAAGAATATTTAATTAAAATTTTCCTTTTATCATGTACGTGAAAATAAGCAAGTTTGAATTTTCTAATAAATTCGTTTATAAATTCTGGTGTCAGTTCATTATTTCATAAGTTTATAAATAGAATTACTCCGTACCGGAAAGGATTAAGTAGTCGCAGGACTCTTAAAGCATCAAAATTTACGAAATTTTATTTTTTTTAGATGTTAAACTCCTATCTTTTCTGAATATTTTGATATAATTGTTTCCTTGAAATTCCCATTAGAACAGAAGTTTTGACTTTAAGAATCATACACGCTCAACTGCTGAAGCGGCGTTTCCGAAAGTTTAAAGTGATTATTTTCCAAATGGCGGTTTTTGGGCATAACGCGCAGCGTACCTCAAAAATTTCTGAATATTTTATAAAATTTTCAAAACATATATTTCATGTTAGTCTGTATAAACTGAACCTAAAATTTCCTTTTCATTGTTCAAAAATATATATTTTTAGGTGATTTTACTGTTGAAATTTTCAAAATTTTGTATTAGCTAAATCCAACATTGCATTAAAAATATAAAAATGCTTGAAATACAAATTTATTTAAGCTCAGGGAAATTATTACAATCTGAAGCATAAGTAAGCACCAAAATTTTTATTCTAGTTGCTATATTATTTTGTAATCCTGCGCGTAAACTGTTATGCCAATTTTTTGTTCGACAAATGTCTAACAGTTTCGAGCCCCCTACAAATACTAATTCTGTATCTTGCAATTTTTTAAATACATGAAACGAAAGAACATACTTATATCTTTCATCCCAATTAAAATTGTGTTTTAAAATCGTATACATTTTAAGACATTAAATGTTGATAATGGTCTTTTATTCATTTTTTCCACTTTTTAGAGTCCCGAGACCCCTTAAATTAGTATGTTTTTAACAATTTTACGTTTATTGCATTTATACTGTTACTGGATATTACATTACACATATATATCATTAAAAATTGTTAACTAGGCAAAGAGTACGCCGCCCCTGTCCTTGTGTATGTCCAAACTGACTGTACCTTTAAGGGTTAATATATCGGCTAATTACCGATGATTTTTTTCGAAAATCATTATCAACAATGCTTTTATTCTTCTGCAACGATAGGTATATTCAGTGATGCTCAACAATTTTCCTGAATGCCCGTAAATCGAAATTTGTGTATAACAGAAAAATGCTAATTACTCAAAAACTATGTGACCTAGTGTAATCGCTATAATTTTCCGACAAGGTTTATATTAACGTCTACTACCTCTATTTTTTTCATAATTTTAGTTTCAGGAGATTCGGAATTAGATGGGGGGGGAGGGTGACATATTTTTGCGCTACATTTTCAACAATATCTTTGAAAATATAATACCTAAAATTAAAAGGAATGTATTTTTGAGTTTAGCGTTACAAAAGCTTTAACAGGATACCCCACATGGTATACAAAGAAAAGATTTTTTTTTCAAGTAGCATAATTAGCCCCTCTACTTTTTTACTAAATATATTTATGAATGTTTATTAATCTGAAAATATGTGGGCCAATGGTCTTTATTACTTACCCGAATTTGAACTTTCCACATTCCATAGTTTACGAGTAAAATGGCTGTGACAGACAGACAGACGGACAGACACAGAAGTGATCTTATAATGGTTCCGTTTTTACTTTTTAAGTACGGAACCCTAAAAAATACTTTAAATCAAATCTAATCCAGACAGACGGATACCATGTATATAGGGGAGATTAGGGTGGGATGGAGCATCTGCAATAATACTTAAAATAACCTTTATTTTTTATTTATTACACTTCTACCACATGAAGTAATCATTGCATCACACTTGATGTTATAAATCTTTTTAGTTGCAAGCACCTATGAGTTTGTGACTTAAAAAGACTATTTTACAATATCAAAAGTAAGTAACTATTCAGATTTTTAATGAAATTTTTCAATCTCATTCTTTGTTGCTAACTTAATTGTTTTTAATGTTTTGAAAACTCAATATTTTGTCTTTTATGAGTGTACAGTTAAGTTAAGCCTAAAAGCCGCATGCTCGCTGTAAAAACCTATATATATTTTTAATGTTGCTCTAAGGGAGGGACAGGACACGTCCCATCCCTCCTAAATGATATCTATATCCAAATAATTGTGTTTAATAACATACAATTTTCTGATATTTTATATTTATACGACTATCTTCTTTTGGAATTGAATAGTGTAACAACTAAAACTTATTATTTTGCAAGTTGAAAAGGAATTTTAATTGCTTTCATGATTTTTTTAAACAAAGATGCATTGAAAAATTAAAGCAGTGCAAATTTTTCTTTTCTTACTTATGCATTATTTATCAATATAAACCATTAGCATTAAATATTTATACTTATATTTATTTCTATAATATCAATTTCCTTAGTTTTTTTTAAATAAAATATTACTGTTTTAAAATATTTATTGAACTCCAACTGAAACCTTTTATTTTTTACAGGGCAATTTAGGAGGAGAAATGAAAAAGGAAATTTCCTTTTCGCGCTAGAAATTGACTGTTCCATCATTGACGAACAAGACATCATTCCAAAGTTACTTCCACTAAAATTAACTTGTGGCACTAGTCGCGAGCATGCATAATTTTCATTTGATTTGGTTTTACCAAATACATAAAATAAATGTTGTGATTTACAATAAACCATAAGTATTTAAATGTCACACTGTCTTTGTCATTTTTTCATCACATTTTTCAAAATTAAATATGAATTTTCTATTTAAAAACATGCGCCATCGCTCCCTCACATGAAGGAGGGATGGCACATTTTTCTTGTTAAATTAATTGCTTTAATAACCTAAAATTTTAAGTATCAAATTTTAAATCAAATTTATATTTTTAAATATGTTAAAATTTTTCAAGATGTTGTTTTGAAAATTTCCATTTTGTACTAGAGAAACATAATTTGTAAAAAATATTTTTGTTAAAACTGTCCCATCCCTCCCTAATCTCTTCTAATTACAGCAAAACTATATCATTTAAAAAAAAAATCAAAAAAAAATTTATACTTTCTAATTGATCGCAAGTTCCTGAGTATAAACTTCAGAAAAACATTTCAGAATATTTCCTTCTTCATAGAAAGATTATCTGACAGTTGTTTGGCGTATCAGGGTTCTAAATAATCAGGAAATAACAGGAAGAGAATAATGAAAGTAGTTATGAAATATGTCTGGGTGTGGATCAAGGGATATGTTGACACAAACGCAAATAAGCAACATCATCAAGCGCGAAACCGGGCAAACTACCAGCTGTAATTGGCTTATGAATTATTTTTTTTCTTGTGGCGTTGCTGTATAATAAGATTTCTTCTCGGAAAATATTGCATGAAAGTGAAATAAATCACCGAAAAATACAATGCCGTGTAATAAATGGAATATATATCATAGATAAATTTAATATGTTATTTTAGATATTAAAAACATTACATTTTTGCTTATAAGGTTTTAAATATACAGCAGTCAGCATGACTTAGAATTTATGTTACTATAGAGTACAAGGTGTTCCATACCGAGCTTCCCGGGTTACAGAATATAGATGAAAAACATATATATATAAATTTTTTTGTTGGAAACTCTAATAGATATTTTACATTTATTATATAGATTTTTTAGATTTTTCATCAACAATCCCAACAATTTTTTTATATGAAAATGTATATTATGTATGTTATATTATGTATTTAATTTTTTTTAATTCATTAAAAGCGATAACAGTGTTAAATTTGGACACTTTTCTCTGGGAGGGATTTTTATGGCTCCTGAGGGGGGGGGGGGGGCACTATAGAATTCCGGGAGGGAAATTGCACTTTTTGACCATTGAAAATACAAAATCTCAAATCTTCCGGGGCGGGACATCTGGTTGTTCCGGGGGGATGTTCCCCGGGCCACTCCCTGAATTCAACACTGAGCGATAATTTCGTATTGGCCTCGTGCCAGGATTTAACAGCCGAAAAAGTCGCAAAAGACTGCTAGCCATTTTTATTCTGATAATTTCAAGTAATTTAACCCTAGATCTACCGGGAATTTTACTTAAGTTTTATTAAAACGTTCTACACCAGAATTTTTATTTAAAACTATTTAACTTATTTATTTACCTTATTTTTGTCTGGTTTATATACTTAGTTTATTTTAAAGAAATTTCTGGTTTGAATGAATATTTTGTATGTACCTGTCGGGTCCAATGGACCCGTCTGGTAGACGGAGGGTTAACACGTTCGCTGCAATCTACGTAAATACTCTTTGTTGGCAAACTGGGTTTCCTTATCAACTACGAGATAACTCGTTATTGATTTTCTTATCTGAATCACCGATTACGAGCACTGCCATAGAAAATACCTGCAATGTTTCATATGCCAACAACGAGCATACTCGTGTGATTTTATTTGTTGCCAAAACTAATTCGTCATATATATAGTATTTAAATAATAAAACAGTAAATAATTTAAAAGTATTAAATTGCAGATATGGTCTTGGCGTGTATGAACAGATGCACCATCTCAGGTTTGGCAGCGAACGTGTTAAGCGTGGTTCGATTACCTGTCTTAAATTTG
Organism: Maratus speciosus; assembly: GCA_963932465.1. Lineage (NCBI taxonomy): Eukaryota > Metazoa > Arthropoda > Arachnida > Araneae > Salticidae > Maratus > Maratus speciosus. The sequence goes on from OZ010786.1 coordinate 267,617,137, forward strand.
TGTTTTATTTATATTTTATTATTTTATTTATGGATAGGTAAAATTTTAATTTCGTATTATGGAATATAAACCGGAAATAAATGCTGAACTATTTTATTTATATTAATTTTAGTGCAAACGGGTTTATCTTTTGTAATCGTCTGCAAGTGACAGAGATATAGATTTTACAAAATCATGATGGAAATATATTTTTTAAATAATAAATATTTCCGTAAATTGCGATACTGTTTACAAATAAATTGCGATATAGTTTTCAAACAAATTACATTTGAAAGCACATTTTTTTCTCTATTCGACGGTATAAAAATTTAAAATGTGCGGTATTTGGAAATTTAAAAAATTGCAATAAAATATAATAAAAGTTAAATTTAAGTCTGGTGTTGCCATTCGCAAAATGACGTCAGTGTTACGCGCAGACACGTTTGTCCTTTATAACACAGATTGTGTTCATATTTGTAGTAGAAGAAAGATTTTTAATTTTTTACTGAAGAGATACACTATATGGCTAAATTCACCGGACACTTTCGATTTTGTCTAGTGAAAATTTCTATGGAACTTCAGAAAAATAAAGAATATGTTTGACCTCATATTTATCACCGAAGGTTTGGTCACGAGGGCGATTGTGAGACCAACAACAAACTGAATACAAAATTAATATTTGCGATCATCCTGTAAAATAAAATGCTCGAGATGATCACATAACTATGAGCTGTAGCATATAACTAGGTGGGTCTTGTACAATACTTGGGTTTAATTGTGTATGGATAGAATAAACAGGGCATCCGAACAGTCTGGAAATGGTCAGAGAACTCAAGAATTACACGTCGGATTAAAAAACAGAAAAATACGGGTTAAATATTTAAAAAAAGGCTATTCAGGGATACCAAATTTGGCACCCCACACCTACCTTCTGGGGGTCAAAAGGGGTGCAATCTTGAAATCTTCAATAATAAACTCCATTTTTAGGTGCTTTCGAAATTATATAAATACTTAGCACATATAGTCGTCGTTCAGTCTGTGTGTCTGTCCGTCCGCTTATAACAGTGAAAAAACTACCCAACCGAATGGTCTGAAATTTTAAATATATAATTGTAGCAAAATTTTGTAGAGTCATTTCAAATTATGAATATCAGATGATAGTTTAATTATAGGGGCAGTCAAAAGTTTTCCGTTACATTACGGCCAATGGAAAAGAATTATTTAAAGTGCATTTTAATGATGTTACAGCCTTTCCGAATGGTCTGAAATTTTAAATATATAATTGTTGTAAAATTTTTTCGAGTCATTTCAAATTTTATGAAAATCCCATACATAGTTAAATTACAGGGACAGTCAAAAGTTTTGCGTTACATTACGGCAATGGGAAAAAATTAATGCAAGTGCATTTTAATGATGTTACAGCCTTCTGAATGGTCTGAAACTTTAAATATTTGAGTGTTGCAAAATTTTCTCGAGTCATTTCAAATTTTATGAAAATCGCATATGTAGTTTAATTACAGGGACAGTCAAAAATTTTCCGTTACATTACGGCCAATGGGGAAAAATTATTGCAAGTGCATTTTAATGATATTACAGTCTTTCGAACAGTATGAAAATGATATGCACTTATGGCGTGCAATAAAATATACATTTAGTACAGTATGCTCTGCAAAAAGTATTTTAAAACTAGTTATAGTACGAACGCACCTCATTTGCCACGTTTGACGAGCAATTTCCAACTTGTTTATTACATATTCGGATTCTACAGGAAAAGATAGTTAATTTTGTAGTTAAATTTTTTTTTGGATTATCGTAAATGGTTCTGCAATCGAGAAAAATGCGGTCAAATTCTTTGCTAAGCAGGAAATTCTATTTTACATTGAAGTTCTGATTTTAAGCCTTTATGCCCCGACGGTACTTTAAAGTAAAATTAAAAACTTGTTATAAAATTTATTTAATACATCAATTAGTAGTATACAGTTTAGAATTAGTTATAGATACTTTACTTTATCTTATTCCAAAAGCATTATTGGTTGCACAAAACAAAAATATTTTTGAAAGGATTCATTTTGCCTTTGCATCTTTTTAACTTTCTTGACGTTGAAAGATTTCTGGGGGGATTCAGTTTGTAAACATTTCTATATTTCTACTGTAAGAACATTATATTTTACATTTCCTAATTCTATAAAATAGTAAAAAAAATTAAATAAATAAAAGATTTGAGTGGAGTTATAAAAAGTGCACAAAATGCCTATAAATTCAAATTTACTCATTTTAATGGGCAAAATCCTTCTAAAATTTATTAAATGATTGTGTAAATCTTCCGCTAAGATGCTGTATATTCCCTCGGCCGTCATCTTGAATTTCTTGGCGATTTTTTGTTGGCGTTGTTTATCGATAAGGCAACACCGGTTCTGGCAACTCCGTTAAGCCTAACATTAGCGCATAAATCGCTGCTTGGCGACATTTACTACTTGGCGGAAAGGGGTTTTCACGCCAAGAAAAATCCAGGATGGCGGCCGAGAGAATATACAGCATGTGTTCCAAATCTTCTAATGTAGTTTCAAAAATTCACGAAAAATGCTTTAGAAGATAAAATTTACATCAATTAATAATTAGGGGATAAAGGGTTAAAATTTGAAAAGAAACTGAAAAATGTTGCTTTCCTACCTACATCGTGGGTAGGAAAAGTGCTATTGAATGCACTATTTTACCTAAATGAATGCACTACTTTAAGCGTTACCTAAGCACAAGGACTTGATCGTAGTAGCCACCTGTTCTCTTCGGGGTACTTCATTAACGTAAGCCCCCTTGCCTCTCAGGATTCAGAGTGTTGTTTAACATGTTCACGCCGGCGCGGTGGGTCACGCTCGACTGTCTCAGATTTGCAAAGTCTCTGGCTTTTTGGATACCAGTATTTAGATAAAGAAAATGTTGTTTCATTTAATTAGAACAATTGGGCAATTTAAAGGAACAACATTTTCTCTAAAATAACAGTAGTGTGAAAAAAAGCCGGAGACTTGATAACACTGAGACAGTTGAGTGTGACCCACAGCGCCGGCGTGAACATGTTAATGTCGCATTTTGCTCTATTACAGAGCCATCCTACGATGATCCGAATAAAAGGAAAAGATAATACAAAAGTTACATATCTCTTCCCTTAGAATCCGAATCTGCAATAAAAAATGGGAGTTCTCATTGAAGATTTTATAATTGCATCCCCTCTGATCCCATGGAATCGGGGGTGGGGATATTTTTTTTAATGTTTCATTTCTTTTTTTTTTTCCTTTTTTCATCGGATGTGTATTTTTCGAGTTATTAGACTATTTCCAAACTTTTAGGAAACCATGTACATTCATGGGGATATAAAAGTTTCTTTAAAGAGGCCCAAGAAGTTTCTGCATGTTTTTTTTTTTAAGGGGGTATACCTTTAAACCTGCAAAATTTTCGAAATTTTTTTTTATACATATTTTGATTCCGTAATTATTTCTGACCAATACGCAAAAAACTGCATTAAAAATTTCCCATTAGTTTACTAATTGTGGCAGTTTTATCAAAACTAAGTAAAGGATGTCCTGCGAATAAGACCCTGATTTCAAAATTAAATATCTCAAAAACAAAGAACAATAGAATTATGCAGTAAACGATTAGTTTATTAGCTAAGCTGTAAAAATGTTATACAGAAGTTTCAAAATTTAGTTGTAAAAACCGTTGACAGATAGCGCTGTAATCGCAATGCCTATAAATTGTCCTTTCAAGTCCAGAGCACTAGCGTCTGGTTCCTAGATGGCTCCCTATGGAAGAACGAAAATTTGGAAAGACCACTTTTTCGTTGGGAGGATGTGCAGAAGTGGAGACATCTGGTCACAGAATTATTGCAACAGCTTTAATTTTAGAGAATTTCAATTAATAGAATTTTCAACAAAAAGTTTAGAAATCATTATATAAGAACTTATTAAAATATATTATTAAATTCAATTTTAATGCCATATATTTATTTAAATCAAAATGCATACATTGAGAAAAATCATTTTGTTCCTTTTATTTATTTTTTTATGTTTTTAAATCACGGCACAATATTTTGGTATTATTGTTTATACCTGAATTATTATAAATAAAAAAGTAATTTTGCACTTTTCATTTATTTTTAAATCAAGGCATAATACTTTAGTTTTAGCACAACACATATATTTCTTTTCTTTATAAACAAAGTTTTAGGGACAGAAATTATGCATTAAATTATTTCTTTTTTTAAAGGAATTGATGATAAGTCATATCATCAACGTCGAAGCAAATGTATTTTGGAGACTGCATGCCTTTCCAACACTTCGGATCATACCGCCTAGAAGCTACACCACACTTCTGTGCTCAATGATAAAAAAAATGAAAATTAGTTTTTGAAATTAAAATGATTTTTTTAACTGAATTAAGTTTTTGAAAATAGAAACTTTGTATTTTTTTCATTTAAACTATTTTCTACAATTTAAAAAAGTGATTTATGAATCATTATTATATATGCTCAATGATTTAAAAAAAAGGGGGGGAGGGTTCTTTTAGCTTAATTAAATTTTAAAACCAGAAACTTTGGATTTTTTTCATCCAAGCTTTTTTTCACAATTTAAACAAATATTAAAAATCAAAGATTTCCAATTGTTTCAAATCCTCCTCTACTTGGATTCGATTCCACGATCTACCAATTAGGAGAGAAAAGACATACAACAGAGATACTGGTATCCGGACCAAAGTAGCTTATAACAAAATTTGAAACAAATCTCAATTCTGTCAACACATGGCTCCGCTTCTGCACATCACCCAAATAAAATATTTTAATAAGTTCTTATATAATGACTACTAAACTTTTTTTTGAAAATTCTATTAATTAAAATTCTCTATAATTAAAGCTGATGCAATAATTCTGTGACCAGATGTCTCCACTTCTGCACATCCTCCCAACGAAAAAGTGGTCTTTGCTAATTTTCGTTCTTCCATAGGGAGCCATCTAGGAATGAGACGCTAGTGCTCTGGACTTGGAAGCACAATTTACAGGCATTGTGATTACAGCGCCATCTGCTATCGGTTTTTGCAACTAAATTTTGAAACTTCTGTATAACATTTTTACAGCTTAGCTAATAAACAAACCGTTTACCACATAATTCTATTGATCTTTGTTTTTGAGATGTTTAATTTTGAAATCAGCGTCTTATTCGCTGGACACCCTGTGTTAAGACTACATAGGATATATTAAAATAACAATTAAAGCCTTTGTGCAGGAATATTAAAAAGCAGTAAACCAACGTTTAAAATGCACAAATAATGCGTGAAAAGCAGCAAATAGCTGTTTCGAATCTACAGCGAGATTCTTCTTCAGTGAAAGATAAGGAAAAAAGAACAGCGTGCTACAAAAAGCAAGGCTGAGCAAAATGATAGACAGAGACGCGCTGCCTTATATACCCTGTGCGGGTAGCGAAAGCGCCAGAAACAACCAGTGAGAGAGAAGCAGTGGAAACGACTGGGTGGACAAGTAGCGACATCTACCGGAGAAGGCGAGAAAAAGAAACCAAAAAAGAGGAAATTAAATTAATGCTTTCCAAATACTTGGAAAATCTGGAGTACTAGATAAGTCATTGACTAAAGAGTGAGAATTTTTAATGATGTGGTAAGCTTCCCAAAAATCAAGATCAAGGTTAGAAGAACATTTTTGGATAATGGTGGCTGAGGAAAAATCGAACCTATGTTGAGAAGACCAAGAATGTTGAGCAATAGAAGAAGGTTTGAGCTCCTGATTTTCAACATAACCTTCATGCTCTTTTAAACGAAATCTAAGAGCACGTTTAGTCTAGCCAATATAAGAAAGGCCACACTGGCAAGAAATTTGGTAAATACCCCAGTTATCAAGGCTATCAACGGGGTGTTTAAGCCGCAGGGTCACATGATGGTTTATTTTGATGTTAAATCATTATTTACAAATGTTCCGGTTGAGGGGGCTTTAGATTGCCTCAAGAAGAGGCCTTGTGAATTTCATTTCTCTTATTTTGAAATCGAGGAACTTATCCTTCTGACTCGCGCTTGCTTGTCGCAAAATACTTTTGTTTTCAATGGTAATTTCTTCCGCATGATTGATGGTTTGTCTATGGGTAATCCTCTTAGTCCAATTTTATGCGATATTTATATGCACTATTTTGAGGTCAAACTTTTTGAAATTTTAAAATTTCCGTTCTATGTTCGTTATGTTGATGATGTTTATGTCCTGGTTGAAATAAATTCGGATATTAATCATATTCTCTCTATTATGAATTCCATTGATCCCTGCATTCAATTTACCTCTGAAATTGAGACCAATAACTGTCTTTCTTTTCTCGATGTCCTTGTTATTCGTTGTGAAAATGGCTTTCATTCGTAAACCTTTTTCTGTCAGTCTCCCACCTCACAGGCATTCTTCTCATCCCCCTAACCAGAAATTCGCTGCTTTCAATACTTTTGTTTTTCGGGCTACCAATATTTGTTCCACTCCTCAGTTACTTAGTGCTGAACTTAATTACGTCAAAGTTATTGCAGTTGATCGTGGTTATTCCTCTAATATTATTGATTCTATTTATAAGAAATTGACGAAACCCGTCCATTCTGAAAAGCATTCTAATTCCAATTCTAATACTTCAGTTGTGTTACCATTTTTTCCTTTAAATCAGTCAACAAGTTGCTAAAATCTTAAGAAGGTTGATTTTAATGTTATTTTTTCTACTGTTAATAAAATCACTTTTTCAAATCTCAAACACCCCGTTGATCGCCTAGATAACTGGGGTATTTACCAAATCTCTTGTCAGTGTGGCCTTTCTTATATTGGCCAGACTAAACGTGCTCTTAGATTTCGTTTAAAAGAGCATGAAGGTTATGTTAAAAATCAGGAGCTCAAACGTTTTTCTATTGCTCAACATTCTTGGTCTTCTCAACATAGGTCCGATTTTTCCTCAGCCACCATTATCCAAAAATATTCTTCTAACCTTGATCTTGATTTTTGGGAAGCTTACCACATCATTAAAAATTCTCACTCTTTAGTCAATGACTTATCTAGTACTCCAGATTTTCCAAGTATTTGGAAAGCATAAATTTAATTTCTTCTTTTTTCGTTTCTTTTTCTCTCCTTTCCCAGTAGATGTCGCTACTTGTCCACCCAGTCGTTTCCACTGCTTCTCTCTCATTGGTTGTTTCTGGCGCTTTCGCTACCCGCATAGGGTATATAAGGCAGCGCGTCTCTGTCTATCATTTTGCTCAGCCTTGCTTTTTCTAGAACGCTGTTCTTTTTTCCCTATCTTGCACTGAAGAAGAATCTCGCTGTAGATTCGAAACAGCTGTTTTTGCTTTTCACGCCATATTTGTGCATTTTAAACGTTGGTTTACTGCTTTTTAACACATAGGATAATTAAACTTTGCATTGCATTTATTCAAAAAGATGAATTTTGATACTGCGCGAAGTGTTACTAAAAAACTAAGCATGGCAATCAAAAAAATCTTTTCACCACCTATTCATTACTGTATTATCTACAACTTAAAACCAGAAAAAGGTAAGATTTTATTTTATTTTTTGTTTTTTACTTTGAAAATATTTTTTTTTAAGTGAAATTTTTCAATTTTTTGTTAATTTTTAAATTTAGTCAATATTTTTTACAAATATTCTGGTTTTAATATGAAGGTAACAGTATTATGGATTTATTTACATAAAAATTTCCTCTTTATATGCATATTTTCAGATTTTATCAAGCGCGCAAGATTTTTTTCACTCATTATCATATATTTTTAAACTTATCATTTCAATATTTATTTATGAATTTACAAGTATATACATATTTTTAAATATAAATATAAATGTGAGCTTTATATTTAAATGAAATTTGATTTTCATTTTTACACAAGTTTTGAAGCTTAGAACACAGTGTTATTTTTTTCTTTTTTCGACATGTTCAAAAGTATCCTACCCCCTTCATAACTTGCAGGTTTTTAAATTAAATACAACGCTACTTTCAGAAAAGTATAGTAGAAAAAATATAATGCCATTATAATATAAATGTTTGAAAATCTTTTAACTGCGCTTGTGCAATTGATTCAAAAATCTTTTATTGAATAATTATTAACTTTTTAAAAAATAATTTAGTAGGTAAACATGTAGGGCAATTACTATAAAAAAGGACAGTTGAAAATCGTAATAAGGAAAAGAATTATCGACCATATACTAAACTGAGTTTCGGCTGCTTCCTAAAAGTATCTGGATGATCTGAATTTTGTGAAATTAATGAAAAAAAGACTTACCAAAAAATATGAAATGTTGGAGTACAAAAATTCCGCACTCGTTTACTGATTATTCTATAAATTAATAAACAAGTTCGGAAAAGTATTGCCACACTCACGGTGGGTCATAACTATATCGACTATAGATAGACGATTTCGGCTCTAATCCATTTTAAATAATTTATTCTAGAAATTATCTTAATGTTATGTGCAATATTTCTCGCTGACACGTATAATATTAATTATGATTCTTTTTATATAGTTTGAAATGTTGTGACATTCAGTTAAAAAAAAAATCAAAGATAATATAATCACAATATAACGCTTTATGCTAATTCGTATAGTTCTAGTGAGGGTAGTATTTTGATATAATTTAAAATTTTGTCTCATTTCAATGCAAAATTCTATACATAAAACAAGTAACATGTATGGTATGCTAACTAATACGTGTACATTTGTAACTATAAATATTGTTCATGTAATTTTACACGCGTGGCTCAATCGAAAAATTATTCTATAGTTGAACTACCTTAAATACACATTTGTTTGCAATCCTTTCAATAAAAATGAAAATTTTGTTAGCGGACTGGAAACTTTTAGTTTAGTTTAATATCGATCTTTATAGAAAATCAGGTTCAAATTTTTTCTGTGCTTTAGGTCAGTATTTGCATATGTACGAGTATAGTCAACAAAATAATGAAATGTCATACATATTTATCCTAGAAATTATCTCAATGTTATGTGTAATATTTCTCGCTGATTCGTATAATATTAATTATGATATATTTTTATATAGTTTGAAATATTGTGAAATTTTAGTTTTAAAAAGAAAAAAATCATAATGGAATCACCATATAACGCTTTATGCTAATTCGCATAATTTTAGTGAGGGTAGTATTTTGATATAATTTGAAGTATTGTCTCATTTCAATGCAAAATTTATACATAAAACAAAAACAAGTAACGCGTATGGTATGCTTACTGATACGTGTACATTTGTAACTATTCTGTACTGTTACTATTTGTACTGATACTATATTATATTACTACTGATTGTATTACTATTGTATTACTACTGATACTATTTGTAATGTTCATGTAATTTTACATGCTTGGTTCAATCGAAAAATTGTTCTATAGTTGAACTACCGTAAATACACATTTGTTTGCAATCCTTTCAATAAAAATGAAAATTCTATTAGCAGACTGGAAACTTTTAGTTTAGTTTAACATCGATCTTTATGGAAAATCAGGTTCAAAATTTTTCTGTGCTTTAGGTACATGTACGAGTATAGTCGGCAAAAAAATGAGATTTAATGCATATTAATCTCCAAATTCTCATAGCAAAGAAACCAAAATAGCCATTCGTCTGAAGATTATGTCACTATTCAATGTTTGTTACAAATATAAGCTCAGGAGGTCGTTTTCATACTGAAATTGCGCCAAACTCTAAAAGTTTCAATACAGTTTATCTGGACATCATATTTGGCTTTTACCGTAAATTGTATCTTAGGATACCAAACGCGAAGTCCTTCAGACAAATATATTCGGCATTATGAAGCTAAATTTGGAACTCCTAATGTTAAATTCTTTTGTACTCGTTTGAAAACAGACTGTGGTGTAGATAGTTTTTACGCATAACTCCAAAAGTATTTGGAAGGATAAGCTAAAATTTTAAATTCGTATATTTGTAGTTTTTAATTGATATTTTTTCAAAATTAATTTAAAAGAATATATACGAAGTCTGATAAGTATCCCACTTTTATTTTTTCCGCGGCCAATCGTGATGCTAAGGCGGCGCAAATGTGCACCTTGAAAGGGGACAGCTTAATGAGCATGCTTGAATTTTTTCCCTACGTTCCAATGAGCCAGTAACTGCCTGCTGATCGCCGAGTTAATTAAGGGAATTTTCAACAAGTGTCTTGCACTGGGACATTTTCCGGAGAGCTGAAAGAGGGGTGTTGTGATCTTTTTTAGAAAGAGGAATAAAGTCGCTACTTCTCCTCGTGCATATAGACAGATAACCCTTCTTCCAATCTTCGGGAAGCTACTAGAGTGCATTATTAAGATAAGAATTATGCCGTCATTGGAAAAAGATGGTTTTCTGGATGGGGACCGATTTGGTTTTCGGGAAGGACGAAGCACCTTAACGGCACTTGCAAAATTAAAGGATATTGTAAAGACGCTGCTTAGACAGAAAAAAATATTGTGCTATGACGTCTATTGATATACAAGGGGCTTTTGATTCCATTTACTGGAAAGTACTGGCAAAATTAACTGATAAATTTATCAATCCCCACTTATTTGAAGTCTATTCTAAAGAACTACATTTCGAAGAGGAAGATTGGCTTTAAATTTGCCACAGGTATTAGATGGTTTCCTTTATTCCGTGGTTGTCTCCAGGGGTCTTGTATTGGGCCACTTTTGTATCTTATAGTTGCAGATTTTATATTGAAAAAATATAAATTGACTCATAAATACATTATATCAAATCCGATATTTAAGCTTAACAACCGGTCATTACCAGTCAATGATAACATAAAGTATTTAGGTTTCATCTTAGATAAAAAAAAATTAATTGGATAGCCCATCTTGAAACTATACGGGAAAATATCAGGAACTTTGCTACACATATTAAAAAATCAGGTACGCGGGACCGTGGACTTCAGGCCTCATTTAGAAAAACATGGTATGAGTTGGTTATTGAGAGGCAGATCTCGTATGGTTCGGAAGTATGGTTTCGCGATCTCAAGTCTCATGTTCTTAGGGAACTCAGCTCTTGTCAAAGATTGGGTTTATTAATGATAATATCGACTTATCGCACGGTCTCAACTGACGAACTTTGCGTCACTCCGGGAGTATTGCCTTTGCATATTAACCCCTTAAGGGGCAAGCAAAAATCACTCTAAACATTTAATTCTCACCGCAATAATCGAAAAATTTTATTTTTAAATAAGGAAAAGCAGTTTTTTAATGATATTCCTCCAAAGTTAAAAATATAAAATTTAGTAAAAAGTTTTTGGTGAGAATCTTGTTTAAATTAGGTGGGATATATTTTATCCCACCGCCCCTCAAGGGGTTAAACTACAGAGTATCTCACAGTGTTATAATGTAATTCACGGAACATCGATCATTGAAATTGAAAGAGTTTGTATCGAGAGACAGAATATTATGTGTCCATTACTAATGTCGTCTTCTCCACACTACTCTAAAATAAACAATATTAGTTTCATAGATCCACAGGCTAAGTTAATAAGTACAGCAAGTTATCCTATCATCTACACTGATGCTTCCAAAATGCCTGATGGCGTTGGCGCAGCATATACTGTAAGTCTTCATAATATTTTTATCCATGATTTTAAAATTGCTTTACATCCATTAACCCTTTATCTACGGCATTATGATCTACTGCAATTTTTTTCATGTAATATTTTTTTTTCAGTTACTACAATGAAAATTAAAGGATAAATATAAAAAAAAATACTCACCCGTGAGAAATTTAATTATTTAGAGGTAATTAATTAAAGTGGTACTTTAAAGTACCGTCAGTACACTATGACTAAAATATCATAACACAAAACCCACAAGGTATTTCAACAGGCACCAGAAAATAATTTCGATTTAACAAGTATATGAAATATAGGCTTTTCTTATTCACAAATAAATCGTTTGGCAAATTCCGGTGCCAATCATTTATTTCAACACTTTAGAATTGAAAATGTTTTTCTCCTGAAAGGGTTAAAAAAAAATATTTTTCTTTAAGTTTCTATCTTCTTAGCAGTCCTTTAGTTATGCGACGTCTATATTCCAGGGACAACACGTTCTCTCGCATCTCCACATATGCAATATATGAATTTACATATGCCATTTCTAGCATAGCAAAAACGAGCCGGTGCCACAACTTTTACGATTTCCTATAAAAAATAACAATGAAACAGAAAAGAAATACCAGGGAAATCATTACTACACTACATTTTAGTAATTACATTTTAAAGCAGATGAAAACGATGGATAACTACGCAGACGAAAAGTAAACAAGAAATTTTTCTCCAACTCGCGGTGTACTGACGGTACTTATAAGTACCACCGAGTAATTCAACTGTTAAATCAAATACATACACCGTTCATCTAAAATGGCTTATGAAATTGTATTCTAAGATCATAATGAACACATAAAAAATCCAACACTTATTTTATATCTTTTACTGTGTTTTCAGCAATGAAAAGACGAGCGTGACAATCTGTAGAAAATGTCGGCAGAAAATACATAGACTGCTTCAAAGATAGCCTCATTCCTCTCTAAAATAACAAACCTAGAACTACTGCTGCCATGTATTCGGATAAAGTGGAGTTAAAAGAGCGTTTTTTTGCAAAGTACCATTAGAATATTAGTAATATTCACTATGGTATAAAAGTTTAAAGTGAGTGGTACTTATAAGTACCGTCAGTAAATAACGGGTTAAACTCTATTTATCAGGCGGAACTGATTGGATTAAAACATGCTATTATCTGGCTGACTGAATCAAATCATCAACGTGCATTAATATATACAAACAACCTTTCTTCATTTATGATTTTACATAAAGCATTTCCAAATAACGAGATTGTTCGACAAATTTTTGAAATTTTATTGCAATACTCGAACAAACATATCACCATAGGTTGGATTAGGGCTCATGTGGGCCATCTGGGAAATGAAAGAGCCGATGGTTTAGCTAAAGGGGTTATTTTAGAGAAAAATGTGGACACTATCCCTTTTCCAGTTTCAGTTATTAATAGAGCTTGCCGTGAAAAAGCTTTAAATATCTGGCAAGAGGAATGGCGAACTAGTGAGAATGGTCGAGATACCTATGAAATTATTAATAAAGGGGACACTAAATACCTCTGTTGTAAGCAAGGCATTCAGTGCTATCTAACTGGCCACGATGTCATTTCATGCCATATTTTTTCAACTTTGTCCAAAGTAGAACGGTGAGATATAATTTAAGACGTACTCTTTTTGCTCCAGATAATTATGAAAAACTGAAAGATAATTATAATGAGCTGAATCGGTTATACTCATTTATAAAGTATAAACTTTAAGGACTTATAATACTTGACTTACTTCAAGGTGAACTTGGGACATTCAGTGATGAACTTTCATGTACAGCGAGCGGCCCATCTTCGTCCGCAGCCCTTTATTCTTCCACTTATTCCGACTCTTTTGCGGAAGCAAGTTTCATAGGTCCCCAGCCACTTCCCGAGTAAGAGACTCTCTAGCAAAAGCGAGATTGAAAAAAAAAATCAAAAATTGAAACCGGACAAATTTAAAAGGGAAATTACACAAATTAAAGACACCGAAAACCGGGAAGGGTTGGGCTCGGGGCGATAAAGCTACCGAACGACTCCTAGCTACTTCAAGCCCATTATTAGTCTCGGTCGGTGGGCGGGGGGGTCGACCGCCGCGGCGAGCGGCCCATCTTCGTCCGCAGCCCGTTATTTTTTCACTTATTCCGACTCTTTTGCGGAAGCAAGCTTCATAGGTCCCCAGCCACGTCCCGAGTAAGAGACTCTCTAGCAAAAGCGAGATTGAAAAAAAAATCAAAAATTGAAACCGGACTATTGAATCATACTCTTTGAGGGCTGTCACATACAGCTATTCATTATCTTATTGGGATTTGCCTCTCAAGTATCTATGCATTTTGAGGACTATTATAAACTGTTACATATTATTAAATTATGCTTTGCCAGTTGCCAGTTACCTATAAACTGGAGTTATGCTTGTTTATTTATTTTTATTTATTTGTATATATTTTTTTTCTCTTTCTTTTAGCTAACGGTTATCTATAATCAGTCAGTTTCTGTACATTCTTTCATTTTAACTGTTATTTTTTATATTATTTATCTGCTAATTGTCAGTTTTTTAATTTGAAGTGTTAAGTCTTATTTTTTAAGTTGTCAGTAACCTATAAACCGTCAGTTCTTATAATTATGTTTTGTTTTTTGTGTATGACAATTTTTGGTGCCTTTTGTTTTAATTCCTAATGGGAATATGCTGTGATTTATTGGTTTGGTAATTGTCGCTGTTCTGGGTTTGTTCCCGGGCAGGTGGTGGTGCTGGATCGTGGATAGGGTTTTCCCACCGAGACATTTCGTCCATAAACTTTACGTTTGGCGTCCCGGCTGGGTGTCTTGTGTCCCTTGCTGATTGACAAGTGAGGTGCATACGTGAGAAATACATATGTGTTCGTAGGATTTTGATTTCTCTCAAGATGTCTAAACGAGTTGAGCAAAGGTATTGCATCAAATTGTGTCAAAGCTTGGTGATTCTCAAAGAGAATCAATTCGTAAGATTTATCAGCTGTCGTAATTTTCCTCAATTATCCAGCTCATTCATCGCGCTTGATCCAGACTTTCTTGGCAAAACATGGAATTCCAGTCGTACTCAAACTTCCCCACTCTTCAGACATGGCCCCTTGCGACTTCTGTTTGTTTCCGAAATTGAAAGCGCCATTGATAAAGATCCCGTTTTGACAGTAGAGATGAGATATGGAGAATGCGACGGTGGAGTTAAACACCATTCCCAAACAAGTCTTCCAAAAGTATTTTCGACAGTGGAAGGAACGATGGGATAAGTGTGTGGAGGAGCAAGTAGTCTACCTTGAAGGGAATTAGGGAAACAATCCCCCAAGACAGATCACGTACTTTCGAAATAAATTCTAGAAATCATCATGAAGTGTATTCTATGAATTTTTAATAATTTTTTTTTATAAACATCACATATACGAATAGAAAATTACAGCTCATTCCGTCAAGTAGTTCTAGAGTTACGCTTAAAAAACTACCATCATTTCAATCCGTTTAGAAACGATTACAATTGAATTTAACACTAGGAGTTCCAAACTTTAATCCTTCATAATGCCTAAATTACTTCTCAGAAGGACTTCCCATTTTGTATCCTAAAGTAAAGTTTACCGAAAAAAATCAAAGTATGATGTCAACTTTATGTGTTTGTTTTAAAATTTCAGAGTTTGCTAAACTTTCAGTATAAAGACGACCCACTAACTTTTGTCAGTGGACATAAATGAAAAGAAGAAAGGCTTAATTTTTAATCGAATGGCTATGTCTATTTTGTTTGTGATAATTTGGAGATTAAGGGGGTCATTGTTTTCTTCTTTTGTGCAATTGTACGTGTATTTATACATGTTAGTTCTGATTTTAATGATCAAATTGCTTATTATGCATTCGCTTGCGTTTAGTGAATAAAAAAAGTTTCAGTTTTAAAATTGCTTGTACTGTTCTTATTATTTTCTTTTATATATATATAAGAGGAAATTATTTGAATATAGAAATTTTTCGACTTCTATTTCGGATTTTGGATTTACAAGTTTTGTGATGCCCTGAAGACGATATCACTATTTTTGGAAAATGTCTGTCTGTTTGGCGTCTGTATACGACACAAATTTTCTATCCCCGGAAACAATGCAAGGAAATTCCTTAAACTTCATACTATGTTAGAACTGGAGATATATTTATGCTCATTCGCTTTGAGTGCACAACGCCCAACAGATGACGCTGCTATGCTTTACGATTTCCGTGATAGCTGTATCTCGACATCTATAGGATAGAATTTCGTCAAGTGTCATAAAACTTTTCAGATATTTGTAACGGTTAAGTTTTGGTGTACATAGTCCTCTTATGCTGTAATGGAGGATATACTGAAGTTGAAAATTTTCTGAAATTTAAACTGTAATATATAGAAGCAAATCTTCCTAATTTCCATAAAAGCATTTTATATATTTGTGAAATTTATGTCGGAAATCAAAAGATTAAATGTCTTAAAAATTCATTAGTTTACCTTTAATGCAATTGTTTTCAAAAGAATAGAAGCTTTTATTTTTAGTAAAGGTATTAAAATTATTGTTCATACATTAAAAACAACGCCAATACACCTGTTCTGTTTTAAGTTGCCCGGGGGCTATTTCTATTTCTAATACGTTAGCTTTAAAATATAGTTATAGTGCTCAAATATATATAATATTTTTTATCAAATTTTTTCATCAAATATATCACTTAATAACATACTCCTTATTGAATATTTCATTTTTTATTTTTTTTTCCTAGACAAACACATATTTCTTTGTATCAGCTTAATCATCGTCTTTACAAAATCTTGATGTAAAGGCAAACATCATTTTATATTTCATATTATATTCCCCCTGACAAATTACTGTCTGGCTAAATGTAAAAACTAGTCGGATGTACCAATCCCAAAACTTTCTTCTATCTCATACATGTTAATACTTCAAAATTCGCTATCACACTGCCAAAATTAAATGGCAATCTATGCATCTCATGAGGATTCTAACGATATGAAATTCCGTGCATTAGTTCTTGAGATATGACTATAGCTGAAATCGTCTAAATTCAGCAAAATGCTGCCTAGCAGCGCCACCTATTGGGTGATTTATACCAAATCCTAATCAGCAACAATTTATGTCAACGTCTGACTGAATCTGAAGTTTGGAGAAAGTCCGTACATTAGTTTTTGAGATAGAGCAATAGCGAAAATCGTGAAAATTTCTGCATAGCAGCGCCACCTATTGGGTGATTAACACCAAAACCTAATTAACAACAACTTGTGTCAACATACAACTAAATCTGAAGTTAGATGAAAATTGGTCCATTAGTTCTATTGATAGAGCTATTGAGGCAATCGTGGAAAAGGCAGCAGAGAAGCGCCACCTGTTGGGCGATTTACACCAACACCTAATCAGTAGAAAGTCATATCAAGGACTAACTTAATCTGAAGTTTTATGAAAATCCGTGCGTTAGTTCTTAAGATAGAGCTATTGGGGAAATCGTGTAAATCCTGCAAAATTCATCCTAACAGCGCCACCTGTTGGGCGATTTACACCAAAACGTAATCATCATCAATTCATATCAAGGACTAACTAAATCTGAAGTTTGATCAAAATCCGTGCATTAGTTCTTGAGATAGAGCTATTGCGAAAATCGTGAAAAATGCAGCATTGCAGCGCCACCTGTTGAGCGATTTACACCAAAAACTAATCAACATCAATTTGTATTAAGCACTAACTGAACATCAAATTTTATTAAATTCCGTGCATTAGTTCTTGAGATAGAGTGCCCACAAAATGTGTGTCACATACACACAGACAGACAGACAGACAGACTCACAGAGTCACAGACAGACATTTTGTAAAAACATGTTTTTTGGAATCTCTGACCCCTAAAACGTGTAAATCCGTCGAAAACCGGAATTCGAAAATTTTCATGAATCCAATAATTTCTTCTTGTAAAGATAGAAGAAAGTAATTATACTCGTTTAAAGATTTTATCAAACTTTTAGAAGGTATAACATCAGTAACTTCGTAATCGCACTACGCTTATTATAAAACAATATTAGTTCGTGATAAAAAATATCACATGATATCGATAAAAAAGTTGTAAACATTTATCAAATAATAAGAACTTCCTGTTTTATTTCCCATGTAACTGATACTGTTCTAGATAAAAATATAATATATTTTCACAGAGCTTAACTTTAAGCTTACTTTAGAAAATAAATAATATTCTCAATATAAAAAGCGTTATTGTAAAGTTTCTATTAATAAACTTGTAAATTATTTTACTCACACCAAAATCATTATAAAAGTTTAATTTTCATGAATATGCATTGTAATTTTGAAATTGGACGCATAATAATAAATCAGAGTAGTAAAAGATTTCAAAATAACCTATTTTCCCTTTATTAGTTTGTAAGTATCATTTTTAAAATGCTGTTTCGCACAAACTTTATACATTTATTATTTACTTAAATGTAAGTAAACATTAATTAAAAACTGTGGAGTATGTAGC
This sequence comes from Maratus speciosus, assembly GCA_963932465.1. Lineage (NCBI taxonomy): Eukaryota > Metazoa > Arthropoda > Arachnida > Araneae > Salticidae > Maratus > Maratus speciosus. The sequence goes on from OZ010786.1 coordinate 267,635,257, forward strand.
AGCTGAAAAATATCAGAAGTCAACTGTATTATTTACAATATTGTGAAATTATACAATTCGATGAAATAAAAAATTATTAAATGTTAAAAATTGAATGTAGTAACCTGTGATTTCGTGTATTTCAATTGACGATAAAAGCAAATTAGGAGAACATTGGATATTATCATTACATGGCTATATTAAAACTAAAAATTGTGTAATGTGTTTGAAAATTACCTGCTTTTGAACAAATAACGATGCTATTGCATACACAAGGCGTGCCAAAATGTGATGACGGATTTAAACAAGTTGGAAATTGCTCGTCAAGCGTAGCAAATGAGGTGCGTTCGTACTATAACTAGTTTTATAATAATTTTTTGCTCCTCATATTGTACTGAATATATATTTTAGTGCGCTTCATAAGTGCATATCAATTTCATTCGGTTCGAAAGTTTGTAACATCATTAAAATGCACTTGAAATAATTTTTTTCCCATTGGCCTTAATGTAACGGAAAATTTTGACTGTCCCTGTCATTAAACTATGCATCTGATTTTCATAAAATTTTAAATGAGTCGACAAAATTTTGCAACAGTAATATATTCAAAATTTCAGAGCATTCGGCTGGGTAGTTTTTGCTCTGTTATATACGGACGGACAGACGGACTCAACGAAGACTATAGTTTGCTGCATATTTATATAATTACGAATGCCCCTAAAAAGGAATAATAAGCAAACAATTACAGCAATTAAATTTATCCTTACTAGAAATCAATGAATTAAGACGGAAATTAATTTAATTTTCCATTTTTTTAGTGTAAAATGGCACTGGGAGATGGTGCTGCACTATGTATAACTGTAAGAATGCTTAAACTAATGGATAATTCTAAGTAAAGTATTGTAATTGTGATTTGTGTGTGGCTATCAGCGAGTATAATAATTACCAAAAGGTCCCAAATATCAAAGAATAGTTTGACTAACGTTGACTAATTGTTGTTCCACGTTGGCCTACAGTAAGATATATCAAACCTTGCAGTAAGTACGATTAGCTAACGAACCATTTCCCAACAAAGGTCCGACAGAGGTTCAACAGTTCACTGCTCAGAATCCTGCTGAAATACCCTCCAAATTAGAAGGATCTCTACACGTACTATTTACTAAATAGTTGCTAACCAGTGTTGCCACAACTGGCGGTTTTTTTTTCAGGAATTCCGAATTCTCCCCAGAAAAGTTGAATAGCTATTTTTGGTTATTATCCTGACTAGGTAATCCAACCCGGACCTAACGGGTTACAGAATATAAGGGAATAACATTTTTTAGGTGCGCTCGTAATTATGTAAATCCGTAGCACTTATAGTCGTCGTTTGGTTCGTTCATCAGTCTGTCTGTCCGTCTGTCCGCATGAAATAGCGTAAAAACTACCCAACCGAATGGATTGAAATTTAATATATATAATCGTTGCAAAATTTTGTCGAGTCATTTTAAGTTTTATGAAAATCGAATCAAAGCTTTAAACGATATTAATAAAAAAAATTTTCATTCTATTAAATCTTATCATGCGTAATTAATTAAATGATATCCGTGATAGGTAATGATCCTAGGTTGCCATGGTGATTCGTCCTATTTAAGATGGAGTCATAGTATTTCCGTATTACTGAATTTAATATATATACACGTAAAAAAAATTGTATTCATGCATTTTTGCGTAAGAGTGCAACAGCTATTGCACTACGATGTGAATATATATAAAACTAATTATAGTACGGACGAGCATCATTTGTCACGTTTGACGTACAATTTCTGACTTGTTTTCTATTAATATAATTTTTTAGATTGCCCACTAACAATACCAAAAAGTATTTTTATTTGAATAGCTTCAATTTCGCAGCTGAAAAAATCGCCAAATATTTCGTTACTTGCAGCAACTTATTTTAATTCTGATCATTTCACTGATTTAAGAGCATGGTTCAATTACATGCCCGTTAAATGTCTGTTTATTTATTTTATTTTATTATTTTATTTTATTGATAAAGTTTTACCTTCGTTATGAAATATCAGCTGAAAAGAAGTGCTGAACTATATATATAAGCTTGAGTGGCAAACGGCTTTATTTTTCATAATCGTCAACACGTGAGAGAGATACATTTAAAAAAAAAACATGCTTGAAAATGATTTTAAAAACCGTAAAAAATGAGTAAATAGCGATACAATTTTCAAACAAATTGCAATACCGTTTTGAAACAAATTGCATTTGTAACTGCATCTTTTCCTCTATTCGACAGTGTAAAAGTTCAAAATGTGCGATGTTTAGAAGTTAAAAAATTGCAGTAAATGCGAAATTCCATCTTCTGCTATCAAAATTACGTCGGCGTTATGGATGAACACGTTTGTCTTTTGTAAAATAGATAACACTGCCGGCCAAAAGTTTGAGACTATACTGAGGAAAACGACAACAACAAAATAAAACTCCAAAACTTGTTATTATTTTCAGAAAAACGTTCCTGTATCTACGTGTATGCTAATATTATAAACATGTAATATAAAAATTTTGTTTTTAAAGTCAATTCCTAGTTAGGTCATCAAAGAGAGATTTAATATAATCCCTTAAGCTAATATTAGTTTTTGTTGCATTAAAATATCTCTTTATAATATACTTATAACTACTTAAGATGTGACAGAAGTCACCTTTTAAGTAGTTATATGTATATTATAAAGTTTATTTATAACAAGGTGAAAATTTCCTTCACGACACTACTGTTTAAAACAGTGTTTTGACTCTATTAAAATATCTCAATATGTTGATTTTCTATAAGCAAGCAGGTTTAGAATGGAAGTCTATGGGAATTTGGCGAAATATTAGAGATATCGCCAAGTTGGCGTCACGTTTGGCGACTCATTTTGGTCGCCAAATTTGGCGATATATCGCCAAGTTGGCGACAAACTTGACGGTATTTGGAGACAAAATAGGGTCCCCCTATTAATTAAAATTTAATTAATGAATTAATATTTGAAAAAACTGTATTAACATCAATTGTCATCCAGTACAAGTTTAAAAAAATTTATTTTAACTTGATAGGAGGAATAATAAGTATTTTAATAACGATTGAAAATTTGAACAAGATATATAAATAAATAAATATATGGAGAGTGTGGACTAATAGTAGGAATTGAATTAGTAATGTTTGTGTGTTTGTGGAATGTAATCTCTGAAACTACCTAGCCGATTTAATAAATAATGGTTTGAAAATGCTGGTGACCATCTCTGCTCCGACAAAGACTATATTTTACGTCGGTACAACAAACTCCATGGGTGCAAGAGCATAAAATTTCTAAAATTTGAAATTCTGAGATATTGTGTGGCTAGAAATTTGAATTTTTGTCCAGTGTTTACTTTTAAGATGTAAATACTCGTTATGAACGCTTTCTACAAGGTTCGAAATTTCAAAGTTAGAAATGAACGTAAAACGTTCTAAAAAGTTTCTAAATCATGATTTATTTGGAATTGTTGGAGAAAGAAATTTTGAAATTTCGCATGGCTATTACTTTCAAGTCGTAAATACCGGTCAGTTAAAATAAATAAATAAAAGGGTGCACCATAAAAAATATCTAATCTGATATTTCTGTGATACTGTTGGATGCAGAAACTTGAAATTTGCAATGGTAGTAACTGATAAGATCTAAATGCTCGTTCTAGAAAGAATTCAAACTGCATTGCACGCATTAGAACGAATTCTAAAAAAAAAAAAAAAAATCGAAATTAAGAAGATTAAATAAAGCGGACAAAGTTCTAAAGATGATCTAAATAACGAATGATAACGATCTAAATACATGGAATTATTAGGAATATAAAGATGAAAATTTGCATGAATGTTGCTTTTAAGACGTAAATACTCGCACTAGAACAATTTCTAAAAATTTCGCTACGTAAAATGATGCAGGAACGAAAAACTTTCGATTTTTTTTCTGTGCTACTACTGACCTAAACACTTTTTATCGGGTTGAAATTTTTGGACGGGATACTTTTAAGATGTAAAAAATACAAAAAATACAAAATTTAAATTTCCTAAAAAGTACAAAATTAAAAAAAATTAAATGAACGGAAAACGTTCTAAATTACCATTCATTTGCACTGTTAGGTATAGAAATTTTAAATATTTAATAAAACTACACCCCACCCTCTAAAGATGCAACTTAAATGCAACAACACTGGTAGCTACTTATCTAGCATTGAATAAGTTGCGTAAACACTGAATTTATGTCAGTATGAAACACCGAATAGTTTGCACGAAAGTACTTGTCAAAATGTTACTTCTCTGGGCTTTTCTCTCTCGCGCCACGGCCACTAATAGAGGAAAGTGTCATTTTAAATTTGATATGAAATTTTTTTTCAGCTTCACTAATCTAGAGATTTAATCATAAGGTCATTTTCTCAATTGTCATTAGACGATTTTTTATATAATAATGTATTCGGGTAATTTTTTTTAATCGGGTTAATATTGACGTATTTTAGCTTGCATGATTTGTTGGAAAAATATGTACGGATTTGTAAATTACTCGAAATGACATTTTCGCAGCTCAAAGGTTATGCAGACGAGATATTCCAGGTCTCGCTTCATAACTTATGCTGCAGTCAATGCCGATTTCTTTTATTTAATGATTCTAACACATAATACAGCTCACTTTGTCGTGAATGTGTTTGAAAACAAAACAATACAGCGTATGTAGTGGCCAGCATACACCCATCATTTAAATCCGATCGAGCATACCTGTAATATACGCGAACGACGCATTGCATGTCTCTGTTGACGTGTTCTGGACTTTGATATATCACTTTTTTAAGAGATAATTCCCTAAACATTTATCGAGAACCTCATCGCATACATGAACACAGATAGTCAAGAGTATTAACAATTCGAGTGGGACACACACCATATAAAAGTCCTTCATTCTCTTCAAACATCATTTTTCTGTCATTTAGAGGTAGTCAAATTGGTACGGAACGTCTGTTTATGTTTTTGACAACATTTCAAGAAATAAAAATTCCGATATAGGATATTTTAGTGATTTGTTTTATCTATTAGTTTTAATCTATTGCACATTTTCAATATTATACTCATCACGGCTGTTTTGTTGGCTTTCTTTGCCACTTTTTTTAACAGTGTATATTATATATATAGTGTATACAGTGTATATTATATTATTATAGTATTATATAATTCTACCATTCAATTTGCTCATTTTCATCATTTCAATTTGTGGCAGATCTGTTTGATAATTATCAGACTTTTATTTTTTTCGCGTGCAATAGTGATTCGAAGGAAGGAGCACATTGGAAAGAGACAGTTTAATGCGCATGCCTCAGTTTTTTCCACGAATTCGAGTGAATCAGTCGTTGCCTGCTCCCGCCGAGTGAGATGCTGTCATATGTGTGCGTCGGATTTTGATTTCTCTCAAGATGACTGAACGGGTTGAAAAAAGATACTGCATCAATGTTGCCAAAGCTTGGTGATCCTGAAAACGAAATGGTTCGTAAGATTCACAAATTCTCCAGCTCATTCATCGAACCTGATTCAGACTTTCTTGGCAAAATATGGAATTCCACTCATTCGTCAAATTCCATACTCTTCAGACATGGCTCCTTTGTACTTCTGGTTGCTTCCGAAATTGAAGGTGTCATTAAAAGAATAACTGTTTTTAGAGTAGAGATGAGATGTGTAGAATTCGACGGCGGAGTTGAACACCATTCTAAAAAATGCCTGCCAGAAGTATTTTTTGCAGTGAAAAGAACGGTGACTAAATGTGTGGGGGCGCAAGGGGCCTACCTCGAAAAAAATAAGGGTACCAATCCTGACAGGTAACTTATGTATTTTTTTTTCGGAGAAAGGTTGAATTTATTTCAGACAGGCCACGTATTGTCAATTAAAGATACCATCTCATTTTCTATTCTTATCACGAGTTATTATTAAATCTATGTTCTCACTAACATCGCTCAGACTAATCCCTCTGAGGGAAGTCCTAGTTTAGAAAGTAATTAAGTGTATTATATAGCTATTCTTTTATATTTAGATGCAAAATAATGCATATAATTTTCGTACTTGGTTATTTTTAAGAGAATGCAAGATGTTTACACTTTTGGTACATGCTTTTCGTGCGTGTTTAATCTTAAATTACAAATCAAAAAGTTACATTATTATCCTAAATTGATCCAGTTTTATCCTGTATTTTTTACACAAATTCGACTTTTTGAAGGTTAAAAATTGTCGAGTCCCTTTAAGATTTCAATAACGAAAATTCTTTCTAAGTGCTTTCTTTCTCTTCTTCCCATGTATGACTCTATCGAAAAAGTCTTAAATTTCCAACGAAACGTACGACAACAAAAATGCGCTTGGTAATAAAAAATAAATAAAAGCGAAACTGATGGTGAAGATCAAAAGCACTGTAGTTTCGAAACAAATGTTTAAGACAATGTTAGTGCACTGTTTGACGAGCTGTGGAAAGATTCTGTAAGTATTGAACTTTAGCGTGAGAAATTTTGCATCATTTTCAGATGTTTCGTTGGGAATGTTCCCCATTTAAACATTTGAAGGTCAAATGAAGTTTTAGTTTTTAGTTGTTAAACAGAAATAATTTCTTATCAGATATTTTCAGTTTTTCTATATTTTATGTAATTTATTGTCTATATAGCATATGTAAAAATTATTATATGTGTAAAAATTATTTATTGTTCAAAATAACATTTGCTTAGTTTTTAATTGTCAAAATATTTTTTAAAGTAAAATTCTGATGTTATGACAATTAAGATGATTCTTGGCAATATAATTAGATAAAACAACGTTATTACCCCCAGAATGTTTAACCTTATATCAGACTAGTTTCGGTAGTATGCAGCGTATCATCATGAGTGCAAAGGATGATAGAATTTTAATCATATGCATGGAAGGAAAGTGGATTTAAGGTATAGGTTTATTAACCAATAGAATTACGTGAAATTACGCGGAACAGCCATTAGTAATATTGTACAAGGAATGGAACTGGTAATGTGAAAAATACGAATAGAAATTAAAAAAGGGGGTTTTATATAATAATTTCAACAATCCGATAATGGGGGAATAGTATAGTCACAATTGACAATATTTTATTATTCTAATACATATGGAGTGCTTCAACTCAGATGTTGTTAATTGTGACTTTATTTTCCCTTGATCGGATTATTGGAAATATTATATAAAATCCTTTTTCCTAAATTTCTACTAACATTTTCTTCGCATTACTAGTTTTATATCCTACACAATATTCCTATCGGCTCTCCCCAATAATTTCCTATTATTCTATTGGTCAATCAACTTATCCCTCTAATCCGCTTCCATACACATCATTCCATACACATTCCATATACATAAGCAAAATTCCATCATTCTCTGCCCTGATGACAGTATGATTAATGCTACCGAAACTAGTCTGCTATAAGTTTAAAAGTTCGGGCGCGAATAACTTTGTACTGTCTGGTTATATTATACATTTTTGATGTACTTTGCTTTTGTTGGTAATCATTTATATCTAAGTTAAAAATGTGGAAAAAAATGTGATATTTTCCTAAGACTCTTTATATTATAAACCTGCTATAAAAATATTTTTAGTACATTTGCTCCGAAACATCAATGCGAAAAATGAATAGTAATGAGAATCTCTGAATAGAATTTAAATGAATAGAATGAAAATCTCTCTATTCTAAAAAAATGTTCTAAAACTGCCATAAATTGAATTTTTTACTTTCTCGGCTTATCCTGGAAAAACTATTGCATAAAAAACCATTAAAACTGGTAGTTGTACTGAAAATCTATTACAAACACGTTGAAGCAGACAGTATAGATAGGATGGTCATCAAAATACTTCCGCGATATATGAACCCCTAGTGACCTAACTGATCAACCAATCGATAGGAAATTTTATATTTAGTTATTTGAAGGTATGCGCTCGAGATCGTGGTGATTTCGAACAATAGAACTCTCGTGGTTACGTTTACAGTGAAAACATTTCGAAATTTTCAAATAGCAACATCCTTTTTTTTCCTGCGCAAACTCATCAGCGCACTAAAAAACCACAAATGGCGTGGAAACGATACGCGTATGACTAAAATTGTCGGTGTAACATCGTGGAACTCAATCCTTATCAGTTCCAACGTAACGTAATATTCAGCACACTAAAACAAATTATTATATTTTTATTTTCACTATGTGTACACAAACACAACTAAAAAAGCATTTTAAAAGAAATCTTTCAACATTACTCAGTTCACAAATGAAAAAAAAAATCGGCTACTGAAAAACATGTCTTGTAGCCACTCTCTTCGTTCCTCGCAATGGTATTTTTTTGCAAGTATTTTACGCCGGCAATTTTCATCATACGTGTATCATTCCAATGGCATTTATGTTTTTGCAATGGAATTTGCGCATGAAAAAGAAATGGGTGTTGCCATTCGGAATTTCGACATTTTTTCACTGTAACCGTAACCATGAGAGCTCTATTGTTTTAAATCATCACGATCGCGACCGCATACCTTCAAATAAGTATATCTAAAGTCTTTTCGATTAGTTGGGCGGTTCGGCCGCTAGGGGTTCATATACCGGGGAAGTTTTTTTTTATGACCAACCTGTAGATCAAAAAATTATTTTAAGTGCCAGTTAATGTTCAAATTATTCGCGATAGTGCACTTATGTGAGTTTTACAGGATCAAAAACTATGCATAGGAATTTAAAAATCTCTTGCAGGGTAAAAACTTGACTAAATTGTGTTGGGCTGTATTTAATCGTTCCTTACATTTGTCAATTTTCATAGTTTTTTTTTCCGAATTTGTATTAAAAATTTCATTATTTGAATGGAGATTTGATTCATAGTTTGAAATAATCGTTTTTATCAATTGTTGATAGGTTTAAAAAAATATATATCTACACGCTTTTCAGTTGAAAAATAGATTTACACGGAATATTATAAAAGAAAGAAAACTTTAAAATAATTGAATTAGTACGCTCAAAAATCAACAATCGGGAAAGTTACGTCATATTTAAAAAGATACCTTTAAAAATTAATATTTAAAATTATTTTCTTATAGTAACTAAACGAAAACCTCTCTTTTAGACTTTATAAAAATGCGGGAGGCAGAGATATTTTTTGCTTAACTAATTTTAGTAAGCTATTTTTAAACGTGCAAGTGATCTTACTTAATCAATCACGAAAACAGCTGTCAGTTGTCGCGGCAGTAGTGGATGCAGCCTTGGGAACTATAAATACCCCAGTCAAAATGAAATGAAAGGCAATCTGATTACATAAGATCTCTAGTGGTCGTGATAATGTCATCCAGTCTTCCGTAATCAGATAATTATTTCAAAATAGAACAAATCAATAAGTTTTTTGAGCGTTAAGAATCTGTATGGGTTTGACAGACGTAGTTCGTAGGAGGCATATCCCTGTAGTTAAAAAAATAATTTGTGTATAAACATTTCGCAAACGATCGACCATGGTTCAATTTCAATACTTAGCGAGGGCAAATACGTTTTCTAACTACTTTTTCCTACTTAGTATTTGCGTTTCTTCATAAAAAAAAAGCACCAAAGAATCATAATAGAGTAAACCCTGAGTAGTTGATCAGGTTATATTCTATCGTATCCAATAAGATCTTGTACTTGTGGTTTTACAGCTTACAGTGTAGTAAATACGTTATAAATGAGGCGTATGATAAATTTCTTTATCATAGTTACTTAACTAATACAGGAAGGGATTAATTACTCGTGAAACTTAATTTCGAACACAAAATATCATTTCTTGAACATAATTTTATGGTAAGGAGAGGAAATGAAAGTAGCACTAAACATCAAAAATATTTTTTACTCATAAACAACATAATATCAACTTTAAAAATGTTCACCGTTTACTTAAAAGGTGACAAATAATAATAATACAGATGTTACAAGTTTTAAAATGCACATTTTATTCATATTTTCCGAGTACTTTCGGTCTGCAATTCCGCAGTCATCAACCATCGTCAGGGAATATTTTCATCAACTGCCGTTCCATTCATTCTAATACGCCACTTCGTTTGAAATGTGAGAGTTTATAATTCTTGGGTTAGTTGGAAGTAAAAGTAGCAGTGTTTCGGATTGAAAATGTGTACAGGAAAATATTTAACTGCTGTTCCATTCATTTTTAATACGACATTTTGTTCATATACGTCACTTTGTTTTAAATGCGTAGCTGGAAAATAGTAGAAGTAGTTGTCCTTCGGATTAAACTGGGGTAGATGAAAATATTTAACCGCCGTTCCATTCATTTCAATACGTCACTTTGTTCACATATGTCACTTCGTTTTAAATGTGTAAATGGAAAGTAGTAGAAGTAGTAGCTGCTTCGGATTAAATCTATGTAGAAGGAAAATTACTGGGTGCTTAATTTTTCAGGATATTTAACCATATATTGGGGATATTCTATGATAGTGAGTCGTTACATACTTGATTCCCTTTACACCGAATTTCTATGGCTTGTCTGATAAGGGTTGCGTAATATTTAGATATTGGGTATATAATTTTTACTTGATCAAAATCTATTTTGATATTCTGATTAAAACTTAATCGTGACAGAGCTGTTCAAGCATTAAAATAGGAAATGGGGAAAAAGGTGGAAATTTTTTTCTATCTATACAATAAGGCAAAACTCGTATAGTTTAGACACATTTTAACAGTTATTCATACAATAAAATTAATTATAACTGTACATATGATTGTTATTTTCTTTTTGTAACTTAGATAGAAAGTATTAAAATAACAAAAAAAAATAAATAAGAATAAATATATAAATTCTTTAAATCAAAAAAGAAAATTGTAAACAGTTTGCTAAAAGTATAAATCCACTCAAATATATCTGATAAACTTACGTGAAGTACAGAGATTAATTTTTTAAAATAAATGTATTATTTTGAATTATTTTACTGTTTAAGACTTTTCTTTATATCTCTGTGCTAAGTATATGCAAGCTAAATTGATCTTTACTCCAGAAATACATTTCTAAAAATGTTCACTGAAATTACCCAGAAGTGTTTTATAAATAGAATAAAATATTCTATTCGAAAATAGCACCTAGTGGAAACTTTCTTTCCCTAGTTAAAGAATTTAATTTACGTGACTTTCATATGCTTATAATAAAAGCTCGCCTTTGATTTAATAGTGCAGCAATTCAGAAACAAACTCCAAGGATTTGAGTAGAAAAATGTCTTATTATTAAGTTTTCTAGACCGCCCCCCCCCCCCCCAATATGCTTCTAATGTTTTCTTTGCATTTTTTGCACCAATACAGATAATGTCCAAATTTGATTTTAAAAATGTGGAATTCCTCCTTTAGAAGAAACTCTTTCATGCCTGGGATCGGAGACAAAATTTAATATCTGCATTATATTCTTTGATTCTTTCTTTGAGTTAAAAAGTTTCCTCTACACAAGTTTAATCCGAAAGCGCTACTACTTTTACTTCCAGCAGTCTAAGAATCACAGACTCTCCAATTTCAAACTAAGTGACGTATTTGAAATGATCGCAACTGCAATTAATGAAAATATTCCCTGACGATAGCTGCGGGATTGCAGGCCGAAAGTACTCGGAAATTTAAATAAAATGTATATTTTTAAACTTGCAACATCAGATTTATTACTATGCGTCACCTTTTAAGAAAAGGCTGAAGTTCTAAAAGTTCATATTATGTAGTTTAGGATTGGATCAAGGTGGAGTATCGCATTTCGTCTCATGATTTTATTTTGAACTCATCAAAGACTTTTAAGCAGTTCACGCATGACTAATTCGTCTCAGAATGATATATCGTACGAAAACAAACTTTTCCTAATAGTATTAGACGTGTCATTCACTTATTAATTCACTGTTATTCATTGTGTTTATTTTGCCGCAATTAATATTAAACAAGAATGAAAAATCTTGCGTCAAGCATAGATTACTAAACACTGTCCAACACTTTCAGAATATTGTAACAAAACTTCACCGTCGAAAACGCATAACACATCTGAAAACACAATTTCACCCATAACCAGCTAAGTCGGAAAAATATCTGAATTATTTTGTGCAGTCTGCACACTATATGGATTTCTCACAATCTTTTGACTTTCAATTCCCGGAATAATAATTTTTATTTCAGTACATATTCTTGTGTGTTTTTTTCATATACTGGAGAACATTCCATTGCATGACTGTATAACAATATTAACGAGATAAATAAGTTTTGGACGATGTTGGGGGTCCATGTATACCAGAAAATTCCTATACCGTCCAGTGTACCTAATGCTGATTTTTACTTTCTTCTATCTTTACAAGAAGAAAGTATTGGATTCATGAAAATTTTCGAATTCCGGTTTTCGACGGATTTACACGTTTTAGGGGTCAGAGATTCCAAAAAACAAGTTTTTACAAAATGTCTGTCTGTGACTCTGTGAGTCTGTCTGTCTGTCTGTCTGTCTGTCTGTGTGTATGTGACACAAATTTTGTGGGCGCTCTATCTCAAGAACTAATGCACAAAATTTAATAAAAATTGATATTCAGTTAGTGCCTAATACAAATTGATGCTGATTAGTTTTTGGTGTAAATCGCTCAAGAGGTGGCGCTGCAATGCTACATTTTTCACGATTTTCGCAATAGCTCTATCTCAAGAACTAATGCACGGATTTTGATCAAACTTTAGATTTCGTTAGTCCTTGATATGAATTGATGATTATTACGTTTTGGTGTAAATCGCCCAACAGGTGGCGCTGTTATGATGAATTTTGCAGGATTTACACGATTTCCCCAATAGCTCTATCTTAAGAACTAATGCACGGATTTTCACCAAACTTCAGATTAAGTTAGTCCTTGATATGACTTGCTACTGATTAGGTGTTGGTGTAAATTGCCCAACAGGTGGCGCTTCTCTGCTGCCTTTTCCACGATTGCCTCAATAGCTCTATCAATAGAACTAATGGGCCAATTTTCATCTAACTTCAGATTTAGTTGTATGTTGACAAAAGTTGTTGTTAATTAGGTTTTGGTGTTAATCACCCAATAGGTGGCGCTGATATGCAGAAATTTTCACGATTTTCGTTATTGCTCTATCTCAAAAACTAATGTACGGATTTTCTCCAAACTTCAGATTCAGTCAGACGTTGACATAAATTGTTGCTGATTAGGATTTCGTATAAATCACCCAATAGGTGGCGCTGCTAGGCAGCATTTTGCTGAATTTAGACGATTTCAGCGATAGTCATATCTCAAGAACTAATGCACGGAATTTCATATCGTTAGAATCCTCATGAGATGCATAGATTCCCATTTAATTTTGGCAGTGTGATAGCGAATTTTGAAGTATTAACATGTATGAGATAGAAGAAAGTTTTGGGATTGGTACATCCGACTAGTTAAGTTTGGAGCTGTCTGTGTAAAATTGTTTCAATAAGAGTAATTCGATGTAATTTTTTTTCAGGAACTGGGACTATTGTCTTATATAAATATGTAGCAAAAAATTAACCTGCACGCATTTTTACGGTTATTATTATTTTTTAATTCTGTCCCTGGGTTTTAGATTCCTTACCGTCCGTCTTGCTAAAATTATGCAGTAATTCACTTAAGATGCAGCCACAGAATTTTTTCAACTTTTTTCTCATGCAGAAGTATGCTAGAAAAAGAATGGCTAAAATTCTTTGACAGAAAATTTACTGCAGAATTTAAATCAGAATTTAAGTATCAATTTCAAGCATCGTGCTTTTATTGGTAGTCCTACCGTCCCCACGGTTTATTCCTGAACTTTTCGAGGTTAATTATTTTCAATTCAATCCACAGTAAATAACTGTTTCTAAAAATCATTGAACATTGTGGCTATAACTTAGTCTTAACATGATTTGCCTAAAAATAGGTTCGTAATTTCCTTACCGTCCCATCCTTACCATCCCTTCTTTTTCCCTTATAGTCCCTTTTTCCTTTACCGTCTCCCTTTTTTAGGTGCGTTCGTAATTATATAAATACGTAGCACCTATAGTCGTCGTTCAGTCCGTCTGTCTGTCCGTCCGTCCGTCCGCATATAGTAGAGTAAAAACTACCCAACCGAATGGTCTGAAATTTTAAATATATGATTGTTGTAAAATTTTGTCGAGCCATTTCAAATTTTATGAAAATCGGATGTATAGTTAAATTACAGGGACAGTCAAAAGTTTTTCTTTACATTACGGCCAATGGGAAAAATTTTTGCACGTGCATTTTAATGATGTTAAAGCTTTCCGAATGGTCTCAAATTTTAAACATATAATTATTGCGACATTTTGTCGAGCCATTTCAAATTTTATGAAAATCGGATGTATAGTTTAATTACAGGGACAGTCAAAAGTTTTTCTTTACATTAAAGCCAATGGGAAAAATTATTGCAAGTGCATTTTAATGATGTTACAGCTTTCCGAATGGGCTGAAATTTTAAATATATAATTGCTGCAAAATTTTGTCGAGCCATTTCAAATTTCATGAAAATCGGATGTATAGCTTAATTACAGGGACAGTCAAAAGTTTTCCGTTACATTAAGGGGAATGGGAAAAAATTATTGCAAGTGTATTTTAATGATGTTACAGACTATGCACTTATGAGTTGCAAATAAATACACATTCAGTACAATATGGGGTGCAAAAAATAATTATAAAACTAGTTATAGTACGAACGCACCTCATTTGCCACGTTTGACGAGCAATTTCCAAATTGTTTTCCTTACCGTGCCTTCTTTAACACCGCTTTAAGACGATGTTACATCAAAATTTTGTAGTAAAAATAGCACATTGCTATTATTTCTTATTTGAACGTCCTGTAGGTACTAGGCATTTGTTTATCAGATTAAAATGTTATTTTAGCAAGTTTAATTTCACCAGATTTTTAAAGTCAAAAGATTGTGAGAATGCCCCATATATGATCTACAGATTTGTATATATATTTGTATATATATATATTTATGTGTATTTGTACATAACATACAAAAATTTAATTCCGTAAGGGAACGCTTAACACAGTTGAAGATTCCTCCTTAGCAATTTTCAATCAGTTGTCGTAAATGTATTCGAATTCTTTTACGTAGCCCTGTATATGGCCTATAGAATTTACACAAAAACGCATACCACAATCGAAAACACACATTCCCAATTATTGCGCATAGACAATACTGATACAGAATTATTTCGGGTGTCCCTGCAAATGAACGATAAATGCTACACACACCATATTCTATATAAGCATCTTGCGGTATACCTCAGTGGCGTATATAAATTTCAATATGTTTTAAATACGATAACAACATATAAATACACTCAAACGATTACCCCCCCCCCTCCCAATGGACCATAACGTAATGCATTCTTTTGAGTGCCCCTGTAAATGAACTATAAATGCTAGATATATAATTTTCTATACAGGGCATTCCATAATATATTTCAATATCATATATCAATTACATGGCAATCCGAGTATATTTACATGAGTTAGAAGAAAAGGTAGACGGCTAGACAAAGCGAATTCATAAATATTTTTCAACTACATTAGAAAGCATTAAAAATATTTTACTCTGGTGAATTGCCTATAAAAAAAAAGTTCAAAAAAGATTTTTTTTTATTAAAGATACCCCCCCCCCCCCTTCCCAGTTTAATGGATTTACTCGTCAATCATTTGGACCCCACTCCACTCAGATTTCGAGCTGGCATATATGAAATGCCCAATACAAGTGAGGACAATAGTAGGAAATATTGTATAGGAATGAATAAGAGGAAGTTTGGGGAAAGGTAAGAGCACCGTAATGATATAAAACATCAAAAACCATTTACAGCCCAATCAAGATCTTATCTCAATAATTCTGATTACTATATTGATTTTGAAAGCACTAGCATTATTTTTCCAGGTAATGACACACATAAGAATTTAATTAGAGAATCAATAGAAATTTTATTAAGAAAAGATGAAGTATGTAATGACAATATGTCCAGCTCTGTTTATAATCTATATTAAATATTTTCACACCAATATAGCAAAGTATTTGTACTTTAGTCGCATCTCATTTATTTAAATTTTGATTATCTATTGTGTAAAGGTCCAAAATTGTTTATAATTTTATTATTATTATTATTAAAATGGAAAGTAATTCTTTTGTTGTATGTTTTAATTGACTAACTTTGGAACTCTATTATTTGTAGAATTATATTGACGTTGAAAAAAAATTGCAATCGTTTTCCTATATTAATATGTTATATTTTGCGTTTAAAGTGTTCATTTCCAAGTTTTGACCTGCATGGCTTTGCTACCTAACTAATAATTTAGTTAATTTGAAGAATATACAAAGTAAGATTTGTGTATGTATACTTTGTGTATATATCATTGACTTTGGGATTTTAAAACTTCTGTTATATAATAAGCCAGACTTATAAAGATAAATTCATTAACTAACTGCACTGCACGCCACAAAAATCCACCAGCTGTATAAATCTTATACTTCTTTGTTATAACTTCTTATGCAAATACAGCTTAATTATTTACATAAAATTCCGGCGTGATAATATATTCCCTTTTGTGTAATATTTTAATTACTTCGTGAAATTATATTTGAAAGCGTAAAAGTGTATCAAAATAAAATGAAGGCAAAATTTAAATTATGTTAACAAACAAACAGAATTAAAGCTGGGATAAAAAAAAATAGTTAAAAAGTCTTTTCATATAACAAACAAAATTTTGAAATAAATATTGCACTTTGCTTTTTTGAAACACACGACATGAGCAAACTTAATGACTGCGTACAAATTTTGTTTTCACGAAGAAAATATTTTTGTTAGAATAATATAACCGACATAATTACACATATTAGAAATCATCCCATGAAAATTCCTTTAAAATCATTTTGAAATCGAATCTATCGTTAAAGTAGGAAACTTGTTAGATAAATTAAATCTGCATAAACATTGGATTCCGCAATCAAATATCACCTACCAATAGTATTTAATTATATTTTCCTTTTGGCTCATTCAATAAGCTTTTTTTAAATAAAAATTATCGACAACTGCTTTGTTTCTTTCTTAAATGTAGCCGGTTACATGTATTTTGCAGTAGTTACAAAAGCATTATACAGAGTGCAATATGTTATCTACCGCCGACCTTTAATTTCTCAACCGTTGGTCGTAGACATATAATTCCAAATGCAAAAATGTTTCAAATGAGGTAAATATTCATGTTGTGGCATTGTTTAAAGTAAAAAATCAATTTTATAAAAATTACGCAATCTAACTTTTTATACGGTCCCTCAATCCCTATAGTTATATTTAGTAAAAGTTTACACATATCATAACAGATATGACACATAAAATTCGACTTCTTTCTGTACTACAAAAATTGAAACAGTTATTAAATTTCAAAGTTTGAGATTTTTGCATATGATTTAGTCTTTCATTGAGGAATCAGTTAAAAAATTAATTAAAGTAATTCGAGATCGAGTTCAGGGTGCAACGACCTTTTTGCGCAGAAATTACCTTTAGCCGGCATCGCCAAATCGGGGTATATCCGTCATACAAAAATATGTTGTTGTGTTGAAATTTTCACAGCCACATCTGTCAGGAAGTACACAAGAGCAACAAGCTCGTTTACATTCAATTGTAATTTAAATAAATTTAATGTTTTCTAAAATGCAATGAGTCTTATGTATCATTTTAATGCGGTTTACAACGTAATTTTTATGCACTGTTAATACAAAATGTATTATGCAGAAAAAATTTGTCTATTTCATTTGTTCCAAATTTCACATGATGGCTTACTTTTATCTCTCAAACAACAGCTATGAATATGTTGTTTTGAATGTGGATATATATTGGTAACAGTTTAAAAACAGGAAATTTTCAAATTGATAACTAATATTATTCTTGGGTATGGGGGTTCAGAACTGATTTGTATCTACTTATTTTCCCTTTATAATCTTTTTCTTAAACAAATCACCCAGAAACTAGAGAAATATATACATATACCCTTTATGATGATTTTAACAGAACCAAAGGCTACTTTTCCCCTGTGTTCATATGTGCTGAGTTGTGTTTACAGCTACCCCAGCGGTGGGGCACATGTGAACAAGTTTTTGAATTAAAAAAAAAAAACATTAAAAATGGAAAAAGTACTATAAAGGTGGTGTTAAAAAAATTGCCATGTGTAACAAAAAACTCTGTTTACTATGTTATATAGTTTTTGTTCATAGAAATTAACCCAATTATGAGAAAAGCTATACTTATGTGAATTGTTCAAATGTGCCCCACTCTCTCCTATATATTTATATGTTTGCCAATTATTCTACCCTCTACTACTAAACAAATTTATTAGCCCCCGGTATGCTATTTTTTCTCCCAACAATTAAAATGTCGTCTCCAAAAAATAACGTTCCGTTGTATAAGCCAGCCGTTAAAACAAAGCAGATGTATAATTGCACAGGATAATCACTATTGCAGTTTTTTAAACTTCTAAGTATCGCACATTTTCAATTTTCATACCATCATGTAAGAAAAAAATTAATTTTAAATGAGATCTGTTTGAAAACTGCATCTCAATTTATTTTTGAGATATTCATTTTTTTTCTCGTTTTTAACACCATTTCTTTAAGTTGGCAACTCGCATACTCCGTTTCTGTAGAAAGTAAAGGAAAAAATGTTGAAATAGTAGATTATTACCTTTTTGTTGCCATTTCTCATTACAGATGAAAAAAAAATTAAATTATGTGCTATTTTGGAAAAAAATATAAATGAATGATTTCTGATATTAACTATATTTAATTTTAAGTATCTATATTAATGTTACAAATACATGAAGGCATATGAATTATTTGATAGCCGAATTTTTTTCCCCAAGTTTCTTGAAGGAGGAAATTGTTTTTTGCTGTATTTGTGTGGCATTCTGCAATAGTGAAGTCAAATGCATTCTTTTCTGTAGATGCTCTTTAAGAATGGGTCGTAAATGTGGAATTCTGCAGCAGATGCGAATGACGTCATTTTATATAAAATAAAAGCGTATGTTTGAAATTTTAAAAATGAAATTTATTTTGTACTATCTACATTTATATACATACACTATATGGCCAAAGGTGACCGGGCAATTGCGATTTTAGACGTTTTGTTAAATATCTAGAAAACTACATGAGGAATTATCCTGAAACTCCAGGTGTGTAAACAGAATAGCAGGTCATACATTTCCGGGAAAATTTTTTCCCCAAAACCCGATAAGGGACCGTCAACAAATTGAAGAAGAACGAATATCTTTCGGATGACTATGTAAAAAATAATTTAGCTGAAACGTTCAAAGTGTAATTATATGTAGATGTAGATCAAGTGCCTTATTGTAATAAACTGTGTTCATTTTTATGAGTATAGCATGTATACTCGTAGGTAAATTAATGTTTTTATAAAAAGAGTCCAAAAATTTGGCAAGTTTTTTGCTTATAATTTGCAGAGTTCTTAATATAAAAAAAAGTTCTTTTCAGAAAATATGACAAACAATATTGTACATAACACCCTGTAATCAAAATTAAAAAATAATAAAAAATGTATGAAAAATGAGCACGTTTACTGAATAATGATTCACTACGCATGTCCAAATGTAATCAAAATATAATTTGCATACTGTGTTAGCTAAATGTATAGAGCAACTTTTGTGAAAGTCTCAAAAACATAGTTTGAAAACTCTGAAAATTTTCGTTGATAGAATAAGCTCAAAATCCGTTATTCCCAAAAGGAAGCAAAAAGATCAGGGGTTGTATCAAAATATAGTAGTGTGTGCAAAACAGTATATGCTATACTGGCACTAATCAATGGATATATGGATACAGTCCCTCATCTTTTTGCTTCATTTTGGGAACAAGTGATTTTGAGCTTTTTCTATCAACGATCATTTTCAGAATTTTCAAGCTATATTTTAAGATTTTTACAAAAGTTGCTCTATACATTTATCTAACACATTATGCACATTATATTTTGATTGCGATCGGGCATGCGCAGTGAAACATTATTTAGTAAACCTGCTCATTTTTCATACAATTTTTAATATATTTTAATTCTGATTGCAGGGTATTGTGTACAATGTTGTTTGTCATAATTTTTTAAAAGAACATTTCTTTATATTAAGAACTCTGCATATTATAAGCAAAAAACTTGGCAAAATTTGAAATTGTTTTTATGAAAACCTGAATTTTTCTTCTGGTATACATGCTATCCTCATAAAAATGAACACAAATTATCATAAGCCACTTAATCATAATCTACAGTTTAAACGCTTTTGCTACATTAGTTTTTACAGGGTTATCAAAAAGATATTCGTTCTTTTTCAGTTTGTTGACGGTCCCCTATGGGGTTTCGGGAAAAAAATCTTCGCGAAAATATATGACCTCTACTATACTGTTTATACATCTGGAGTTTCAGGTTAATTCCTCGTGTATTTTTCTAGATATTTAACAAAACGTCTAAAATTGCAAGTGACCGGTCACCTTTGGCTATATAGTGTACACATTGTTTTCCATCGGGGGCTACACTAATTTCTGAAAAAGCAGAATTCCTGTTTTCTAGTTTATAAGTTCCAGACTTGAAATGCATTTTATTTCACTGGGATAAAATTTCATGTTTGTTTTCCTTTCTCTTTTGTCTGATCGGCGTTCGATATTTGGATCCAAGAAAGTTGTTTTCAGAAAGGGACAAATAAATTAGTAGTTTTCGGAAATAGAAACCGAAAAGGGTTATGTCAATAGGAATATTATTTTTATTAGAGAATAAGAAGTAAGATGAGTTTCGTATTTGACTTTTAAGGAATTTATAAAGATGTTTTATATTTGACTTTTCGTAACAATTCAACAAAGTTGGAAATTGAAATATATAAATAATTGAATACAATTACGAACACATTCTAATATAATAACGTAACTTTAACAAATAAGGCAAAGTTAAAGTTTCAGATCACACTAAACTGTATTGAGTTAGAATTTGCACTTGTTTGTTGTTGCATGTAATATTTTTACATATTTTTACAATGTTAAATCATGCATATTTTTGTCCCTGTCTAATTGTGGCAAGGAGAGTTCAAAACAAAAGACTCTTCAAAGTGGATTTATTAGGAGTATGTGATAAAATTATCTATGAAATTCACTTAAAATGATCAAACTAAATTAATACAGTAGAACCTTTTTCACCCGAAACACTCGGTTAACCGAAATCTCCTTTTAAAACTTTTTTTTTTTTTTTTTTACTATCACATTCCTTGTGTGCAAAATCCATTTTGAAAGCTTTTTTTTTTACTATCATATTCCTTCTGTGCAAATGGAATTTCGAATTACGAGTACATATAATTATTTTTGATGGCCTTTCTTAGAGTTCCTTTGAAATTAACTTGATCTCCCGTAAGCTGCGGTGTAGAACGAAGAAAATGGACAAATTAGCAATTCTGAAGCTTTTGAATGTTTTACAAAACTTTTATATTAACAATGCATAAAACATATCGTTGTAAACCGTTTAGTAAAATAATACATAACAATTATTGCATTTTAGAAAACATTAAATTTATTTAAAGCACAATTGAACTTGTAAACGAGCTTGTTGCTCTTTATGTATTTGCTGAAAGATGTCTTTGATGAAGTTTCAATACAAAATCCACTTTGTGTGAGGAAAATATCTTCTATTTCAGGAAAATTATAGATAATGGAACTGACATTATTTCTCATTAAGTTAACTGAAAAGAACAGAATCACAGAATGATTATTGAGGCACTTATGTACTGTTCATATCTGCCCCCATTAGTCTGTTCACAAGTGCCCCATATTGCTGCTTCTGTTAAATTGATAAATCATTAACATTTCTCAATTTTAGAAGAAAAAGAACTTTATCAAAAATATTTATTAGTATTCATAGTATATGTTAAAACACTCAAATTCATATAAATGAATAAATAAATAAAGTTATTCGCTTATCAACTTGGAACAAAGATTTTACTTTTGAGATCTAAAAACAGTGTTTTGGCTACAGAGGACAAACAAAATGTCAAAGAGCTTCAAAAATTATTTACCATATGTCTGCATGTGCTATCATCTGTAGTAATTTTTTTCAAATAAAAAAACTTACAATAACTACTGAAAAATTGTGACGTTCACATCTGCCCCATGTTCACATGTGCCCCCATCTCCCGTATGTGTTTTAAATGAAATCATAATTTTCTAAATGTATTATTTAACTTTAATTAACATATATGTTGTAGGTATTTCATCAAAATAGAACAAAATAAAGAGCTCTCCTTCTAATGCAATATTATGTGTCTGCTCTATTTACGGGAATGCCATTTGAAAAAGCCAAAACTGCTGATTCCCATTTGCTCTTCATTCTATTGAGCTCTCTTTAAAACCGCTTTGATAGATCCCTAGGTTTATACAAATACTGACACAGAAAAGTTTTAATTCGCTTTAGTAATGAAAATTTACGACGAAAATTAAGTGGCCCCTAATTAAACCAAACCTTATACTGCCTGTTTTTTTTTAAGGGGTTAGTTACATGGGTTTGAAAATTTAAAAAAAAAATCCATTTTTTTATGTAATAGTACAGCATGTCTAGATTATTTTTCCAAAAATTCAAGTCAGTTGGAGTAAAGAATTAGGAGAGATAGAGCCTTTGGATATTCCCCTTATTAGGCTAGACCGCCCGAGAGCGACCCAGGTTTATTGAGGCAGCTACTTCGCTATTGTTTATCCGTCTTTCTTGCTCGCTTCTCCCACTTTCTAAGGGTAAACTATTTGAAATATTTTAGTTTATCCCCTTGTTTATAGATTTATTTGAAAAAACAACCTTGCGTTTGGGACGGATTTAATTTACTGATGCGAACCCCTCCCCTCTCCCCCCCAAAAAAAATAAATAAATACATAAATAAAAATAAAAAATGCTGGAAACTCCGTAAGACGTGTAAGCAGAACTTGCTCCTGAATTGGACTCCGGCATAGATATAAAACTTGGCCGAAATAGCCACGAGTACGCGTGGAAAGAGGATGAATATCGCAGACTCATAGTTTAAAAAAAAAAGCCCAGACTGTGTTTCGAAAAGTCAGGAGCAAAACCATGACCTGAACATTGCATCTGAAACAAGATTTTGGCTTTACGGACGATTCTATGTAAGTTTTAAAAAAAATCTTCGTTTTATTCATACTTAAAAGTTTAATGTTTTTTTTTTCTAAAAACACTACTTTTAAAAAATTTCGTTTTTAATTTCTTATAAAGCCATCATGCGTTAGACTAAACACCATGAAAACACGTTTTTTGAAGGGTCTCCGAAAACCACGTCCAATCAACGGAATTTTCCAAATATTTGAATGCAAGTTTTACAAAGTATTGTTTAAATTTTGCTCATTTATATGTTTAAAATTTTGAATAAAATAATTTGTTTATTATAAAAAAAATAGAGAAAATATGCTTTTATTTAACCTTTGAAAAGAATGCAACTCCTTAAGGGATTTCCGATTTTCACATATTATATACTTTCAAACGCAAACAGAATTAAAAATGCAGAATATTTCAATTTATATTCGAAAAGATCGTTAAAGTATCTCGATAATTATTATGTAAAGGTTATAAAATCCAGTCAATAATTTATGCTGGTTTCATATGAAAGCTTATTTAATGTTTTTAACAACTACGTGCCAAAAGATTCAGTAGTCCGAAAATGATCCAGAAGCCGGTATCGGTTACATGCGAAGGACACATAGTCAGTAGTGTTGTTAGGCCCAGTGTCACAAAAAGCGGGACAGGAGGACAAAAAAATGCGGGAGAGTAGCTTTAGAAACAGGGCATAAAAACACAGTAAACACTATGAAAACGGAACCTGTCTTAAACCGAATACTGACTTAAACGTTAAAAATACACTGTATTTAAGATAGGGAAACCATACACTTATACCAGGTGTCCCGAAAATGACTGATGGATTTTAAAATTCAATAACTTGCAAACGGTGACAGATAATAAAAAAATTCTTGTAGTAGGGTTATCTAAAATGTCAGGAGATTTTATGCTGTGATTATAAGTTTGGATATCAGTAGTTTTTTCACTCTGATTCTCGATTTTAGTTCGAATTTCAAACAATAGATGGCGCTGCGAGAAGGAGGTGCTAATTTCAGACCCGATTTTTGGTACTCCGGGAACAATTCAAAACATTTTAATCCTTTTTTTTTTTTGGCATGATAGAAGAAAGAGGCCGAAAATCGAACCTGGATTTAGCGCCTATTGCTTGCAGCGCCATTTATCGCTGCTATTTGTAACTAAAATTGGGAATCGAAGCATAAACACTCCTGACATCTTACATAACCCTCCTGCAAAAATTGTTTTAATATCTGTCACCGTTTGCAAGTTATTGAATTTTAAAATCCATCAGTCATTTTTGGAACACCCGGTATCTGCTAAGACGAAAAGCCTATTTAAAATAGAATTTTCCTTCTAAGCCTTGCGATTCTGTCTTAGCATGTCTTATTCTACTAAATAAACACAAAAATCTTGTACATAAAGTCTGTGAAAGAGTAATTGCCCATAGACCGGGAGACGAATGCACAGACAATCACTTTATCGAGTTCATGGCTGAAATTCCAGAATTAGTTAAAACTCGATTCGCATATTAACACCAAAACCGCCGGCAAAAACTTATCTAATCAAAAACAACTCGTTGTAAATGATGCCGCCAAGCCACAAACTTAAACCGTCAGTCATAAAAAGAAGTGATATCACGTAAAAAGAAACGATATAAAAGTGCATACTCCGAGTGCCGTGTAAAAATCTATCACTACTCATAATGTTTCCAAAGGACCCGGAGTGAGGTACAGTATGTGAAAACTGCTTGGCGACCTGCAGCCTTTTATAATATTTGTTCTTCCTGCACTTACATATGACTATTTGTTTAACTATTTTCTTCTTGTATTACTTCTCCCATTAAACTGTGAAAATTCGAAGATTTTGGTGTTTACATGCCCATTCTTATTTAACATCATGGGATTGATTTGTTGATTACATTATTTGAACGAGAAAGACCACTTTTATGAGGAGGATTTTCTAAGTAAACACGTAATAAACATTTTGAGTTTCTAAAATAATAATAAAAAATAATGATCATATGAATATTACTAACAATGCACCTAATAATAGGCGTTAATTAAACTAAGATGTATTGCAGTAAAGCCTGCGTAAACGGAATTGCACATGACAGGGGAAAAATCTGTTCTAGTAAGGCTAATAGTATTATATAATATTCCTTATGTTGTAAACACGACATTCACGTTTAAGAAATAAATCTGTCATAAACAGGATCCATTTCACCAGTTTTCTCTTTAATTTTTTTACAGTGTATTATTAAACGTATTTATGTAATTAAAAATTATGTTTAAAATAATGAAAAGTATAATTGTAATAATAGACGATTACCACAATTACATACCATTTCCCGCTTGTCTCACAAATCTTCCTGATTTATTACAGATCTTCCTCCTACAAATATTTATAAGAGTGATATAATGAGAAATTAAAATTTTTTCGACTTTCACAATTTTTCGAAATTGTTATAGGTACTGCATATATTAAATAGACGCCTGCAGGTCGCCAAGCAGTTTTCACATACTGTACCTCACTCCCAGTCCTTTGGAAACATTATGAGTAGTGATAGATTTTTACACGTCACTCGGAGTATGCACTTCTACATCGTTTCTTTTTACGTGATATCACATCTTTTTATGACTGACGTTTTAAGTTTGTGGCTTGGCGGCATCATTTACAACGAGTTGTTTTTGATTAGATATCACTTCTTTTTGTAAGGTATTTCATTTGCATTATACATATTCCATTTTAATTCAGAAAAGAAAAGATAAACGAATGATGATAGAAGAAAAAAAAATTAATAGTGAGGCTATAAACTTTTCAAAAGTGTAATATATCTAGTAAGACATAATGTTGGACTTTTTAAAAACAAATCAAATACATTTTATCGATCCCTACAAATCTCAGGCGAAATCATTTATTTTTTAGAAATGTGAAACGTGTCGAACTAACCAGCAATATTTTTAGCTGTTGTTCTATAAGCTATAGTGTAATTCATAAATTAACTCAGTAAGGATTTTATTTTAATAACTTTTGAAAAACTGCCATTACATTTTAAAAATTCACATCATTTTACACAAAATATGTAAAGACTTAAAAACAGACTGAATAATGAAAATTTGTTTTATCACCGGGCGTGCTTGAAGTAATTTTTAAATAAAATTAGTTTTTTTATAATTTTGAAATCCAATGTCCCTCCGATAAACGCGGTAGAAACTCAGATTACCTGATTAAGCCTCTTTTTTTTTTTTAAATGTTTTCATAAGCTCCAACACTTGTTGGATTTTCTGAATTTTCAGTGCATGTACCTTCTAAATTCATAATTGTTTTTTACGTGTCTAGCAGGACGTACTAAGTAATATGCTTTCCAAGTATTTTCTGACACATTTCGGATCATTCATGCGATAAATTATAATTCATTTCAATAAAAGTTCAGAATTCGATATTTCATCGTTATGAAATGATTTTCCCTAATTTCAGTCATATTTCTAAATTGTTAAGTAGCTCTATTATCTAATTAAAAATTAACTAAAAGCTATTTATGGTATATTGATAACATTCTTTAATTACCAAGTCCAAAATAACAGAATCGTTTAGTTTAGTAAATCTCTTTATTAATCTTTTTAAATGAAAAGAAAAGGAAAAATTCCAATAGAACTGCCAAAAATTTATTTGATATAAAATGATCGTAAAAAAATGAAAAAAAAATTATGTAATAAAAAAACAGACTCACTGTATTATCTTTGTAAAATGGTTTAAATTGAATAAATTGCAAAGTTTGAAATGTTGAAAAAAATATTTGAGTGTATGTGCATTTTAGTATAAAAGCAATACAGAATTGAACACTTTACCGCTTATTTCAGTATTATAAACAGTGATCCTTAAGTTCTGTCGAACTGTTTTCATGACTATAAGTACTCTGTGATTCATTAAAGTACTTACATTAACTTTCTGAGCCTGTTCTGTGGTTTCTCCGTAGTCAGTGTTTACCTAGAATCTTTCCATAATCGAGGTCCACTGGCACGTTTCTATAATCCAATTTCTCCTCAAATATCAGCAGGACATTTGGTGATGATTATTGTGCTTAGTACCTTCGTCAAAATCATTCCGATTTCGTACAAAATAAAAGTTCATTTAATTGTTATCTAAATTTTGTATGCAAAAATACCCATAGTATTGGAATTTTAAAACGGTGTGGGCTGAAATCTAGAAGCATTTTAATAAAGCGGATAATAGAAACATCTTTCATAAAGTAGAAACCTGGATCGTCGAGCCTTTAGATGAAAAAAATTGAATTCATATTCAACTTTCAAGTAACCTAAAATTGTCTAGAGATTGAAAAGGTACAAATTCATTAAAATGCATGCCACTGAGTAATATCTATCGATTGTAATGTAACCTTGTAAACGAATTACAATAATTACAAAATGTTAAACAACGAATTACAAAATGTTCCGCCTTACAACAGAGAGCTTTACTGGGTCGAATGCAATAACATCTATCCTATTAAAATCCGTGCGTGTATCTATGTAACCTCAAAAACTCAGAAACCATAGGGAGTAGGAATGCGAAATTTGGCACATGGGTTGCTTGTAGGGGGCTAATGAACGATTGGGGCCAAAAATTCGAAAATTTTGAATAAATTATTTTTATTTTACGTTTTTGGCGATTTTTTGCCTTTTTTATGTTCAACCCGTAATCGCGCGAGTTCTAACAGCTTTAAATGTTTACTGCAATGTGAGATATACATGTCGTAGGTTAAAAGGAGAATCATCTCTCATTTTCCAACTAGCCTAATATTTTTCAGGCCTATTGCATAGAGCGTAGACAACTGTTAGTCAAATTGACAAGTAACAATTTATTTTCCAATCAGGGTGATTTTTTAAGACTTATAAACCCATAACCCGAACCGAACCTAAAAAATAAATTACAACAGACTGTACGCCAATCCGAGCAAGCTAAAATAATTTCAGTCTACACGCAACTCGACCCGAACCTGAAAGATCCATTTGAAAAAACCCGAAATCTGACCCGAACCAAATCTGATAGCAGATAAAACTATTGAAAATAACCGTAACCCGATCCGATCAAGACAAAAAAATTTCCGTGTACACGGTTTTACGTGTACACGGTCAACACGAACCTAAAAATTCCCTTTGAAGAAAACCAGAAATCTGGCAAGAACCAAATCTGAATCCAACAAAAATATTCCAATGAACCATAATCGGATCCGAGCAACACAAAATAATTTCCGTGGACATGTTACCCGATCCGAACCTATAAATTCTCTTTCAAACAAAAACCGAAATCTGATCCGAACCAAATCTGAACCCTACAAAAAACTCCAAAGAACCATAACCGTATCCCAACAGACAAAATTATTTCCGTGGACATGTTACTTGATGTGAACCTAAAAATTCCCTTCGAAAAAAAATCCGAAATCTGATCCGAACCAAATCCGAACTCGACAAAAACTTTCCATTGAACCATATCCCGAACCCAGCGAAACAAAATTATTTCCGTGGTCAATAATCCGATACGAGCAAGACAAAATAATTTCCGTTGACACGCAAACCGATCCGAATCTGAAGAATTTCATTTGAAAGGAACCCGAAATTTGAACCGGACAAAAATATTCCAAAGATCCATAACCGGATCCGAGCAAGGCAAATTAGTTTCCGTGATCACGCAACACGACCAGAACCTAAAAATTCCATTTGAAGTTAACTTGAAACCAGGCCTGAACCAAATCTTAACCCGAGATAAATATTCCAAAGAACTATAACCCGATCCGAACCAGAAAGTTATAATTGAACTCAATCTGAAGCCGGGATATGGTCGGTTTTCGGTTGACTTCAAATGAATCCGGTTGCATTATTGACAGAAATAATATTGTCTTGCTCGGATCGAGTTACGGCTCTTTGAAATATTTTTGTCCAGATCGGGTTAGGGGTCGGGTTTCAGGTTGACTTCAAATGGAATTTTCAGATTCTGGTCGTATTGAGTGTACACGAAAATTCTTTATGGTTCCTTATGGTTCTTTAGATTATTTTCGTCGGTCATTATATTAGGTTCGAGTCATATTTCTTTTTTTTTTTTCAAAAAAATTTTAGGTTCGGGTCGAGTTGCGTGTCCACGCAAATTATTTTGCCTTGCTCGGATCGGGTTATGGTTCTTTGGAATATTTTTGTCGCTTCTCAGATTTGGTTCGTGTAAGATTTCGGGTTTTTTCTAATGAAATTCTTAGGTTCGGTTCCGGTTGCGTATTCGCGGAAATTAATTTGTCTTACTCTGATCGGCTTATGGTGCTTTAGAATATTTTTGTCGGTTATCATATTTGGTTCGTGTCAGATTTCGGTTTTCTGTTATCAGGTTCTGCTCCGGTTGCGTGTCGACAGAAATTATTTTGTCTTGCTCGGATCGATTTTTCACGAAGCCAATACTTTGTTCTTGTAAAGATAGAAGAAAGTAAAAATTATTCAGGGACTTAAAAGTCAAAAGATTGTGAGAATGCCTCACATATTACGTATGCCACGGTGCAATAATAAGAAACTAGCGGGTATTACGATATTTCTTTTACTAAAAAAAAATTATTATTTCGGGACTTAAAAGTAAAAAGATTGTGAGAATGCCTCACATATTACGCACGCCACGCTGCAAAAATAAAGAGATTTTAAACTGGTATAAATCAAAAACTAATTAATATTTTTGCATCTAACTTTCAAAGGTTTGAATAACTCATAAAAACAATTCTAATGCCGTAAACTGCGTAAAAATCCAATAATTACACATTGCTGTAGCCCTGTCAACAGATTTGATCACATCAAGAATTTCAAAAGTGCAAAAAACAGCACTTTTAAAATCGCATTTACTAAAAACCTATTAGCCGGATTCAACTTTATTTTCGTTTTCTGAGTTACGTGGCATTCCTTATTCCATAGAAACAAGAATTTTGTTTCTATCATAAATAGAACAGGAGATATAGAGGGGTCAAAATCCCGCTTTGGTCAGTCCGGAAAATAAAAACTTGACAGAGTACTAAAATTTTTTTTAAATATCGTTTGGCATTAATTGGCGAAAATTCCTTTCATTTACGGTTCATTGCACTGTTGTTTCTTTTGCTTGGCGAGAAACTCTGTCGAGTTTCTATGATCTATCTATCTATATTATAAAGGACAAACATATCTGTGCGTAACGCATACGTCATTCTGCTAAAGGCAACACTTTGAAATTTGAAATGAAATTTCGGTTTTGCAATATTCGCTAGTGCAAATTTCTAAACTTCTAAACGTCGCGCAGTTTCAATTTTTGCACCGTCGTATAGGGGAAAAAAATGTACTTTTAAATGAAATTTGTTTGAAAGCTCTATCTCAATTTATTTTTGAGATATTAATTTTTTTTATAGTTTTTAGCACCAATTTTGTAATTGTGGCTACTGAAGTATTCCATTTCTATTAAAAGAAAAGGAAAAATAGTCGGGGTTTATTTATTTTTATTGATTATATCTTTATTGATGCCATTTTCACATTACAAATAAAAATAACTTTTTTTCTAATTTTTGAACAGAAAATGACGTCAGATATTAAAAAAAAAAATACGTATTCTTCTTCATAAATCAAAAGATTGAAGATGATATTTCAATATTTTTACATTACGCTGATACTGAGTTTGAGACGCTAGGTAAATAAATGATTCAGTGAGTAAACATGATGTCATATTTAAAACAAAACGATCATTTTCTTTGATAAACCTAAATATTTGATCAATACTAAATGGCCAATACTATGGCAACTAAAGGCAAATTCCTGAATAGTACATTTTCGCGGGTACTGAGAATAGAACTGAAAGTTTGTGCGAATGTTCACATGAAAAAATGTATCGAACAAATGTGACTTTAAGTTTGAAATACATTTATTAATAATGTATTGTACGTTAAAATACTTTTAAACTAAATTTGAGTGGTGCGTATGTAAATTTTGAGAATGTGAAAATAACGTACAGTTTAGATTTTATGGGGGGGGGGGGGAATTTTATGATGTAACAAAGCGAAATCCTTTCTACTGATTTTTCATCCCGTAAAAACAAGCATAAGAGCCTTAATCGATAACTTCAACATAATTACTCATCTTGATTACGTATACTAATGCAGTTTAATTTTTCAATAATTTAAGCAGTTGAAGTTTGTGGAAATAAAATTTTGGTAATTTTAAGTTAAAGACATTATTTGTTTTAAGAGTGACACAACCAATGCAAGATGAATTTTTTATTGTAATTATTTTTGTAGGTTTATTATAAAT
This sequence comes from Maratus speciosus, assembly GCA_963932465.1. Taxonomy (NCBI): domain Eukaryota; kingdom Metazoa; phylum Arthropoda; class Arachnida; order Araneae; family Salticidae; genus Maratus; species Maratus speciosus. The sequence goes on from OZ010786.1 coordinate 267,666,684, forward strand.
TTGATCTAACAGTTCCATTCTAAAAAGTTTAATTCGTCGAATTTCGACGGGTTGCAACTCGCACCTATAACCGCCAAAGCGATCATTTTGACCGATGTGGATTACCATGCTCAAATATTGTTTACTTGCCATTTTTTACTCTTAGCATCGTTTATTACTATTATTACCATCAGTGCACATCCAATATATATTTCATATTTTTTATTATAGTTTTTTATATTTTATTATGTTATAATTATATTATATTGATATATATATATATATATATATATATATATATATGTATATATATATTATTTATATTTTTTATTTTAAGAATATTTTTACAGTAAAAAATATTTTTCATGAAAAATCGAAATTGCTAAAAACAAGAATAAACTTGATGAAAACAAACATTTATATTTATCCCGTGAGCAATACAATATTTAGGGTGGTGAGTGGTCAGGGAAAAACACAGTCAATAAAAGAGGAAACTATCAATATTTTCTTCTAGAAAATACTAGGAATTATATAAAAGCATTAAAGAAAGCGGATTTCTCTTTAACAAAATACTGTTATTTAACAACTTTTTTCAGAATTGATGCCCACTAGATCAAAAAAATTATAAAACACATGTAGAGGTCATCGTCTAGAGCTAGCTTTTGTAGAATACTTTCGTGCTATTTGGTAGAGCACGTCGATGCGAAATTTTGTAGAATTATAGAATTTTACAGTTTTTGTTAAGTGTTTATCACTAGTTTCAAATGTAACTGATGGATGTCGGGAACTTAGAACTAAAACATATTTTTTTTTCTCTTGATAAACTCAACGAAATATCATACTTGACAAGAATTTAACTACTGTATAAAGACTTTTTTTTTCAGAATTTATGGCTTGTGGAATTTTTTTTTCGTCCGCGATTGACTGTGCCAACAATGCTTGTTTTTAGTGACTTCAGCTTTTCTGCAAGGGGCAGTGAAGTAAAGAAGTTACCTGTAGTAACGGTGTAACCTTTGTTGAAGTATGGTTGTATGAAGTATGGATTGTTGCGACATCTACTAGATAAAATGTGCATTAAAATTAACGGCGGTCATTTTGATAGTTTCGGCGGTTCTAGGTATACTACTGCAATACTTCATAAATTTTGGCTGTCAGGAAAATTTATCACTGACATATCATAGCTTTTCGAATTATAGGAAAAGTCACGGAAGCTGAAAGTTATACTCTAAATAGAAAAAAATTGGTACGGAATGAAAGTCTCGAAACGATCAAAATGACGGCCTTGGCGGTTCTAGTGTTAAAACGCAATCGGTCTGCCAAGTCATATCTTGGTGGAAAACAGCTGAAAATCCGATTTTAGCGGTTGACTCGTAGGTTTACCATTCTGTTTTCCTGCATCCAATGGTATGAAAACGTGGAGGACTGGGAGCAGGAAAAATTATTATTTATTGGGACCATTTTTTTTTCTTTTCAATTTTCTAGATACTTTTGAAAAAACAATTTTTTGCATTCTTAAATTTTTTATACGGTATTTGCCAATGTTTCTATGTGCATGGGTAGTTAGTCTATGTAAAATCACGAATTTGGTAGGTTTTCACTGAAAATTACAATATTTAGTGCCTAAAAGTGACTGGGTGGACGAAATATGGGCACTTTACCCTATAGATTACATGCAAGAAGAAATAAACAGGAAAAATTTCATCATATTTAAAACAATATATATTTGAAATGTCATTTTTAAGACAATTTTCTTATATCGTATAAAAGAAAATATTTCTTCTAGACAAGCATTATCACGACTTTTATCGTGCGGACAAAATTCAGTACATACATATATACATATATACAGGGTGCAATATGTTATCTATCTCCGATCTTTACTTTCTCAACCGTTGGCCGTATACATATAGTTCCAATTACAAAAACGTTTCAAATGAAGTAAATATTCATGCTGTGGCATTATTTAAAGTAAAAAATCAATTTTATAAAAATTACGAAATCTAACTTTTTATACGGTCCCCTAGTCCCTATAGTTATATTTAGTTAAAGTTTACACACATCATAACAGATTTAACACAAAAAGGTTGACATCTGTACTACAAAAATTGACGCAGTTATTAAATTTCAAAGTTTGAGATTTTTGCACATGATTTTGTCTTTCATTGAGAAATCAGTTAAAATGTCAATTAAAGTAATTCGAGATCAAATCAGGGTGCAATGTCCTTTTTACGGCGAAACCACCTTTATCCGGTATCGGGGAATCACCAAAGAGGGTTATTTCATCTAAAAATTTGAGCTAACTTTTATAGGTCGAACAACATTCAAACGTCAAAGTAGATGGAATCGACAACCGGGAAATAAAACATACTCACTAAGGACTAGATAAATGTTTGTGGAATTGCACCCTGATTTTGATCTCGAATTACTTTAATTCATCTTTTAACTGATCCCCCAATAAAAGACAAAATCATGTTCAAAAATCTCAAACTTGAAATTTAATAACTGTGTCAATTTTTGTAGTACACATGTCAAACTTTTTGTGTTATATCTGTTATGATATGTGTAAACTTTTACTAAATATAAGGACTGGGGACCATATAAAAAGTTAGATTTCGTAATTTTTATAAAATTGATTTTTTACTTTAAATAATGCCTCAACATGAATAGTTACCTCATTTGAAACATTTTTGTAATTGGAACTATATGTCTACGACCAACGGTTGAGAAATTCAGCGATAGATAATATATTGCACCCGGTGTATCTGAAATGCTTCATCAAACTTAGACGGATAATAGTACTCATGAAGACGAACAAAAAAAGCAATGAAACATGGGTCGCAAATGACGTTTATAGGATAAAAATCGAGAAAATGCGTCTGGAAATGGACAAATTGAGACAAGAAAGAAACAATCCAGAAAATTATTTATTGCACAGAATAGGTACTATCGTTTAAAAGAAAAAGTAAACACCCCCTACTAACTCCTCAATAAATTATCGTAGAAGAATGTTACTGATACCTAACTATTGGGAATAAAGTCTACTTTTAAATGATGTATATAAAATTTGCTTAGAGGGCCACCTACATATTAAAACGAACCATAACATTGTTTTTTTTAATAGCAGTACATAATTTTGACAGCATATATGAACTCTACACCCTTCAATTAGTCCAAAAACAAATTTTTATTCAATTCGTCCCATAAGTTTCGGAGGAATTAATTATTTTAAAACGAGCATATTTTAAGGGCTGTATCCAAATTGAAGTTCGGTACTCGATTGTTAAACGAGAGAGCCCGCTTCTTGATCAAGGCAACTTAAGCACCACTCAAGCAGTCAATGAAGCCTGCTACATTACAGGATGGCATAAGAAATTTCAAAATATCTAGTCACTTCAATCATAGACGTTTTCACGGGTTAGGTTCTTTTAGAAAAACCCCCACCTCGGGCCTATATCCTTCGAGTAGATAATCGGTCTTCAAAAATCAACCCAACCCATAGACGTTTTCATAGACGTATCACATTTCATTTAAACCATCATTTTGTTGTTTTTAAGCGTAATTTGAAAACTACTTGGAAGGAAAATGTGCAATTTTGGATTTCCATAAAGCAGGACTTAATAAATCTGAATCCAACAAAAAAATTGTAGGTTGCAATTAATATTTTTTTCGAATATTAATTTCATAATTCATATCATAAAATTATAAAAATTTCAAATTGAACGTATTTATATTTGGGTTAGTATTATTGCTACACAAAAAAAATAGCACATTAGGAGTATAATTTCAGGAGATATAAATAAAAATATGAAAATGTCATTTAACATTAAAAGCAGTAATTTTCGAATGTTTATAATTCAAAAACTTATCATTCAAATGACTTGAAATTTGGTGTCCAGGCATAGTTTGAATCAAAGATTTGAAATATCTCGTTAAAATTGGGTATTGCCATTGAAAAAATGAAGTTTGGATTCGTTTTAATATGTATGTGGCCCCCTAACCAAATTTTATATACCTCATTTAAATGTACACTTTATTTCCAATAGTTCGGTATCAGTAACTTTCGTCTACGATATTTTGTTGAGGAGTTAGTAGGGGGTGTTTACTTTTTTTCCACGACTGTACAACACATCTCGTGATGTCCAGAAAAAACAAATATTTTACAACAATTGTTCAAAGTGTCGACCGCGGACATTATTACACGGAGTACATCTACAGAGGAACGACTCTATGATACACTCGAAGAATTCGGGAGTTTCCTGGATTTCTCCTCCATCAGTCACAATACGCGCTACTACTTCTTCTGCCAATTTGTTTGGCTTTCTTCCAAGTTTTTGTTCTCTCTTTCTGACCGGATATGCACAAAGTAAAAGGAAAACCAGCTTCGTGCCTCTAGATAGTTCGGCAGAAAAGCAACATGCGATATTTCGATATCTTTATTAGTTTTGTGATTTCCCCCCTTTAATTTTCATTTGCGACCCCATATTCCATTGCATTTTTTGTTTGTCTTGATGAGTACTATCATCCCCTAAGTTTGTTGAAACATTTCAGATACACCCTGTGTATATATATATATATATACAGGGTGCAAAGGAAAGTCCATTTAACCTGAAAATACTTGCGAACGGAGAGAGCTACAGCTATGCAAGTGAGGTAACGGTATAGTAAAGCAACTACGCCCGATTTAATACAAACAACAGCAGCACCCCCTTGTGGTGGAATTTGGAAGATAGCCATTGTAAATAGAAAACAAACAGAGATAGAGCGAAATTTCCAGTTAGAAAGTTTTAGAGAATCGATTAATTAGTACGAAACGACATTTGGTTTACATGGATAAGATAAATCTTCGCCTGTATACCCAAAAATGTCCAAAATCGATGCACTCCATTTTTGTGTAAACGTTTGAGTGGAATAGCCAGAAGTATACAGAAATACGCACGATTTATTATATAAATACGTATTTATCGCAATACATTTTGATAACATTACACAAAAAAAAAAAACAAAAAGACAAACTGTCTCACAGTGATAAAAATTTAATATTCAGTATGTTCGAAAAGTTCGCCATTGCTCACGATACACGTTTGTATTCGTTAGAGTAATTCTGCATGCACATTTCTCAGCATGGAACGTCTGTTGCAAGCCCCTTCAATATGACAACATAGATTTCATCTAAAATCTTAAATGCATTGGAAATTCATTTTTTTACGGGCATTACAGCACAATACAGCATCACAATCTGCTTGGAAATTTTGCTCTACCTCTTTTAGTTTTCGATTTGCAATGACTGTCATCCTAATTTCGCCACTAGGAGCGCTGCTGTCGTTTGCGTAGTCGATTTACTATACCGTTACCTGATTTGCGTAGATGTAGTTCTCTCCGTTTGCAAGTATTTTCAGGTTAAAGGAATTTTCCTTTTCACCCTGTATATAAACATTTTAGTTGGGGGTGGTTTTGTGTTCCAGGGGTCATATAATAAAAAGTTATGAAGGAATTTTTCAAAAGTCGCACCATGGTAACGACTGCAATAGGTAGTATTTCTTATGAAATCAACCTAAAAAACGCCTTACGATAACAATGTTAATATTTAATGTACGATCTATAACCAAACATTGAAATGAAAAGCATGTCAGAAATTGTACATCAAACGTGGCAAATGAGATGCGTTCGTACTATAACTAGTTTTATAAATATTCAGATCTTGGTGCAATAGCTGTTGCACTCTTCTACAAAAAATGCATGGATACTAAATTCATTTCGATTATACATATTAAATTCAGTAATACGGAAATAATATGACTCCATCTTAAATAGAACGTGATCACCATGGCAACCTATAATCATTACTTATCATGTGATATAATTGGATTACATATGCGTATGATAGGAGTTACTAGAATGAAGAAAACTTTATTAATATCTATTTTGAGTATTGCTTCGATTTTCATAAAATTTAAAATGACTCGACAAAATTCTGCAACGATTATGTATATTAAATTTCCTACCATTCGGTTGGGTAGTTTTTGCGGTGTTATGTCCAGACTGACGGACAGACAGACGACGACTATAGGTGCTGCGTATTTATATAATTAAGAACGCACTCAAAAAAGAAACTTCTTTAGTGACGTAACAAATTCTATGTTTGTTATAGTTTTTCCTTTATGTAGTTCGCATTTGATCTTTTAAAGTAAGATAGCTGCATTTATATAAGAAAAGATAAATTAATAGTTTTCGAGATTAGAAACAGAGTAGGCGGTTGTCAGTGAAAATAACTATTTCAATTAGAAAATAATGACTGCGATGAGTTCTATGTTTGACTTTTCAGGAATTCCTAAAGAAGTTTTATATTAAACTTTTCTTGATAACCTAACATGTGAACTTTTATATCTTGATTGAAGCTGTTTTTGATGCGCAATTAAGCATTTTCATATACATTTTCGTTTCGAAAGTATATATCCAAGTTTATAAGAGAGAACTAAAAAAAGTTTTAAACATGATTAAACTTTTGATACAGGCTCATGTGGTTAATATTATCCTCTTTTAAAACATTACACTTCCATCTTTATTAAAGTAATCAAAATTATAGTTCTGTTGAAAGCTAAAGACTTTTTTTCCTTTTTAAAAGAAACAGCTGGTACTTCAAATTTTAAATCTGCATAACGAAACTTCGCAGTCTTCATAAAACTGAAGACATTATTACCGACCATGGACTGCAGTTTGTGAACATGAATTTTTAATACTTATTTAGAGTCTCATTTATTTCTATGAACAAAATTCAGGTCACTGGAAAGGCGGAAAACACTGTACAAAATGTGCCAGATTCAATACTGGAATAGCACTAAAAGTGAATCCCGTGTATTCCAACGTCTCTTTGTCTGAAAACACTAATTGGTAACAAGCAATATTTACACAGTCGCCTATGGTCCCAATTTGCTCAGAGTGGCAGAAAGGCGTAATGCATATTTACCGTGTTGAAGTTTGAGCAATGATAACGAAAACACGTGTTTCTGAATCCCGTATAAGACCAACGAAAGGAAACACTCAAAATGACGTCCAAGGGTGGGGTTGCACTGTTTACAGCGAAGAAGGAGAGTCTGACGTACCCTCTAGTAGACTCCTATTATTGTATCGATTTTTTTCGCTGCAACAAGAATTCATACGACGAGACCTTCCGCAGAGTCTTTAGTTATTTCCTACCAGAATGTTTTCGTATTCGCCCATAGAAAGAAATGCAATGGAGTTAATCCGTGAGTGTGAATATCGCACCAGATGCGAACCACGTCAAATTCACCGTCCAAGATACCTGCCGATCAGCACATGTAGGACCGCTGTGCTAAAGTGGGATGGGCCTCCATCATGCAAAAACCACACGTCCCTATGTGTGGTGAACGGCGCAGGTTGTAACAATCCAGGAAGTACTTTCACCAGAAAGACACGTTACACTGCACTGTTCCAATCAGACGTTCTGTCGAGGGGTAAGGTCCCACCAGACAATCGCCTGTTTTCCAGATGTTAACAGTAAATCTGTGTGTGTGCTTACGAGGAACAGGGACGTGGGGATTGATTTCAGAGGAGAACTGTTCTTTTTTACTGTTGAAAATGTCCTTCCGGGTAAACGAAGCTACATCAGTGAATTAATGATCGCGGTCACCAGACACGAGATTAACATCTCAGAACAAGGAGAAATCTTTATAGCAGATAACTACACATCTTCATATAATTAAGTGTAGCTAAAAACTTATGAAAAAAGCCTATTCGCTGATGTATGTCTGGAGCAAATTAATCATGGCCGTCTCGTAGGGTACGTCAATACATGAATAATAACTGAATAAATCCATAAAATTCGATAAAATTTAGGAGGGGGTAATGCAAGCTACAAAAAGCGATATTTATATAGTAAACTAGAATAACAATTCATTTAATCAGTCAAAACCACATGGTGTCGCACTCAAGTTAAAATTTTCTTAAAAACTTTTACAACACTGGAGATATTCTAACGTAATTGAAATTGTTTCACCTTTTCTTATGTAAAATTATCATGAGAGGTAGTAGGCGTGTTTGTCATTTTTATCCCAGCAATGCCCAATCCGACGCTCTATATTTCCTAATGTAATTTTAATTTCATATTGTTTTACTTACCGAAGTGCTGTATATTTCCACCATTTATCATGATATTTTTGCATTTCACAGAAAATAATACAAGTCTATTAAAAAATTGTTTCGAATATCAAACATCTTTCATTGCAGCTACTCGCTGAACAGGCGTATTCGCGGTGCTTTTCTTTAAAACTTTCCCGTGCGGTAGTAAACACGATCAAAGAAGATACCACAAGCAAAACTTAAAAGCTAAATTCAATAAGTATAACGTTAGATTAAAAGAAGTATTTTTTTTTTTTTTCAGTAAAGTTATAAACGGTAGTTATTTTCGGGTTGGAATGAGATATTATGTACTTTTAGTGTAAAAATAGATAACGAATACAGTTTGTTATACATAAATTGCTTATTTTTGAGTGCATTACCACGTTTTAAAGCTTGTGGAATCTTTCGAATATTTTCTTGCAAAGTTGAAAAGTGTTTATGAATTCGGTTTGTCTGTCTATCTGTCCGTCTGTGCTCTAACGCGCATAAATGTAGTCCAATTGCCGTGAAATTGATAGATGTTATTGGGTATCATTATGGCAGGTTCGGTATTGAAGATGAAATGCATGGTATTTATGGTTCAATTACAGAGACACTTAAAAGAATTCCGTACATTACGCTCTATTGGTAAAAATCGTTTGCGGTGTATTTTAATGATATTACACTGTTTTAAACATACTGAAATTGATATATATCACTGAGGTGAACTACACGGAGCTAACTTTAGGATATGGTGTGCATAGACTATATGGTTCATTTGCAGGGATACACAAAATAATTTGACTGCAGAAGAAATTGAACTATTGAAGTCTATGAACAATAATTGCTGGAAGTGCGTTTTCAGTTGTGGTTTTCAGTGTTTTTAAATTCAACTATTTTTTTTCAAATATTACTTGGTGTGGATAAATTCTATAAATCACATACAGTGCTGCACAAAATTTCTCAAGAACTTTTCCGTTTATTCTCGGAAATTGCTGAATGGAGGTTTTCAACTATACTATTCGTTTCAATGAAATACCTTTTAGCACATTATGTAATATACATACAATCCATAGATCATATACTGAAAAAAAAGAAAAAAAACGGATATTTTTTCGACTATTGACTGTAATAGCGACTATTTATTGTAAAATTGGTTTTTCAAATGCGTTGTGAGTTTTCAAATTGTTTATTTATACATCATTTTTTACCTTAATAAACTGTAAAATTTTGTTTCAGAATGTGTTGGAAAGTGTTAAATAATCCATGCTAGACGCATGATTTTTCGTTCTTGTTGTGTGTCATTTTTATTTGTTATGTATTCATGTATTCGAATATACAGGGTGTCCAGCGAATAAGACCCTGATTTCAAAATTAAATATCTCAAAAACAAAGATCAATAGAATTATGTGGTAAACGGTTTGTTTATTAGTTAAGCTGTAAAAATGTTATACAGAAGTTTCAAAATTTAGTTGCAAAAACCGATAGCAGATGGCGCTGTAATCGCAATGCCTATAAATTGTGCTTCCAAGTCCATAGCACTAGCGTCTCATTCCTAGACGGCTCCCTATGGAAGGACGAAAATTTGGAAATACTACTTTTTCGTTGGGAGGATGTGCAGAAGTGGAGACATCTGGTCACAGAATTATTGCATCAGCTTTAATTTTAGAAAATTTCATTTAATAGAATTAAAAAAAAAGTTTAGTAGTCATTATATAAGAAATTATTAAAATATTTTATTTGGGTGATGTGCAGAAGCGGAACCATGTGTTGGCAGAATTGACATTTGTTTCAAATTTTGTTATAAGCTACTTTGGTCCGGATACCAATATCTCTGTTATATGTCTTTTCTCTCCTTATTGGTAGATCGTGGAATCGAATCCAAGTAGAGGAGGATTTGAAACAATTGGAAGCCTTAGATTTTTAATATTTATTTAAATTGTGAAAAAAGCTTGAATAAAAAAAAATCCAAAGTTTCTGGTTTTAAAATTTAATTAAGCTAAAAGAATTTAATTAAGCCCTTTTTTTAAATCACTGAGCATTTATAATAATGATTCATAAATCACTTTTTTTTTAAATTGTAGAAAATAGTTTGAATGAAAAAATACAAAGTTTCTATTTTTAAAAACTTAATTCAGTTAAAAAAATCATTTTAATTTCAAAAACTCATTTTCATTTTTTTTATCATTGAGCACAGAAGTATGGTGCAGCTTCTAGCGGTATGATCCGAAGTGTTGGAAAGGCATGCAGCCTCCAAAATACTTTTGCTTCGACGTTGATGCTATGACTTATCATCAATTCCTTTCAAAAAAAGAAATAATTTAATGCATAATTTCTGTCCCTAAAACTTTGTTTACAAAGAAAAGAAATATATGTGCTGTGCTAAAACTAAAATATTATGCCGTGATTTAAAAATAAATGAAAAGTGCAAAATTACTTTTTTATTTATAATAATTCAGGTATAAACAATAATACCAAAATCTTGTGCCGTGATTTAAAAATATAAAAAATAAATAAAAGGAACAAAATTATTTTTCTCTATGTACGCATTTTGATTTAAATAAATATATGGCATTAAAAATGAATTTAATAATATATTTTAATAAGTTCTTATATAATGATTTCTAAACCTTTTATCGAAAATTCTATTAATTGAAATTCTCTAAAATTAAAGCTGTTGCAATAATTCTGTGACCAGATGTCTCCACTTCTGCACATCACTCCAACCAAAAAGTGGACTTTCCCAATTTCCGTTCTGACATAAGGAGCCATCTAGGAATGAGACGCTAGTACTCTCGACTTCGAAGCACAATTTATAGGCATTGTGATTACAGCGCCATCTATTATCGGTTTTTGCAACTAAATTTTGAAACTTCTGTATAACATTTTTACAGCTTAGCTAATAAACTAACCGTTTACTGCATAATTCTATTGTTCTTTGTTTTTGAGATATTTAATTTTGAAATCAGGGTCTTATTCGCTGGACATCCTGTATACAAGACAATTCGAAAAAATTCTTATATTTTACGTTGTTAAAATATTTATATATGGTAACATACTTGAACTGTTAAAGCAGAACTTTTCTACTTTATTAATATCAAAGACAAGATATTGCACAAAATAAGAAGAATTCAAGAAGCTCTGGGATGTAAAACGTATCTAGGTGAAACGCGTTTTGCTGGAGGCAATATTTCAGAATATATTTGGAAACTTGTAGTTTTATTCTAAACATTTCGCTTTCATTCATTATTAACATTATTTTAGAAACAAATATATTATGAGATTTAAAAAATAAGTAAAGTGATTTATAAAATAGCTATTAATTTCACACATATTAAAAAATATGTATACTAAACATACAGATTAACAGAAATACAGGTTAAGCAAAAAGTCATTCAAAAAAATTTTAAATTCAATAAAACATAAAATAATTGGCGTACGAGAATGTTGTTTAAATCAAAAGGCTTCTCATTCACGAAAGTGCTTTTTAAACCATTCAAAAAGTTAGTTCTAAAATATTCTATAGAGACATATCTGTATAGACACATCTGTCCGTCTATATACAGACATATATAGACGCTATACCTTCAAATTTTCAAAATCATAAAAAGATTAAGCCTTAAAGTTCCTGTTGTGCAATGTACTATCGTTTTTCAACGTATGGATCTCAATTCAGAGCCTTTGGATGTTATTCAAGTTAAAAGAAACCACATACGTTGAAATATTGTAGTAGATGGTACAAAACAAATAGTCTAAGATCTAGCAACGTTTTCGACACCTGATTTTATCAAGGCTCATTTTTCTATATGTTCTTCCGTTTTATGGTGTAGTATGTATGCGGACGGTCTGACTGTCCAGACACGTTGAGTTTACCTGCGGGAGAAGGTGTTAGGCAGGTCAAATAACTTCAAAATTACGTCATTTTATCAAGGCTCATTTTTCTATATGTTCTTCCATTTTATGGTGTAGTACGTTTGTGGACGGGCTGGCTAGCGGGAGACGTTGCGTTTACCTTACCTGCAGGAGAAGGGGTTATGCAGGTCCAATAACTTCAAAATTACGTCATTTTTATCAACGCTCATTTTTCTGTATGTTCTTCCGTTTTACGGTGTAGTACATTTGCGGACAGTCTGGCTGGCGTGAGACGTTGCGTATACCTGCGGGAGAAGGTATTATGCTGGTCAAATAACTTCAAAATTACGTCATTTTATCAAGGATCATTTTTCTATATGTTCTTCCATTTTACGGTGTAGTACATATGCAGACGATCTGGCTGGCATGAGACGTTGCGTTTACCTGCGGGAGAAGGGGTTATGCAAGTCAAATAACTCCAAAATTACGTCATTTTATCAAGGCTCATTTTTCTGTACGTTTTTTCATTTTATGGTGTAGTACGTTTGTGGACGGTCTGGCTGGCGGGAAACGTTGCGTTTACCTGCGGGAAAAGAGGTTATGCAGGTAAAAAAACTTCAAAATTACGTCATTTTATCTAGGCTCGTTTTTCTATATGTTTTACCATTTTATGGTGTAGTACGTTTGCGGACTGTCGGGCTGGCGGGAGACGTTGCGTTTACCTGTGGGAGAAAGAGTTAGGTACGTCAAAAAGCTTCAAAATTACGTCATTTTATAAAGGCTCAATTTTCTGTTTGTTCTTCCATTTTCCGGTATAGTACGTTTGCGGACAGTCTGACCGGCGTGAGACGTTGCGTTTACCTGCAGGAGAAGGGGTTATGCAGGTCAAATAACTTCAAAATTACGTCATTTTATCAAGGCTCATTTTTCTGTATGTTCTTTCGTTTTATGGTGTAGTACGTTCGCGGACGGTCGGGCTGGCGGAGACGTTGCGTTTACTTGCGGGAAAAGGGGTTATGCAGGTCAAAAAACTTTAAAATTACGCCATTTTATCAAGGCTTATATTTCTATATGTTCTTCCACTTTATGGTGTAGTACGTATGCGGACGGCCTAGCTGGCGGGATACGTTGCATTTACCTGCGGGAAAAGGGTTTATGCAGGTTAAAAAACTTCAAAATTACGTCATTTTAGCATGATTTTTGTTTATAACATCTGTTTCTAATAACTATCTGTGATATTAATCCATTATTGCCAGACGTTGCCAATGTTGCTAATTGTCTGCCAAATGCACATTTATAGGTAACATATTATACTCTTTGTCTATCAGACAACCTATAATTAATTTGCAAGACACAAATTCGGTTGCAAAGTTAATGCCAGACGGCTTTACGTATGGCAACAAAGGTGTCTGTTTCATGAGTGTTTTGTAGTTTAAAAGTTATAAGTCATCTTTACGTCATTTTATCAACCTTAAAAATAACAAGATATTACTCGTTGGCATTTAAAATAGCATTTAAAATATATTTTAAATGAACACATTTAAAAGAGATAATTTAATTAAAATATTAAATGAAAAAATAATCGATTTTTCTGAAAAAAAATTCTCGCATAAAAATATAATATTCATATTTTACATCTGTCGATATACATAAAAATATTTCTAATTCATATTTTTATCCTATTTTAATACTAAAGTACTAAAACCCCAGCCGCAATCTCATTAAAGAAGAAATCTTTCCGAAATTAATTTCAAAATCCAAAGCTTTTTAAAGAAATTAATCTAGCCATACCCATGTGAGGCAAGCATGTTTACTTCAAACTGCTTCGCTACTGTACAATTAGCGAAGTACATGTAGCCGAGTGGTTAGAGTCCTGGTATTGCAACACTAAGGTAGCTGGTTCTATCCTAATGTCAACAACTTTTCTTTTCTTCAATTGACGTCTATTTTACCTCCTGTAACGGAGAAAAAGGAACGACGATTCGTCTATTAACGGAAAAATCCTGGTAGCACTGCTGCCATGAAAATTTCCGTGAATTGAAGAAAGTGTTTCTGAGAGTGTACATGAGCAAATACTGTGTAACTATCCCTTTGCAGTACATCCAAGCGATTCTGTTTTTAGATGGCAGTAAAATCTTTTTTTTTTCCACAGTAGAAAATACATGTTTATTTTATTTATAAATCAAACTTCTTTTTAGATTTGTAGTTGCAATGTTAGAATGATCAATTTTTGTTATCTACATTTTGTCCGAAACTATTACAATAATCTTCGTCAAATAACAATCCTTCTGGTAGATTTCTAATAGAGATGCATCGTGAAGATTATTGTAGGATATTCCGTTCTTTAAAATTTATTGTTCCAGGGGTTCAGAAAATATATTCTGAGGATTTGAATATGTGTAATTTTTTTAATTATCTTTTAGAATTTTTTGTTTGGTTATTTATAGGTGATAAATATAAAAATGCAAAGAAATAAGTTTTAATAACACATACGGGACAATTGCACCGTAAAATATAATAAATAAAGACACAATCTTGCTTAATGGTACACAAAACACGAACTTTAATAAGCTCAAAGTTAACTTCTACGTTTCGAGCTGTTTCTACAGCCGTCTTCAGGATAAATTATCGTTACAAGGTTTATCTTCACGTGCAATGATTTCAACTGATTCTGTAATTTTACTCTCAAAGGGGTTATTACAGGGAACTATAATTTTTGCTTCAGCAAAGTTAATATGGCAGACTTCATTAGCTAAGTAGAACCTAGAAAGAGCTGTATTCTGTTTACGATGTTTAATGAACGATGCGATGCTCTGTAATCCTTACTGATAACTTACGTTTTGTCATGCTGATGTAGACTTTTTCAACATTATCAGATATGATAACTTACGTTTTGTCATGCTTATGTAGACTTTTTCAGCATTATTAGATAATGTGATATGGATTTCATATATACCAGATTTTCTATCCACTGGGATCCTATCGATCTTATCACTGACGATATCAATGAGGTAAGGAGGTGGAATAGAGAGCAACTTTGCGTTATATTTCTCTATGATCTTTTTTTAGCTTTTCGAATATAGTGAGAATGTAGTGAAATTTTCTGTAGACCACAAGTTGATTAGTATCCGTTCATTGACTTGAAGGAGGGTGACCGTTGTATTTCTGAATTATCTTATCTATATATTTTGCTGGGAAACGCTGATCAAATGCTATTTTCTGTATAAACTCGATTTCATCATTTAATTGGTCATCTGAGCAAATCATAAATGCTCTTTTAATGAATGACTGAAATGCAGAGATTTTATATTGCAAAGGTATCAAAACCGCACTAAAATCTGGACTTGACCTCATAGTTTACAATAACATTTTCATTTTTAATAAGAATATTTATAGACAACTACATGGTGCACCGATGGGATCACCAGTTTCCGGTTTATTTGCAGAGTTTGTTATAAGGCAAACATAAGATCTTTGATATGTTTAATTTCAAACCCGAATGTTGATTAAGATATGTTGATGATGTTTTCATCTTATGGAACTACAGTTTATCTGATTTAACTGATTTTCTTTAAGATATTGATAAATTAAGTAACTGTGTAAAATGCACCCTTGAAATCGAAGAAAATGCTTCACTTCCATTTTTAGATGTTCAAATTAGTAGATGCAGCTCTCGATTTAAACTTTTCAGTTTATAGAAAACCTATTAAAAAAACACTGTTATCTCTTTTCAGCAAACGTACCTTTTCAATATAAAATCTGTGCCTTTCAGTCATTCATTAAAAGAACATTTATGATTTGCTCAGATGACCAATTAAATAAAGAAATCTAGTTTATACAGAAAAAAGTATTTGATCATGGTTTTCCAGCAAAATATATAGATAAGATAATTGAGAAGTACAACGCTCCCCCACCTTCAAGTCAACGACAGGATAATAATCAACTTGTGGTCTACAGAAAATTTCACTACATTCCCACTATATTCGAAAAGCTAAAAAAGATCATATAGAAATATAATAGAAAGTTGCTCGCTATTCCCCCTCCTTACCTCATTGATATCGTCAGTGATAAGATCGATAGGATCCCAATGGATCAAAAATCTGGTATATATGAAATCCGTATCACTTTATCAAATAATGTTGAAAAAGTCTACATCAGCATGACAAAACGTAAGTTATCAGTAAGGATTACAGAGAATCGCAGAGACATTAAACATCGTAAACAGAATACAGCTCTTTCTAGGTTCTACTTATTAACTTTGCTGAAGCAAAAATTATAGTTCCAGCAATAACCCCTTTGAGAGTAAAATTAGAGAATCAGTTGAAATCATTGCACGTGACCTTGTAGCAATAAATTATCCTATAATATCTCAAAAATCTGACATAATATCATAAAGTCACAACTCTGCATCTAATTACAATATTTCAGCTTAAACTTGTATCATGTTGCCAACACTTGAATGAAAATTCAGTTGAATGTTGTTTTGTCCCTCATGTGTAGATGGTGGCACTCGTGGTTTCTTAAATCGATCTTTTGATTCATTTGATCTGAATTCGTTAATAATTATTTATTTTTTACTAGATGCCAACAGTACATTTTTGTATTCAAATCATTGGTCAAGTTTCGTCTAATTATCTTTTGCACAGGTTGCTTTCGTCTCAGAACTTTGAGCCATTTTATCATCACATTTTTCTGAAGACGGCTGTAGAAACAGCTCGAAACATAGGTTAACTTTTAGTTTATTAAAGTTCCTGTTTTGTGTAGCATTTAACAAGATTGTGTCTTTATTTAATATACGTTTTGTTTTAACGTCTTCACGCCTTTGGCCACATATATGGATGTTTAGTATCATATAATTATAATTACTGTCAACAATAAAAAGTACAAAAATTTAATAATAACTTATTCACTAAAGAATCCCTCAACAAGATAAGTAAAAGTTTTATGGTTCAGCTGCACCGATGTACAGTTAGAAATATAAAATAGCGGGAAGTAATTTTTCGGCAGCCAGTGTTGTTGGATTATTCGAACAAATCGTTAATATTTGATAAAGATAATGTATAAGATATATTAAATATATTAAGGTTTAATAATTTGTAGAAATGTAAGAGAGAAATTTACTGTTAGTTTTTTATTTTATAAGAAATCATTTCATTAATAAATTAGCATTAACGCTCAGCGGTCATAAATGTACACGTTATTTTTTATTGTTTTTCCCTTTTTTTCTCTTTTTGAATTTCTGTTAACATGAAAAAAATAAATCGTAAAAAAAAATTAAGTCATTTTTTCTTATAAAAAATCGTACCTGAAGAGGTTAATATTAAATATTTAGGTATTTTCGGTTAGCCGGGCACCAGTGTTATATATACATATATATGTATATATACAAGAATGTTTATATACTTGCATATATACATATATATATATGTGTGTATATATATACAATATATTATATATTATATAGATATCTATGTATACATATATGTATCTATATTTATATATATATATATAACACTGGCGCCCGGCTAACTGAAAAGTACCAATATTTATATGGTATTGTTAGGCTTTAAATAACTTTTTTGTTTTTGATAAAAGTTAGATGGTCTTTTTATTTTACCAAGAAATTTTTCTTAACTCTTTACCATTTTAAGAAAAACGAAACCCTCAACTATAAGAAAAGACAACATTGAAATTGGAATAAAAATATGCATATCAATTACATAAAAAAAATGAAAAACTCCTATTTCAAAAAATGAAAATTCAAATAGCAATCTAGAAATTTTGCTTCTAGTTGCATAAAAAAAGATAAGCATAATAAGATGTGATACTTTGATAAGGACTTACGTTAAACTGAAATATTTTCTATATTTTTGAAATCCGAGCGTCTTCCCCCAATTGCTTTTCTAAGTAAAGGAATGAATTGTTTTACATTCCACTGATAAAATATTTCATTCTGCTTTATAAATATATTTCAGTCAAATCCGGCGCAATTGTTTACAGATCTTTTTAAATGATACTGAACTTCAAATCAGATTTCTCATAAGCCTTATTTAAAATAATATTTATCGATCATTATACAGGGTGTGTATAGAAGAATGTCCCAGTTATAAATTTTAATAGTAGGGTCAGGTGGGGTAATTATGACCAGGGGGTAATTATGACCGCCGTCATATTGGAGAAAACTGTGATGGTAAAATTTTGTTTCAAGCTTAGATATTAACCTCATAATGTATATTCCATCTTAGGTATTCTTCATTACTAGTCTGAAGCCTTTTTGAGATCCAAATAGCAATTTGAAACTAAGTCTATAAAATTTTTGATAAAGGGATTTGTTACTTTGGGGTTCAAAGTGGTCATAATTACCCCAAACAAATGTGTATTGGCAAGTATAAAGAGAAGATATAGTGGTCATAATTTCCCCATTAGTGGTCTTAATTACCCAAAACTTATGTGATTGTGAGTTTTTGGTGGGGTAATTATAACCACCCTTTTAACTTTAAAATAAAAACAGCTATGAGAATTAAAACTTTTAAAATGTGTTCTTAAAGGATCAAAGTTACTTCCTATGTACTAAAAACATCACTTTTCCAAATAGAAATAAGCAAAAAAAAAAAAAAAATAACAAAGTTAAAAATGTAAAAAGTGGCCATAATTACCCCTCCTGACTATACCAACTGTAATCGTTGTAGAATATTGTTTCAAGGTCAGACAAGAGTGACTCAATCAGTTTCAGATAAGCTTATGCGCGATTATTGCTTTGTTATTGACTGGCTTGCAGTGTCACATACGAAAAATGGCTACTCATGAATATAATGCGTTATTGATGGGCTGATTTAAAAGCCGTTAGAGACGTGCCATTTTTTTCATCTGAAGCTTTATAAAAGATCGTTTCTACGTTCCGTCGCTGCCTAATGATTTAGCAGAGTTGAGACACAGAATTGAAGAGGCTATTGCTTCCATTACTCCGTACTTGTTAATAGAAGTTTGGGAAGAATTGGACTGTAGGTTAGATGTGTGCCGTATAAGTAAAAGTGCCCATAGTGAACATTCGTAAGAAAGACTAGGATAGTTTTCCTTCAATTTGATGTATGATTTCTTGTAAATAGTCTAAATTAAACTGTTATAACAGTGCTGCCACAAACGAATACTTTTCTATTATATTCGTACCACTATTAAAAAAAAATAAATTTTGTACTCTATTTCTCTTACAAATGTTGTCAAACTGTATACCAAAGGTTTTTGTTTGGAGAAAGTGGTACGAGGTAGAATTAAACATGGTCGCCTGTGGCGGCCCTGTTATAATGTACCATAGAAACTAGGCCATTATTTTATGGACAACCTGTATAATTAACCTATTTCTTAAGTGTGTAGCAAGAATAAATATATAATGCCCATTTTGGGCCAAAGAAAAGGATTTTTTTATATCCAAAAGTAAGTTCCGTATCTTTGTGAAAATACACGATTCAGATGGAGAACGAAGTACATTATATAAACTATTGAAACGCATTACACTGTTTATTATACTAATTCACCTAATGCACTGAGCCACTTATCTTAATGGTGTACAAACAACTTCGAAGAGAGTAGCCGCCTCTAATGTTCGCCATGATGTCATGACATCTTTATGATTGTCATCGTCATTAAAATGCTGGCCATCTAACAACGAATGTCTCCATACGCACATACTCAGAAGAATCTTTAAAAATATACAGAATGTTCTTCTCATGTGGATATATATGCTCATAAAAAAATTTCCGGTGGAACTTTGCTATGGTGTCCGTAAAAAAAATAATAAAATTTAGTTTATTTCGTGATTTATCACCGGTTGGCGACGGAATAATATATATATATATATATATATATACGCTTTTGTGACAAATTCTCTTTACGGAAAAATGTTTTCATGCTGAATTTGTTTAAGTGTGTTAATTTAAATAACTACAGAATAGTACTGTTGTCGTCGAAACAACGACTTCATCGCGAAATGTATAAGAAGACCTTATTACCGCAGCCGACTAAGGCCCACGACAGGCGAGGGCCCCAAAATGAGCAACATGATTTCGAAAATATTCCTAAAAAATGTAATATTCTATAATGTTTATTTTAAAAATCCCAAAACGATTGCTATTAACCTGCAAACGGCATGATGGTAAGCAATCTCACTTTTTTCTTACTGCGTACTAAGTTTGACCAATACCATATGAGTAGGCACGGTTCTGCCTACAATAAATGACGTCACATGTACATTTTCCTGGGAAACCTGGTGAGGCAGCTTAAATAACCGTTCGCTAGATGGCGTTTAGAAATACATTGCAACCTAGGAGGATAGAATATGCAAATTCAATCCTCCAAGATCGCAGTCAACTCAACTTGCCTTGGTTGTTGTATTATAGTTAATACGAAGTGACACATGTGAAACATTATTTAATTTTGATTTCTACAAAATCGGTTTTGGTCTTGATGGATGTTGTTTAATAATATCAGCTCAGAAATAGTTATCTGCTTAGCAAAAGCGTCTTAAGAAGAAAAATAAACAACGAGACTCAAAAAAATGAAGAAAAGCATGCATGATTTCTTGTTTTTACTTTCTTCTATCTTCAATAGAAGAAAGTATTGTAATCGAAATTTTTTTCGACTTCCGGTTTTCGACGGATTTGCATGTTTTAGGGGTCAGAGATTCCAAAAAACATGTTTATAGAAAATGTCTGTCTGTCTGTGTGTCCGTCTGTCCGTCTGTCCGTCCGTCCGTCTGTCCGTCTGTCTGTCGCCAGTGTACCATCAAAAAGTGTATGAAGTTATGTATAGAATTAAACCAAAATTTTATTATAAGTTTTTGGCTATGGCAAGCAGGTCCTCCCGGAATTTGGAAAACATTCGCCGGTAGAGGGCGCTGATATAACAATTTTTGTGCGATTTTGAATATTGTACCATCCAAAAGTGTATGGAGTTATGCATAGAATTGAACCAAATTTTTAGTTTAAGTTTTTGGATATGACAAGCAGGTCCTCCCTGAAATTGGAAAAAATTCGCCGATAGGGGGCGCTGTAAATGCGTTTTTTGTGCGATTTTGAATATTGTACCATCGAAAAGTGTATGAAGTTATGCATAGAATTGAACCAAATTTTTATTTTAAGTTTTTGGCTATGGCAAGCAGGTCCTTCCTGAATTTGGAAAAAATTCGCCGGTAGGGGGCGCTGTAATAGCGATTTTTGTGCGATTTTGAATATTGTACCGTCCAAAAGTGTATGAAGTTATGCATAGAATTAAACCAAATTTTTATTTTAAGTTTTTGGCTATGGCAAGCAGGTCCTCCCTGAATTTGGAAAAAATTCGCCGGTAGGGGGCGCTGTAATAGCGATTTTTGTGCGATTTTGAATATTGTACCGTCCAAAAGTGTATGAAGCTATGCATAGAATTAAACCAAATTTTTATTTTAAGTTTTTGGATATGGCAAGCAGGTCCTCCATGAATTTGCAAAAACTTCGCCGTTAGGGGGCGCTGTAATAGCGATTTTTGTGCGATTTTGAATATTGCACCATCGAAAAGTGTATGAAGTTATGCATAGAAATGAACCAAAAAAAATTTTAAGTTCTTGGCTATGGCAAGGAGGTCCTCCCTTAATTTGTAAAAAAATCGCTCGTAGAGGGCGCTGTAATAGCGATTTTTGTACAATTTTTGTGCCATTTTGAATATTGTACCGCCGAAAAGTATATGAAGTTTGCATAGAATTGAACCAAATTTTATGTGTTTATTTTTGGTCATGTCACGAAGGTCCTCCCTGAATTTGGAAAAATTCTGCCGGAAGGGGGCACTATAATTGCGATGTCTGTACCATTTTCATTATTGTACCATCGAAAAGTGTATGAAGTTATCCATATTATTGAACCAAATTTTTTGTGCATGTTTCTGGCTATGGCAAACAAGTCCTCCCTGAACTTGAAAAAATTCCGAAAGAAGGGGGCGCTATAATTCCGATCTCTGTGCCATTTTCATTATTGTACCATCGAACAGCGTATAAAATTATGCATACAATTGAACCAAAATGTTTGTGCTTGTTTTTGGCTTTGGCCAACAGGTTCTCCATGAATTTGGATATTGCGCGGTAAAGGGGCTCCGTGCTAGCGATTTTTGTATACTTTTCTTGATTTTTCGTAGTTCTATTGTGCATCGGCGGCTCATGCAGCGGCGGGAACACGCTTCCTGCTATGCCGGCTATTCGCAAACAGCTGATAACGACAGAATAAGGAAAAATAAATAATTTTAATAAATATCACGATATAGATTAACTCGTTTTTAGTCCGTTTAATTGACTTGAGCAGAAATTTAAGATGAAAATCAAAGTTGGTATAGTATTGAACTAATAATATTGAAGTATTAGCATGTGTAAGTAGGTTTTGAAATATTAAGATGTATAAGATAGAAGAAAGTTTTGGGATTGGCACATCCAACTAGTTTTATGTTAGTCAGAGTGCTAAATTAAAAAATACTATAATTGAAAATGTTAAAGTTGCTGGTGGTAGTATTTCTATTGAATTCAGCGATTCTGAAAATGTATTCCCTGAAGGAATTTTATGTATTTCAATCTAAAACTCTACACGAGTGCTTTCTTTCTTAATTTTTTTTAAGCAAAATCAGAACATCGTTAAAATCTAATTGCGATGTGATATTATTTTCAATGGATAATATAGAACATGCCTGCAAATTTGTTTGGCTCAATGAATTTCTGATTTGATTTTTTATTCTTTTCAAAACTGAAAAAGATCTCTCACTTGAATTGTTGCTCACAGGAAGTGTTAACAGAATTCTAAAAGCAATTTCAATATTGGAAAATGTATGAGAAATATTCAATTCTTTTATTTTTTTAAAGCAATGTAATAGGGAATTATATTGTCTCATAAAAGGAGAAAAATGCACAAATTCATCCGAGAAATTTTCTTCAACGTCTGCAGAATAACATTCTTGATATTTTTTAGCAGCCACTGTTTTATCCGATACTGACAAATCACTATTAGAAAGGAAACCAAATTTTTGTTCCAACTTTTTATGCTTCGATTCTTTTACGAAGTTGCACTATGAGCTAATCACAAATTACATCAATTGATTCTAAATATGTCTTTTGGAGAAAGATGACATTCAGTTTCACAATTTGAATATAATTGCCTTGATATGTTTTTTTTCCTTTTAACACTGTATGTTTATCCTTTAACTAATATTTTCGATTCCACTTCATACTCATTCAAGTTTCCTCTAACTGTATAAATAAACTGAATCAGAGAGTCATATAGGGGCACTACAGAGGAAATATCAATCGAACTGCTTTTAAGTGTTTTGGTTGTCTTATTAATACATTTCAAGATGGTGTCCCATATAACGGTCAGTAATGCAGTTTCAAACTTTGAGTATAAACTTCTAGCCTCGTTTCGAGTTGCTGCATTTTCTTCATCATTTAAACTGATATTACACAAAGATTGAGAAATTAAGCGATAACCTTTGCGCAAGGCTTTTGAGGCATCTGCTTCTGCAGAGTACCTGGTTTCACATAAAGATTTAATACTTAATGTATCACTACCACCACCACAAGATTCCAAGAGTTCCTGAAAAATCTTCCATCTGTGTGTAGATGCAGAAAACAAATTGTATATGTTGTAAATGATTGAAGAATTCTACTGCCTGTTGACAACAGTCAACGTCATTAGCTCCGCCAAGATTCAGCGAATGTGAAGAACATGGCAAAAAATCTGCTAAGGGAGACACTTCATTAACTCTGGCTTGTAATCCAGAATAGTGCGCAGCCATATTCTGGCATTATCATACGATTGCCCTCTGCAATTCTGAATGTCTAAATAGCAGTTCTCAAGCACATTATATGCACAAGTTGACAATGAAAGTGACTTGTGGCTATTTAGGGGTGAAAATCTGATGAAACGTTCCTTCGATTTTCGATCTTCATTCACACACCTTAACACAACTGAAAGTTGATCTGTATGGGTTATATCAGGAGATGAGTCTACAATTAATCCAAAATATTTTGCTTTTCGTACTTCACATAAAATATTCTGCAGTACTTTACTGACATCAGTTGTAAAAGTTTCACCACAATAGTTGAAGAGAGATAATTTGTTCGTCCCTTTCCGGGATTACGTTTCGTGACTAAATGATCTTCAATAAAAGAATCAAATTTTGCTTTTAATTCTGCGCTTTGTAGAAAGTTTCCATTTCTTACAGATTGTATGGTTTCATTTTCTCCGATCAGGAGTTGCCATTTCTGTGCCAAGTATTGTATTGTTGTCACAACTTTTTCAAGAACATTTCGCCTGTACTTGCGTTCATTTTGATACTCACTGACTGACGATAAGCAAATTCATATCGATTCTATTTGAAGAAACTGCTCGCATAGATAATGTACAAACACTGGTTCTATGTGTTTGAGAAATTTCATGCTCTTTAAGTCTTCCAGATATGTCCTTCCAGTCAGTAAATCCCTCATCACATAGAGCTTGACGGTTTGATGAATAAAGCTTACAGACATAACAAGATATAACTCCTGCTGATGGCGAACAAATTAACCAATCTCTCTTAAATATTTCATTGTTATGAGTATGTCTGTAAAAGCTATACTCGGTCAAAACACGACTTTCATCTGCACACATTTTTCTGGAATTTTCAATTTTGATGATATTTTGATTAAATTGTCATTCAGTAAAAAAATCATGCATGACTTCATTAATTACAGAAGACCAAAGAGCAGGATCGTCTAAATACATTGAAAATATAATGCTTTCACTATTTACAGATACCTCATTTTCACTGGCTAATATTTTTTCAATCATGGATGTATCGCACACATCATCTTGCATGATTTCTGTTTGGAGGAAATAAGAATCAGATTTTTCAGTAGTACTAATATATTAGTAATTTTCAAGAACAAGTACGATAAAAGTTGTCTAATTAATATAATTTTTTAAATACCTTGATATTTTTTTTTATGTTTCTATTTTGCTCAATATTTTTCACATTTTTATGGTTCCATAAGTGCTTTGTTTTACTGTTTTGAAACTATTTGTTTTACTGTACTCTGCAACATTTAAACAAACTGCTGAAAAAAAATGTTGTATTTTAAAAAAAATGATGAATACAGCGGATGCGCTAAGAAATTAAGATTATTAGCCAAATTTGAAAATGATTGCCCAGTTTTCAAGTATTAGCCAACGCTTTATTGATTTTTTTAATGATATTAATTTCTTTTATGTATAATATATAAAACTTAATTTTACAATATTGAAAGCATACAAATTGTTATTTGCAAAGTGCACCATATCACAGCAATTTACCTTCCCTTCAGTTTTATTTGAAACGTTAGAACAAAATTTTGTGTGGCATTTATACCTAAAACAATCAACGTTAAAATAATCGTTCAAAAAATTAAATCTTTATCATCATTTTTTAGATTTATTTGGATTTGGCGAGGTGGCAAATAATTAACCCTTTATCTACTGACGGTACTTATAAGTACCACTCACTTTAAACTTTTATACCATAGTGAATATTACTAATACTCTAACGGTACTTTGCAAAAAACTCTCTTCTAACTCCACTTTATCCGAATACATGGCAGCAGTAGTTCTAGGTTTGTTATTTTAGAGAGGAATGAGGCTATCTTTGAAGCAGTCTATGTATTTTCTGCCGACATTTTCTACAGATTGCCACGCTCGTCATTTCATTGCTGAAAACACAGTAAAAGATATAAGATAAGTGTTGGATTTTTTTTTATGTGTTCATTATGATCTTAGAATACAATTTCATAAGCTATTTTAGATTAACGGTGTATGTATTTGATTTAACAGTTGAATTACTCGGTGGTACTTATAAGTACCGTCAGGACACTGCGTGTTGGAGAAAAACTTATTGTTTACTTTTCGTCTGCGTAGTTATCCATCGTTTTAATCTGCTTTAAAATGTAATTACTAAAATGTAGTGTAGTAATGATTTCCCTGGTATTTCTTTTCTGTTTCATTGTAATTTTTTTATAGGAAATCGTAAAAGTTGTGGCACCGGCTGGTTTTTGCTATGCTAGAAATGGCATATGTAAATTCATATATTGCATATGTGGAGATGCGAGAGAACGTGTTATCCCTGGAATATAGACGTGACATAACTAAAGGACTGCTAACAAGATAGAAACTTAAAGAAAAATAGTTTTTTTTACCCTTTCAGGATAAAAACATTTTCAATTCTAAAGTGTTGAAATAAATGATTTGCACCGGAATTTGCCAAACGATTTATTTGTAAATAAGAAAAAGCCTATATTTCATATACTTGTTAAATCGAAATTATTTTCTGGTGCCAGTTGAAATACCTTGTGGGTTTTCTGTTATGATATTTTAGTCATAGTGTATTGACGGTACTTTAAAGTACTACTTTAATTAATTATCTCTAAATAATTAAATTTCTCACGGGTAAGTATTTTTTTTATATTTAACCTTTAATTTTCATTGTAGTAACTGAAAAAAAAATATTACATGAAAAAAATTGCAGTAGATCATAATGCCGTAGATAAAGTGTTAACGCGATCTTTGGAATAGCATTATAAGTTTCACACACTTACCCACCCTCCACCCCCCAAACAAAGGATGAAAAATAGCTTAAGATTTCATGTCGGTGTCAAAATGAAATAACAAATCTTAAATTTTGAATAATGTTTTGAAAAGTTGTTTATCTGGGAGCACGGCAGTGCGTCCGCCAAGTTCGCACAAGCCGTAGGCTACATTTTCCTGAACCATTTCGGCATACTTTTCACCCCCTCGTAACGTCGTTTTAAGGAGAGATATAGAAATTTTACTTTTATACACATGTTCGTATGGTCAAACTGAACTTAGGTTCCACGATTTCATGTTTCTATATTTAGTAGTTTTCGAAATATTAAATTCTGAAAAAGCGCTTTTTTATCACTGACTCACTTCGCACTATCAAATAACTAAGGTACTTCTAAAAGTCGTAGAATCATGAAATTTCACAACTAAGTCGGGTTTGTAGCACAATTAACCAGAAAAATCAGAAAACATAGAAATTCCGCCTCCAAACCCTTCAAACAGCGGGTGTTCATTTGGCCGTAAACAATTCCTTAACACATTCAATTACGCCAATGTTGGTCGCCAAAACTCGATTACAGAGCTTTGAAGGGGGTCGCGTGATTTCAAGCAGAATAACATTTTCTGGGAGCACGGCAGTGCGTCCGCCAAATTCGCACAAACCGTAAGCTACCTTTTCCTGGACCATTTCGGCATACTTTTCACCCCCTCATAATGTCGTTTTAGGGAGAGATATAGAAATTTTTCTTTTATACACATGTTCGTATTGTCAAACTGAACTAAGGTTCCACGATTTCATATTTCTATATTGAGTAGTTTTAACTAAGGTACTTCTAAAAGTCGTAGAATCATGAAATTTCACAAGTAAGTCGGGTTTGTAGCACAATTAACCAGAAAAATCTGAAAACACAGAATTTACGCCTCTAAACCCTTTAAACAGGGGGTGTTCATTTGGCCGTAAACAGTTTCTTAACACATTCAATTGTGCCAATGTTGGTCGCCAAAACTCGATTACAGAGTTTTGAAGGGGGTCACGTGATTTCAAGCAGAATAACATTTTATATATATGCTTTTCCAAAGATTTTTGTTAATTGGGAAAAATGAATATACCTAACAATTTTAATCAGTATAGGTTATGATATATTTACGATATTAAAACAATAAAACATTTAACAAAATATAACCGCAATTCGGTACGTTTTCGATATAGTAACCTTGGCGAAATACAGAAAATAGCCTTGACGAGAAAAGAAATTTGATAATAACGTATTTTCTGGCAACCTATTTACTATGTCATATACACAAGCAATTTTTTCCATATGTAAACAATTTATTTAATCTAAGGAAACCATTTATTTATTTTTATATACCAACATAAATAATTTGTATATAAAAAATAATATTTTATACATGTATAAATAAAATGTTTATATGTATACTAGAAAGATAGCCCGTCAAAAATGACGGAAATTTAGATATAAAGATATATACAACTCATGTGCAAGAATATGAGTTTTCTCGCTTGTTCCGCAGTGATAGATGAAAATAACACATTTAAAGAACGAAACACATTTATGAAAAACTGTGTACAGTAGAAGACCACTAATCTGCACAGTTTGGTTCCAAGTGTTATGCAGATTTGAGGCTTTTTGTGGTCATGTCTATTCAATCTTTGTTTACATTTTTTTTTAATTCATATATTGGACAATTTAGATTGTTAATCCTTAAAAATAAATAAATTTCACACTTGAAGTAAGGTAAAAACTCTTAAATTATCGTATACGATTTCATGAAATGGTATTATATGGTATTATATGTGTGTGCTTCACGATCTTGGTTACGACGTTGGCGAAATTGGCTGCAACTTGTCATAATCCTAATAGTGTCGGCCGCTATAACAAAAATGTAACCAGTTTTTAGCAAAATTTCTGATATAAAGTAGTTTTCAAAAACTTGTGTAAAATTGCAGGCCGTTCTCATGTTATGTCAGTCCTAAGAATAATATTTCTAACACTGAAGAGTTTCCATGTATATATGAAATTTAGAAAAGCTTCTCCAAAAGAAAGGTCCTGAAATGACATTGTAATTCCTCTAACTTCAAAGTTTAATCGGACCCTGATGTTGTTTACTGAAATCTAATAAATACAGTTATTTTGAATATTACAACAGAATTAAACAGTTAAACTTATTTAACTTAAACCCGCTGATACTTCCCGATGTTATTTTTTACTATTAAAATAAGGAAAATTATTTAAATTTTTCAAATCATGCATTTATAATTTTTTTCCGTCTTTAATAATAACTAAATAATGAAAAAATATGCTTTTGTTCTGAGCTCTTAAATATGACAATAAAATAATGTAACTAAGAGACATTTCAAAATTAAATCTTTGTGATTTAAAACCATCAACAAACGATACCGCCACCATTTTACCTACTATGATGTCATTAGAATATTGTCCATTGATTGTTGGAGAACTTACTTTATGAATGATTACCTCAATGATTTAAAAAATTTTTAAGTTTCACGATGAATGAATCACTTGTGCTTGTTTAGGTTTATGGAATGAGATATTAAGCTGTGAACCTATTTTCAATTAAAGTTATCCAAGGATATATGTATTTTTAATTGAAATTAAAAACAATGCTTTGATCTCGAAAGAAAAAGTTTTAGTTTGTATAATTGGTTATTTCTGTTAATTATTTAGGTACTTTTCCATTATAGCGCATTTTTAAAAAAGCTTCGCGCAATTCGGGCATCAGAAAGTGAGATATGTTGCCAAAATATATAAACAGCTATGAAAACAAATCTAATGAACATTTATTTTTGTTTATATATGCACTTATATACATAAAAAATCGTTTCTAAATATATATAATATTTTTTTATATGCAAATTACGGCACAGATTTCAGATATGAACCGGAAGGTACAGATGTCATATTCGCCCCATATTGGGGCGATTTTTTTAGGTTGCCAATTTGGCGAAAACATCAACAGCATAAACAACATAATCCGGGTTACCACATCAAGCACTTTGGCACACGTTAAGTACCTGTTGCCTGTATGATATTGGCGACAGAAAAAAATCGCGCCAATATGGGGCGAATATGACATCTGTTCCAACCGGAATACCTAACTGGCTCCAAAATGGTGTTATTTTGCCTGCTATGATAACCCGGCTATTGTTTTTTATTTATTAATAAATTGCTTATTTACTTTTATTTTCTGTTTTTAATTATATAAACTGTTTTGTTCTATAGCTATTTTTCAAACTTTTATTTATTTATAGTTATTTCCTTTTCAAAATGATAGCAAATAATTTAAAAATATATAAGTAACTGGTATTCGAAAGCGAGATTTCTGCCAAATTTGCGTCAGAGAAAAATCACGCCAATCCCGATGCGTATATGACATCTGTGCAAAAATTACTGCACAGATGTCATATTCGCCCCATATTGGCACGATTTTGTTTTCTGACGCCAATGTCATATACACACCGGGTACTTAACTTTCGCCAAAGTGTCGTTATTTTGCTTGATATGGTAAGCCGGATGTTGTTGTTTATGCTGTGGATGTTTTCGCCAAATTGGCGTCGGAAAAAAATCGCGCCAATATGGGGCGAATATGACATCTGTGCCAAAATTACTTCTGTTTATTATAAAAAATGGGTAAATAGCTTTTTTTACATTAAATAAAGGTACTTGTTAGTTATCCCGTCGACCAAATTACTGTCGCCAAATTGTAAGATTAAATGCCAATAATGGTTGACATTAAACATGATCATGTATTTCTTACGTCATCAAGTGATTTTTAATTCGACGTTATATTTGTATTTTTATTAATGTTTTGCTAATTTAATTGATCTTTCGTTGTTTAAAATAAAAATTATGTCAATTTGTATAATTTGGCGAGTGGTTTGGCGATTTATATAATTTGGCGAAACTGGTCGACGGGATAGCTAACAACTACCTAAATAAATTGCATACATATGAAAAAAATTGCTTGTGAGTATGAAGTAGTAAATAGGTTGTCAGAAAATACGTTGGCAAACTTCTTTCTCGCCAAGCAACTTTTCTCCGAAGTATTGTACATAAGCAATGATTGCTAGAAATGCATTTTTAATTATGATATGCGCTTTTATGTTTCACTACATTTATGCATACTATACTGTGTGTAAAAATTCTACAGTTCATATGCAGGGCTACACAAAAGAATTCGTAAGGGTTACTGAGTATGAGAGTAAATTGCTTAAAGGTGGTTTTTAAAGGAGTTATGCGTTTTTACGCTGAACTGCATTTAGTTTACTAAGAAATGTTTGTAGAATATAGATAAAATGATATACAGGGTCACGCAAAGAATTGGATACATAACCGTCTATGGATGATAATATCTGGAAATGTGATTTCAGTAGTTTTAAGAGTTGTTTAAATTAAATTTTGGCTAAGTAGTGGCATGTAATAACGATACTATTGGCTATGGACGGTACCTGCTGAAATCAATTTTTTAAATTTTTTATGCGTCTTCTAAAATGTTTACTTAGTTATCTTATTTCCCCAAATAACGAAGTTTTGTTAAAACATTCAGGATGTGTTGGAAAGTGTTTAATATTCTATGCTTAACGCATGATTTTTCTTTCTTCTTTAGTCTTATTTTGCATTTATTTTATTCTTAATTTTTTAGTCTTATACTGCTTTATAGAAACTTTGGCACAGTTGTCATATACGCCAATTTGGCGAAAACATCAACAGCATAAACAACAATATCCGGGTTACCATATCAAGCAAAATAACGACACTTTGCCGCCAGTTAAGTACTCGTTGTGTATATGACATTGGCGTCAGAGAAAAATCGCGCCAGTATATGACATCTGTGCCGAAACTTTAATATTTAATTTTTAAACTCTTCCCTCCACACCCCTTACATATAGTACAAAATATAGCACAGATAGCATAAAATAATAGACAGTTTGGTACTTTTCCACTGTAGGAGATTTGACGTTTTTTTTTAAAATAAAGCTTGGTGTAATTTGGGCATGATAAAGTAAGATTTGGGTTCTTTTCCGTTATACGGATACCTTTGTCGCCAAGCATAATAGATGGCGCAAAATGAAAATCACGTGAATTGAAGCATTTGAAAAATAAAAGAAAAAACGGTACTTTTCGGTTAGCCGGGCGCCAGTGTCATATATACATATTACATACTAGTATTAAAAAATGCTCTGACGAGCACCAAAAAAGGCTAATATGTTTTTAATTATGAAAAAGGGTTTGACAAGTGCTTCTAATTGAGCATGAAAAAGGACAAGGGGTACCTTCTTGGCTGCAGCTCACTGTCAATGCCAACTTTGAAAAAATCATATTTGCGCTTATTCCATACAAAAAAAAATTCGCAGTACTTTAGTAAAATTTTCCGTCGTGCTTTACATGTTAACTGCACTGTTCCACTATTGTACTGCACATGCGTCTGCAATGCAACTTTGTACAGTGCACTGTGTACCATTATTTCTCTACAAATTATACTACACTGTACATTCCTATTATGCATTTGAACCTCAGTGCACACTCACATTGTGCTTTTGTACTTCCGTATTAAAGGTGTATGCGTGTAATGTTCGTTTATAATTTACATATGCACTGTTGTACTGCATAGTACATCTTACAGCCATATCCACTTGGATATAATTTCAACAATCAATGAATGCATTATATTGTAATGCATGCACATGTGGAATTGTTCCTATGCAGAGTGCTGCATCAGTCTACACTGCACTACAAATCAGTTTTCTGTACAGTTCTACACTGCGGGAGTGCTTGGTGGCACTGCATGAGTGTGATACGCTGCAGGAACTATGATTTTTGGTACTATGTCGCCTTACACTCATATTTAATCAGGCTGCGTCTTTACTGTCTGTGTCTTTACACTACACATTTTTATCGTAACTGTGGCTGATTATATTTTATATGGAA
Source organism: Maratus speciosus (assembly GCA_963932465.1). Lineage (NCBI taxonomy): Eukaryota > Metazoa > Arthropoda > Arachnida > Araneae > Salticidae > Maratus > Maratus speciosus. Next base: position 267,699,187 of record OZ010786.1, read on the forward strand.
TAAGCGCAAATATGATTTTTTCAAAGTTGGCATTGACAGTGAGCTGCAGCCAAGAAGGTACCCCTTGTCCTTTTTCATGCTCAATTAGAAGCACTTGTCAAACCCTTTTTCATACTTAAAAACATATTAGCCTTTTTTGGTGCTCGTCAGAGCATTTTTTAATACTAGTCTTTTAAATTTTTTGATAATTATATATTGAATATAAATAAACCTGAGTTCCTTTAAATATTCCCAATACTTTTATCTTATTTCGCACAATAACGCACTAGTTAACCAAGTAATGCACACTGTTTTAAGAGGTTCAAAGTTTTAAAATCAAATTCAAGTTATTTTTATTCATAATTTAATTTACTTGGGCTCCCTTAAATATAATTAATATAATTCCTTAAACTGATATTAGTTTTTGGTGCATTAAAATATCTCTATTTGTTTATTCTCTCTAAACAAGTAAACCCTATTGGTTTACAATGGGAGTCTATAGGTAATTGGTGATATATCGCCAAGTTGGCGATAAACTTGGCGTTATTTGGCGACAGAACAGGGGCCAGCCTATGGTAACCCCACTTATAGGTATGGAGATGCATTAAATGATGTTCTATAAACAATGAGATACGTTTCATTGGAGCGTTGCTATTAAACAATTAACAAATAATCGTGATTTCTGTGACACATACGATAGCGTAATACATATATAGATTAGCGTGGAAATCGAAGATTTAGGCCACATCGTATTGCTTAGCTAGACCGGTTATACTAACGTCGTTCTTATGTTTTGCTACAATTTCTTTTATTGAACAGTAATTCGCTTAAGCTTCTTACTACTGCTATCACTAAGCACTTTTTCATTCTTAGAAGTCATAATGAGAGCTAATATTAGCGCAAACCTGAGTAAAAGTAAAACAAAAAGTTAATTTTTTTACAGTAATAAAGGTACACAAAGCACTCTGGTATGCACACCAAAGTTGACTAATAACAACATGTTATGTGAAGGTTGCCAACTGAACTATTCGGCAGCCTTGGTCGTGAACCGAGATATTGCACGCCAACCGAGTTAAATTTTGATCATCGAAGTTGGACATAAACCGAACTGGTCGTAAACAGAGGTGGTCGTGAACCGAGGTTCCACTTATATTTTGACCTATAAGTTTGCAAATATGGCATCATTTATATATTCAGTGGCGATGATCATTAAGCATCTTGGCGATTTTGGCGACGAAACTCACCGATTTCAAAGTAACGTTCTGAAGTGTATACTTGAACCGCCACAGATGTCATATGAACATCACGTTGACGCGATTTTTTTCGGACGCCAATGTCATATACGCACCGCACCGGGGTACTTAACTGGCGCCAAAGTTTTGTATTTTGCTTGATATGGTAACCCGAATGTTGTTGTTTATTTATTAATAAAATGTTAATTTACTTTTATTTTATTTTTTAAAATTATATAAATTGTTTTGTTCTATTGTTATTAATTAAACTTTTATAAATTTATTGTTAATCCCTTCTTAAAAATATATATGTAACTGGTATTCGAAAACGAGGTTTTCGCCAAATTGGCGTCAGAAAAAATATCGCGCGAACGTGGTGCGTATATGACATCTGTACCATACTTGGTACAACTTGATTATCCTGTCGACCATAAAATTATCGCTAAACTATAAGATTAAATGACAATAACGGATCATTGTAAATGTTACATTCAGTTGACATTAAACACGATACACGTTTTTGTTACGTCATCAAGTGATTTTTAATTCAAGTTTTGGCACAGATGTCATATACGCATATTGGCGCGATTTTTTTGACGCCGCCAATGTCATATACGCACCGGGTACTTAACTGGCGCCAAAGTGTCGTTATTTTACTTGATATGGTAACCCGTATACAGATGATATATTAACGATGTTTTTGTCAAATTGGCGTCAGAAAAAATCGCGTCAATATGGAGCGTATATGACCAGTTTTTATTAGTATTTTTATTAACGTTTTACTTATTTATTTATTCTTCCGTTATATAAAATAAAAATTACGTCAGTTTGTATCATTTGGCGAATAGTTTGGCGAAATTGGTCGACGGGATAATCAAGTAGTACCGTATATTTTTGCTGTACTTTTCGACAATATCTCAAGCAAAAGTACCCAGAGTTAAACGAAACCCTAATTATTTAAGGCACAGATGTCGTATACACAACGGGTTTGGCGCGGGGTTTTTTTCTGACGCCAATTCAACGAAAACCGCGTTTTCGAATAGCAGTTACAGATATATTTTTAAATTACTTTCTATTGTTTTAAAAAGGAAATAACAATAAATAAAGAAAAGTTTAATTAATAACTATAGAACAAAACAATTTATATAATTTTAAAAAATAAAATAAATGTAAATAAAAAAATAATTGATAAATAAACAACAATAGCTCAGTTTCCGTATCAGGCAAAATAACGCCATTATCGCGCCAGTTATGCACACTGGTGCGTATACGACATCTCTTCCTTATTTAAAATAGATGGGATGTTTTTTTTGTTTTTTTTTTAAGATATGCTTAGTATGTGAAGTATTTATGATAATTAAAAAAAACTTACATTTACCTCCTGAACAGAAGCTTTGGATTTACCCTGTTTTTTTCCTATTAATTCATTTGTGCTCCATTATGTCTATTACTGCAGTTCAAAATATTAATCAAGAAAGTTTATATATATATTTATGAAAATTATGCGTTATCTGCTTAGGTTGACGTCAGTTTCAAAAGTACAAAAATCTGTCAGTTGAATTTCAATTTTTATTGACTAATAAAAACAAAAGTACACGTGTTATCCTTTTTTTTAATTATTGTACTGCTTTTTAGGGAGTGGCATCACGAAAGAAATTATTGAATTAGAAAATTAGAAAATGAAAAGGAGAGATTTTTATAATTTTATAGAGACATTATAAAAGACAAATTCGATTTTCTCAGCGACCGTCAAACATACAAAGATGAAAAAAAAACCTATTCTAAGTTTTAACAAGAGGATCAAAATAAAACAAAAACGAAGTTAATCCACTCACTGGAACGTTAGCTACACTTTGTTGAATTTTGTGTCTTCATTTTTTTTGTTTAAGATTAAATAAAAAACTACTGAAAGCTACAGTAATTTTTTAAATGCTATCAGTTTATTCGTCTCGTCGAGTTCTATCTTTCAAAAGAAAAAACATTGTCGTATCTCAACTGGTTCGCCAGAAATTTAAGAAAGTCGTTTGCATTTTCTATTTCTTAATCATATTATAGCTTAACGCTGCCGCGTTTGCTATGATATATGTATATATAAATGTATGTATATATACATATATATTTACATATATCTATATGTGTATATATACATATATATTTATATTTACATACTTGTATGTATATAAATATGTATATATATAGCACTGGCGCCCGGCTAACCGAAAAGTACAGAAAAAACATTGTCGATACTAAAGTGAGCATTTAAAAAATATAACATTTGAAAATTCCAGAATTTTACGAACTATTTCATTAAATCACAATTATATACTTAAAATAAGTGAAAAAATAACTGTTATAAAATAAAGCGGGTAATTCGCAATATACTCTCCTTCGCCAATCTCCTTCGATAACTGCGCCAATGTGGCAATCGGGCTGCTCCTCGGACGTCACAAAATATGGCAACCCTAAGATTTCTCCGGAGAGAGTTGATGGTTAAACTCCTTGTTCTCTAAGCTGCTTTCTAATTGGACTGAATTGGAAGCTTGTTTTTTTTTGTAAAAGGCTTTCTTATTGGACAAAGAGGAGAATCAAGGAACATTTTGAATTTGTTTGGAAAAACGTTGATATTGCTGCAGTGGATTTTCCGTTGAAGAGTTGTCGCTGTGTGTCGCAGTCGCGTGTTTTTATTATTTGTTTTCTCAATCTTGTATATTTTGAAACAAGTACTTATCTGGATAAATGCTTGATAGGTGAGAATAAATATTCGATCAGTTATTTTTCTTTTATTTTTACCTGTATTTTTGAGCATTGATTGAATTATGTACGAAAGAAAGGTCGATTGTTTCAAGCTATGAATGACTAAAAGTGACAGATTGAGTGATGCTTTTGAATGACATCCTAGAGCACAAGGTAAAATTATGAATAAAAAAACGGGGGGTTCAGGGGGGGTTCTGATTAAAAAAAAAAGGGCCCCTCTGATAAAAAAAAACAACAACATTGTTTTGCTCCCATTACTGTTAACAAACGCTCTTTTTTAATTATTTGGGTAAGTGAAAGTTTTGTTTTTTGGTATATTTTATAAAATGTATTTTTAAAAATATGAAATTTATCTTTTTTTAAATGTATTTCGAAAAAATTTGAAATTTTATGTATTATTTTTACTCAAAAATACAGGTTAAAATAAGAGAAAAATAACTGATCGAATATCTATTTTCACATTTTAAGCATTTGTCTAGATAGGTACTTGTTTCAAAACATACGAGATACGAGAAGAGAAAACAAATAATAATTTTGCGTACTCTCTCTCGGATGTTGCAGCGCTCCGGGAGTTAGTACGCGAAAATGCGCCAATTTGGCGATTTTTGAAAATTGCGCCAAGAAGGAGAGTAAACTGCGATCGCACCAATAAAGCAATAAAATAAAACTCATATTAAACTGCAGGCATAAAATTACAAATATCTTTTAGCATTTTGAAATAATTGGCGCATTAGCATACATTTTGGCATGGTGTCCGTATAACGGAAAAATATCGAGATTTGTTGTCAAATCATATAAACAGCTATGAAAACAAACTTGATGAGCGTTTTTGTTTGTTTTATATGTTTATTTTATATATTATTGATGTTTTTATGTACAAATCACATCTGTTTCTTTATAAAATTAGAGAAACGTCTTTTTTATATTAAATAAATCGTATAAATATCGAAAAAAAAATGCGTGTGTATATAAAATGAAACAGTGGATAGGTTCCCGGAAAATATGTTGACAAATTTCCTTTTTCGCCAAGGCACCTATACTGGAAAAGTACCTAAAGCACATTAAAATCGCACAGTTAGGAGCTCACACAGTACAGCGTCGTCTATTGCCGGTTATTTTATTAGTAGCATCAAGAGGAAGATGTAAAGATGTACTTTAAATTCTCACTCATAGATTTTCAAAAAATATCTTAAAAGAGCAGAGTTTAAATTAAATTTCGGTGACCTCCTTTATGAAAGATTAATGGTTTTAACTGAGAATTTCGCCATATTAGCCAGCTATCACCAAGTTGGCTAACATTTGGCGCTACTCTGGTAACCCTGCATTAGTTTTTTTTTCAACAATTGCTTATTTCAATGAGGCGGTCCTACCGGAATCGTGAGGGACACACAGAGACTTGGATTTTATATAAATAGATAAACACATATATAAATAACATAAATGTTCATCAGATTTGTTTTCATAGTTGTTTATATCATTTGGCAACATATCTCAGTTTCTGAAGTCCGAATTGCGCCAAGATTTAAAAAAAAATGCCAAAGTCCCTACAGTGGAAATTATCCTAATTCCATATGAAAGTTTAAAAATCTCCTTTTGATTAAATAAAATTTGTAACTAATAAACTGTCTTTAACGATGTGCGACTGATGCGGCGTCCGAAGTCCGCTGCTAATGTTATTATATTGTATTATTAGCCTACTTACTGTTAATTTATTGTTAATTTTAAATCTATAAAAGAAAGATTATAGTTATAGCTATGTTGGTCGCCAAAACCCGATTACAGAAAATTAGCCTGAGTGATAAAGGTTTTACATGATTTCGAGCTGAATGAACTTGCTATATGCTTTTACAAAAATCTTAATAAGGCAAATCTTTCAGTTTATCTGTCCATCTTTCTATCTTTTACTTCCTTAAAAATTTTTTTATTAAAGACCGGGAGGCGTCTGCACAGATCATCACCTCATCGAGTTGACGGCTGAAATTTTAGGATTAGTTAAATATCGAAAATTGGGTCTTCAGGTGGTTTCTACCAAGATATGACTTAACAGACCAGTTGCATTTAAATATGCTAATCTAGTTTTAACTAATCCTAAAATTTCAGCTTTAAACTCGATGAGGTGATGGTGTGTCCATGCGCTTCCCGGTCTATTATAAATGTCGGAATTCTAATCTCAATAGCACTCTGGTAAATCTTGCAATTATCCCTACTATTTATGTAACACTATTCCTTTAAGTGCGTTTTAGTGATGTTAATGAACTTATGCATATACATCATACATATTATGCATATGCATATAATACGTAATACATTTGCATCATGCATATTATAGGTATGTGTATAATACATAAGACACATGCATCATTATGACGTCAGAATAAACAAAACATTTTTTATCACCAAATTTGAGAATTGACATGATATTTTACCAAATTTCGCAAAACCTTTCTAAATGTCGCCAAGCTTGGCGAATATTTGACGCTAGAGGCTATTTTTCAATGAGTTAATTATTAATTCGAGGCATCTATTTTTATTTTTCCGCATATTATCTGAATAGTAAAATGATATAACTTACTAATATTTCCAAAGTACTAATAGTTTCGTCACTGCCCAAAACCTCTGCTATGGTTATTATATTGTACTGTTATTATACTTACTGCGACTATGTTGATAATCTATACACCGCTAAAACTTCTGTATTATATAAAGACAATTTACGGAAGCTATTAAAGCATTCAGACTGCCAGTTCTCCTTATGATTATTATAATTCTATAATATGTAACCTGTTAATCGATATGTACGTTAGAATGAATCTTCTATAATCCGGTTCCTCGCGTTTTAGTTTTCAGGTTTCGAATAAAATTAGCTAAAATCTTAAAACCATGGCACTTTGACTAATTCTTTAACACGATCAGATGAGAAGAATGGTAGATTTTCAAATGGATCATGGCAGTGAGGCAGTAGACCTTCTATTCTTCCGTAATCGAGTCTATTGAAAAGGTTAACGTGAAACAAAAAGATATTAGCATCAATATGGTTTAATGCAAATGCCGATATTGTCAAAGGATTTCATAAGAACCACTTCACTTGTACCCAGTCGTATCAGTTAAAATACAGCAATTGGCAGTGAGCCCAATTAGAAAAGATTATTTAATAGGATTAAAAATTTCCGCATTAGAGAATGAATCGTAACTGCTACGGAAACATGCATAAGTGAGTTAAGAGATATTTGTCACGAAAGATTAAATACATAACAACACAAAATATATGATGTGCTTCCATGATCGTAAAGAGTTCTTGATTTCTCTATCAAAAGCTTCCGACTTGGCGAAAGAATGGGCAAGTAAATTAAATTATGAATAACAGTAACATGATGCAACGTTTAACATGGAATAAATACGCTAAATACTGCTTGCTAGAGGCGGCTAGTACTTTAATACAAAAAGAAATAAAGTATACATTTGTAAAGCTCAATAAAATGAATTTAGGTATTTTTAAGTTAGCCGGGCGCAAGTGGCAAATCGCCAAATACTGTTCCCAACTCCATTGTTCATATTGTATTCATTTCATTTAAAGATATATAATTTTCAGTCATCTCATTTAAAATAGATACACTTTCCTCATTTTATTTAATAGAATATTTAACATAGAAATAAATAAATAAATAAATAAGAAATAATAACATAAACCAAAATATTTTATTTGAAAATCAAAGCATTGTTTCTAATTTACACATGTGAAAAATGAAAACTGCTATTGGCGAAAAAACAAAAGGCTAATGAGGAGATTTGCTCCCGGCTAACATAAAAGTACCGAAATTAAAGTTTTTTCATATTAATATAGTTTAGAATAACAAACTTGAAACAACATATAAAAAATAGTGATATCGCAACAAAAAGTTTTCGGTAAAAAAAAGAAAGCGCCAAGTTCTCCTTAATGTTTCGGTCAGAAAAAGTAGTGATATCTGAAGCTCGCACAAGTTAAAAGCCAAACATCCTAAATCTTTCATTGAAAATGGCTTCTTGCGACTTGGCCGTTAATGCCTTCGAGAGAGTTTTTCAAATTTTAAAATATGTACAAATGAGGTACATGCCAACTACATTTTTTGATTATTTTAGGCATTTTGTGGCACAGAGTACATAAATAAAATACACATTTAAAAAAAAAGCATTTAAACAACTTCAGTCTATTTAAATGCTTAGAAGTTAAAAATAACAAAATACTTGTATTCACTAGATAATATCCCTAATTGCTAAAACATAATTAGTATCAGCTTTTGACGATTTATAAATCGAATACCTCTTAATGTATGCAAACAAACTATAATCAACGCTCAAACGAAAAAAATCTCTTTCGTCAATACACAAGATTTCATTATTATGCAATAAAATATAATGTAACATATTGTGAGACTTGAAGTAAGTAAATTTTGTTTTATTTCTTGTATTTTACGTTTACTGACTTTAGCTTTAGACCGTACAAAATGGCAATTAAACCACAAGTGGACTAAATGGTATGTAATCAAAACTAATGTTTGTTGAAACTGAATGGTAGTTATCAGAAATCTTTTACTTATAATGTGTATGTGAATTTGCCTCTTCGCATTCTAATATTACTTTTAATATTTAAAAAATTCATAAATGCGTAATTTCCAATCATTAATTTTGAAATGATGTACAAGGCATTAACGGACAAGTCGCAGGAAGCCATTTTCATTGAAAGATTTGGGATGTTTGGCTTTTAACTTGTGCGAACTTCAGATATCACTACTTTTTCTGGCCGAAATATTAAGGAGAACTTGGCGCTTATTTATTTATTTTTTTTTTTTACCGAAAACTTTTTGTTGGGATATCACTATTTTTTCTGCCATAATGCTTAAAAAACATTTGGTTTTTTTTCATTTCTGGGTGCAGGTAAAAATGTGCAAATACTGAAATTGAGGATATGTTATCATTAAATTAACTAAGCCTAGTCATCATTAGAATTGTATTAATATGTTGATTATATATTTTACTATAATTATTTTTTTTTTTTTTGCTATTTTAATTTTTAATCATTTTTAATTTGAGTAATAAAATGTATAAAGTTTTATCAAATAGTTATGTTTTTATGATATTTTTTTTTTAACTTTAACTGTGCTAGCTGATGAATATTTGATAGTAAGCATTGTTCCGATGAATATTTGATAGTAAGCATTGTTCCAAGTCGAAATTATTTTGTTATATAATAATGTATATTACTGATTTTTTGATGACAACTTTTTTCAACCATTTTTTATAAATATTTAGGGAATTATATCAGTTATTATTAAAAATTTTTGGTCCCAATTAAAATATGAGAAACAGAACCTTGTTAATTTTTGCATATCTAAATTAGAAGCGATGTTTTGATGTTTTAATTTATGGATTATTTTCTTATTAAAACATTTTTTATTAATGAAATTTATTTTTGTTTTATTTTTTGAATGTTCATATATTTTTTCTGTTATTTTTTTGTAATAGTAATGAACAATTTCAATTCTTTCACCTCAAGTGTGATCTCGTGCTGTCACGAAAATAAAAAAATCTATTACTGACGAGACTTACACATGACTAACACAAAAGTATCAAATATTTTACAGCTATTAACAAGCGTAGGGAATTTTTGGAAATTCTCATCCAAAAAAAGATTTTCTTTTAGCAAACAGCAAGATATAATATGCTGGCAAAATTTACGTAATTGCAAAAATAATTTATTATTATAGTGCACTTTCATAGTAACATTTCTATATTTCTTTTTGCACAAAATCAAGGAAAATATAAAAGTGTAAAATGGAAATTAGTGCTATGTTTACATTGCAGCAATTTAGAGAAACGCGAAATATCGGTAGCGAATGAAAAAAATTATAAAAGGTTTTGTTACTTTTTATTTTTATATTCTGACGTTTCTAGAAGACAGTCTAAAAAATCAATCGTACTGTTAGATAACCCACTCGCCACTGACAAACAGATTGATGTAATTTCCCATCCCTGGTTTTAAATGTATAAGCATTTAATTTTTTTGTATTGTTTCTGCTACATTAAATCGCAAGTTTTGTCCTCAAAGACAAAATAAACTATTATAAGATTCATAAAATTGTTTTATCAATCATATAAGGGCATATAATATTTGGTTAAAATTGAAAATATACTTGTGTATGAGGTAAGGCTTGATTTTTATGTCTTTATGAAAATAGACATTTAACATTTTTACCCTGCATTGACTTAATTCTCAAAATTATTTAATTAAACGTTGAAAGGCATATAATATTTAGTTAAAATTGAAAAAAAAAAGTTATATATAAAGCTTGATTTGTATGTTATACATTGTAAAAGCAACGTTAAAAACGCCAGAATAAACAAAATTTCGCGGCCTAGTTTCGGTAGCGTTAAGCGTGCCGTGTTCAGTGCAAAGAATAACGGAAACTCAGAGGGAGCTCATTTATATAGAGGAGAAGCGGATTCAACTGAGAAGTTCATTACCCAATAGGGAAACAGGAAAACCTGGTTACCAGCCAATGGGAAACTAGTGTAGGGAATGCCTCCAGAAAAGAGTAAAAAAAAAAAAATGGTAGTGATTAAGCAAAAGAGGATTTTATGAAATATTTCCAGCAATCTCATAAAGGGGGAATAACAAATTCACTATTAACAATATTGTCATGATTTTTGTTCCCCCTTTATCAGATTGCTGGAAATATTTCATAAAATCCTCTTTTGCTTAATCACTACCATTTTTTTTTCTTACTCATTTCTGGTGGCATTTCCTACACTAGTCTCCCATTGGCTGGTACCCAGGTTTTCCTGTTTCCCCATTGGGTAATGAACTTCTCAGTTGAATCCGCTTCTCCTCTATATAAATGAGCAAGTTTCCGCTATTCTTGCACCGAGGACGGTACGCTTAACGCTACCGAAACTAGTCTGCGAAATTTTTGTTTATTCTGGCGTTTTTAACGTTGCTTTTACTATGTATATCATTCTGCGCCATGTGGCAACTTAATAATTATTGATTTGTATGTCTTTATTGAAACAGACATTTAACATTTCTGTTCTGCATTGTCTCAATTCTTTCAATGGCATTTTGTCTCGTGTGAGAATTTATGGTTAAGGGGGGCAAATAAAAATCTTCAAATTTTCAAAAAAAAATTTATTGGATTAAAAATTTCTTTGCCGTTTTCTGCTTAAAATGACGTTTAAATCATGTTTCAATCATAATTAGAACAGGAAATATCAATTTTTTCGTTTTGGTTTGTTTTCAAAATCTACCTTTCAAGCTATGGTTGTCGGGGAAACGACTTCTTGTGAAATTGCGTTTCTCTTCATGATGGGTTTTTTCACCATTACTCATATTTAAATATAAATCGAGAACCGTTACAGATGAAGGGTTCAAACTTAGAACATGTCTTTTTCAATAGCTTTACTTCAATTTAGATTTAGCAAATTAAAAAATACATATTACTTTTGAAAATATGATTCTTTTTTAAAAAGTTACATCATATTTTTTCCTAATTTTTACTTTACATATTTTTTATTTTCTTTAAATTAATATTTTTTTAATGCTGAATCTAAAATAAAACTTATATATTTCTGTTTATTTAAATGAAAAAAAAAATTGAAATTCTATCAATAATATTTCGAGTTATAACGGTTTTAAACTACCCCACTTTTTTAACAAAATTTAAATTTTAAATTAAAAAGAAAATATGAGAAGTTTTATCTTGCTATTTTGTTTACAAATGATATGGTTAACCATCACAAAAAATTTCAAAATTTTAACTCAATAAATAATTTTTTTTTTAAAATGTATCCCGGACCTCCTTAAGTTAAACAATGTGTTAAAGTAAATGGAAGATTAGATAAAATCTCGGAGAAACAAAATTTAATTTCAAACATCGATATCACCTCTATAAGCACCTTGCCATGCATTCCATTCTCTAAAGAAAAAAAATTATATTATGTATGCTGTAAAAGGAATTATCTTTATTAAAGTTGTTTATGAAATGCTTAAGATAATGATGAAGATATAATTAAGGTGTAGCATCATACTCTAAAAAATTCCTGCCGGCCCGGCCTACAAGCGGAGGTAGATTTCGAAGTTCATTATACTAATTTCACGAACAAAAACTAAATCATGATTAGATAGAAATCCACTTTAACAGTTTTATCTGGCCACTTTTTACTTCATTTTTATATAATAGTTGGTTTTATCAGAATCATGTTAACGCGGTATTAAAAAAAAACTTTTCCATGCTCAACAACTCGAAATTTTCTGGCACATTTTCAGATTCATTTTTAATAGAAAAAATATGAAACTTGCTGACTTTATTTTTGAAAAGATTTATAAGCGACATGTGTTTTTAGTTTTCTTTCAATTATTTAAAACTTCATTAATAAACAATTATTTTCTCAGTAGGGCAATATTTTTCGTTTCTAACATAATCGCTTCAGGAAATTTTGTTCAAAATGCCCACTTTGACAGAATTTTTTTGAAATATATTCTGCCTCTATCAAAAAATCGATCATTACGGTACATTATATAGTTTCTGAATACGAGAATCCACCAATTGGATGCGGTTGAGAGCAAAAATGAATTTAAAAATTAGTAAGAAAATAAGCAGTTTGAATTTGAATACACAATAAGATGATTTTTTTCTCAACCGCTATGTATTTTTAATTTGTTTTTGCTGTAAGAATTGGTCCTATCAAAAACTTGTCTATATAAATATTGAAGACAATATTAAGAAGATATATGATAAATTCATGGGGATTTTATATCTTGTGAATTGACGGAGTTATGGAAATTTTTCTTCTTCAACAGTCCCTTTTTTTGTTTTAATTTTTTTTTTTTTTTTTTGCGGTACGAATTGGTCCTATCAAAAACTTGTGAATATAAAAGTTGTAGATAATATTAAGGAGATGTATAATAAAATTAATTGGATTTGATATCTTGAGAATTGACGAAGTTAGGAATTTTTTTTCTCCCCAAAACCCTATTTTTGCGCCCCCCGAGCCCATTTTTAATTTTATCAAAAATCTGTGATACATAAATTTTTGGCCCTATTTTTAGAAGTAATAAAAACTTTAAACTGATTTGATATGTACAAAAATTAAGAAGTTATGGGTTTTTTCGGTTTTCACAAAACCCCTCCCTATTTACAACCCTTTGGTCCGATTTTGCCCATTAACGAACTTGATTGAGATTTTATGCCCCTTGATTTTATGTATCAGTTTGGAAGAGATTTATGCAGAATTGTGGAAGTTATCGTGTCCAGAAGAAAGTGATATATATATATAAAGATAGATAGGTAGATAGATAGATAAAGTTTTTTACTGAGGGTGGTTTTTGGTTTCTAGTTGTCATGATCGGTGTAGATCTGCAAAAAGTTTTCAGAAATTCCAACATAGGAACGATCCCAATAGGTAGTATTTCATACGAAATCTACCAAAAAGAAACTCTAAAAAAGTATTATTCTAAAAAAATTCAAGTTAACATGAGTTTCGAACTTTTATTTAATGTTAGAAAATCTTAGAGTGCATCCTTAAATGTAAGAAAATCTTTGACTACTTAAAAGCACACTGTCAAATATATTGGTTTGATGTTTAGGTGCAGATTTCCAAATTTTTGAAGGAGTCGGTGGCTTCTAAACCTAAAATATCCAGTGGCCACATTGTGCAACAAATGCATAATGGCATTTATATGGAAAAAAATCTAAACAAGAATCTCAGGCATTCAAAGTAAAAAATGATTTATTTAATATATACACATGTACAACACAACACAGACTAATTACATCAAATGTGTATATTTAATTTGATCATAAAATTCTTGAAATTTAAATTAAGTACAATATAAATCTTAAACTATGCACAGTCAAAAAATTATGTTGTGCAAGATGCAGTTAAAAAAAAAATGTACAGTATAAGCTAAGCAATCATGATAATGGGAAATATGAGGAGGACGATATTTCTTATTTTGATTCTCTGAGACACAAGTACATGTAAAACAAAAAATTGCGAATGTGTGAGACTTTTTTCACTATAAAAATTAAAATACATTTAAAACTTTTTATTTTATTAATTACAAGAAAAAAAATATGTAGACTTAAGACACGAAAAGTTAGTGGTCACAGTAAAAAATTTAATCGCGGCTGGCGACCGTGAATCTGTACCTATAGATCGAGGTGTGGGGGGCCCCAAAAGCATGCCGGGCCTTGGACCCTAGACAATCTTTATCGGGCTCTGGAGACCTTTCTTAATCGGACAGTTACTTTTAAAATACACTTTAAAACTTACCCATCCAGCTAAACCGTGTAAAATTAAATAACTTCAACACCCCGCAACTTGTATACATTATGTAAAATTATAGAAAAAATAATAAACTGTTTCATCGTTTTTGTTTAAATTCATTATATACTACGCATTTAAACATTCATTTAATTAGCAATTTCAAAATGCATTAAAATCGTTTGCATTTCGCGAGGGGAAATGTTGGTCACCAAATGGCGTGGTGGTTCAACTTTTCGCGCCACATATTCGAAGGTATTTTATGCTAGAATTCGCCGCTAAATTTAACTGATCCTTTATTACATAAAGAAACCCTCCTTCTAAATAATCTTTCATTTAAAAAAATTGAAAATCGCCATACTAAGAAAATACAAAAAACATCTTATTATTAACCACAGATAACCAGTAGGTTTTCCCTTCATGCTGTAGACTAGTTTTGTCTGGCAAATCTGAAGAAATTGGGTTACAAATCCTTTCTTCCTTTGTATAAAGATTTCGATGCAAACATTAAAGTTTTTTACCAAACATTAAAAAGTGTGAACTATTAATCCAGATTTTATTTTTGTTTCAAGAATATTTTGATGTAATCTTTTTATAACATCTAAATGAAAAATGTGTAGGCCAGTAGTGGAACACAGGACTTTTCCCCCCTTAATCCTATGCTATTATAAGACTAAAACCAATAAATTATCGTTCATAGTTTTTTGTGACAGTTATTTAAAATCTAGGCATTATTTTTCGATGACACAGTAGTGGATCCGTTTTCCAAATGAATTAAAATTTTGTATACTATGTGGTGTATATCATAATCTATATACAAGATTGTACCAAAATCTTATACAACAAGACTGTACAAAAGAATTCGAATACGTTATTGTCTGTGGGTGATAATTACTGAAAGCGGATTTTCAAATGTATGTATATTTTATAGGAATCCCAAGAGTAAAGTCTGGCATCTCTATAACAAAAAATAAAATAGAACATTGAAACTTTGAAAATCTTATCAAGAATCTTTCGACTTATAAGAAAGAAGTTTGTGTGTGAGTATGTGTTCGTCGACCGTATTCTGAAGAGACTTATGAACGTATAGCTACAAAATTTTCTGAGAAGATACCTCTGGGCATGTAGGTTTACACCTCAAAGACCGATTTAATTTTCTTTTTATTAATTTTTTTTCAGTTTAATTTTTTATGCGATTTTTCCATATTAGTGAAAGGAATATGGTTTAATTTTCTTAACCCAATATAGTAAATTTTATCCTCTTTTCAGCAAAGTTTATTTGGAATTCGTACAGCGATTTTTAGTGTTTTTTTTTCGCATTTTTCAGCAATTTTCGGCGATTTTTTGACATTGGTAAAAGGAATTCGGTTTCAAACTTTTAGCCTAAAGTAGTAAATTTTGTCCTCTACTATTTTTGTATTTTAGAGATTTTTTTGCGATATTCAATACGATTTTCGGCATTTTGCATCTTTTTTTATCACTCGTGAAAGAATGCCGATTACAGTGTTTTACCTGGTTATTGGAAATTTTGTCCCCTACAATTTTTGAATATTTAGCAACTTTTAATGTGTTTATAAATACAATTTCTAGCGTTTTTTCGTGTCCCACGGCAATTTTTTTTGACATTCTGAAAAGAAATTTAGTTTCAAACTTTTATCCTAATGTAGTAAATTTTGACCTCCACAATTTTTTTAATTTTGTGGTTTTTAATGCGATTTTCACTAAGATTTTTAGCTTTTTTCAGTTCCACGGCGATTTTTTGATATTGGTAAATGGAATTCGGTTTCAAACGTTTAGTCTGATATAGTAAAATTTGCCCCTTTCAATTTTCGAATTTTAGCGATTTTTAATACGAAATTAAATGTAATTTTTAGAATTTTTGCGTTCTGCATCGTATTTTTGTCATTTATGAAAAAAAATTCGATTACAATGTTTACCCATTTTAGTAAACTTGGACCACAGCGATTTTTGAATATTTAGCAATTTTAATACGATTTTTAAAATTTTCAGCAAATTTTGACTTCAGCTGTTTTTGATTATTCAGCGATTTTTAATAGGATTTTTAATGCTATTTTCAGTGAAATTCGTAGCGTTTTTTCGAGTTCGCGGCATTTTTTTAACAATTGTAAGAGTAATTAGGTTTAAAACTTTTAGCCCAATATAGTAAATTTCGAGAAAAAAAGATTTTTGACGTTCCGCGTCGACTTTGTGTCTTTCATGAGAGGTTTTCGATTACAAAGTTTTACCCTATTTTGGTAAATTTTTATTCCGGTTATATTTTATTATTTATCGATTTTATATGCGATTTTTTTATATTTAGCGACTTTTCGATTTCCGTGGCGGTTTTTTTATATTCGGGAACAGAATTTGATTTTAAACTTTTAATCTAATATGGTAAATTTTCTCCTTCTCGATTTTTGCATTTTTAGCGATTTTTATGCAAATTGTTGTGTTTCACGGCGATTTTTTTTTACATTTCTAAAGGGAATTATGTTTCGAACATTTAACTGAATATGAATTTTTCTTCAAACTTTTATAGTAAGTTTTCTCCGCCGCAATTTTTGAAATTTAGCGATTTTTAATGCGATTTTCAGCGAGTTTTTTTTTTCGAGTTCCTCGGTGATTTTTTTTTTTTTTTTTTTTTTTTTTTTTTTTTTTACATTTGGAAAGATAAATTGATTTCAAACATTTAGCCTAATATAGTAAATTTTCTCCCGCGTGGATTTTTGTTTTTCGTGGTATTTATCGCGATTTTTAGCGTTTTTTCACATTTCATGACGATTTTTTAACATTCCTAATTGAAATTAGATTTCAAACTTTTATCCTAATATAGTAAAATTTGCCCTTCGTGATTTTGAAGTTTTTGTGATTTTTATGTTTATTCGAGATCCGCTGCGATTTTTGATTTAATATAGTAAATTTTGTCCTGTTTTCCATAAAGTTTATTCGAATTTAGCACATCAATTTTCGAATTTTTCACGAATTTTTTATGCGATTTTTAGAATTTTTTTGCATTTTGAACAGATTTTTCGACATTCGTAGAAGAAATCCTGATTTAATGTTTTAGCCCAATAGTAATTTTTGTCTTCTGCGACCTTTGATATTTTAATGGTTTTTAGTATATGGCTGCGATTTTTCCTCATTAGTAAAAGGAATTTTTTTTATCTTCTTACCCAATACAGTGATTTTTTTCTCTTCACAGTGAAGTTTTCGTGCAGCAATTTTTAAATATTTCGCGATTTTTTCTGCGTTTCGTCCGCGTTTTTTGACGGACCTGGGTAACGACGGGCGGATCAGCTAGTCAGCAGTAAAAGATAAATTTTGCTGCGGTTTTATGAATATAGTTTCTCACTCCTTATTCAAAACTTTTTCTTTGAAATATTTGTTATGTCTGATTTTTCTGTCAGAATGCTAAATGAATAATTATGACCTTTTTTCAAAAGAAAGCTTTTAATAAGAAATTCCTGTAATGTTTTGACATTTAGCAGTTAAGTTTTATACCTTCTCTGTATTATCACTTAACACTTCTCCTTCGAAACCAATGTTTCCAAAAAAAGCGACATTAATTTAAGCAGAAAAAAATTTACCAGCTTTTTAGGTTACTGCAAATATTGGTCTTAAAATGTACAGTAGGTTTACCAAAAGTTGTCTTGTTCTAAAAGATATGAAACAGCAGACTTAATAAACGGATTTTTTCCCTAAGATATGTTATAGTATGTTACTTAAATGACTAAATTAAAAATTAATATTTTTTAGGCATTTTTATGAAACAATGTCTCTCAAGTGAACCTTATCTTCTTTTTTTTTTCCATTTTCTTGTTAGGTTCAAGTTTTAATTCCGTTATAGACCATTTAAATATATTTTATTTTGTTACATATTTTAGCTAAAAGTAAACAGGTACTAAATGAACAGCATTTTGATAAAAGAAGACGTGAACTTTTTTCTACTTTTTTTTAATACCCAAGGAGCTCAAACCAATAAGAGATTTTTTTCTACCACGACTGTAAAAATCTTTTTGCAATGAAAACTAATTCACTGAAAATGTTTAATATTTTCTTCTAGACATAATCATCTCTTCTATTATAAACAAATTCATGCTGATAATAATATCTGCAAATGGTGAACATTTAAAAAATATATATCAGTATCTCTGGTTCTTAAAGATTTTATTATTATTATTATTCGAATACTTCTGGTCATTTGTTCTCCGAGTGATAACTCCAAACTCAACATTTTTTACTATTAGATTCAGCAAGTAACAAAAAATATTCATTGGTATGATTGAAATGCTATAACTAGTATTCAGTTTTTGCATGCCGTCTTATTAAACTTCATATCTTGGGTTTCTTTTTAAATAATTAAAGGATAATCTTCTCAGTCAAGAAAATTTTTCTTTGCAACTTGATTAAAATGATAAAGGTCATTGTGTTACGTTATTAACTGCTGTGAATAATCTGCATTTAAAAAATGAAAATTTTGTAAGTATGTTTACATATATATTGGATATTTTTTATCTATTTAATCTTTGCTAATTTTACATGTTTCAAGATAACTCTCTTTAGGACTTCAGACATGCTCACCAATACATAATAATTTTCAACCTACATTCATACAAACATGACCTAGACAGAGCATTTCTCATGTTGACAGCTGAAATATAGCGTTAAAAGTAGGAATTATTTCTATCAGTAGAGTAACTTCGGGAGAGGCGTCGCATCCGGGATAGATGCCGCACCCCCTGTATTTCTCGTAATTATCGATAGATGGCAGTCAAACGCTCAATATAGGCGAGCAATGAGATTATTTTAACCAGTGTATAGCGTGAATCCCATTTCGATGTTTACTTGTAGCGATACAATCCTTATTTTGACGTAAGCGCATGATTTCACCATCCAAACTTCTAAACACGTTATCCTTAAATACTTTACATACACTAATTACTAAATGCATGCATGATTTTGAAGTCAAAATTAAGTGTAGTGTTTTTATAGAGTATTGTGCATGGTGACGCCTTTCTCCTTAGCGAGGGTAGGTAACTGTGATGTGTGCCGTCTGTACCATACAAAATGTGATACATGCCGCAGTGCAATTCCGATATATATGCCGCAGTTCTTTTGTACGGGATGATTAAGCGTTATTAACTTTTCCTTTTCTTTTTGCACAGACTAACTAAGTTAGGCATGTCATTAGTCGTTAATTGTAATCGTAATGATTTTGTATTTTAACGTCCTGGGTTTAAATGACAAATTGTTTTTCAAAACCAGAAAAATTTTAAACATGTTTACAGATTTTATTAGAAATGTCCACATTTTATAAAAGAAAAGAAGGTGTAAGCCTATGAGGACAATGGAATCCATAAAAGTTAATACAGAATGTTGGGCGTAGCTTGGCTCCTTATCAGGTAGGGTCTTTAATCTGCGATGCTTGGAACAAATCGGCAATTGTTGACAACGCTACTAGTGGCTTTAAGGACACTGGTATCTTCCCTTTCAGCAACAACGCTCTCTCAGATCATTTCTTTTCTGCTTTAGCGGATAGCAAATGCCCACACCAGAAAATACTATGCAATAGGAGGGAAATCCATCAAGTAAATTGCGAATCAACACATCTCAAATCAATTTAAAGCCTGCGGAACCTGGAACTAGCAGTGTAAAACCACCATCACCTACCAAGCACCTGCAAAAAATATCTCCTATTCCGAGATGTAGTCAGGGGACAGGAAAGCACAGAATTAAGAAAACGGGATTAAACTTAACCTCTATTGATAATTGGAAAGAGCTTAATGTAAATTCAGAAAAAAATCCAAAAATGTAAGAAAATTAACAAAAAAGATACAAAACTACCAAGAGAAAATTGAATTTTGATTCAGGTAGAGGATATCATGACAGTCCGTCAGACATTGATGAATGTTCAAACAACATCAAGTTTACTACACCAAAGGAGAAAAAGGGAAAATTAGAAAGTAAGAAGGCGAAGAAAATGCAAGCTAAGATGATAATAATGAAAAGTAGGATCACGCGTGATGCAGACGTTCTTTGCAAGGAATGTTTAGAAAACTACTCCAAGAAAGAGGAAGTGTAATTGTCTTCGTTGCATCATGTGTCAAATACACATGCGGTTACATAAAAACTACTTTTTCGACACTTTTTGTGTAGATTGCGGTCGAAAAAGCATGCCTATTATCAAATAAACTATGTAAACACTATTTCACTTTTTTTCTTTCCCCCCTCTAATACATTGATGTTACGTTGTTGGTGAAATATCAATTAAAATTCAATGTAAGAAAATAAGTCGATAATTTTAATAGTGAAAGTAGGCAGACAATTATTTATTTGACTCTACTAGTACGTTTCATTGTACTCATTTAGTTTATTTTTTTATTACATGATCAATTATAGTCCAGATATGAATATTTTTTTAAATATTTTTATTTATAATTTCATTCTGTTATTTATAATTTCATTCTGCGCGGCATAACTACCGCACATGTGCGGCGTCTCAACCTGAACGTACGGGTGATGCGCCGCATAGTAATGTTTTAGAAATATATATATTAATTTTTTTTTCGCAGTACACGTGTTGTATATTTGACATTAAATAGCACAGGATGATTTTTTTATGTCCACCATGGGACTTTATACACAAATTCAAAACACTTTTTTTAAAAGAAAAAAAAACAGTTGGTTTAAACACTTATTTACACCATGGTTAAAAACCACATAGTTTAAACCGAGCTAATCCTGGTTTTCAGTTATTACTGAGCATATTGTAAAATATTGTCTCCTTACTTTCTGGTTTACTTTGGTTTGAATTATCATTTTATGCTCTAAAAAATGGGGAAAATAAGATATATAAATTCAGCACATTTGTCCGTCGCAGTATCTAAGTTGATAGAAAATAACTTGATGTAATTTGAATAGGAAATAATTTTTGCATAATTAATCTTTAAAGATTTGAATACATTTAAATTAATTTTTAAGTAATAATTGTAATTACGTTTTGAATATCTATTATTTTTCAATTATAAATTTACCGAATTTTCAAGACGGAGGGCCCCACAAAGTTCCAGTAATAGGGGCCTCTCACTTCATAAATACGCCACTGACAACATTTTGTGTACACCATTCAGTAAATCTGTGATTTTTATGTTATATATTATTATTACTATATTAATTTTTTTTATTATATTTTTTCTTTAATATTAAATTTTTCATGGCGAAAATATCCAGCTGTTTTTTTATTATTTATTATTAAAATAAAGTACTTTAAAATTATTCTCATGAAAGAAAACAGGAAAATGAACAATTCACTTTACTTAGTATGACTGTAATCCAGTAGCCAAAAGTTTCCATAGCAACAGCATTCTCCAACCAAAGAGAGAAAGAAAATATTGACATGTTTCCTATTTTTTTTGTTTCGTTCGTCAATAAAGTAACTGAACTTTCTTCCTATAAAAGTCAAGCCCCGTTACATTGATGAACGAGGTGCTCTTTTTGTAAAACATGAAGAAAATAAACTCATAAATGGACAACCAACCCAGGTAGTTACACATTACAGCCTTATAGCTTCAGTACAAGCACAAGATTACAAATACATTACAATTCAGTTACATTCATAATTACGTACAGTTTTATATTTCATATGACATTCGTTGATATAATTTATAACATTTTTAAAAAATACACCTTTTTTCTCATACACGTTTATAAAATTTTATGGTGACGCAGGTTATAATTAAAACAAATTCCGATTTTAAATTGTACGAAGGCTGTTCAATAAAGAATGATCATAATTTGTTATTAGCATACGTTATCCCACACAAATTTTACTTTTATGTTCAATTGTTAGCTTTATGTGTAATGAATATGTGGTAATTATTTGTTCATTTATTTCCAGTAGTACGTCAGTGGCAGCCATGAAAGTTCAGATAACATTCAGTATCGCCTACGGGAACGATGGAGGCAAGACGAAATGATCAAGCATGCTCTTGCCTGAGGGAAATTTGCTTTCGTCTTAAGAAATCGTCAGTCGAAAGGTATCATTAATTTACGGGATTCATCTCATGTACATGTAACATCACCTTCAATTGCGAATAACCTTAAAGCAAACGTCCTGTTGTTCAGGTATGAGGAGTCTCATAATTCAAGGCGCACAAACACATATCATGTTTCCTTTCGTGTTATTTACCTATGGTTGGTACTCCATTATAACTGCAGTATTTGTAACAGTTCTCATATCTAACGATCTTCGCTGACAATAATAGTGACGGTATTATGTTGACTTCTGTAAGCTCACTTAGAGGAACTCCGTGTCCATCTTTCTTTCAAGATGATTGTCTTTATCTTTCTTAAACATCACAAACCATCATCTAACTGTGTTAAAGGAAGAACAGCCTCTTTATAAATCTCCTATAGCATGTTCTTCGACTGACTATTTCTTGTGGCGAAAGCAAAATTTTCAGCAAGCAAGAGCATACTTTCTCATTGCGTGTTGTTTCCGTCGCTTCTGTAGGTGATACTGAAAGTATCTGAACTTTCATGTCTGCCATTGACGTACTACTGGATATAAATGAACAAAAAAATTACCACGAATTAATTACACATTAAGCTAACAATAGAACATAAAAGTAAATTTGTATACAAGAATGTATGCCAATAAAAAAATATGATCATTCTTTATAGAGCAGTCCTCATACTTACAGATTAAATCTCTACATATGAATTTGCGTCATCTTTACTAATACCGATTTTCTATACAACTTGTAAAGAATTCTTCTTTCCAGCTTTAATTTCATGTTAATGAGAATCTAGGCTAATATTTAAAGAACATAAGTGAAAAATCAATCTCTGCCTGTTGTTTGATCGAAGGTCGAAAAATATTTTCCCAGCGCAGTGTTCCTTAAATAGGTGGTCATTGATCTATAGTTTTGAAAGGAACATTTATCAAGAAATTGCAAATATATGTTAGAATCATGTGTTCAAAAGTGTTCATAATCTATGCTTGACGCATGATTTTTCTTTTTTGTTTTCAAATGAATTAGAAACAGTTATACGTGTTACTCACTATTGGTCAATAATTTGATCGACGCGTATTTCTTATAAATTATACAATACTAATATGAACAGAAAACAAAAAAATTAATCCATGTAAGAAGATACAATAATTAAAGTATAGTGGGATGGCTGAAAAAGCAAGCGGAACTGGCCCTAATAGGAAAAAGTCATTAAAATATCGATAACAAACTCTGAAAAACATCCATTTTGTTGCTATTAAATAGAGCTCTTACTGTCCTTGAGGTCATGAAGTCAAAAGTGTCCTTGTTTTATAGTACCCTGCGCTGTAGGAAACTTTGCTACACAACAAATATCTGCAGCCTCTTAGATCGGTGCGAGGTAAGGGATGGGTAATGTGGGAATAAAAATTCGCATTTTCGTTCACCGGCACTTAAAGCATTGTGATCAGCTTGTGTGTCATAATTTATTAGCCCTCTGACCGCCGAGCAGAAGGACAAAATTATACTGTTGTTTTCTCTGTAATTTTCTAAAATGTTAAAAAAAGATGTTTTTTCTGACATGATATAAATATTTTTTATTACGTATAGACATATTATGCTTGAGAATATAAATCATAACTTAGTTTTTTAAAACTGGATTATATCTGTATAATTACATTAATTTAAATAATGCTCCTATTGCAGTGAAACCTACAGCTTAGTGAACGGATATATCAGTTCGCGGCGGTGAGAAGGTTTTAAACACTAGCAGCCTTCGCTCGATACGCTTATCGGTTTCTCTAATAAAGATCTTGAATCAAAATAAATATGTCTAGCAAAGATGAAATTTAATGTCTTATTCGTGTATTCTTACATTATCCAGTTACCAATCTTGAATTTCCTGCTTCTACGCAAAACAATTGCTGGATATTTCAAAATGTCCTAAACTCTTTTATTACCATTAGTGTGTGTATGGGGGGGGGGGGGTTCTAAAGTCACTGAAATACGTGTTCAATTATGCTTTTAGTAGATTTATTTTCTGGAATTTCACGCTTCTACTCGAAACGGCTGCTGAGATATGACCAGATGATCTATAATTTTCGACTCCCCTTGGAATTTTCAAAAATCCTTTCTTGGTGCGCGCTGCAGGTGAAAAAACTTCAAAATTACGTCATGGAACACTTTGACCTTTCTTGTACCTTTCAAGGCCAAGGTTGAGAAAGGTTGTATGAAGGAATGTCTTCACGAGAAGGTATGAAGGAAGTTTGTTGGCTAGAAAAGTAGAAATATGGCTTTTGGGATTAAATAATCCCGCGCGTGTACAAACGTAACATTTCGATATGTTCATTCGTTACGGGATAACACACACTAAACTAATTTTACTGAAAGAGTGAAATAAAAGCTACCTGCATATGTTGATGAAAGTGTATTAAATGTAATTACTGTAAATTTTATAAAATAATTCATGTTTTAAGAGGTAAAACAAATCGTTGCATATTTTCTAAGGAACAAAAAAACGTCATTTTTACAGAAACTGTTATAAAATCGGAAAATAAATATGAAACGCTTGATTTTTTCCCTAAAAAGAAGTTGTACAGATGCATTTTACAGTACAGAGTAGTAGACATTTTTAAAACGCATTTAGGCAAAAATATAATGGGAGACAAAATGAGATGAGGTAACCCCACGCGTGTGTGAACGTTACAAAAATAGGTGAGTGCAATTACGGTTCAGTTAATTATGCCGTAAACGACGCCCGGTAACATGCGCCAATTGTCTGTAGGCTCAATTATATAATTTATCCGTACCAATTACGCCAATTCTCAATAGACTCGTTTACGTAATTTATCTCCTTAATTAATGCATACTTTACAAAGGACACCTACTTTCCAATTTTCCTGACTTTTTGATCAATAGTTACAGTTAGATGTAAATATGTTAGTCATTATCGTGATATTTTAGTTACACGTCCGAGATATTATTATAAATATCCAATATTAGTAATATTTCTGATATTATTTACAGGTGTATTGTAAAATATTTTCAATCACTTTTGATCATTTTTCTGCATTTAGTCTTTTTCAGACTTTTTTTAATTTTAAATTCCCATTAAGTTCCAAAGACAGAAATTTTCCCTTTTTCTAGATTTTTCGCAGTTTTAATTCATTTCTTATGACTGTTTCTTATCCTAGCTTTTTGTGTGTTTGAGGGGTTGGCTTAGGATGCTGCATAGTCCCTTAAACCAGAGGAGCGTAGGTACATAGCAGAAAAATTCAAGAGATCACACTATGTATAAAACTTAGTCTAAGGACTAGTCTGGCGGTCAGTCCTGAGCAAAGTATAGGTCAATATCCCAATATGGGGATATTGACCAATAAGTATGGGGTCATCAGAGCTCTTGAAATGCACTGGTGAACCAATGTTTCTGTTAGTTTTTGATTGGGACAATTGGTTGGGCCGGTTAATAGGTATCTTTGGTTGGTTAATTGGGGTGGTTGTTTGGTTAGTTAAAGTTGGTTGATTAAGTGTCTGAAAGGATCTGAAAAAGATGTGAAATGATATAAAAAACTAGTGGAACCAGAGAGAAAAGTATAGCTCGATCTAAAAAAGTTACAGTAAAAAATTGTCAAATAGTTTCAGTTTAAAAAAGTAAATAGTGCGTAGAAAAGTAATGGAATCAGATTATCTGTAAAACTCATGAAATTACCCAAATTTTTGTTGATAGCTAAAAATGTGGACTGAACTTTACTGGTGCCTTATATTCAAAATCATATTATCCACTCAAAATGAGTACTGGGTATAGTAAACAGAATGTGTAGTTATGTGCAAAAAAATTTCTTTCAGGCCCAGAATTGTGGACATGATTGCATCAAGTCAATCTAAACTCTACAAAGCCGAAAGAATGTAAACCATGAAGTAATATTTTAAGCAGGGACCCGGAGCTGGAGTTGGAGCCCGGAGCCGGAGCGCTCCGGAACTGTGTTTTTTCTGGAGCTCTGGAGCTCTAAATTTTCCCCAGCTCCAGGGTTCCTTTAGTTTTTAATATTCTTTTAAATCTTTTTTTTTCAGTCTTTTAAATTTCTAGGATTAAAATATTTTAATTACATCATTATTCAGTATTTTAATTATATCATTTTTTAGGTTTTTATTATTATTACTAGAAAGGTAGCCCGTCAAAAATGACGGAAATTTAGATATATAGATATATACAATTCATGTGCAAGAATATGAGTTTTCTTGCTTGTTCCGCAGTGATAGATGAAAATAACACATTTTAAGAAAACACATTTATGAAAAACTGTGTACAGTAATCTGCACAGTTTGGTTCCAAGTGTTATGCAGATTTGAGGCATTTTGCGGTCATGTCTATTCAATCTTTGTTTGCATTTTTTTAAATTCATATATTGGACAATTTAGATAGTTGAGCCTTAAAAATAAATAAATAACACACTTGAAGTAACGTTAAAAACTATTAAATTATCGTATACGATTTCATGAAATGGTATTATATGGTATTATATGTGTGTAATAACTTGTGTAAAATTGCAGGCCGTTCTCGTGTTATGCCAGTCCTAGGAATAATATTTCTAACACAGAAGATTTTCCATGTATATATGGAATTTAGAAAAGCTTCTCCAAAAGAAAGGTCCTGAAATGACATTGTAATTCCTCTAACTTCAAAGTTTAATCGAGCCCTGATGTTGAGTACTGAAATCTAATAAATACAGTTATTTTGAATATTAAAACAGAATTAAACAGTTAAACTTATTTAACTTAAACCCGCTGTTACTTCCCGATGTTATTTTTTAGTATTAAGAAAGAAAATTATTTAAAACTTTCAAATCATGCATTTATGATTTTTTTTCCGTCTTTAATAACTAAATAATGAAAAAATAGGCTTTTGTTCTGAGCTCATAAATATGTCAATAAAATAATGTAACTAAGAGACATTTCAAAATTAAATCTTTGTGATTACAAACCATAAACAAATGATACCGCCACCATTTTACCTACTATGACGTCATTAGAATATTGCCCATTGATTGTTGGAGAACTTACTTTATGAATGATTATCTCAATGATTTAATATTTTTGACGTTTCACGATGAATGACTTACTTGTATTTGTTTAGGTTTATGGAATGAGATATTAAATTATGAGATTATGAGATTTCTGTGAAACTAATTTCAATTGAAGTTATCCAAGGATATATGTATTTTTAATCGAAATTAAAAACAATGATTGGTACAGATGTCATATTCGCCCCATATTGGCGCGATTTTTTTCGGTTGCCAATTTGGCGAAAACATCAACAGCATAAACAACATAATCCGGGTTACCACATCAAACAAAATAACGACACTTTGACGCAAGTTAAGTACCTGTTGTCTATATGATATTGGCGACAGAAAAAAATCGCGCCAATATGGGGCGAATATGACATCTGTTCCCAATGATTTGATCTCGAAATAAAAAGTTTTAGTTTGTATAATTTGTTATTTCTGTTAATTATTTATTTAAGTACTTTTCCATTATAGCGCATTTTTAAAAAAATCTTGGCTCGATTCGGGCATCAGAAAGTGAGATATGTTGCGAAAATATATAAACAGCTATGAAAACAAATCTAATGAACTTTTATCTTTGTTTATATATGCACTTATATGCATAAAAAATCGTTTCTAAATATATATAATTTTTTTATATACAAATTACGGCACAGATTTCAGATATGAACCGGGATACCTAACTGGCGCCAAAATGGTGTTATTTTGCCTGCTATGGTAACCCGGCTATTGTTTTTTATTTATTAATAAATTGTTTATTTACTTTTATTTTCTGTCTTTTAATTATATAAACTGCTTTGTTCCATAGTTATTATTCAAACTTTTATTTATTTATAGTTATTTCCTTTTCAAAATGATAGCAAATAATTGAAAAATATATAAGTAACTGATATTCGAAAGCGAGATTTCTGCCAAATTGGCGTCATAGAAAAATCACGCCAACCCCCATGCGTATATGACATCTGTGCAAAAATAACTTCTGTTTCTTTATAAAAAGGGGAAATAGCTTTTTTTATATTAAATTGTCGGCACACATGTCATATACGCCCATATTGGCGCGATTTTTTTTTTGACGCCGATGTCATATACGCACCGGGTACTTAACTGGGCACAGATGCTATATTCGCCTCATATTGGCGCGATTTTTTTCTGACGCCAATGTCATATACGCAACGGGTACTTAACTGGGAACAGATGTCATATTCGCCCCATATTGGCGCGATTTTTTTCTGACGCCAAATCATATAGGCAAAGGGTACTTAACTTGCCCCAAAGTGTCGTTATTTTGCTTGATGTGGTAACCCGGATTATGTTGTTTATGCTGTTGATGTTTTCGCCAAATTGGCAACCGAAATAAATCGCGCCAAATGGGCGAATATGACATCTGTACCCTTAACTGGCGCCAAAGTATCGTTATTTTGCTTGATGTGGTAACCAAGATTATGTTGTTTATTCTGTTGATGTTTTCGCCAAATTGGCAACCGAAAAAAATCGCGCCAATATGGGACGAATATGACATCTGTGTCCTTAACTGGCGCCAAAGTGTCGTTATTTTGCTTGTAATGGTAACCCGAATGTTGTTTATGCTGTTGATGTTTTCGCCAAATTGGCATCGGAAAAAAATCGCGCCAATATGGGGCGACATCTGTGCCAAATTGTCTGTGCCAACTGTATATGACATCTGTGCCAAATTGTATACATATGGAAAAAATTGCTTGTGAGTATGAAGCAGTAAATAGGTTGCCAGAAAATACGTTGGAAAACTTCTTTCTCGCCAAGAAACTTTTCTCCGAAATATTGTACATAAGCAATGATTGCTAGAAATGCATTTTTAATTATGATATGCGCTTTTATGTTTCACTACATTTATGCATACTATACTGTGTGTATAAATGCTACAGTTCATATGCAGGGCTACACAAAAGAATTCGTAAGGGTTACTGAGTATGAGAGTAAATTGCTTAAAGGTGGTTTTTAAAGGAGTTATGCATTTTTACGCTGAACTGCATTTAGTTTCCTAAGAAATGTTTGTGGAATATAGATAAAATGATATACATGGTTACGCAAAGAATTGGATACATAACCGTCTATGGATGATAATATCTGGAAATGTGATTTCAGTAGTTTTAAGAGTAGTTTAAATTAAATTTTAGCTATATAGTGGCATGTAATAACGGTACTATTGGCTATGGACGGTAACTGCTGAAATCAATTTTTAAAATTTTTTATGCGTTTTCTAAAATGTTTACTTAGTTATCTTGGTACTTCCTAGTTATCCCGTCGACCACATTACTGTTGCCAAATCGTAAGATTAATTGCCAATAATGGTTGCCATTAATTAATTAATTAAATGCCAATAATGGCCAATAAAACCATTAATTCGACGTTTTATTTGTATTTTTATTAATGTTTTACTATTGATTTGGCGATTTATATAATTTGGCGAAATTGGTCGACGAGATATCTAAGAAGTAACGTTATCTTATTTACCTTATTTCTCTAAATAATGAAGTTTTGTTAAAGCATTCAAGATGTGTTGGAAAGTGTTTCATATTCCATGCTTAACGCATGATTTTTCTTTCTTCTTTAGTCTTATTTTGCATTTATTTTATTCTTAATTATATTGCTTATACTGCTTTATAGAAACTTATAGAAACCTTATAGAAACTTTTGCAAAGTTGTCATATACGTTATCATATATTGGCGCGATTTTTTCCGACACCAATTTGGCGAAAACATCAACAGCATAAACAACAACATCCGGATTACCATATCAAGCAAAATTACGACACTTTGGCGCCAGTTAAGTACCCGTTGTGTATATGACATTGGCGTCAGAAAAAAATCGCGCCAATATGGGGCGTATATGACATCTGTGCCGAAACTTTAATATCTAATGTTTAAACTCTTCGCTCCACTCCCCTTGAAAATAGTACAAACTATAACACGGATAGCGCAAAATAATAGACAGTTTGGTACTTTTCCACTGTAGGGCCTTTGGCATTTTTTTAAAAAAGCTTGGTGTAATTTGGGCATCAGAAAGTGAGATTTGTGTACTTTTCCGTTATGCGGACACTTTTGTCGCCAAGCGTAATAGTTGGCGCAAAATCGTGAATTGAAGCATTTGAAAAATAACAGAAAAACCATTGTCG
The DNA here is from genome assembly GCA_963932465.1 of Maratus speciosus. Classification (NCBI taxonomy): domain Eukaryota; kingdom Metazoa; phylum Arthropoda; class Arachnida; order Araneae; family Salticidae; genus Maratus; species Maratus speciosus. Next base: position 267,729,657 of record OZ010786.1, read on the forward strand.
ATACTAAAGTGAGCATTTAAAAAATATAACATTTGAAAATTCCAGACTTTTACGAACTATTTCATCAAATCACAAATATATACTTAAAATAAGTGAACAAATAACTGCTATAAAATAAAGCAATAAAATAAAACTCATATTAAACTGCTGGCATAAAATTACAAATATCTTTTAGCATTTTGAAATAATTGGCGCATTAGCATGGTGTCCGTATAACGAAAAAATATCGAGATTTGTTGTCAAATCATATAAATAGCTATGAAAACAAATTTGATGAGCGTGTTTGTTTGTTTTATATGTATATTATTGATGTTTTTATGTACAAATTACATCTGTTTCTGTATAAAATTAGAGAAACGGCTTTTTTATGTTAAATAAATCGTATAAATATCGAAAAAAATGCGTGTGTATATAAAATGAAACAGTGAATAGGTTCCCGGAAAATATGTTACCAAATTTCCTTTTTCGCCAAGGCACCTATACTGGAAAAGTACCTAAAGCACATTAAAATCGTGCAGTTAGGAGCTCACACAGTACACCGTTGTCTATTGGCGGTTATTTTATTAGTAGCATCGGGAGGAAGATGTAAAGATGTACTTTAAATTCTCACCCATAGATTTCGAAAAAATATCTTAAAAGAGAGGAGTTTAAATTAAATTTCGGTGACCTCCATTATGAAAGATTAATGGTTTTAAATTGGATATTCGCCAAATTAGCCAGCTATCGCCAAGTTGGCGAATATTTGGCGCTACTATGGTAACCCTGCATTAATATTTTTCAACAATTACTCATTTCAATGAGGCGGTCCTACCGGAATAGTGAGGGACACACATAGACTTGGATTTTATATAAATAGATTATTATTAGGGAAGAAAAACTTCTCAAAAATGGCAACACAACTTTACTTCTACTTTCTACTTGAACTAAGTGACAACACTATTTGAAAACAAATATGGCCGCCTGTTGTTTACATGTGTAGTCGTACAATTTTGGCTGTTCGAAAAGTGTAGAAGAAATTTAAGATTTTTGTGTTTAAAATTCTACCAAACTTTCTATTTTAAAAGCAAAAGCTAAAAGATGTCATATTTTCTGAACAAGCATTTCAAGTTTGATGAGAAGAAAAATGCATTTTGTCAGATCTTTAATGAAGATAGAAAGTATATGTGAGCAAAAAATTAAATGTATAAATTAAAATCTGCAACTTAAAAGCACGAAGTCGGTGCCGAGTTGGAGCCGGAGCCGGAGCTGGAGCCACGGTATTTTCTCTAGGAGCGGAGCTGGAGCTGGAGCATCAAAAATTGTTCGGCTCCGGGTCACTGATTTTAAGTATAACATTAATATAGTCAAGTTGTTGAGTAATTGTTGTTATTAACATTTCTGACATAACACACGTAGCGTAATAATTAGGTAGATTTCGTAAGAAATACTACCTATTGCAGTCGTTACCACTGTGCGACTTTTGAAAAATTCCTTCATAACTTTTCATTACAGGACCCCAGAAACCCAAAACCTCCCCCACCTAAAAAGTTTATATATATATATATATATATATTAAACAAAAACATAATTTGAAGAACAAATTAAAAAAACAAAATTTATTTCCTACATTGTTTAAGCCCGAGAAGGGACAGATATTAAGTTATTTCATTCAATTAGTTCTACATTTAATGTTAAATTTTTGTAACAAATTAGGTAAGCCAATTGAAGATTAAAAAATAAAAATAAAATTCATGCAATATAATACTTTAAACACCTATATACTTACATTCCGATCAAATGAAATCGAAATAAATCTTAGACTTCTTCCATTTTTAATTGAAAATATTTGTATTGCAGGTTTAGTATCATGTTTATGAAAATTGCGCATAAAATGATAAGATGCATGCAAAATACAAAACTTAAAAAAAAGGTCTAAGATTTATTTCGATTTCCTTTGAACGGAATCTAAGTTTTTAGGATGTTTTAAGTATCATATTGTATGAATTTTATTTTTATTTTTTAATCTTCAATTGGCTTACCTAATTTGTTACAAAAATTTAACATTAAATGTAGAACTAATTGAATGAAATAACTTAATATCTGTCCCTTCTCGGGCTTAAACAATGTAGGAAATAAATTTTGTTTTTTTTAATTTGTTCTTCAAATTATGTTTTTGTTTAATATGTCAAGTTTTTTAATGACTACAGCACTCAGACGAACGCATTTCAAAATTAATACAGAGTATCATCATCAGGCTTTGATGCATGCGGTATTGCATCACAATGTGGGATGCAGTTTACCAATGTGTAATTCAAAATGTTTCACCACTGTTGTAATGCAGGTTGCGGTAGTTTAGACAAAAACTTCTAATTTGAACGTAAAAAATCTATAATCAAAACATAAAAAATTAACTTCACTTAAATTTAGATACCCTATTTCCCACTCAGGAACGCTATGAATGTAAATATAAATTCTGTTGCATCATTACTGCTAATATTTAACAATATTATAGCTGTGATACAGTAAAAAATAAAAACAATAAAAGTTTTACTTGAATTTTTAAACCTTATTCTCTCCCAAAGGGTGATGTAAACACATCAGAAAATTATTACCTAAGTTTAACTTGGGGTATAAATAGTTCTCATCGCGGAAAAAAAAAATACATTTTAAAATTTAAGTTATGTAATTCCCCACTAAGTTCGCTACCTGCGTAAAAATAGCTATCCATTAGAAACTTTTTACTAAAATATAAACTTGACCAAAGCAAAAACGTATTCTGAAAATATCCTTTTTATTTCCACTATGACGCCATATTCACCTTTTTAATAATAATAATAATAAAAAAAAAAAAAAAAAAAAAAAAAAAAACTATTTCAATTAAAATTTTTCAAGCGGGAATCTTTCTACTAAAACCAAATAAATTATTATTACGGCTTTTGAAATTTTTGCAACAATGAAGAAAAAATGTTACATTTTCTATTAAAAATGTCCGTTGATTCTCAATGAAAAAGGAGAAATTTGGAATTATTAAGAAAACTATTTAAATAATATACAAAAATATCGGCCCTTGTTTCTCTCTGGGTTATAATTCACCCATATGCAAAAGTATTTTGCCATTCGTTTTGACCCTGACGTCAGGCAAACGTTTTTAAACTTTAAATTTATAATATTATTAGAATTAGTAAGGAATAAAAAATGAGTGGCATCAGGGACAAAAAGGTGGAAGAAAAAATGAAAAAGTTATCATCTCCATAGGCTTTTCTATGTTAAATTAACATTGAGAAGTGACACTGGAAATAAATAAGTATTGCGCTGCCGCGCAATACTTAAATATATGTATGTATGTACTAAATTTTGTCCGCACGATAAAAGTCGCAATTATGCACGGATCGTCTTCAAACTCGCCAACAACTTTGAGATGGCTAATATCTCGGCGGGGATTGAAAATGGGCAAAATCGGCCCAAGGGAATGGAAATGGGGAGGGTTCAATATTTTGAATACCGTCTTAACAAGATTCTGATAAAACCAGCTTTTACACAACAATGGCAGGAAAAAATAATTTTTTTTCGTTATAGGAGTTGCCAACAATTAAAAAAAATATATCACCACAACATTTGCTTTCCTATTGCAAGATTTTCACGTAAAAAAATAAATTAAAAAAATAGTTTGACGAATTTAAAAGAAATTGAATATTACGTCATGGTTTTTCTAGACTAAGATTTCAGCATGAAAACTCAAAATGAAATAAATAGTTTGACGAATTAAAAAAAATAAATAAATATTGCGTCATAGTGGAAATAAAATGGACCTCAGCAGGTGAATATTTAACGTCATGTCAGTTTGAAGAAACGTATAAAAACATTATAAAAACCTGACTATGGAAATATTAACATATTTTAACATTATGAGGTTCTATGAATTTGTTTTAGCCCTTTTTAAACCTATTCCATATACATGCGTGTGTGCATTCGTGTATATTAAAAATTTCACAAAATGTTTAGCTCCCTATAGCTCATTCTTAGTGAAGGAACTGGGTTTATCTCTAATCTGATTTAAGTTTTGTTGGTAAATTTAATACTTAACTTCGAAATCTACCTCCGCCAGTAGTCCCGAGCCGGCAGGGATTTTTTTTTTTATTTCATGTAATTACTGTGAAAAGGGAGCCTTATGCCAATGGACTCAAGCCAGACAAGTGGTTAGCATATGGTTGAATCGTACATGCTTAGGGTTTTGGGCTTATTTTGGACTTTGATATTCCAGGCTTATCAGTGACCCCTGGAATGGATATTGGTCCATACTTCGTACTGAACGATCTCTCCTTTTCTCGATCCCTCTCATGTTCTCGCTCATTTCCAAATCAATTTCTAATCTATTCTTATAAACCCAAATTTTTAAACTGGTTATGAATGATTGGAATTCAGAATGAGCTAAAAATGCCTTTACTTCCCTGATTGATTTTAAGGCACCAGTAAAGTTCAGTCCACATTTACAGCTATCAACAAAAATTTGGGTAATTTCATGAGCTTTACAGATAATCTGATTACATTACTTTTCTACGCACTACTTACTTTTTTAAATTGAAACTATTTAACAATTTTTTGCTGAAACTTTTTTAGATTGAGCTTTGCTTTTCTCTCTGGTTCCACTAGTTTTTATATCATTAAATATGATTTTGAATGCATCATTTTTGTTTGTAACAAAACCTTCATAATGTATTCCATTACAGAAAATTATATCATCTTTTACCATATTCATTTGAATTTCAACTGAACGGTTTATATTATGTTGATAGAAATTACAATGCTATTTTTTTGGGTCAGGTATACAATACATTGTTCTACAACGCTTAGTAAGAGAATTACAAGGAATTTTCCTAATTCTGTGAACCCGATTATTAAAGATTACCGTTTTTTAAAAATTTCATGAATTATAAGAAGGAATTTTTTTTAGAAAGCTTTTCGTGACGTATTAAAAAGAGTACTGCATTTTAACGGCTGATGGATGCTACAGTAATATTTACTACTATTACAGTTTTAACAGCATTTTTCTGCTAAAATGGAAATATAGAAAACTGTGGCAGAATTGCGTTAAACGAAATATAACAGAACATAGAGCGATATAGCATTTAAACTACCAGAATCACACATGGCACAAAACCGAGAAGCTCGGAATTTACAAGATAACAAATGAGAATGAATCACCTGAACATTATTTCGATCCGACGGACAATCTCTGCAGTCATTGTAATGCACTTCATTTCAGTAGTGTAGCTATTAAAGGACATTTTGATTCCTGTTGCCATAACGGTTTCATTTTCCTGCTAAATCAAGTTGTAATTGATCAACTAAAATAGTAGTTGTGCTTAATAACTCAAATTTTGTCCCAACACATTAGTAAATATAACACTGCAATGATACATTGTTTACATCTTTTCTCTAAATCAAGAAATACATTACCACAGATATATTTTCTTTGATTCAAATTGAAGAAATAGGACCAACGTAGCGGGTGTAGCCTGGTAGTTTTTTTATAAAATGTTTTTAGTGTTGTTAATGAGCAAATATATATAAAATGGGAAAATTCTATTACAGTTTTTAATTTAAAAAAATCCAGCAAAATTGTGTACGCGGAAAAGTATCTTCTGTAACTCTGAAGGACTGGTTGGGACTCCTGTTAATCTTCAAAGGCAAAACGTATTTTAGTAACATATTTTAAATGCAGGGTAATAAGCGGTTTACCTAATGAATTTAAAGTAAGGAGTAATATTTGTATCACAAATGTAAGTAATGCATTTCACTGTTCGTATTTTAGCATTTAGAAATTGAACTTTTTTTTTTTTTTTTTTTTTTTTTTTGTGAAACTTATTACAAGCATCTAAAGTCAAAACTTAAGACGTTTGTACTAATAATAAATGTACTATGAATCCATTAACGAAAAATCTTTTTAGTGCATCACATATGTTTATTCTATATGAAATTTCATGCAATTATCTTCTTAACTAAATCCTCTTAAAATAATAGCTTTATTACTGATAAATTTGGCAAAATAAAAATAATATTAATAATGGAGCTCTTAAAATTGGAAAATACTCTTTGATAGTAAAATTCCGATTCACTGGATCTCCATTAAAAATGTATAAATATAGAAAATAGATGAAAGCATGCATTTCGAAATTTTGTGGTATACTTGTTGCATTTACTATGTAAAAAGAAGAAATACTGATATTATAAAGTAGATTGATTTAATCCATACTAAGAGCAACCGTCGAAATTCGTGTTTGGAGAATATTTTATAAAATATCTTACAGTTAAAACTTACATAAACAAGTCGGAAATTGTACGTCAAATTGGTAAATTTAGATGCATTCCTACAATAACAAGTTTTATAAATATCCAGACCTTGGTGCAATAGCTGTTGAACTCTTACGTAAAATTGCATGAATACGAAATTTATTACGTTTAAATATATTAAATTCAGCAATACGGAAATAATATGTCTTAAATAGGACATAGTCACCATGGCAACATGGAATTATTTATAATGGGATATCAGTGAATTAATTACGCATGACAGAATTTACTAGAAGGGATAAAACGTTCGTTAATATCTTTTTATGTTTTCACTCGATTTTCATAAAATTTGAAATGACACGATTACATACACTAAACTTCAAACCATTCCGTTGGATAGTTTTTGCACTGTTATTCGCGGAAAAATGGACCGTATGACGGCTATAGGTGCTACGTATTTATATAATTACTAACGCACATAAAAAAGTGTATTTAGTTAATAGAGAATATTGAAATTATCAAAATTTGTATAATAATTATGAAATCATATTGGGAAACGGGTAAATGTTTTCTTCTATACCACATTAATTTTACTTTCACTTTTTGCGCTTTCAAATTTTCATAGGAACGTACCCAAAACATAATTGTCCATGGCTAAATACTGTTTGAGATAAATAAATACCATTATGACGCAATGTTCGTACTTGTGTGTTATTAAAAGTTGCACAAAATTCAACAAGAATGGCAAATTAACAACTTTTAAATGAAAAAAAAAGAATTGGATCTGATAGTATTAGTAGGTTAATAACATTTGTAAAACCCTACAAAAAATAGGTGATAGATACGAATCTTTTTCTGGAAGTATTGAAGCGATTTCAATATATTTATATTTGGGTATTACTTTCCACTAATCATACAAGCCACAAAAACATATTAGCACTAGGGGGCTCTGCCCCCTGCAAGCTACGCTCGCCAACCGCCGTTCAGACACTGCAGAATATAAAAGCACGTTAATCTGATCGGTTTTAAAAAGATTAGAGACGATTGAATTGTACTGAAAAAAAACTGTAGGCTCCCTGTAAACGGGTTTCCGTTGATTGCAAAAATTTAATGCAGAATCAGTTGCTGTTAAGAATTCCAATGGTTGTTTTCATGTTTGGTTAAAGAAGATCAGTTAAAAATTTGAAAAGAAGCTAAAATAAAATGAATTAAGTAAACAGAGTCTTTGCCTCCCGGTATTTTTTAACAGCGTTTAAAAACGATTGACATAATACAATTTACTACAATTACTAAAATTTGCTGCTTTAACCCCTTTAAGGGCGGTGGTTCATTGTTGGACCACTTAATTTGAATTCTTAAATGCCACATTGGCACCAGAATATTGGGATGAAAATTTTCCTTTTATTAAAAGCATTTTTGTATTTCGAAATTTGTTTCTAAATTCCGGTGCCATTCACTGATTTCAATATTTTACTAATAGAATTACTTTGCCCCTGAATGGGTTAAACGCATATTAATGTATTTATTATTTTAAAGTTTCCTTTCTCTTTTGATATTCACGTGTAAATACAATTTTCAAGAGATAATTTTCAATATTTTCCTGCTTTTAACACGTACTCATTTAACACTAATTTTAAAGATTTTTTTCTTGTTTTAATAGTCACGTGTAAATAAACTTTTAATCATTAGGAAATATTATTCTTTGCGTTGTTTTTAGAATTGGAAACAATCTCTATAATAATAGTCTAAGTCATGTGACTATCGTCAACAGTTCCAGGCGGATTCCTTCGCTTATTATATTCCATGTGGCCATTTTGGTACTTCAATGTTAGCCAGCCACAGGTGTGATAAGTCACTAAATATTATTCTACCGCCATTGTTTCATTTATATTATAATAGTGCATGTCATGTAACTGTCATAAATAATTATGGGGACTTCGCTATCATAAGAAAGGTCATAAGAATATCATCTATCATTATCACTTCGCTTTTCATAAGAAAGTTTCCATTTTCATTAATGAATCAAAATTATTTTTTCGAATAAAACTACATAAAAGTTGCCATGATTGCAAAGAATTCCTGGTACTTTTATGTTAGACGGGTGCAAATCTCGCCAATAGCTCTTTTTAACTCGCCAGTTCGCATTCTTCCATTTTTCGAGTGGTATATTAAAACGGTGCTACTTGTTTATCCCATCGATCAAAAACCTGTCGCCAAACTATAAGATTAAATGCCAATAATGGTTGATCGTATCTGTCACATTCACTTGACTTTAAGGAAGTTACACGTGTTTACGCCATCAAGTGATTTTTATTTCTACGTTTTATTTCTATTTTTAGTAATGTTATACTAAATTATTTGTTCTTTCGTTATTTAAAATAAAAAGTATGTCAATTTGTATAATTTGGCTATTTATATAATTTGGCGAAATTAGTCGACGGGGGAAGTAGTACCATTAACACATTGCTTTAAAGTGGAAATTAAATGCCATGATTTGTCGCATTGTCATATACGCAAGCGAGTTTGACGTGATTTTTTTCTTTTACGACAATTTGGCAAAAACCTCGCTTTCGAATACCAGTTACATATTTATTTTTAAATTATTTTCTGTTATTTTTAAAATGAAATAACAATAAATAAAAAAAGTTTAATTAATAACCATACAACAAAACAATTTATAACATTTTTTGTAAATAAAAAGAAAATAAATTCAAATAAATCTTTATTAATAAATAAGCAACAATAGCCGGGTTACCATGTCAGGCAAAATAACGCCATTTTAGCGCCAATTAGGTACCCCGCTGCGTATATGATATCTATGCCTAATATTTTTCTTTTCGTTTCGTTTAAAAAAAAGAAAGAAGTGAAAGCCATTTATTATAAATGTTTCAGTTTTAAATAAAAGTTTTGTATTAAATAAAATGATAATGAAATACAAATTGAATTATTAATAAAAGTAACATGATGCATTTCTTAGCATACATTTAAGGGAGGCCAAACTGGTCGCCACATTATTTTTAAATAACAACCTTTCTAAAATATGAAAACAAATAACTGTTGTGATTAAAATTTGAGATGCCATCATTCGAGAAAAGTATTAAAAATTAGAAAAAAATTAATATTTCGAAAACTAATTCGAATTTAAAAATTATAATACCAGTTTTGAGATCTGCGGATCAATACGGATTTTTGGTGTTAATTGCATAGCAAACAAACTATTCCATATTTTAGGAGAAATCACTGTGAAATATAATCAGTTGTTTAATCAGTCGTTTCAAAAATTCGTTTCATTTCAATCGTTTCATAATATCCGTTTCATTAGGATTATATATATATATATAGGGTCGATATAAATTTTATTAGCGACAAAACGATGGAAATACATCTTTTTTCTGGAAAACTTTTCGTAACGTTAATTATTTTTTAAAAAAAACCTTTCCCTTTTTTTTTTTTTTTTTTTTTTACGAAATTGCGCAATAATTGCATTTTTTATTGTTGGACGAATATTGAATTTGTAGTTTAACTACGGCCAAAACAATGAAAAACAATACCGATCTTGCTTCACTAGTTTTCCGAGAAAAAAGTTTCTTCAATATCAGGTACTAGCAGTCATCGCCGGCTACGATGGTCGGTTTCTCTAAAAGAATCTTGAATCAAACGAAATACATCCAGCAAAGATGAAATCTTAACATCATTTTCTTAACATCTAATCAAATATCCATAATTGTTGTCTTATTCGTATTACCTTACATTAACAACTTCAAAGTCGATGTCGGCTGCATGATAGACAAAATAGCAGTAAAATCGCTGAAATATGTGTTTAATTATTTTTAAATAGGTTTGTTATCTTGAATTTCCTGCTCCTACCTAAAACTGCTGCTCGTATATGGCCAAATGTTCTAAAATTTTCTAAAACCCTTAGGGGGTAATTTCTAAAGTTGTTGAAATACGTGTTTAATTATTTTTTAGTAGGTTTATTTTCCGGAATTTCACGCTCCTACCTAAAACAGCTACTGAGATATGAACAAATGCCCTTTTAATTTTGGATGCCTCTTTAACCCACTTAGGTGGAAATTTCCAAAATCTCTGAAATACTTGTTTAATTATTTATTTAGTAAATTTGTCATATTGAATTTCCCGCTCCTACCTAAAATGGCTGCAGAGATATCGTCAATTGTTCTAAAACTTTGCCACCTCCCTTTAACACTCTTAGGGTGGGGACAATTTCATAAACCGCTGAAATACGTGTTCAATTACTTATTTAGTAAATTTATTTTCTAGAATTTCACGCTCCTACCTAAAACTGCTGCTGAGATGTGGCCAAACGTCCTAAGATTTTCGACTCTCATTAAGCCCCCTTAGGAAGGGGAATTTCTAAAATCGCTGAAATATGTATTTAATTATTTTTATAAAAAGTTTGTTATCCTGAATTTATCGCTCCTACCTAAAACGGCTGATGGGATATGGCCAAATATTCTAAAATGTTCGACCCCCCCCCCCCTTAAACTCCTTAGGGGGGGGTGGATTTCTAAAATTGCTGAAATACGTATTTCACTATTTTTAGTAGATTTAGTTTGTGTAATTTCACGCTCCTACCTAAAACAGCTGCTGAGACATGGCCTAAAATTTGGTTCCCTAAAATTTGGTTGTCATGGTTCTAAAATTTTCGATCCTCCCTTTAAGCCCCTTAGGAGGGGGCAGAATTTATAAAATCGCTGAAATACTTTTTAATTATGTGTTTAGTAGATATATTTTCTGTAATTTCACGATCCTACCTAAAACGGCTGGTGAGATATGGCCAGATGTTCTATAATTCCTCCCCCTTTAACCTGTTAGGGGGGGGGGGATTTTTTCAAAAATCTTTTCTTAGTGCACGCTTAGGTCATAAGAAGTATTTCCCCCCGATTCTCATGCTTCTAGGTTCGGTAGTTTGGGCTATGCGTTGATTAAGAGCCAGTCAGGGCACACTCTTTTATATGTATACTAGGGGGGCTCTGCCCCCTGCAAGGTACGCTCGACAACCCCCGTTCAGACACTGCAGAATCTCAAAGCTCGCTAATCTGGTCGCTTTTAAAAAGATTAGAGAAAATTGAATTTTACTGAAAAAACATGTAGCGATCACCCTGTAAACGGGTTTCGGTACTTACGTACCTTACGTACGGTACTTTCCATTCAATTGCCTTTGATCGCAAAAAAATTAAGGCAGAATCATTTGCTGTTAAGACATCCAATGGTTGTTTTCGTGTTTGTTTCACAATCTGTTGCCTGTTATATCTAAAATCTGTCGCTAAACTATAAGATTAAATGCCAATAATGGTTGATCGTAAATGTCACAATCACTTGACTTTAAGGAAGCTACACGTATTTACGCCATCAAGTGATTTTTATTTCGACGTTTTATTTGTATTTTTGGTACTTTTCCGTTATACGGACCTCATGCCAAAATGTATGCTAATGCGCCAATTATTTCAACCCTGATCGTTGATCAATGAAATGTTTGCCGCAATGCTAAAAGATATTTTTAATTGGTACTTCATAGTTATCCCGTCGACCAAATTACTGTCGCCAAATTGTGAGATTAATTGCCAATAATGATTGCCATTAATTAATTAATTGTAAGATTAAATGCCAATAAAACCATTAATTCGACGTTTTATTTGTATTTTTATTAATGTTTTACTGATTTATTTGTTCTTTTGTTATTTAAAATAAAAAATTATGTCAATGTGTATAATTTGGCGAGTGGTTTGGCAATTTATACAATTTGGCGAAATTGGTCGACGGGATAACTAAGAAGTACCTTTTAATTTTGTACCAGTAGTTTAATATCAGTTTTATTTCCTTACTTTATTGTATAACAATTATTTGTTCACTTATTTTAAGAATGCATTTGTGATTTAATAAAATAGTTCGTAAAAGTCTGTAATTTTCAAATGTTATATTTTTAAAATGCTCACTTTACTATCGACAATGTTTCTTCTTTTATTTTTCAAATGTTTCAATTTACGTGATTTTCATTTTGCGCCAACTATTACGCTTGCCGACAATGGTGTCCGAATAACGGAAAAGTACCATATTTTTATTAATGTTATACTAATTTATTTCTTCTTTCGTTATTTAAAATAAAAAATTACGTCAATTTGTATAATTTGGCGATTTATATAATTTGGCGAAACTGGTCGACGGGAGAAGTAGTACCATTAAAACATTGCTTTTAAATTGAAATTAAATGTCATGATCTGTTGTATAGTCATATACGCAACGGGTTTGGCGTGCATTTTTTTTTCATGACAATTTGGCGAAAGGCTCGTTTTCGAATACCAGTTACATATGTATTTTTAAATTGTTTTCTGTTATTTTTAAAATGAAATAACAATAAATAAAAAAAAGTTTAATTAATAACTATATAACAAAACAATTTATAACATTTTTTGTAAATAAAAAGAAAATAAATTCAAATAAACATTTATTAATAAATAAGCAACAATAGCCGGGTTACCATGTAAGGTAAAATAATGCCATTTTGGCGCCAATTAGGGACAGTGTTGCGTATATGACATCTGTGCCTAATATTTTTCTTTTCGTTTCGTTTAAAAAAAAAAGAAAGAAGAGAAAGCCATTTATTTTAAAAGTATCAGTTTTAAATGAAAGTTTTGTATTAAATAAAATGATAATGAAATACAAATTGAATTATGAATAAAAGTAGCATGATACATTTCTTAGCATACATTTAAGGGAGGCCGAACTGGTCGCCAAATTAGTATAAAATAATAACCTTTTCTAAAATATGAAGAAAAAAAATATCCGTTATGATTAAAATTTGAATTGCTATCATTAGAGAAAAGTATATAAAATGAGAATGAAATTAATATTTCGAAAAGTAATTCGAATTTAAAATTTCTAATACCAGTTTTGACAACTGTGGATAAATACGGATTTTTGGTGTTAATTTCATCGCAAAGTATTCCGTATTTTAGAAGAAATGGCCGTGAAACATAATCAGTTGTTTAATCAGCCGTTTCTTAGAATCGTTTCATAAATTCGTTACAATTCAGTCGTTTCATAATACCCGTTTCATAAATTCATTTCATTAGGATTTTATATATATAGGGTTAGGCAGCCTAAGATAGACTGCTCAGGGCCGGCTAGGCCTGCCCCTTAGAGCTTAACGTCTCTCCCGGTATGTTCCCCGACACGTTGGGGCTCGTTAGTGAGTCGAGCCCTGTCCGGCCGTATGCAGACGGACAAACACAAAAGGCTCAAGGGGCGACGCTCACCCGCCATGGGCGTCTATGCACCACCGACCACAGAACCCAGAATTTATTTAAAAAAGAACAAAGTGGGTTTACAAAAATTAGGCGAATGCCTTCCCGCCAGGAAAACGCCTACTCGCGACAGAGGGCGGGAGTAGATATATTATCCACAATATTTCTGAAAGATCACTTCCTTCTTAAATTAATTCAATGTATTAAAATTCTTTCACCATCTCTATCGCAGGTAATTATTTCCTCGCAACTAATGATTTTCAAGTCTAAACAATTATTTTACATTGTAATTCAATCAATTTTCCTTAAAAAATCTTATGAGGAATTAATATTTCTTAACAAAATTACATTAGCTTTCGTTTTTCAATTGAAAATAAGCAGGGGTATGCCACTGAATTAGCTTTTAAAAAATTCATTTCGAAGGTTTTCATTTTCTTTTTCAGTTATTGGATTATTTACATTCATAATTCTTGGCACGAGCTGCGCGTAAAGTTTAGACCTTTAGAATTAATTTCATTGCATTACTTATTGTTTTGATAAACGACCGATGATTTTAAAATTCAATAACTTGCAAACGGTGCAGATATTTAAAAAGAATTTGCAGTAGGGTAATGTATGATGTCAGGAGTTTTTTTACTGTGGGTTTTTATTTTAGGTCGAATTTCATACAATAGATGGCGCTGAGAGCAATAGGTGCTGAGTCCAGACCCGATTTTTGGTACTTCTGGATTCATTCAATATATTTTAATCTCCTTTTTTGCATGGGAGGCCAAAAAATCGAAACCGGATTTAGCCGTTATTGATTACAACGCCATCTATCGATTCTATTTGTAACTAAAACTAAGAATCGCAGCATACAAGCTCCTGACACCTGACATAACACTCTTTTGATATCTTTTGAAATTTTTTGATATCCGTCACCTTTTGCAAGTTATTGAATTTTATAATCATCGGTCATTTTTGGGACACCCGGTGTATGTAATATTCGAATAAACTTCTCTGCAGAATAATGGAAGGCTATAGATCAATCTTATGAATTCATAATTTACTGGCAGCTAGCATAAGGTCGTAGTATTTTTAAGTTGACAGATTCAGTCAACACACATAGATTTATTGCTCGTGGCTGAGATCTAATATATGCGAAAACACAATGATTCCTCTTTTGCAGTCTTTTGTGATGGTTCGAGGTAAATATCTCAAGGCAATGGACTAATGGTGACTAATGGTGACAATGGTGACTAATCCGGTAATTTCCCAAGAAAAGATATAGCCAGTTGATGTTCAAAGGACATTTATTCACAAAAAATGGACATGGAAAACTATCTCCAAATATCTATATCGTGCTAAGGTTTTAAAGTGAAATTGAACCCTATAGGACGTGCAGAACACCGGGTAACTTCTTTGAAACACTCAAAAAACAAGAAAAATCTGGGCTCCGATTTAACGCCGACTGATTTTATTCGCATTGCGTAGAAATATCGATTGTATTGTAACTTTCAGGAACGAACCACACAGTGAGAGGCCCAAGAGTACTCAGCCAATGACGTGAGAGAGGTAAGCGTAATAGGAAAGGAGTTCCATATCTGCTCACAAAAGGATTTCGGTGTAATACGTCCGACGACGCCGGTAAATACGCGGTTAGTTGATTCGTGCAATAAAATTAGAAGTAGTAAAATGGGTTTTAAAAACTTTCGAAAATAAAAAGCAGCTCTTCTCAGAATATTATAGTTTTGGTAGCTGATAAAATTAATGAAGTTACTGAAAATTTAGATTATGATTTGATTAAGATAATTATTAATATACACGTTTTAGGTTTAAAGCAAATTAACTAGGAATAAATAATGGATATTATTAAGAAATATGGAAATAATGAATATGCTGGAAAACTAGAATAATTTAGAAGAATAACGCGCAGTAAAAATGTTATATAACACGTACACTGGTGTGCAAAAATTAAGGACGAGAGGGTTTTTCGAATGTAACGTCGTGCAGAAGTTTTCCACATCGGCCGAAATCATACCATGAGATCTCTAAGATGTGAAACTATGGGACAAGTGATAAAAATCATCTAAAAAAGGAATCAAAAGGATACAAAAACACTTTATTGAAAAGGTCACTTGGAGCACAACTGCAGAGAAAGCAGAAACGCCCATCTTACTGGCACCTTGCAGAAATAATTCAATTTCTAATAAAGGATATTGTCACCCCTGACTGCGAGGCAGGATTTACAACGTCTGTCCATGCTGAGGACGAGGTTGTCAAGGAGCTATTGAGGCATCAAGCCCCATTCTTCTTGTAGCGCCAATTGCAGCTGCGGAATCGTTGCTGGCGCCAAGTCACGTTCTGTCAAGCATCTCCAGAGAAGGTCACACACGTAGTCTATGGGATTTAGGTCCGTGGACTTTGCAGGCCAATACATGCGTTGAAAATTTTCACTCTCCACGAGCTCTTCAACAGTCGTTGTATGATGACGTACGCCGTTGTCGTCCATGAAGAGAAGTCCGGACCCACAGCACCTCTAAACAGACACACGCGATACAAGAGAATCTCGGCGCAATAGCCTGTACCAGAGACTGAACCTCCTTGCAAGTCGTGGAGGTTCGTACGGCTACCATGCATGATACCTGCTCAAACAAGAACTCCGGCACCTCCAAAATGGTCCCTTTGTTGATGTTGGAGGGGTGATTACGTGTTTCCTGCTCTCTCCAGATGTGTATACGTACAGAATTTCTCGTCAGACTAAATCGGCTTTCATCCGTAAAGAGTACTCGAACCCACTTTTACTTTGTCCAGTTCTTATGCTCCTGGCACAACAGAAACCGGCGTCTCTGATGTGAAGACATGAATGGTAGGGGAGGTAGGGGAGGTTTGATACATAGGGAGGGTTGATACATTGACAATTTTTCTCAACAAATGGCATTAACAGCCATTCTAACACATGTGAAGGCTTCTTTTATTTGCTGAAGCCATCATTATCTAGACTAATCAGTGAAGAACTGACAACTTTTCTTTTCTTTTAATTTTGAAGGTTTTTGGAATGTCAATGTAAATTTTTTCATTGACTGATTTTCTTTCATAACTCTTATTATTCTGAAGATACTATCTTGTAATTTTTTTATTTATAAAGCACATTGTTAGGATTAATTTTACTAGAAAGTAGATTACCATTTTGCAACTGCAAATGTACAAAGTGATTGAAAATCCAATAAGGCATAATAGGGAGAATTGATACACTTGCATATTTGAAATTTAATAGTTTTTTTAAGTTTGCAAACTAATATAGGGCTGTAATATTCATTATGGTTTTACAGCAAGAGCTACTGAAATTGGTAAGGAAGAACAAAGAGACTATTCATAGACATTATGTAGGTTACATATAAAAGCAATGCAATGGTAGATGGTTAGTTCGCTTTGTTTGTCATGTAGAAGGGTAAAAGTTTACATGGCCTGAAAGGGAAAATGTTTCTATAATTTACGAAGAGAAAATTGAAAAAACGTTAAATATACCCTATTTTACTTATTAAAATGATAGAGTTATTAGTTTTTCTTTTAACAATTTCAGGGGTGGTGGTATGTTTATGAAACTACTTAATTTTAATTCCCAAACGCCACATTGGAACCAGCATTTTGGTAAAATATTTTCCTTTTAGTATGAAAGGGAAATATATCCCTTTTCTTATTTCTAATTAAATTTGTTGCTAAATTCCGGTGCCTCTCATTTATTCAACACTTTAGCATTCAAAATGCTTTGCCCCTGAAAGGGTTAAAGGAATCTTAAATGTGCTAAATTTATGTTAAATTGTTTGCAAATGAGCAATGTTCACTTCATTTTTCAATGCAGCTAGATCTCTAGGGGTTTTTTTCATTATTTATTTTCTAAAAAGTGTGTTAATAGGATTGTTTAAATAATAGCAATAGTTTAAATATTTTTACAAAAAATATTTCTGAAACAAAAATATGTCAATGTCATTTCGTTTCAAATTTTACTTAAATATTTCAAGATTTATCATAAAAAATTGTATGACGCATAAATTGAATTGTCTGCAATTTTTTTTTCAATTTTCATAACAATGTATCAAACCTCCCTTGCTAGTGTATCCATCCTCCCCAGCAATGGGGAGATTTGATACAGTAGTAGCCATTCAAAATAATTTAGATATATTTTTGAATAACTATTTTTTAAATTCACAATATTTTTAATAAATGAATAAAAGGTCACTTTATAAGAAAACACAAAAAAATTGTTTAAAAATAGCTTTATAAGGGTTGTAAAAAATTAGTAAAAAAAAAGTGTATCATACCTCCCCTACCTCCCCTACATACCATATTGGTCGTCGTGCATATAGACCACCTTAGTGCAGCCTTCTAACCACGGTAAAACGTGATATCCGAGGTCCAGTAGCCTGTTTCATCTGCCTTGCGATTTCTCCAGCTATCTGCTGCCTGTTTCTTTTCGCCTGTAGGATAATATAACGCTCTTCCAATGTTGTTTTTGCTCGTGGGCGACCACAGCTGAATGCTCGGACAGCTGTTCCCATTGTTTGAAAGGCAGTCCAGGCTCGTGAAACGATGCTTTGAGCGATCCCGAAATTTTCTGCCATACTTGTCACACTTCGACATTCTTCCAACCTTCTAATGATGCGACCTTGTGTAAGTTCATCCAGATGGCATCTCCTGGATTGCCTCTTGTCCATATCACACAATAGTAGCAAAAACACCGTCGTTGGAATCACTGTACACCGTGTAATAGGTTTCACCAAATTGCTGAACGTCCACCGCCTCTGTGCTTTATTCCCTTAGGGCGTCCTCCTTTTTCGTCATATGCTATATATGCGCATGTCCTGCTGAATTTTTTCCAGGTCTATCTCCTGATTGGTCTTTCATTTCGTTCTGTTGCCTTTTTCGGTTTTTATGCTAATTTGTCTTCTCCGTCCTTAATTTTTGCACACCAGTGTATATTATATTACGTATTATAAACTAAGAAAGTGTTTGTCATTATATTCGAGACAGTTTCAAAAACTACTGTAGGGATTTTGTTTCTGGTTTAGACTATTGGTTAACCCTTTGAGCTCCGGGTTATTAAAATTTTTAAAATGTGCTAAAAAAGCACTTAAAATGTGATTAGGGGACTGTCTGAAATTGAACTATGTAATTAAAAAAATTTTTAAATGCCCCCTTGAGGCTGGGGGACGTGGGAAGTTTTTCCACCACCAGAACTCTAGGGCATTCATTTCAACACGCAAATACAAAAAATGACACCGCAAAGTTATTCTAAAATTACTATAATTGCTAAAATTTCAACATATTTTAAGAAGTTACATTGTTTAGACAAATTCTAAGACTATTAAATATTTTAAAAATTTATTAAATGTGAAAATTCAAAATTTTAAAATCATAATTTAAAAATACAAACTAATCAAAAATATATCAAATTTATAGATGAAACAGATGTTAAAAATATTTAATTTTTGTTTAGAAATATTTAAAACATAATAAACTCGTCAATCTGTTGAATTAAACACAAATTTAGATTCCTAGAAATTAAATTATAAGCATCCAAATTTTGGTTCTGAAACACTATCTAGTATGTAATTTGAAGTGCTGCCATCTAGTGACAAATAACATTTTTCTAGTCCTTAGAGCTCTGATGGTAGAAAAATCTACCATTACTTATTTCTGTCCCCTGTAATTATTTAAATTTTCAGTTTAGTAATTTGCATGTAATTATTATTAAATGTTTGAAGTGTCCAAGAGAAAAAAAAGTTGTATCCTTTGAAAAATATTGCTTTATAATGCTTGAAAAATACAAAATTTCTAAACCTTCAAAATTGGAGTGTTTTTAAAATCGCATTAAAAACCAACTAGATATTGGTAGGGAGTAGTGCTGCCATCTAGATTTGAAGAAGACAAATAAAATCTGCAAAATTCAGTTTTTGCTTTTCAGATCGTGTCGTTTTAAAGGAAATTAAACGATTTTGATTTCATGTGGGTGAAAATTCACCCGGCAGAGCTCAAAGGGTTAAGTCGGTTTCCCGGGCTCATTTGTATGTATAATATGCTGATATTACAAGATTTCTTATAATTAAATTTGGTAATTTTCTCTTGTTTCGGGATTAAAGATTGCCATTTGTTAATTTTTTAGGTGGATTTGTAATTGCATAAATGCGTAACACCTATAGTCGTCGTCTGACCCGTACGTCTATCTGTCCGTCTGTACGCATATAACAACGAAAAAACTATCCAACCGAATGGTTTGAAATTTTGAATATATAATTCCTGCAGAATTTTGTCGAGTTATTTCAAAAGTTATCAAAATCAGATGTATAGTTCAATTACAGGGACAGTAAAAAATATTCCGTTACATTACGGCCAATGGTAAAAAATTGTTTCAAGTGCATTTTAATGATGTTACACCCATCCATTCAAGCATAATGAAATGGATATGCATTTATAAAGTGCACTGAAATATACATTAGACATACTGTAGAATATAAGGTGCGAAGAATGTTTATTATTAATTTACAAGACCACATAAATGAATTCCGTTACATAATAGTATAATTGAAAACATTTTTTGCGGAGCATTTTAATTATATTCACATATAATGAAATTTGTTATACGTTACTGAGGTTTACTACTAGTTACTTCCTGTTCAATAGAAGGAGCACAGTATTTACATGGATGCACAAAAAATTACGGCGGCAGTTAAAAGTATTCCGTTACATAATGGCCAATGGGAAAAAATAGTTTCAAATGCATTTTAATGATGTTATACCCTTTCGAATGCAATAAAATTCATATGCAATTATGAAGTGCACTAAAATATATATTCTGTAGAATATGCTGTGCAAAGAATATTAATTATTCATTTACAGGCCCAGACAAAACAATTCCGTTACATAATAGTATAGGGGAAACATTGTTTGCAGTATATTTTAATTAAATTAAACTATTTCATATATGATGAAATTGTTGCTGAGGTTTACTACAAGTTACTTCCTGTATAATAGAAAGAGCATAGTATTTACACGGGCGAACAAAAGGTTTCGGATACTATCAGCATCCGAAATACTCCCTCATAGCATGCATGGTCACAGTGACGTCATTATGACGTCACTGTAAGTCACTGTGGTCACGTCACAACTGTGACCAAAATGCCACCAATTAGTGACGTCACATTGTGACTGATATGTGAACTTCTTAGAAAACTTTTTAAAATTACAAAAATTCTTCAAAACATGTTATTTACCGTAAAAAAATATTTTTCTGGCAATTTAAAAAAAATTGTGACGTCATTGTTATGAGACTACATGTAACGTACGTCTCATTATGTGATAAAAAACCCTACCATATTGTAAACTCACAGTGTGACAAAACATATGTTAAGATTAAAACTTCCCACTTCAAACAATAAAAATAATTCAGTGTTTGTTCCCGGCTAATATTCCACAACAAAATTAAAAACTTCATCAAAAAATGTACATAAATAAAACACAAATATAATAGACATGTAATCGAACTACTCGCTTAGACTATTAAAACTATTTGAATTAAAAAAAACTGTTGTAAATAGTAAAATGTTTGGCGATTTTTTTCGACTATTAGCTCTTGGAATGTTGCTAATATGAAAGTATCGCTATTGAATTTTAAAACTTTATTTGAATACATAATTGATATTTTTCTTATAGAAATGTTTTTTTTTTTTTTTTGGGGGGGGGGGGGGTTATTAGTGGTCAATATAGAAAAATGTATTAACTGTAGAGATTTCAATAATAAGAAAATGTTTTTATCCTGTATTGTATAATCCGGGAAATTGGTTTGTTATCTATAAATTATTCTTATCAGCGGAAATGGCAGAAATTAATATACAGGTGGAGAAAGCAAAGATTTGTTTGTGTGTGGGCATGGGAAGAGACGGAGTTTTGCAATAAAGCAATGCTTTATTATATAAATAAAAACACTTGCATATTTTCAGTAATAAATTTTTCTGCTAGTGTTTAGTTATTTTTAGTAGTAATTCTTAAACAATAAATTTGGCTACTTGTGTCACACTTTTTAAATAAATTTAACTTTTTCCGAATATAAAATAAAATATACAAAATATATGCAAAACACATGGCGTAATTAATTATTCATATTTATTTATATTTTTTTCGTTTCTGGAAATTTATTTTGAAAAATACTGTTATCTTACAAGATGTTTTACTCCACAGGAAATTAAAATAGAAAAAAATGACAATTGCCTGATCCCCCCCCCCCCCACTCCACCACTAAAAACATTATTTCTCCAGTTATTTTATTTCTTTTTATGTTGCATTTACTACCTATAATATAAACTTTAATTTTCTATTTTCAAAAGACCTTGCATTATTGCATATTAAAATGAATTTTAAATACTCTAAAAATTTAAACATTCTTTAATTTGTTGCACTCCCAATATTAGTTTAATTATTGTCATATTCGACAGTAGCTGTACAAAACTTAAAACTTGAACTATTTTGAAACACATAAAAAAAAAAGTTAAATGCATCAAAAAATTCTAGAAACAAGAAATTTTAATTGGAAGTATGCTTTATGTCATATAAATGTATAAGAACGGAAAAGCCATCTGTTCTTGCCTGGATAAAAAAAAAAAAAAAAAAAAAAAAAAAGGCTAAAAACCGCAGACGATAAAGACTAGTAAAAACAACATATTGCTTTTAATCTTTGGAACAGGCGGAAGGAGTTTTTTGCTGGACAATAGGTAGCGTTATGAACATGCAGTCTGTCAGATATAATATTTAACCTAAAAAATTCACAGGAATAATCATCTCAAGATAATACTTTAGACAAAAATATCCGTCCGAGATAGTTACACTAGCTTTGGTGTGGTTTAAACGATTCCCATCACTGCTATTGTATTTATTAAGGACATATTTCCTACTTCAAAAATTTGTTCTGCCTAAAACATGGATTACATCGGAATAAAAAACGGCGTTAAGGAAAAAAAAGGTATGAACAAATATTTTATTCCAGAGTTTGCTTTTCTTTAAATTATAATGATTTTAGTATTTTCTTATAAACATTTCATTAACCTAATAAAGTTTAGTAGATTTATTATTTAATTTATTGAAATAAATATCTGTATATCAACAATTTTAACCAGATGATTAAAATCAGTTATATAAATTTATTTTAATCAGATTTGTTTTCTTTTAAAATATTATAGGTTAAAATCACATATTTTCTCAAACTTTAAAATAACGTATAAAAGTATTATAAACAAAGTTTAACATAATTAGCAAATATTTAAATGTATTTAATGTACTAAATAAAAAGGCCTTTTTATAGAATAAAATTTTTTGATGGTCTGAAACAATTTGCGTTGCACATTTTTATTTAAAAATTAATATCTGTTCAGAAGAAAAGAAGATAGTTTATTCTATTTAGAAGAAATAAGAATTTTTTTTTACATAATGGAGTACTATTTAAAGGATATCATGCATATGTAGTATTAAGCGGGAAAAATCAGTATCAATGAGTATTATTCGATGTAAGAAAAGTTATAAAAATTTATAAAGAGATATCCTTAGTTTGTAAGAACTTTTCAGTTAAACATTATGAACGAAAAGTTTTCAACGTAAACCGGTGTCTCAATTTGTTGACAAATATAGAAATTATGCAACCCAGTGAGAATTTAAATATGGTTTTATTGAAATATTTTAATTATTAAAAACATATCCATGTACTTGAATGAAGGAAGCTAAAATGTAAAATATATTTCATTATTTTTTTTCTGTATACTTTTAATATTTTACTTCTTGAATGATTTTATACGCATAAACTTCAAAATAGCTATACTATACACTTTATTAGAAAACAGACTGATTAACCCATATTGAAGCACACCGATTAAATATTTTTGAAAAATTTTAAAACTTCAATTACATCATTAATATTGTGTAATTAAGTAGATACTAGCAAAATTTTGAAAAAAGTTTTTAATTTTTTAAGTAACTAGTTGTCCTATAAACAGGACATATTAGTAGGACACAAAGTAAGGACATATAAAATGCATACATAAACTAATTTTATGAGCAAATATTTTATTTTACTTTAGAAAACTGTTTCTGTTGTACAAAAATACTCTATGATTTCTCCAATAAAAAGATAATAATAACGGTAAAATTCTAGATTATAAGATCACAATTCTTAAAGAATTTTTTAAATAGATTTTTCTCAATTAAATTTTAATTGGTTACTTGTTTTTTTTTGTTGTTGTTGTTTGTTTATATGTTATACTTTTATGTATTTTAAAGACGTCATAACAAAATGCATCCAAAAAATCCTTACCAATTTTATTTTAAAAAATGTTTTATTAGCTGTCCTATTTATAGGACAGCGGTACAATGTGGGTTAAAGGGGGATTGTTATTTATAATTATCTAATCCTGTAAATAAAATAATAATAGTAATAATGAACCAATGTGTGTTTTTATTTTGTGCTTATGGTTTGAATTTTTATACTTTATTCACATAAAAATAGCTAACTATTTTATATTATTTTCATTATTTTTTATTTTACTGTGTCATGTAAAAGTTAAAAGTAAATATGGTTACCTGCATTTGTAACAGATTGTATATATAAAATTTTCACCACACGTTATTCTAAAAGCTTTATAGTAAATTAAAAACTTCATCAAAAATTGTACATAAATAAAACAAATTTAATAAACATGTAATCGAACAGCTCGCTTAAACTACTAAAACTATTAGAATTTATAAAAAAAAAAAAAACTGCTGTAGGTAGCAAAATCTTTGGCGATTTCTTCGACTATAAACTCTTGGAATGTTGCTAATATGAAAGTATCGCTATTGAATTTCAAAACTTTATTCGAATAAATAATTGATATTTTTCATATAAAAAGGCTTTTTGGTGTTTTTAGTCAAATGTATTAAAAAGAGGTGCTAGTTCAGTAAAAACAGAGCATGATGACAGAGCTTCATGAGTAAATGTAATATTAGTAATGTGTTTAGTAATGGTATAAGTAAAAAGTATATAATTTGTTAATATGATAAATAAAGTGACATTAATTTTTAAGGATTTTATGAATTACAAATTGAAAAATACAATTAAATAACGACATGATTTAACAATATCTTGTATTTTCTAAACAAATAAAGTTCTATAATTTTTGCAAGGTCTTGGGCACACTGATTTAGAAATACTGTGGTATGGGGAAGTTTTTTACAAGAAATCTCCGATTGCAACTAAAGGAGAATTTCATTTTTTTAAAAAAGGATGTATTTCGCCCGTTTTAAAAAGAGCAGGTTGCTGCAACTTTAAAAAATGGTGTAGATGGAACAGTAAATAATTTCAGAATTAATAAAAACAGCAAATAAATATAATTTAGTTAGTGGCACAAATAACAATACAAGCAAATATGGTTTGCAGCTCATCTTTCATTTGTACAAAGGAATATTACTATTAATCTCCGACGCTTTGGACAGAAGTGAAGATGACATTTTATGGAATGACGGAGATTATTCATACACCGATTCATATTACAATAGTGGTACTGATACCTTCAGTGAAAGTGATTTATTATGAGAATTTTTTGTCAAAATTTTAACAAAGATTATTTGTAAATTTTACGTCTATAAAAATATTACCATAAAAAGAAAAATGGTATTTAATAAACAACACATAAATTGGAAACATTTGATAAGTTACTAATTTTATTATATTGTGTTTTTTTTAAACCAGTAATGTTTTAGCATTAGAGTGTACAATATTGTGTAGTAGATTTCCCCGCATAATAGCCGCACTTAGACTTTCACAATGAAAAATTGGCAAAAAAAGTGCGAATATTACGCGAGTAAATACTGTAGTTGTTGAGCAGATATCATTATTTCCTTCTTCTTTAGCTCCAATTTGCTGTAAATTTATTATTGCAAAACCAGAATGAGAAAATATTACCTAATTATTCTTTTACTCTCAAAAGTTTTTTATACATGCTATGATGTTTATAGAAAAGAAAGAATAGATTGGTTAAAGGTGAATTTCGTAAAAGGATCGCGAAAAAATGCAAATTTCGTCAAAAGATCATGGAAAAAAAGCGAATTTCATCTAAGAATAGCAAATTTTGTCAAAATTTTGTAGAAAAAACGCGAATTTCGTCAATGGGCCGCATAAAAGGCGACATTTTTAAAATAAATCACGCAAATAAGGCGAATTTTATCAAACGATCGCGAAAAAAAAATTTAAATTTCTTCAAAAGGTAGTGGGAAAAAACGTGAATTTAATCTAAGAATCGCAATTTCGTCAAGAAATTGAAAAAAAAACGTGAATTTCGTCAAAGGATCGCGAAAAAATGCAAATTTCGTCAAAAAATTGTTCGAATAAAGCGAATTTCACCTAAGAATAGCAAATTTTGTCAAAAGATTGTAAAAAAAACGCGAATTTAATCAATGGACCGCATAAAAGGCGACATTTTGTAAATAAATCGCGTAAATAAGGCGAATTTTGTCAAACGATCGCGAAAAAAATCTAAATATCTTCAAAAGGTCGTGGAAAAAAGCGTGAATTTCATCTAAGAATCGCAATTTCGTCAAGAGATTGAAGGAAAACGTGAATTTCGTCAAAAGATTGCGAGAAAATGCAAATTTCGTCAAAAAATTGTGGGAAAAAAGCGAATTTCATCAAAGAATAGCAAATTTTGTCAAAAGATTGTAGAAAAAACGTGAATTTCATCAATGGACCGCATAAAAGGCGAAATTTTGTAAATAAATCGCGCAAAAAAGCGAATTTTGTCAAACGATCGCGAAAAAAATCTAAATTTCTTCAAATGGTCGTGAACAAAAACGTGAATTTCATCTAAGAATCTCAATTTCGTCAAGAGATTGAAGAAAAGCGTAAATTTCGTCAAAGCATTGTGAAAAAAAGCGAATTTTGTCAAAGCATAGCGAAAAAAAGCGAATTTTGTCAAATGATAGTGAAAAAACATGAAATTTTGTCAATAAATCGTACAAATAAGGTGAATTTCACTGAAGGATTTCGAAAAAAACGTAAATTTCGACAAAGTATCGTGAAAAAAAACATTCTGAAATTTTTCTGTGAACTTCAGAATTTTCTTTTACTCATAATCCCTCCTGCCTCCATTGTCATGGTTCATTGATTGAACTCGAATAGCAATTTCATTTTTCAATAACTGTATTGCCTCTTAACGCTGTCACAACATTGTCATTGTAGTCACATATTCGTCAAAAAAATAATGACAAAATCGTCACAAATTACACAATTTTCACAAAATTGTCAAAATGTGACTTCACAACATTGTCACTGTCGTCACAGAATCATCACAGTGTTAATGACAATTTCGTCACAAATGACACATATTTCACAAATTGGTCACACCGTGACTTCACAAATTGGTCACAATGTGACGTCACAAATGAGCTCTAAAACGGCCATAACGACCTCACATTTTAGTCACTGTGACTTCACATCGACGTCACGTGACGTCACATCGACGGTCACAAAGTCACAGTGTGACTTCACAACGACGTCGCCGTAACGTCACCATGCCTTACGGGCTGTATGTTAGCGATGATTACAGGAAGTGCATTTTTAGTTGTGATACGAGTTTTTAAGTTTAACTAAATTTTTGCATATTACGTTGTGTGTATAAATGCTCTGGATCATATACAGGGCTACACAAAAGGAATCGTAAGGTTTACTGAGTATGACGAAGATAGTTTAAAGGCGATTTTTAAATGAGCTATGTATTTTTACGCTGAATTACATTTAGTATACTAAGATATGTTTGTAGAATATAGATACAGTGATAAAGAGGGTCACTCAAAGAATTAGATACATGTCCGTCTATGGATCTCGGGAAGTGGGATTTCACTAGTTTTAAGCGTGTTTTAGTCTTAACCCTTAAATTCATAGTGATGCTTCCCATTCAACACCCAATAAATAAATTAAGTTCTTAGCAACCACTATATTTATATAGAAATATTTATTTTGTAAAAGTTATAAAAATATGCTACTAAATAAAGATAAAAATCTGTCATAAAATTTCTGGTGTTTAATCCTTAATATAAGAATAAGAAAACACAATTCTAAAAGAATAAATCATGCGTTTAAGGGTTAAATAAATATTAGCTAAATAGTGGCATAAACATAGTAGTTAAAATACAAGGCTGTATAAAAGTAATCAAGTAAGCTTCCGTCTATTGGTATAAATTTCGGAAAGTCAAATTTCAATCTATTATGCGTTTTTAACACATTCCAACATAGTTGAAAGTGCTTATGGATTGGTTTTCCTGTCCGTCTGTCTGTCCGAACTTGAACTTGCGTAATATAGTTGTATTGCTCTGTAATTGATATACGTTTTTGAGATTTACTATACGATGTTTGGTATTGAATATAAAGTATGTAATTATTTCAAATCTTATGAAATCTGAATCAAAACTCAAAAAGATATTAATAAAAGTTTTCTTCATTCTATTAAATCCTATCACATGTAATTAGTTCAATGATATCTCGTGATAGATAATGGTTCAAGGTTTCCCTGCTGATTACGTTCTTTTTAAGATGGACTCATATTACTTCAGTATTACTGAATTTAATAAATAGAATCGTAATAAATTTGGTATTCATGGATTTTTGCATTAGAGTGCAAAAGCTATTGCACCAAGATCTGAATATTTATAAAGCTAGTTATAGTAGGAACTCACCTCATTTGCCACGTTTGACGTACAATTTCCAATTTGTTTTAGCTTGGCGGCGACATATTATGCTGTCGTTGGTTAAAGAATTGGATGTTTTTTCAGTTATAAAAAAAAGTAAAAGAAAAGAACCTGATTCTACTTTTATTTAAAATACAAAAAAGAGAGATAATATTATAGGATCGAAATATTTTATGAAAACTTGAACGAAATGTTTGTAATGCTTAAAAGAAGTTTTCATTGACAAAGATTAAGATGGAAACGATATTTACGATTAATATTTTGAGCCAGGACAAGAAGAAAAGCATCTGAATAGTGCTTTAGTAAAATCTTTACAATAGATGTTACATTCGCATTACGGTTATATATAGAGAGTTCAAAAAATAACGGTCCATTTCTATGAAAACACTAATCTATTGATTTCTTTCTCAGGTGTTTGAAGATATGCTCTCCTTAGAAGAATAACCATCGTTTCCTGGAAACTGTGTGGTAAAACATATGAAGAAGTGCGTCAGCTGCACTATCGAAAATATGGAAAATAACCACCAACAACTGCCAATATCAGTCTACTTGTGAACAAATTCAGACGAACCGGTAGCGTGGTGGATGAAAAACGTCCTGGACGACCATCAACATCTAGCGATACAGTCAAGAGCATTCGTGAGGCAGTTGAAAGGAGCCCACGTGCTGCAGTTGAAAGGAGTTCGTCGCCTGAACCGTGAGTTGAGAATTCCTCAAACCACTGCTACAGCTGACGCACCTCTTCACATATTTTATTACCCAGTTTCCGGGAAATAATAGCTATTCTTTCTTCTAAGCAGAGCATTTCTTCAAAAACCTGCGAAAGAAATCAATAGATTAGTGTTTCATAGAAATGGATCGTGATTTTTGGAACACCCTGTACAATATTTTAAACCTAACATCCAGAGTATTATATCAAATAAATGATCCTGAATGTATTGCCTAACATGTAATGATATACATTCAGACCAAACGTTTTCTCCTCAAATGTTGATCGAATAATATGAAACAATGGAATAACTTTCGGACATATCCATCCAATATTTTGTATTACATTTACCGACTGGTATTAATTTTGGCACTAAAAACACAAGAGGATAAACCCGGTCTACCCGGGTTACAGAAGATCGGTGAAAACCATCATATATATTATTGAATGAGGAATTTTTCGAAAGGTTCTAAAAGCGGTTTTTGATGTAGATATAATTGAATTTTTGTTAGCACGAAATTGAATTTATTTGTTACTGTAGGCCTTTTTCTAGGAACCCTGACAGAATGTCATTGTTGTCTCGTGCATGTGTGAGTAATGGTTTGGATTCATAGCACCATATTTGGCAACATAACTTGATTGTGGTGTAAAATTAACAATTAAAAATTCATTACTTTAAAAGTAAATGTATAATATGTAATACGGTATTAAATAATGTTCATATAGTTTTATAATCTATTCTTTTATAATGTCATATCATTCATAATCATCATTTGTTCTACCAATTTTATTTTCAGACATTAAAAACACACTAAGATTTCATAGTTTCTCATACAGCCAAAAAACAGCGTACATGTCATAAGTTTTAAAACATATATATACTTTAACACAAATATTCAAGATGGTTTAAAAAGTATTTTCACCTCCTTTTTCACCGAGGCATCTTCAGTTATTGATGTTTTTCGTCTCACTCTCTCGCTAATCCTTGCTTGCCAGATTTTCCCTGTTATTTTTCCCTATTTTCAAAATGTGTCGCCATCTGTTGTCTATAACTGCGTGTAGTTGATCATTGCAGGTTTCTGATTTTGATGAGATGATTTCAATGGCTTCTCTTATTAATGCGTAATTTAAACTATTGTATTTTGCTAATTTCTCGACGTTTTTAAAATCTATTGTGATGGGGGATTTTCTATTGAGTCGTGCTATGGCCGTAGATGATACGACGGGATATACGACTTAATAAATCATCTACGGCCATAGCACGACTCAATAGAAAATCCCCCATCACAATAGATTTTAAAAACGTCGAGAAATTAGCAAAATACAATAGTTTAAATTACGCATTAATAAGAGAAGCCATTGAAATCATCTCATCAAAATCAGAAACCTGCAATGATCAACTACACGCAGTTATAGACAACAGATGGCGACACATTTTGAAAATAGGGAAAAATAACAGGGAAAATCTGGAAAGCAAGGATTAGCGAGAGAGTGAGACGAAAAACATCAATAACTGAAGATGCCTCGGTGAAAAAGGAGGTGAAAATATTTTTTAAACTATCTTGAATATTTGTGTTAAAGTATATATATGTTTTAAAACTTATGACATGTACGCTGTTTTTTGGCTGTATGAGAAACTATGAAATCTTAGTGTGTTTTTAATATCTGAAAATAAAATTGGTAGAACAAATGATGATTATGAATGTTCATATATTCCAGAGCTTCACGTTATAGTAACTGAAAGTACTGTTCACGAAAGTAAATTGGAGAGCAAAAGTCAAGATTTCACGATTCTATATAATTTCACATTAAAATCAGCATATTTTCACGTATTACGTTCTGAAGCAAAATAAAATCGAAATGTTTTATTTTTGAAGATAAAGAAATAAAAACGAAGCGTGCATGCTGCTATTGAATTTTTATCACTCTAAAAAAATAAAGTACAAAAATGTTTTTATAATACTTCTTTGGAAATCACGTGACTATTGGCACCGTTTCAGTCTACCTGAAAGAGGCCCGCCTAGCGAATTACGAAATATTCCACATACAGTTTTTGCAGACAAATTTTACCGGTTCTCAAACTTTGTCCCATAGGGCTATAAAAAACAGTAGGTCTGAATACTAGGTGCTAGCTTTACCAAAAGTGGTTTCATTGTAAGAACAAAATTGAATTTGCCGTCGCATTGTCTACAATTGCAGTTGCACTTTTAAGAAGGGGCCGAACCTCACACAAAAAATTTAAAATATCACTTAAAAGCCATTATTTTGAAAATCAGACAATTTGTGATAGTTGTATTTTTTTTATTTGCTTGATATTTTTTTATGTGGAAGTAGATCACATTTAATGAATAATGTGCAATTTTGAAGGCCTGAAAAAATTTTCCCTTTACTGTAAAAAATATCAAAGTTCAAGGTTGTGACCGTCATTTTTCATGAAAAGTGAAATGCGAGTAATGTTTGCAGTTCTAAAGCTTGGGAAAACAACGATTCCCAAAATTATTTTGTGGTGGTATGTTAGTATAACACTATCTGCTTAGTAAACTGTATTCGTTTCCATGGGGCATTGTTATTTTACATTGTTATGTTGCCTCAAAGTGCAATGAAAATGACGATTTTGTCCGTTTTACGCACGTATTTTCTTATTTAAGCAATAGTACCCCAAACTTTTTCTTATAGAATATCAAAGTGTACTACTAGGACAAGCTAAATAACATAAAACTTTACCGGAATACTGCTGCTGTTAGCAGGAATAGTCTGTTAAATATTAAAAAATTTCAAAATAGGCAGCATTTCAATTAGTCTTTTCTCAAAAAAGCGTCACGATTCAATAAAACAAAATATATCACGTAGTAGTTGGAAGTATGTACAAACACATGGAAAAGAAAAAAAAGTGGGGCCTCATCATATTTTTAGAAAAAATAATGTCAAAAGTCACAAAAAATACTGTCATTTATCATACTTTTTCCCTATTAGAAAACGAAACATCCCGTTTCTCTTTCCGCTAGCTATGTTTTTTCCATATGAGAAAATGAAATAACCCTTTTTCTTTCCCCTTCCGTGTTCTAAATGGAAAAAAAAGGGAAATTTAAACGGGATATTTTGACTGAGAATTTTTTAAATTTTGTTATTTTTTTTTCTAAAAATATGACGAGGCCCCACTTTTTTTCTTTTCCATGTGTTTGTATATATTTTCAACTACTACGTGATACATTTTATTTTATTGAACCGTGATGCTTTTTTGAGAAAAGACTAATTGAAATAATGAAGAGAACGAATATTTTTTCCAACTGGATTAAATCATATTCAAGTTTGGAGTAGCACAGTTGAAGTGCTACTTCAACTGTGCTACTCCAAACTTGAATATGACTAATTGAAATGTTGCCGATTTTGAAATTTTTGAATATTTAACAGACTATTTCTGCTAACAACAGCAATATCCCGGTAAAGTATTATATTATTTAGATTGTCCTAGTACTACACTTCGATATTCTATAAGAAAAAGTTTGTGGTACTATTGCTTAAATAATAAAATACGAGCGGAAAATGGACAAAAACGTCATTTTCATTGCATTTTGAAGCAACATAACAATGTAAAATAACAATGCCCCACGGAAACGAATACATTTTACTAAGCAGGTAATGTTATACTAACATTTCATCACAAAAGAATTTTGGGATGTCGTTGCTTTTCCAAGCTTTAACACTGCAAACATACACGCATTTCACTTTTCATGAAAAATGACGGTCACAACCCCGAACTTTGACATTTTCTAAAGGGAAGGGAAAATTTTTTCAGGGCTTCAAAATTGAACATTATTCATTAAATGTGATCTACTTCAACATAAAAAAATATCAAGCAAATCAAAAAATACAACTATCAAAATATCACTTTTTTGTCTGAATTTCAAAATAATGGCTCTTAATATTTGTACCCCCTTTACCGTACGTAATAGTTCAGAAGAAAGTAATTAACATTGATCCAGAAGTAATCTTTAATAGTTTGGGGGTGAGTCTTCTGTAATACAAAAGATGTCTGTTTAAGTACTGGATAGAACAATGAGTGATTTGTGTACATTAGATATAATTATTCGCGGAATGTACAATTTTATTCTCGGGTGAATTTTGCTTTATATTATCAGCTGTAAGGAGTGGAACCAGAGTTGATATAGTCAATACTTCTTTAAGAAAACAACAATGATGTAACATACAATTATAAACACTTGATTCACAAACAAAAATTCACCATTCAATAGACAACTACTGAATAACGAAAAACCAGCACATTTCCAGGAAAATTTTTAAAATTCATTATATCCGCCTGGCCTGATACCATACAAATTGATGTAGAAAGTAGGTTCACATTACTATGTATTATAAACCCACAAAAATTATGTTATGGAACACTGTTGAAAATCAAATGAATATTAGAAAAGAAAATAATAATTGTATGCAGTATTATAAATGGTTCTGGTAAAAGAAGAATAATTTTGATATAGATATCTCGCATCCCAATGGTACCAACAAGTCTTTTATTTCGATTTAAAAAGTTCCCGTTCCTAGGGAAAATATGTTTTTGTATTACTATATGGCAGGGGTTTTTAAACTATGGTACGTGTACCAGTACTGGTACGTGAAGCTCTGATTACTGGTACACAAAAATCTGATACTGGCAGTGAAATGAAATATAAAATACAGTATATGAAAACAAAAAACAGCTCTATATTTGACCTCCTCTTTTTGATTTATCAGTTAATTGGTCCAGTAGCTTCTTCATTCTGTTGTATTACTGCTTTGACAGCGTTTTGCCTTTTCTTATTTTAATGTAATTTCGATTAGAATTTTATATAAATGGAACGAATTAGATGTTTAGTTCATCCCACCCGAAAAAAAGAAAAGGTTTTCTTTTATTACTATATTGTATGTGCATATAATACTTATTTCAACGAGCTTCTATCTCGTATTAATAAGTAGTTTATTTTCAGAAGATATGTGAATTTCTTATGTTGGTCCTTTATTTCTTTATTAAATTTTCTTAGTGTATTTTACTGTTGATATAATCATAGTGTTTATATAACAAAAAATGGACGAATAAGACGACTTTAAATGTGTAATATATTTTTTTAAAGTTTAACAAAGCTATGTAGTATTTATGTTCTCTATTTAAATAGATCTATTAATAGATTGAAATAATATTTTCCATCCAAAAATGATACACTTTATAATGATAAATACACCCTTCTCATTAGCAATATACGGGAATTAATAGAGTCACTCTACTGAATATGTATCAATTTACGCCAATAAGTCATTAAGTACTGTAGTTTTTCGTTTTTGTACTAATACAATGCATTTTGATAATTTACTTATCATTAAAATGTAATGATGGTGATACATTTTATTTGAATGTTAAAATAAAGAGCAGCCAATCTAACTGTAGCGCGCTGGTTGAAATTAAATAAACACAAACTCGTCAATAACTCACAACACTTAATAAATAACTTAGTGAACTGTATCACACGTTTAATTATAAACCCTCTTGGTTTCACACTCTTAGAATAGAATAAAATACATATCAACAAAAAAGAACGTTGCCATTTTTTAGAAATTAAACTTACACAAAAATGCTCGCACTGAGCGTTGGCAGACGATAAATAAATTTCGAACATACACCCCCGGCCTTGAAATCTTCAAGACGTACAAATAAAAGAGTTATATATATTAATGAAAGGGCAAAGGACAGAGTTTAGGAACAGCTCGTTTAAAATTTCCGGCAGCAGTTCTTACTATGGCGACTCTCACTCTACCGTCATGGCCCGGAAATGTCTGAATAATACTTCCTAAATTCCACTGAAGAGGGGGAAGAAGTTCATTTTTAATTAGCACTAAGTCACCAACATTTAAATTTGCTGTTGCACGCAACCACTTGGGACGTTGCTGGAGTTGAGACAAATACTCACCACTCCATCGCTTCCAGAAGTGCTGAAATACTCTCTGGGTTAATTGCCAACGGCGAAGTCTATAAGGGGGTATTTCAGAAACGTCATGTTCTGGAATAGCCGTCAAGGCAGCACCAGTCAAAAAATGACCTGGTGTCAGGACTTGTAGATCACTTGGATCGTTCGACAGAGGACATAAAGGTCTCGAGTTCAAACAGGCTTCAATTTGTGACAATAATGTAGAGAATTCTTCAATTGTAAATAGTGAATTTCCCACTGTTCTACGTAGATGATATTTCACAGATTTTATGTTAGCTTCCCACAGCCCACCAAAATGTGGAGCAGAAGGGGGATTAAAGTTCCAGATGATACCTTCATTAGCCACATAATTCTGTAATATTTGATCCTTACTAATGGAGGATACGGAATTGTATAACTCACGCAGTTCCCTACTTGCACCCTTGAAATTTCCTGCGCAATCACTAACCAACTCAGGAGCTTTTTTAGAGCAGCCAAAAATGTGGAAGCTGTCAAATCCGAAACCAATTCAAGATGAATAGCACGAGTTGAAAAACAAATAAAAATAGCAATATAACTCTTAAACGACTTGATATTTCTACGATTTCTCTCCTTGCACATAAATGGGCCGGCATAATCAATTCCAGTCTTTGAGAATGGACGACTTGGCCTAACACGTATGGCTGGAAGATCCCCCATTATTTGAGTGCCAACAGATGGTGAAGCATGAAAACATTTTAAGCAACTCCTCACTATTTTTCTTACTGCATCTCGACCCCTTAAAATCCAGAAATTGGTTCGAAGAACAGCTAAAAGAAGCTGTGGACCAGCATGTAAATAAGTTATATGATAATGTTTGATAATTAATGCAGTTATATGATGTGTCTTAGGCAATAATATTGGGTGTTTCTGATCTTCTGAGACATTAGCATGTCTCAATCTTCCACCAACACGCAAAATACAATTATGATCCAGGAATGGGTTTAAAGACAAAAGTTTACTTGAAGATTTTAAATATTTGTGATGACTTAAATCAGATATTTCATCACGGAAACACTCGTTTTGGACTATTTTCAGAATTTTCGTTGTGGAATTTGAAAGCTCTAAGACTGAGAGAAAACCATTTACTCGATTTGATAACGACTTTCTTGCATTGCCTACAAAGCTTAAGCACCACGCGACGATTCGTACTAGTCTATTCCAAGAAGAATATCTGAAAATCAGATGATCATCATTAAGTTTAGAAATATTTACAACACAATTCCTTTTTTCTTCCTTTAGGATACTTTCTTGTACATCATTCCCTTCAAATGATTCATTAGACGGTTTATCCCATGGCTCTCTTAACCATTTAGGACCATGAAACCATAGCTCACAATTCACTAATTCCGATGGTAGCATACCTCTTGTTCCGCAGTCAGCTGGATTTTCAAGCCCGCGAACATGATTCCACGAAATATTAGGCAGTGTTTCTTGGATTTTAGCAACACGGTTTGCTACAAAGGTTTGCCATCTATGAGGCTCTGAAGAAAGCCATGCCAACGCAACCTTAGAATCAGTCCATGCAAACACTTCACTCTCCTTGAGACTTAAGTGATCCAAAACAACCTTTAGAAAATTTGTCAAAAGAAGAGCTGAACAAAGTTCCAACCTTGGGATTGACTGAGTCTTAATGGGTGCGACCTTAGTTTTAGATGTCAAAAGATTTACGGTGATTGTCTCATTCTGAGAAACTGAACGCATATATATTGCTGCACAATATGCTTTTTCAGACGCATCACAAAATTCGTGAATTTGAAGGTTTATCTTATCTGCAGATAATACAAATCGAGGAATTTTCAACTTAGAAATTACCTTTAAATCATTCCGAAAAGATGTCCACCGTTTACTATGTTCTTCACTAATTGGCTCGTCCCAGGTAAGTGAAAACTTCCATAAGTCTTGCAGCAGTATCTTCATGAAAACAACACAGGGGGAAAGCAAGCCTAGCGGATCAAACACCTTTGCAACTTCTGACAAAATATCTCTTTTAGAATATCTGTCCTTTTTCTCATGGTCTAAAGCAGTGAAACAGAAGAAATCACCCGTTAAATTCCATTGAATTCCTAAAATTTTTATCCCGCCATCATTAGTCAAGAGCAATGACTCTGTACTTTCCTTACATTCTTCAGAAATATTCCTCAGTACTCCAGGTACATTTGAAATCCATTTTCGTAAATTAAAGCCACCTCGTTTCATTAATAATGTCAATTGACTAATTAGTTCCACAACTTCTTCCTCATTCTGGCTGCCAGAGAGAAAATCATCTACATAAAAATCTTTCAACATAGCTGCAGATGCCAAAGGAAAATCGTTTTTCTCATCTAAGGCAAGCTGATGAAGAGCTCTTGTAGACAGAAACGGGGCAGATGCTGTACCATAAGTGACCGTTGTTAAACGATATTCCTCTAACGGATCCTGGGAATTCTCTCTCCAAAAAATTCTTAAAAAATCTCTATCTTCTGGATTAATCAAGATTTGTCTAAACATTTTCTCTATATCTGCTCGTACAACAATAGGAAAAGCTCTAAATCTTAAAAGAATTGGAAAAAGTTCCTGTTGTATACTTGGTCCGACCATTAGAATATCATTCAAGGACACACCAGAGGTAGATTTAGCAGAGGCATCAAAAACAACTCTTAATTTTGTCGTCGTACTTGATTCACGAATTACCGCATGATGAGGTAAATAAAAAACAAATGTAGGGACTCTTTCCGATTTGGATATTCGTTCCATATGACCCAAATCCGAATATTCCTCCATAAACTCTCGATAGTTTTTATAAATAGACTGTTGTTTTGAAAGCTTACGTTCCAAAGAACGAAATCGCTGTATGGCTAATTCCTTAGTATCACCTAATTGCGATGGAGAATCTTTAAATGAAAGTTTCACAACAAATCTTCCAGAACTATTTCGAAAATAATTGCTCTTAAAATAGTCTTCACATTCTTGTTCTTCCTTAGAAATACGAACTAGCTCAGGAATGGAATCTAAAGACCAAAACTTTTGAACTAAATCATCTAGTTGAAATTGAATATTATTAACAGAAAATGTACGTTGACTTGTATCAAAAGAGGTATTTCCCGTAATTATCCAACCAAGTTTAGAACATACGGCGAAGGGTAGAGTTTCTTCTCTTTTTATAATTTCCCCTTTAAGCAATCTAAAGAAAACGTTAACACCTAACAAGATATCTACTGGTCTTGATTCAAAAAATATTGGGTCTGCTAGAACTAAATCATTGAAATTATTCGCAATATTTGAAGGAATAGAACTATACGGCACATTTGATGTGATTCTTTTTATCACAAATGCTCTAGTGGCAAATCTCGCTTCAGAATTTAAATGGGGAGTAAAATTTAAATTTACCTCTTCATTAGATTCAGCATTATAAGAACCTAAACATGTAATCTGTACTTTAGTAGATTGCCTTGGCAAACATAATTTACGCATACAATTTTCACTTATGAAAGAGGCTCACTGCCACTATCCAGCAAAGCGCGACAGTTTACAAGATTACCCAGTGAATCACGAACCTTAATCATTGCTGTACAAAGTAGAGTTTGCTTATTTTGCAATGAATGTAATCCCGACACAGAGTTGTTTGAAAATTCAAAGATGCTAGTACAAGAAGTTTGATTTAATGACTCAGTTGGTCTCGGCTGAAATTCTGGTGCGTTCGGAGACAGAGGGCTAGTCGGCGTTTCATTTACACTATCTGAATAAGATTTCGGGGCTCTTGGAAGATGTAAAATTGTATGGTGAGGCTTATGACACACTTTACATTTACTTAAACTCTTACAGATTTTTGCACGGTGTTTATCTAAAAGACAATTGTAACACAAGTTGTTTCTTCTAATCAATTCTATTCTTTTATCTGCACTAAACTGCAAGAACTTAGGACATTTATACAACGGATGTGATTCCTTGCATACACACCAACTATTATTAGAAGACAACAATGTCGTTACTTTACCTTTCTTTATTTCCCTTACTGAGGATTTGATGTTTTGAAGGGTTCTAGCGTGATCCTTCAAGAAAGATAATAAGTTATCAAGAGTTCCCACCTCCTCCTTTTTTAGTGTTCTTTCCCACCAATATCTCATATTTTTATCTAATTTATCTGTAATTACATAAACTATCATTACTTCCGAAAATCCACTAACGTCTTCTTCAAGTACGCTTAAAGAACGCACACATTCGTTTATAACATCTACACTTTCTAAAATAGACTGTGCATTATCCGATATACAAGGCATTCCAATTAATTTCTTAATTAATGCATTAATCAACTCACGTTTATTTGAATATCGCTCCTTTAATAATTCTAAAGCTGTTTTATAGTTTGAATCAGATATTGGAAGATTCTGAATAATTTTAAGTGCGCTGTTTTTGCATGCCGATTTCAAATACTGCAATTTTTGACAGTCTGATAAACTCTCATTATTATCCACACTAGCTTTAAATAAATCATAAAATGATATCCATTCTTCTAAATTACCACTAAACGAAGGAAGCGTCAATTTTGGAAGCTTTACTTCTGGTATTTGAGATTTAGAAAGGCTATTATTTTGATTCGATTCATTTAAAGTAAATTTTGAGTTTTTCCGGTTAACACTTAACCAAAGATTGTCAAGTTTATCCTGTACGGATTGTTGCTCATCAACAAAATTATCTACATCTTCTTCTTTGCATTGTGAAAAAATTGCATTAAAAATTTCATGTAATTCCTCATTTAATTTTTCGATTTTATTTTCGAATAAAGCAAGCTGACTAGAATCAGCATCATCTATCGAACTAATAATATTATTTTCGAGTTTAGTTACAGAGGCTTTTAAAACTCGTTTTCTAACTAAAATGTCTTTAAATTCAGTCATAATGAGATAATATTAACAAAAAAGACTCACCAAATAGTATCGATGTTTGAATGACGCATCTTCATTATTTATTTTCACATCACAAATTCGGAACGATAACATGATTACTCTTGAAAACGAAACTCATCTTAAGTTCGTTCTATTACTCGATTATAAAAAGAACAAAAATATCCAATCTCCGGTAGACGTAACCAAAAATTTATGTAGCGCGCTGGTTGAAATTAAATAAACACAAACTCGTCAATAACTCACAACACTTAATAAATAACTAAGTGAACTGTATCACACGTTTAATTATAAACCCTCTTGGTTTCACACTCTTAGAATAGAATAAAATACATATCAACAAAAAAGAACGTTGGCATTTTTTAGAAATTAAACTTACACAAAAATGCTCGCACTGAGCGTTGGCAGACGATAAATAGATTTCGAACACTAACTACCAATTTAGTAGTGTAATTATGCAATTAAATACAGTAAAATCTACTCAGACAGAAGCACAAAAGACTGGGAAAATATTTCGTTTTAGACATATTCCGTTTATATAGGTTTTTCTGTATTAGCTTCGAATATTTCGACTGGTGATACGCGGAAGTATGAACTTCTATTTAGTGGTACGTCGGTCTAATAGTTTGGGAACCCCTACTATAAAGAAAACTAAGGAACAAACGCTCACGATTGGATGAATTGACTTCAGTGTTCGCTGTTTCTCACATGAACAGCTAGCACTGTGTTTCCATATCATGCATTAACTCCAAGTAAAATCTCATTGTGATTATACCTGGTAGTTTAGGAATAATTAGTTTAGTTTAAAAGAAATTTTATAAAACAAATAAAAAGCTTTGTTGGTTATAGTTCATACCTTGACTTAAACAGAAACATAGTGGAAACCGTGCGACTCTAGAGCTTGCGTCTGATATACAATTGAATCATTAAAGCAATAAATGTATTAAAAAATGTACGCTTAATCTTCCATTCAAATTTTAAATGGTTACCCAACTTAAAACAACTGCGACAGAAAATAACATATTTAAGCTCAAACACATATAAAATTATAAATACAAGCTGGGGTATTCTCTGCCATATTTTAAAACAATAGTATGAAACCGTACAAGCAAAACAAATAGAATGAGGTGCTCTGATTTCGTTCTCCGATCTGAACTGCCACTGTTTATAAAAATTAAAATAAATTACAAAGTTCGTCATTATTAGTTATAGCTAATATATACCAACCTACTTTAACAACAGCCCTACAAATTAGAACTGGTATTCATCCAATACACATTACTCTTAAACATACTACATGAAAATACAGTTTACAAATAATTTCTATAGATGCATTTCACAACCAGTTAAAATATCAGATTTTGAATAACATATTTTGAAATTGAAAATAAAATATAAATTAATGATGCATCTAATACAATAGAGAATCCAATATTAAATGAAAAATCAAATTTACAAATCAATAATTATTTAATCTATACAATAAACACAGACGGATCACATATGCAGAACTAAAATGCGTTTGCTTATACAGTTCATTATAACAATTTTTCCGTGTATAATTATTGCAAAAGGATGAAAGAGAATAATTTCGATCTCTTAAAGTGTATGAAGCAATAAAACAGAGTACAAAGAAAAATCTTGATGAAGTCTAAATATTTACTGACAGTAATTTAATTATTCAATCACTACAACAACTAAAATCTAAAAGTGCTATAGTAACAAATATTTAACAATATATTATTGAACATCCAGAACTCAAAATAATAATAATAATAACCCGTTTGAAAAGATACAAAGAAGCTTAAAGCAAAGAACAAATAATGATAGAGCAGGTAATTTGGACAAATACCCGTTGTTAAATGATATCAAGCAACACTGCAAACCACTACCATATCAATTATCGTATAAAGCGTTAGCATCAATACAAAAGTGATTATTAGTTTACACTGACAATTTCATATTCATGACAGAGTGTTTTATTCAAAAAACATTAAAAAGGGAGAGTATTAGAAGTGTATGAAACACTTATTTGATATTAGGTTAAACAATAATATCCACTAAGAACAATAATTAAAGGTTAATGAGAATTTTGTGACCGCGAATTTGGGAAAAAACGTATCATAGAATGGAGATGTAAATGTGATAAACTGTTTTCATGCTTTAAAACATAACATTTTTTTAATATTTTATCATAGAATCCAGAATGGTAAAAAGGACTCTATTGTCCTAGATCAAAAGGTACACTAGCATGCATTTTTAAACTTTTTGTCAGATGATTTCTTTTGAACATGTTTTTATGAATCAATTTTTGATGCTGATTTCGGAAAAACCTCCATTTTTGTCTATCACGTCAGGATTTTACAAAAAAATGAGAAGTTGTGTTTTCAATATTTTAATTAATGCAATCAAAAATTTATCACAATTTTATACAAAGTATTTCATTAAACACGTTAAAAATACTGTAAAAAATGTCCTTATAAATTCATGAAATTTCTTTAATAAAACGAAAAGCAAACAGTTTTCAATTAAACAAACTTTCTTCTTTTTGACTTTCTAGCAGATCCTCCTTCATCGTGTATGTCCCTCTTCAACATCCAGCAATATTCTGCCATCATATTTACATTCTATCTTTCCTTGTGCTCTTCAATGTAATGTCCCAGATTTTCTGAAAAGTAGTCGATATGGGTATGCAGAGATGCATTTTTACACTCATGCCCAACTTCTTGAAAATTTCCAGCATTGTTTCAACAATATTCCTGTAATTTGGATCTTTCTTATTCCCTAGAAAGTTTCCGATAACACATTTAAAAGCTGTCCATGCGTCTTTTTTTGTCTCATTCATCGTTCTTTCAAAATTCTTGTTCTTCATCAGTTTTTTGATTTGAGGGCCAACAAAAATTCCAGTTTTTGATTTTTCGTGCGTGATGAAGGGAAATTTACGTTATGTGTGACTACCACATAATGTTTGTTCTCAGCGATGACTCTTCGCAATAAACTCGGGTCGATTACAAACAAACTATACGTGATACAAGAAAACTAAGAACAGTTTTGTAATCAGCATAAAAAAATGCATTAAGGGCAGTCGTTGGTTTTAAATCATATGGTATTATGCAGACTAGTGATACCGACATTCTTTTAAAACTATTATACACCTTGTTTAAACGTAATTATACATTTATTAAATTGTTATATTAAACTCAAGAAGATAATTTCTATTGTTATTTTAAATTCTT
The DNA here is from genome assembly GCA_963932465.1 of Maratus speciosus. Taxonomy (NCBI): domain Eukaryota; kingdom Metazoa; phylum Arthropoda; class Arachnida; order Araneae; family Salticidae; genus Maratus; species Maratus speciosus. Next base: position 267,772,749 of record OZ010786.1, read on the forward strand.
TTTAGAGAAAATTTAATGCTATAAAAACAAAATTCGCTTATATTTCTCAAAATGTACTTTACTAAGGTTTTGAGTTGTTTCCATGGTAAACGCATGCATTCAGCCAAAATAAAAACAAAGGTTCGGACTTTTATTTTTTTCATTCGACAGTAAAGTAACTGAACAATAATGTAAAACTTCTTGATGAAGATTTCGTGGCACATTCCCTTGATGAATGAGTGGCACATTTTCCAAAATTTGTTGAAAATCTAATTTTTTTTTTCATTTATTATAGATCTTTATACATTACAAAAAGAAATCTTTACCCGTAGAATAACGTTTTTATTTAATATTTGATAATATACGTTTGACATATTACTGAATGGTCTATAAAGGAAAATTATTTAATCAAGTAAAATGCAATGCAGTAACATTTAATAATTTAATAAATTTCATTACAAAAATTAAGAAAAATTTAAATCTTATAATTTATAATAACATTATTTTTGTATAATTTTGAACTTTTAAAATCATTTTTAATATGTTTTTTACACGTGTGCTCTATAACTGCAAGAAACAGATTTCCAAAAAGTTATTTTTGCATTAGTAAATATAAATAAAAGATCTAAAAGATGTAAAACTAGAGTAAACAAGTATAAACTTTTTAACCAAAAAAATTTCGACTTCAATCACTTGATGTTATATTAAATTCAAAAATATACCAGGGACTTTTGAGCCACTCTGTATTAGTGGAGAGATACGTCCACCGTAAAAAATATACTTTTTCAAATGAAGCAAGTGTGGGTGCATTTTAAATGCTTTACAATTTTGAATTCTCTCTTCTTTTTTTTTTTTCATTGTTTTCTTAAAGGTTAAAACATTGCTTTTTGATTTTCTCCAGAACAATCCTACAAACAAAACCCTATAAAGAGGGAGGAAAATAGTTTAACGGTTAAAACATTGCTTTCTGGCTTTCCCTACAACAGTCTTGGAAACAAAACCGTATAAAGAGGGAGAAAAAGCCTTCTCGGAAAATTTCACAGAAATACAGGGTGGTTCAGAACTATATGTCAAAAATGTAAAAGCAGGTAGAGGGGACCTAAATAAGCAGATTTCGTATAGGAATGTGGGTGCGGAAATGCAACCATGTGGCTGCAGAGGGCACTGTTGCGTTCGACGGATGAGAGCTCTTCGCTGATTTGAATCGTCATCTCCCGCAGGGATTTCGAGCAACATGCATCATTACACCAATACGGAAATTGCTGACATGCATTTTATGTATGGTGATGCACAAGGAAATGGCTCACACACACTGCACCTCTAACAGTTCTAGAGTCTGTTGGAGGACTATCCTCTACTGTGCGTAATACTGCTTCTTTCACAGCAATAATTCTGTCATATCTTCCAGTGCCCATATCACGACACGAACTATAAAGTGATCTACTCGCGCGCAACCCCTCATGAAAACGCTCAAATGTTCGGCGATCCAGCAGATTCCTACCCAGTAATCGTTCCATGTACATCCTCTGAGAAATCGCTGCATTTTCTTACGCAGCCCAATACTTGAAATGCATCTTAGCAAGCTCCGCCTTCATGTAACAACGCATGTTGCTCAGAATCCATGCGAAGAATGCCTATTCAAGCCAGCGAAGTGCTTTTAACCACTAAACTCAACAGCGCTCTCTACTGCCTCAACGCTACATTCCCGCACCCACATTCCTTTACGAAATATGCTTATTTAGGCCCCCTCTACCTGCTTTTGCCTCTTTGACATATAGTTCTGAACCATCCTGTATGTTTAAAACCTTTTATGTGATGAAGTTTATTGAAGATGGAGATAAATATTTTCCTGAAATCGCCTTTAAAGATTTCTTTTATATATTTCAGATACATACAAAATTAATCTAGAAGTGTCAATTAAGATCTATTAGTGCTTTATGTAAAAAACGTAAGAAATGGATGCGTAGAAACATTGTTTACTTTTTTCCTGGCCTTCCTACGTCCACTTCTGGTATTTGACTCATTACTTCCTGTTTATTAAATTGGTCTTAACTACTCTTCTAATAATCATAGAAATAAAGTAAAACGAAATTGAAATCGTAAAAGATTGATCTTTGAAACAAAACAATTCAAAAAAATTCAAACATTTTCACGAAAACGGCCATTTTAATGTAAGCAGATACCTTAATAAACTGCTAAACTTTATTTCAATACATTAATGATATGTTTCATACAAAAACTTGTTTTTGTGTTGATAGTGTGCAATGTACAGAAATTAGAAAATTTATTAGAGTTTCCAAAAAAAAAAAAAAAATGGTTTCTCCTGCGTTCTATAATTCGAGAAGACTGGGTTTAAATCGCCTAGTTATGATAAAATTTTAAATATATAAATGAAGTGAAGTGACATAACTCAAGAGGGAAAGAAACAAATATAGTAAAATCTTTTAAGCGACCCAAAAAATTCCTTTTACTACAGGTTTAGTTGGTTCACTCTTGTTTATTAATTTCTATCGTATTCTTTTCGCTGTTACCATGAAATATTTATTTTAAGGCAAGTGTTCGTTTCATGCCTTTTTCAATTTAACAAATTTGATTCTACTTTAAAAATGATATTTCATAAGAGAAACAACTATTAGAACAATTCATTTTTTAATAATTTGACTTTTGTAAGTACTATTTTAGCTAGAAACAGCATGCATTCTACTAAACAAAAACGTTGGTTCTCTATTCTTTATTAATTTCTATTGTATTCTTTTCGCTGTTATCATGAAATTTTTCTTTTAAGGCAAGTTTCCGTTTCGTGCATTTTCCAAATTATTATTTAACAGGTTTTACTCTACATTAAAATTGATATTTCATATCAGAAACAACGGCTTGAACAATTCATTTTTTAATAATTTTAGTTTTGTAAATATGATTTTAGCTAGAAACAGCATGCATTCTGCTAAATAAGAACGTTGGTTCTCTATTCTTTATTAGTTTCTATTGTATTCTTTTCACTGTTATCATGAAATTTTTCTTTTAAGGCAAGTTTCCGTTTCGTGCATTTTCGAATTTAACAGGTTTTACTCTATATTAAAATTGCTCTTTCATAAGAAAAACAACGGTTTTAACAATTCATTTTTTTATGGTTTGTGTTTTGTAAATATAATTTTATCCGGAAATAGCATGCATCCTACTAAAGAAGAACGAAAAATCATGCTTTCATCACTTTCCTATCCATTCAGAATACTGTATGTCAATAGTTGGAAAAACATCAGAATTTTTTTGTTCCTCTCTGTATATGATATGTAGAATGGTAATTATATTACATCGTACGCTGAAAGTTAGTTGAATTAAACGCATAGCACAGTTTAAAATTCCCACTCAATAATTTCTGCCAATAAACAGAATGCATTGTGCATAGCTGTATATAACCTATAAAATTTACTCACGCCAATTAATATGCAAAAAAAATTTTAAACGCATACCACAACTGAAAAGCACTTTCAGCAATTATTCAGTATTGTAGAAAAGTAATTTTGCGTATGCCTGTAAACGAAAGATAAATTATATGCACGCCGAACTCTGCAGTAGGCGCTTGTAGTACACCTCACTGATAGATATAATTTTCAATGTATTTAAAATAGTGTAATATCTTTAAAATACCGCAAACCATTTTTCCCAATAGGCCGTAACGTAAAGAAATTCTTTTGAGTGTTCCTGTAAATGAAACGTAAGTGCTACACACTTCATTTTCAATACCGAATATACCATAGTAAACCCCAGTATCATATATCAATTTCAATGTGATACTACTATATTTACGCGAGGACGGGCAAACCCAATTCATAAACACTTTTTAACTTTGTTGGAAATTGTTAAAATGGAAAATTTAGATTTTGTTTTCGTTTGTCAATAAAGCAAACGAACTTTCTAACTTAAAAGTCACGTAGTACTCCATTGATGAATGACATTTCTTTTTTCAAAACGTGATGAGAACTTTTAAATGTTAAGTAATTCTTTAAAATTATTCAGTCTTGTAGCTGAAGAAACATAGTTAATTATTGTTTTATATTCACACTAACTTTTTCATAAATAACGAAAGCATTTGTTGTTGCTGTTGTTGTTACACTTTTTTATTCAACTCAACTTGGTTTTTGTATATAAAGATTGAATTTTGAATCCGATTTTTTACGCACTTCCTGGTATGCTGGAATTGTAAAAAATATGTCCACAAGTATATTTATAAATTAATGCATTAATTTTAATTGGAAATTTGCTTTAGAAGGCCGAAAGAAAAAAGGGTGTTATTTTGTATTTTGTTTTTCTGGAATAGGAATAAAGATTTTAGATCCGGATTTTTTGCCTGTTATTTCTTATCATTTCAAGAACATTAAAAAAAAATTAAAAGAAAAATTTAATGTGGTTCGAATTACGAATGGTTGATGTCCTAGCTTGCGCGCCGCGCACTTCAAATTGGACGGTGTCCGATGAATTGCCACAATCGTCTGCAATCAATTTTTGTTAAGAATTACCAAGGTTTGTCTGGAGCTTCAAGCACTTTGATGTCAAAAAGTTAAAAAACAACAAAGTGGCGGCGATTTGAAAGAAAGGTCTATTTCTGATCCCTTTTTTCGCACTTTGACGTGCTCCTAAAAATATTAATTTTTTTATAAAAATGGTTGAAAGTGGTTCAAGCTCCAATAAATTATATCACCTTAAATTATTTTTAAAAAATTACAAGATGACTTTAATAATTTTTGTGTTCTGATCCCGCCCAGTTTGAAAAAACTCATTTTACGTAAAATGCGTTATATGCTTCAAAACAGTGTACGTCTACGAACGTGTTGCGCTAAAGCAGATTTTTTTTTCTCTCCAAAGGACTTCGAATTCGGCCAAATCGTTGTACACGGATAATTTAGAGACTATTGGGAATAGAGAATTGTTAAAAAAGACAAATCAATTTTTTCAACCTAAAAAAAAGGACCCCCACCCTTAAAGCCTTTTCCGTTAGTCCGCCACATGTGAGAAATTGCCAAATATTCTTTATAATTACAATTGTACAAGAATTACAATAACAATGCATTTAATTACGCGCCAAAATAGGCCAAATGGCTATGAAACCGAAAGAACGACTTATTTTAATGCTGAAAGAAGAAAATAAAAATTTAATAAAAAGAGTGTAATACATTCTTAACAAATATATGCTTCAATCAATCAATAGTTTAATATTATTAAAATTATGTTTACACGCTGAGAAAACGAATTATAAATTCTGGATGGATTTAAATACTGTTTTTTTTTTTTACGTTGTCACATCTTAAAAAAGATACAGAGCAAAGTTTATATATATTTTTAAATAAATTCACATATTTGCGAATTCTATCAAACATAAATAAATGGGTAATTTTTTAATAATCGAGATCCACTCTAAAGTGGGGGGGCTGACATCTTTTTGAATTACGCGAATTGCAGTGATGAAATTAGGCATGAATTTGAAGAAAAACATTAAATGCGCATAAGAGATTGTTTTTTTTTTTTTCAACATACAAGGTGCGTCTAAAAAGTTCGGTGAATGGCTATATATTTCATGAACAACGGGAGTTAGAAATGCGTACCTAAGCATGCGCAGGTAGAGACCAATGGAGAGGCGGTACGCAGCAGGAAGCATCATAAATCAAGGCAGAATAGTCTTCTATGGACAGTCGAACGGTGTCTGTTTGAAAACTCGTGTCATATTGAAATGGAGCAACGAATAAACATCAAGTTTTAAGACAAATTGTGAAAAACCGGCACAGAAACTCATGCAATGCTGGTCCAGTTGTACAGAACAGACGCAGTGAGCAAAAAATGCTTGTACGACTGATCTAAATGTTTTCGGGAGGGAAAGGAAACCATGAATGACGAACCACGTTCAAGTCGACCCTCAACAAGTGTGACGACAGACAACATCGAGCGGGTGCGACAGATGCTGTTAAACAATTGCCAACTGCCTTTACGATGGATATCGGAAAAATTAGGAATCAGACATCCGACGACATGTAACATCTGTGCTTCCGTCTATCCCAAAATAGACTTATTGCAGCAGGTTTATCAACGATGTCATAAGTGCATTGTGGCCAATGAATGTTACTTTGAAGGTGATTAAAGATATTTTGTGCCCATGTTTTGTTTTATTTGTTTTATGCTTCCATTCACTGAACTTTTTACAAGCACCTTGTAGTTTTGCTTTTATACTTATTATTGTAATTTGGAAACTTTTGTTTTCATAACACAAAAACAATTTTTATGCACTAACATTTCAACGACTGATTTAAGATTAATTAATAATACTTCTTAACACTAAAATATTATTTTTTATAATGAATATAGTACCTGCAGTAATATTTAAACAAGAGAGAAATATCATTCGTTCAGCATAGATTATGAAACACATTCCAACACATTTATTATTCAAATTGCAAAGCATATTGTAACAATACTTTACAGATTCTTAAGGCGAAAGTTGATGTCTAAATAAACGGTTTTTTAAAAAGCACAACACATTTGAAAACCCAATTTCTGCAATTATCATTAACAGCCAGAAAATATCCGGGTTTTTTTTTCTTCAGCCCTGTATATGATCTATACATTTGTATGTGCAGTACATAGTATGCTAAAAGTTAGTTCAATTAAACGCATTTCACAGTTGAAAATTTCTATTCAGCAATTTCTGTCAATAAGCGGAAATGTACATGGGATCTTTTGTGCAACCTAATATATGATCAATAGAATTTATACACACAAAGTAATATGCAAAAAAAAAATAGTTAAATTTTAAAACAAGTACCGTACTGCAAATGAAAACGCACTTCCAGTAATTAATGTTCATAGGCAGTACAGCAGCCAAATTATTTTCTGCGTCACGGAAAAATTGAATATAATGATGAATTAATACATAATTGAATATAATGATGAACGATAAATTATACGCACCCCAGATTCTGCATTAAGTGTCTTGTAGTACAATGATTCATACAAATTTCAATATGTTTAAAATAGTGTTACTATCACTAAAATGCACAGGAAACGATTCGAGTGTAATGCAACGGAATTATTTTGAGTGTCCCTGTAAATGAACCATAATTGTTAAAAACTTCATTTTCAATACCGGACATACCATTGTAAACTCCAATGATATATATGAATTTTATGAAATCTGTCTACATTTCCAGAGTTAGAGCACGGACAGACGGCACACAGACAGACAGACAAACCAAATTCATAAACACCTTTCAACTATGTTGGAAAATGTTAAAAATTATGTATCAGACATTACTCTTGAAGGAACTACAGATATGAATTGAAATAGATTGAACAAAAGCAAATAATAAATTAACAATTTCAGTGCTAGAGTAAAATAATTGAAATTATAAAAATAATATATTATGTAAATACATTTTTTTCAAAAATATAAAAAAAAAACATTTAAATATATGAAATAATCTTTATATTAGAATTCGTTATACAAAAACGAATCATTAGCTACATCAGTTTATTACATTAGTTACAACCATTAGTTTCAAATGTATTTTAGAAGTAAATTTTTTGTTAAAGATATAAGATTACCTTTAATGCAGTCATAACCGTTTTTGAGATGAAATGTAATTAATGCTGCTAATGAATAGAATATTATTTTAATGCGCAAAATGATTTTAATTCATAAGACAATATAATTTATCTGGCATAACACATTAAAAGCCATTAAACGCAAGCAAGTTATTAATATTTATTCTTAATATTTTATAACTTTGTATTAAGTACTAATATTGCTTTATTTACTCATAGAAAATAATTTTAATAAGACATTGAAATCATAAAAATGTATACACAAAATTTCTGTGGAGGAAAAACTGAAATTTATACGCTGCAAATAATTTTAAATGGCGAACATATCTCTTAAATACATGAATTTTTATAATAATTCTACTGTTTTAAAAGTGACTATTGTAAGTTTCCAAATAATTGGTAAATAATAAAACAGGTAATGAAATTCTCATTAGTATTTTAGAATCAAGTACTTCAGTGTAATATTTCGCTCTATATTTGAGTAGATAATAATCTATGATATGCCAAAACAATTTATTTCATTTCTCCTAACGTAGTTAAACTAGCAATTCTCGATTACCATTAAACAGCATGGAAAATATCATTAATAAGATACTAATATTTGAATTACTCTACAAATGCATAAGTACAATGTTGTAGACATAGACTACTGCTTTGTTTATTCATCCTTATTTATGTATATTATGAATTTTTATCTGATTCATCTGATATATGAAATAGATAAAGTGTAATGTAATAATAAATTTAATCCATCCTTCATAACACAAAATCGGCAGAAAAGAGAAAAAATTTATGATATAAAACTTTTAGAGCATATTTATCTCAGAATGAATAACTTTATTTCGCTTCTAATTTTTCTAACTGTGATATATTGAAGTAGGTAATTTGAGAAATTTCTTTATTTATAAAATTAGTATATAAGAAAACTACTTAGTATAAAATTGAAATGAATGAAATCCCGTTCACTAAAGCAGATGGGCTACTATTTAAAAGTGACGAATAGAAAGTTTAAAACGAGAAAAAAATAACATATAGCAGATATAAAATACAGTAATGGACATAATTATAAGACACCGACCTACTATGACATACAACGAAACAAAAGATTCAGAGCTTAAAAATGCTTTATCAAATAATTAGTATATAAGAAAACTACTTAGTATAAAATTGAAATGAATGAAATCCCGTTCACTAAAGCCGATGGGCTACTATTTAAAAGTGACGAATAGAAAGTTTAAAACGAGGAAAAAAGAACATATAGCAGATATAAAATACAGTAATGGACATAATTATAAGACGCCGACCTACTATGACATGCAACGAAAGAAAAGATTCAGAGCTTAAAAATGCTTTATCAAATACGACAAAAACATAAATTTATTCTGTTATCACACATAATTGTTTTACAGAAATGATATTTTGATAGAGTTAGTTTAATAAAAAAAAAAAAAACATTAAAAATACCATGGACAAAATTATAAGATACCCTAAACATTTTAATTAAAACACCTGCTTTTTTTTCAAAAATAATGTGCAATATGCATATTTTCTGCACGCTGTTATGACATTAGCAGTTAACTAAAGCAGACAATAACTGACTTCACGTATTTACAAACATGCCATAAGGTACAGAATTAAAAGAAAGTGAAATTCGCGAAATTTGGCGATTAAATGAAAGTCGTGCTTCAGTTAATAATATTTCTAAAGTTATTAAACGCTCTAGATGTGCAATTTCAAATGTTTTGAAAAGAGGAATCAATTGATCGGTGATTAAAAGATCTGGACGTACTCCTTGCTTGTCCTCGAGTGACAGACGCCATGAGCTTTCGATCGCTACACAGAATAAGATGACCACTACAGGCATTAAAATGCTTTGAAACTGAATTGTTCAAGCAGAACCATTCGCAGGGTGATGCAAATGTTTCCTATGTGAAATTTAAAAAAATTAAGAAAAAAACCACCACTTCTAAGGTGGTACAAAATGGACCGTTTAAACTTCGCTAAACAAACCATGACCTTTTGACCTCCACATGGTACTCTGTGTTATTTTCTGATGAAAAAAAGTTTAACCTGGATGATCCTGACGGGTTTTACTATTATTCGCATGATTTACGGAAGTCTCCTGATGTACAAATGAGCCGCCAAATGGGTGGAGGCACAGTAATGGTTTGGGCTGGTTTTGGGGCTCAAGGGAAAACCGATATCGTTTTTGCGCATTCAAGTATGAATTCCGAAATGTATAAGAATCTTCTTACAGATCAACTAGCCATATACGGGGAACTTCTTTGTGGCGAAAACTACTTTCCAGCACGATAATGCGTCGATTCATACATCACACGTAACAAAAAAGTGGATTTCAGAGCAAAGTATCAATGTTCTTCCGTAGCCTTCTCGCTACCCAGACTTAAATCCCACCGAAAACTTGTGGGGGATCTTAGCTCGTGAGGTTTTCCGAAATGGAAGGCAGTTTACATGTGTCGAAGGCCAAAAAAAAAAAAAAAAAAAAAAAAAGCTATAAAATATGCTTGTGAAGGACTGTCTTACGATATTCTGTTAGAATTGATAGATTCGTTGCCGAATCGCATCTTTCATGTTATAAAAAACAATGGCGGCTCCACCAAATATTGAATAACCATGTTAGAGGATTTTCTTTTAAACCATTAGTGTCTGCTAATTATGTTGACTACTGTATTTGGAAAAAAAGGTTGGTGTTATAACTTTGTCCATTATGTTTTTAAGTTCTTTCATTAAATTGTATGAAAATACCATTAATGTAAAATAATTATATATGATAACAGAGTAAATTTATGTTTTTGTCATATTTGATGTAATGCATTTTTAAGCTTTATGTCTTTTTTTAAATTCTATGAGACATCCGATAGAAATGTTATAATTATATCCACCACTGTACAACTAGAAAACTACAGCTTTAGCCAGACATCACACCATTTGCCTTTGTAGATAGAATTTTAGAAGTAGTAAAATAGTTTATCCATCAAGATTTTATTTCCCATCAGATATCCGTGAATCAACAGAAGTTTATATGCGCAGCGTGAAAATATTAAATGAATCAGCCTCCTTTCAATTACTTAAAAATTGGCGCGAGATGATTCGTAAATTAAAATAAATCATAAAATATGTAATATGAACTTTAAAAAGTTCACTGTTTTACTTAAAAGGTGACTAAAATAATAAAAGAGATGTTACAAATTAAAAATATACATTTTATTTAAAAACTTGTTAGTACTTTCGGGCTTTCCCTAGCTCTTCATCAGAGAATATTATAATAACTAATTGCTGTTTATTGTCGTATTACATATTTTATGTTTCAATCAAGGAGAAATATTACGTTTCGTCTTATGATTTTATTAAAATAAATCACTTTTCCAGATGATCATTTTTAACTCTTTCCAACATAGTTGAAAAGTGTTTAAGATTTCGGTTTGTCTGTCTGCTCTAACTCGCGTAAACATAGCCCGATTGCAATGAAATTTATAGATGTCATTGTGTATACTATGCCATGTTCGGTATTGTAAATGAAGTGTGTACTGTGTAGCATTTACAATTCATTTACAGGGAGAATAAAATAATTCCTTTACATTACGGTCTACGAAGAAAAATCATTTGCGGTGTATTTTAGTAATATTACACTATTTTAAACATACTGAAATTTATATATATCTCTAACGTGTGCTTACTGTAGAATAGGGTGTACATAAAATTTATCGTTCATTTACAGGGACACACAGAAGAATTTGGCTACAGAAGAAATTGAACAGTAATTGATCTATCGAAGCCTATGAACAATAATTGCTGGAAGTGCGTCCTTCAGTTGTGGTGCGCGATTTAAAATTGAGCCATTTTTTAAATTTTACTTGGTGTGTATAAATTCTATGGATCATATACAAGGCTGCACAATACTTCTTAACCCTTAAATGCCGGGTGTTGCTTTTCGGCAACATTACCCAATTTAGGCTCTAAAATACTATTAGAATAATATTGAAGATATAATGCCTAATGTTGCCAATAAAATACATTCTGAAAATATTATTAAATCGATTTTCCACATGCAGATGGCAACACTTGTGCTGTTTAAGAATAAAGATGGATTTATTTCTTCAATTGTTGCTACTTGTTCTTTTTGTTTTGTTTGGAAGCTTGCGAAATACCCTATTTTGTTCTGCAGTGAGCAAGTAAAATTTATTTCTTATTATAGTTCCTAAAGTTCTTGTGTGCTTCCGAAAATGACCTTTATTTTTAACCATCACATCAGGTTCTTTTTCTGCAAATCATAAATTTCAAAGTTAAAAAGTAAAAAAATAGAGAACATCTATCAAATCAATTTGTCCAAGCGTTGCCAAAAGAAAGTAAATGTTTTAAATATATCTACGACAAAATTCCAGCCTTATCAACCGCCAAAATAAAAGAAGACACCGAAGTGAACTGGGGCTGTCGCGAAAAAACTTTATTCTCTTACGGGCCTGATTTAGGGAGAGGATGACGTCACGCTAAACATCTGAATAGCAAACTAAACTTATAATAATTGTATGTGTGCATTAAAAACAGGGCTAAAAATTTCCATTTTATGATATTTTGTTGTGCAGTTTATGGTTTATTAAAGATCTGTTTGAATTATACATTCAGTAATTAAACACCTAAGGTTCAGTACACAATTTTTTTTTTTTTTTTACTTTATTTTAAATCCAAACTTGCTCTTTCATTTCAAATACATTTGATTCCTAATTTATGTCAAAGATTTTAATTTGAAATAATAAATTTATGGCAGGAGAAATTATACATGCAAATTGCATAATTTTAGCAACAAATAATTAAAATTTCTTTTAAAAGAAAATATGCCTTAATTTGATATTGTAAATATCAGAATTATTATTACATAAACTCATAAATAAAAATATTACTTTTTTTCAGAAAGTTTAACTTGAAATATAAATTTACAGCAGAAGAAATTGTACATTAAAATTACATAATTTTAGCAGAAAATAATTAAAATTCCTTTTAAAAATAAGGCCTTAAAAAAATGCCTTAATTTAAAATTGTAAATATCAGAATTGTTATTACATAAACTCATAAATAAAAACACTACTTTTTGTCAGAGAATTTAATTTGAAATATAAATTTGTGGCAGGAGAAATCATACATTAAAATTACATAATTTTAGCAGAAAATAATTAAAATTCCTTTTTAAAATAATTATGCGTTAATTTAAAATTCTAAATATCAGAATTGTTATTACATAAACTCATAAATAAAAATATTACTTTTTTCAGAGATATGAATTTGAAATATAAATTTACGGCAAGAGAAATTATACATTAAAATTACGTAATTTTAGCAGAAAATAATTAAAATTCCTTTTAAAAATAATTATGACTTAATTTAAAATTATAAATATCAGAATTGTAAATAAATTGAATAGAATAAAATTGTAAAGATTTTAAATATATAATAAATGCACTTTAGCTGTAAAATTGCACAGAATAAGCCAAAAGACGAATAAATTATTATGAAGAAAAAAAAAACAGTTTTACATCTATTTTATAATATCAGATTTTCACAATATTTCGACTTTTTAAAAATTCAAAAATTTGCGAAAATTCCTGACATGATGATAGAAAATGAAGGTCATTTTCGGATTCAGCACTACAAAATACATAATAATCAATTACCAAACGCTAAAAAACACAACATCACATGCATTTTATAGCATTAGATTTTTGCTATTTTTGTACTTTTAACTTTAAAATTTACGATTTGCGAAAAAACTTGACATGATGGTTAAGAATGAAGGAAATTATCAGATATAGCGCTACAAAATTCATAAGAATCAGTTATCAAATTTACAAAAAAACGTGACACAACGCAAATTTTAAAGGCTAGTGTAATTTTGCAAACAGAATGTGTCGTTTAAATGCATGAATTATTACTGTAAATCATATTCTTTTAAAAGTGATTATTCTAAGTTTTAAAATTACTGGTAAACAACAGAACTCGAAATGAAATTGTCATTAGTATTTTAAAATCGACTAATTCAGTGTAAAATATCCTTTCACATTTAATTATACGATAATCCATTATATCTAAAACACTGTATTTAATTTCCCATTACGTAGTTCAAGTAACTATTCTCGATTAACCTCTCACAGAATACAGAATATCATTAATAAGAATTTAAAGTACAAACTATTCTACTATGTAAGTACATTGTTGCATAAGCATGTTTTATTTTCGAGTTTATTATGTTACACATTTTACATATGAAGCAGGTAAATAGAGGCATGTGATAATAAATGCATCATGCTTTTTAAGAGTGTATTTAGAGCAATAAATTGCATCCCTTGATAAATGAATAATGACAATCTAAGGAAATTAGATTTCTGCTCCAGAACATTTTACAATACCCTTTTCTTTGCTTCTGTAATTCAAAATCTTAGAGGAAGAACATGTTATGTTAAATTTTCCAAAAAATTGTTTTATTTCATGAATGACGACGTATTATGAGGTATTCTATCATATGTAAAACTAAAGTACTAAATTTATAAATAGATATCGACCGAAAATTCTGCACTGAAAAAAATGAAGAACGCAAAAATGAGTAAATCGCTGTACTCATATCGAATTGAGTATTTTTGGACCAAAAATGAACCTATGCTTTCTCAATTTTGAAATATCACATGCTATCAAATCCAAACAGAACAATAATTTTGTACCCTGTAATGGTTTATTTCATTTCTGGCGGCATAAATGATGTTTATTAATGTAAATATTAAATTATGCACAATAGTTAAAAATAATTTAAATGTGCTTGAAAATAATGCTCTTGTCACAAAAATATCCTTCCCTGCGGGACTGCACTTCCACACTAAAGCTTTTTGCTGGGTTTCCCGCGGTGGTTCTTCCCTGTGACAAAAATATTCGATTTGGGTATCTTGTTAATAATTTCGCTATTTTTCTTAATAAATAATCAATTAAACATTTCTTGTTAATAACAATGAACGGGTAACATATGTCAGTACATTTTTACCTTAATTTTTAGGTTTAGGAGGGCAGTACATAAAGATTCATATTTGAACACAGCCATGGAATCAAAAATGAGTACATGTGTTTCTCAATTTTGAGTACATTGGGATCGGAGCTATTTTGAGTATGTGACCCTTTAGTGCGCATCACTGCATATATGCAAACAGCAGTGTTTTGAATTTAATAGTTTTTATTAATTCGTATATACCTAATTCACACCAGAAAATTAAAATAGCTATATCTGTTTTAATTAAAAATAGACATTCCGTATTTAGTTAAAGCGAAATTAACCATTAAAACTTTCTGGTGTAAAAGGGAGATTCTGTGAACTACGTAATTTCTAGAACGTATTCTATCATGTTAATTAAATGTTTAAAATTGAGTGCTTTTTACTCAATTTTGAATACCCATTTTTTTCAGCGTTTTTCTTTTTCGTTTTCGCCCCAAAATCAGATTTTCGCCAAAAATTCGTTTTCTGCGAAACTGCTGTCGAAAATTAAGCCGGACAGAAACTCGATTGAAACAATCTGTATTCCAAAAATCTCGTTTCTTCTTTCGGAAATTTTCAATATTCTCATTGATCTGAGCTGTATCGGCTCAAATCAGACGATCTTTATTTATTGTTATAAAATTCACTGTTTATAATTATCAATCATAACTAATTCAAGACATGAATGCAAATTATAAAGCAACTAATGCATAAATGACAAAACTTTGAAGACATTTTTTACGTGCTCATTAAAAACTGCAGACTTAACAGTTGTTTAGTTTAAAACCACAGAAGTGTTTCGAATACTCTTTGAGAAAGTTTTAGTATAACATATGATCAAATACAAAATTCATTATAAAAGATAAATCGAGGTAAGTATGCATAAAACATGTTTAATTAGGTGAAATTAGTATAATTAGAAAATCATTCTCTGTCGTTGTTCAATTAATTACATTTTATTTTATATGCAAATAAAAGGTTTTGGTAAGAAGCACAAAGGGCCAACTTGGGCCACAAGTATAAATAGTTAATAATAATGTATATTTAATAAACATGTATAATTAATTAATAATTATGTATATTTAATAAGGACGTATAATTAATTAATAATTATGTATATTTAATAAGCACGTATAATTAATTAATAATTATGTATATTTAACAAGCACGTATAACTAATTAATAATTATGTATATTTATGTATGTATTAATTACTTTTAAAATAATTAGACATTTTCGTTTTCGGTCGAAAATAGGAAGATCACCGAAATTTGGTTTCAGTTTCATCTTAAAATCCTGTTTCGGTGTATCTTTCATTGTAATTAGTCTTGAAGATGTGAGAAATTATTTATTAAAATTCCATATTCAAATATTGAATGATTTAAATGATACTAAATGTTTTTAATATCCGAGAATTAAATCTTAATATTTTTTCCCAGAAAGCTTAGTACCACCTGTTATCGTATTAAATACATGCTACTAAAAAGAAAATAAATAAATAGATTTTAAATGAAAATCAAATTTCAAACTAATTGCTTAAAAGGCGAAAATGCCAACATAGTGAAAAAGATTCCATGCCAGAACTTGAACCCGGGCCATCAGTATAGCGTGCTGATATTCTACCGACTAAACCACATGGAACGATACCTGTTCTGGAACTTCTCATTATAACATGTTGATGACCATTGTGCGCTATACTGATGGCCCGGGTTCGAGTCCTGACATGCAATCTTTTTCACTATGTTGGCTTTTGCGCCTTTTAAGCAATTAGTTTGAAATTTGATTTTCATTTGAAATACTGTATGCAAGGCGAATGTTTCTCTCTGGAGAAATGTCTAACAAGGAAGGTCTCCTTACTGGGCATACTCAGAATATTTCGAAAAAATACCAATTAAACTACTTATGTATGTAATAAAGGATCAGTCAAATTTAGCAGTGGAATTACAGTAGAAAGTCTGTAAAAAATAAAATATTTTCGAGTATTTGGCGCGAAAAGACGAAAGCGTCACGCGATTTGGCGAGCAGCACTTATCCTCACCAAAAGCAAACGATTTTAATGCACCTGAAAATTGATTGTTAATTGATTTTTAGAATGCGTGTAAAAAATATTTAATGAATTTAAACATAAACAATGAGAGAGTTTAATAAATACATTTTTTCGTATTACATATTTATGTTGCTTGTTATTTAATTTTTTTACTTTAAAAACAATTTCATATAAAAAAAATACTTTCATATATTTAAGCGTATTCCAAAATAAGGGCAAGATTCATTTAGCAGTTATTCATTTCAATTTCAATATCAAAGACTTCATCGTTTCCATAGCAACAAAATTGAATCGGCACAGCGTTCAGCGGGACTTAATTTTGAAATATTGAAACAATTTTAATTTATTTAAATTTTGTTTTAATTCATAAAATTCGATATTTAACTTTCATTATAAATATATCTATATGACAAAACTGTCATTAAATCAAAATAAAACTGACAAAACTAAAGTTATTTACATTAAATTTATTTAAACAGTTCAATATAAAACATTTTTATCTTAAAAAATATTCGACATAAAAAAGTATTTTTCAAAATTTCATTTCATCGCCAACCGATGATAAATCGCCAAATAAACGAAATTTTCATTATTTTTTTTTACGTTCTATCGAGGTGCCGACAAATTTTTTTTTATAAACATACATATCAACATGAGCAGAACACTCTGTAATTTTTTCAGATTTTTCTTAATATGCCCGCATGGAAACCTTCCTTGTAAGTATTAATAAATAAATAGAATTTACAAAAGCTTTCACTTCAATTTACTCAAAATTGCATTTTGTATATAAAGATGGAATTTTGTAATCGATGTTTCACTAAATTTTTCATATGCTAGAATTTTAAAAAATATGTTCACAAGTGTGTTTCCGATGGCAATACAACATTTTAACATTTTTAGAACTTAATTCTAACCTAGTAACTTAATTTTAAGGATTTTTTTTTCGTTAGCTCGCCAACTGGTTATTAAATCGCCAAATATTCTTTATGGTTGTAATTGTAGGGTCTTTATGGTTGTAATTGTAAACGACTTACAACAACAATGGATTAAATTATGCGCCAAATCACGTTCACCAAAAAAAAAAAAAAAAAAAAAAAAAAAAAAAAGGCCAATTGGTTGTGACCTGCAACAACAAAATATTTTAAACACACATACCGGATGCCCCAAAAGTGACTGATGGATTTTAAAATTCAATAACTTGCAAACGGTGACAGATATTCTTAAAAGTTCTTGCAGGAGGGTTAGTATGATGTCAGAAGTTTTCTTACTGTGATTATTGATTTTAGATCGAATCTCAAACAATAGATGGCGCTGCGAGAAATAGGTGCTAATTCCAGACCCGATTTTTGGTACTTCGGGATCCATTCAAAATATTTTAATCTCTTTTTTTCACATGGGAGAAGAGAGAGGCCAAAAAATTGTGACTGGATTTAGCGCATATTGCTTGCAGCGCCATCTATCGCTGCTATTTGTAACTAAAACTCAGAATCGTAGCATAAGAGCTCCTGACATCTTACATAACCCTCTTGCAAAAAAATTTTAGATATTTGTCACCGTTTGCAAATTATTCCATTTTAAAATCCATCAGTCATTTTTGGGACACCCGGTATATATATATATATATATTGTTTGGATTCGGGAAGCATTATTTAATAAGATAAATATTTGAAAGTAACAATATTTATTATTTTATTTTTGCATCTTTATAAAGCAAAAAAGTTATTTTATGTTTTGTCGCATTTTAATTTTAGAAATGTAAATTGAGCCAAATAACTAAGAATTTCCTCGGAATTATTTATTTATGATATAATACTGGTGTAAATAAAAATATTAGGTTATCAGGAAAGTTCTGCGGGGTTTTTTTATGATAAATTTCTATAAATAAGTACAGAAACACAAGAAAATTTTATTGAATCACATAAGTGCTATTTTATTCTGTCTTTTTGAGATCGTTCTGGCGGCTGAAAAATTCCATTAAAAGAAAGCCAATAGGTTTATACTTAAAGACGTTATCAAGATGCTGTTTGACAGTCTCCAAAGCAGTGAACTCCTGACCGTTCAGAGAATATTGAATTGACTTGAAAAGGTGAAAATCTTAAAGGCTATGTCTGGTCAATATAAAGGATGATACAAAAAATTCCCAGGCATACTCAATAAGGCATTGCCTGACATTGATCGCAAAGTGGGGTTGAGCATTGTCATGTTGGAACACAACACCTCGACGACTGGTCAATATTGGTCACTTTTCTTCGATTTTTGTTTTCAAAACGGCATTTAGGAACAATGTATTTGCGAATTTATTGTCTAATTTGGTGGAAACCTTTCTTAATAAATAACTCTTTTGTAGTCCTACCAGTACACTAAGCACGACTGTTTTGGGATGCAGCTCTCCCCTCGATGACACTTGGGGAGGCTCATTTAGCTTACCACATGATATTTTTCTTATAACGTTATTGTATAGTATCCATTTCTCATCTCCAGTAATGAACCGTTTTAAAAAAGGAACTTCTTCATTTTGTTTCACCAAAGAATCACATACCGAAATTCAAGCAAGCTTATTCTGCAGTGTTAAAGTATGGACCCACACACCATAGCGGCTTACATACCTAAACTTCTTCAAATGATCCTGCACTGTACTTTTTGGAATATTTAATCTGTGTGATAGATCCTGATTTTCATCAATTCAATGTTGATTTTCAGCAATAGCTTCTTTTAAGAGGTCCTCCTTTACATATGATAGTTGTTCAGAGTGGGCGTCATATTTGAGGCTGAAATTTCCGCGTTTAAACTACGAAGTGTGAAGAAGTTAGACCTACGAAGTGTGTCATCTGAAACAACACTTTGTCCATATACACAGCACAAATGTTACGAGGAATCCGAGTAGTATTTTTTTCCTTTTCTTTAATAAAAGAACATAATATGACGAAAACTATCTTTTTAGTTCTCCATTCTTAGCACTGCAATGAAACAAAAAATATGGGACAATATAAGCAAGAATTATGCAGCGTAAGCCGAAAAGACTGAATGTACATCTATGAGTCATTCAACGTCACACCTTATTTGTGTAGCAAAATAAGTAGATGAAACCGAGCTTCGTTTTGAAAAACTGCAGATGAACTTTTCGGATGACCGAATATTTTCGAAGCAAACTTTTACAAAATATTTTTAAATTTTCAACTAAAAGCTCTTTTAAAGATGTTTTTATATTTTCCAATAGCTTCTGATGTTTTCTCAAATGGTTTGAAATAGGTATGTTCCCAATCTTTAATTCACATCAAATAATCTTTGATAGCAATCTTAGAATAATTTATTCGAAGAGAGTTTGAAGAAAGTTACTTTTTCAAAATCCTATTTTCTGGAAAAATATTTGAAATCTGTTCTCGTTGATACTAAAAATTATTAACTTTATTATGTTATTGTTATTATTCAACCTTCGAATTTGAATAATACTTTATATAACGAACTTCACAATTTTATTTCTTTACAATTATTTTGTTTCCGCTTTACAAAATAATAATAATAATAATACTAATTCTTTTAAAATGCGTAAGTATTGTCTGCGTAAAATATTTCACATAATAAAAATAAATTGCGTATTTGAATTCTTAATACTAAAAAATATTTTTGTAATTGAATGTAAATAATTGAAATTTCACAAATTTTAATTCATTAAAAATATGTCCAAAAATATTTCTTTCCTTAATTAAATTTAAAAAACAATTTTTGAGATATTTTGGTGGAATAATGAATATTTAATTATTTATCAAATCATGATTCTATCTGTAATTAGTTACTCTATGATTTATTTTTTCTCCTGAAAATATACATGTTTCATTTTTTATTTGCAAAAATGCGTTCGTAATGGAAAAATATGTAAAATAAATTAATTATAATAATAATTTTTTTAAGGTTATTCTGTAAAAAAAAAAAAAATAATATTGTGGAAATCTGTAGATCATAATTTATTTTTACGTTTAATTTGAAGTCAAAATACTGAACAGTTTTTTTTTTTTTTTTCTAAAGTGTACGACAAAATGTAATTTGGGTAGACTAGTAGAAGATTCGCTTCTCTCCCCCTAATTAACTCCGTAGCATCTTAATTTTAATCATTTATTTTTATCTTTAATTATAAATTAATTTAAGTGATGATGCAATGATGTCACAGGAATTTAAATGGCGATATGTTATAGCTGGGTACATGTATTTATGTGAAACATTAATTAATGAATAATCAATTTCACCATTTTACAAATTATTTTTATTTAATATATCAATTACTCATTTTTTCTAATATAATTGTATAAATTTATTAACATATTTTTATTTATTATTTAATTATAATTTATCTGCCACTAGACAGTATTTGCTTTAAAACTTAATCCATTAATAGTTATAAATAGTTTTTATTATTTAATGGTTTTTATTTACTAATAATTCAATAGATGGTAGCACCTCACTGATTCATTAGATTACATGGTGGAGTTCAATTCTAAATTATCTATAGAGGGCGCTGGTTATATATATTGGGGAGTGTGCTTGGCTATGCTGGACATTGTTGCACCTTGATCCATGGTCCATGATCATTTAAAAACTTTTTTTGGCAACATGTGCTGGTCATCTCCAATGCTTGTTTCTCGTGCTACCTCATGCTTAGATAGAATGGCTTCAATTTCGTAATTTGTTGTTTTTCCCCTCTATCCTTTTGAATCTTGTTTTATTTTAAACTTATTAGTTTTTTTTTAAAGTTTATCTCTATTTTATGGCTGTGGTTGTCTCAAATTTATATTTTTTAGATGTTTTATGGCTAATATGAAGATTAAACCATACATTTTATTTGTGGAACTCTAGGCATTTGTAACCTGACGATTCTGTCTAGGTTCTACAAATTTCCATTATTCATTTTCTGCTCTTTTTTACTATGATTTTGGAATCTTTGTTGAGTGTGTTGGGGGAACTGTATTGTTGTCAATTACTTAATTTTGTTTTATTCATAATTTTACAGTTTTTGTTGATGGTTGGAAATGTTATATATGTATATTTATTTATTTATTTAAAAATACGCTTTAATCAATTAAAAGTTTCATATTAATTAAATTACGATTATACTTTGAGAAATTACCTTTGAGATCCCAAAAAAGGATAGAAGATAAAAATAATAATAAGAAAGAAAGAAATATGTATTTTTTAATTTGCTGCTGCCTTATCTTAAGAAGGAAACACATCAAAAATTATATACATATCTTAATAAATTCACTACCCCGCGCTTCTTACAAAGCGTAAAAATAAGGGTCGACTTTGGTCATTATCAGCTTCGCAGCCTAGATCAAATCAATGTATTGTAACGGAATTGTTTTCGGAAAAATCATCAATTGCAGTGATGAAATGAAGCGAGATTTTCAAGGTAAACATTGAATACTTTTAAAAGAGTATATTTTAAACAGACTATTTTTTCTTTTACACTTACTGTTACGTAACATCTTCTTCCGGTGAGAATACTGGCTTAACAAAATCTCGTCAGATCCCCTTTTTCACTAAGCTCTTCAACTTATAATTCTTGCTGTTATTTTTGAAATACAATTTATTTTACTAAATACATATATTTATACTGTAAATTTTTATTGTGAAGAAAAAACAAATCACAATGCTGCTATATGGTCTATACACAATATTGAATAGTTAAAAACTACACAAACATTAAAATTAAATAAACAGCGTATAACCGTACTGAATTTGTAACATTCGTTGGGTTCCTACTCTTTTTACTCGACTGCGAAGAAAGGTTATGTGTTTCACGCGTATCTGGATATGTGAATTTCTTTCTACCCTCGAAACAACCCAACGGCTGGATGGATTTTAATGAATGAGGCCTCTATCGATTTGTCTTAACCGTCCGATGGTTATAGGCTTGGTTTTGTTTTTATACATTCAAAAGGGTGGTTATAAATTAAAAAATGGCGGTAGAGACGAAAAAAATTTACGCACCCTATTGAGTGGCATATCAATGGATAGATATTTCAAAATGAAGATGATGTTTCATTGACTATTTTACAGTTAGAAGCACCGTTTAAATATTACACAACCTTGAATTTGTGTAAGTAGGTTCTCTAGCTTTACCGCAACTCTTACCTTCATAGACATCTATAGTCCTCATCAAAACAGTGTTTATAGATGGGAACTAAGAATTAAACGCAACTTAAAAGTAATCAATATAAGTAAATAAAATATATGTAAGTAATATTAAATAATGATGTGAAAAACTGTTATGTTAAAAGCTTCATCATGGGAAGTTTTTAACATCATTTTAATGTTTAAACGTCATGCATTTTAAAAGTCATGTAGATTTTAAATGTGTTGGATAGTTCCCATTGTACACTGTTTAGGTATTGTATTAATATTTTTTCATATGGTTATCACACAGTGTAAAGTCCAATCTTAAATCCAAATAATTAGTCTGTTTTAAAATTGCATACCGAAATTAAAAACGCAGTTCCAGCAATCATCGCTGTAAGACAATGCGGTAACCGATTTCTTTCGTGTGTCGCTGTAAATGAACGATAAATGCTATGAATGACATTTTCTGTAGTAATCGTCTTGTAGTGAAATTCAGTGACGTATATAGTTTTCAATACATTTGAAATAGCGTAATGCCATTAAAAAAACACAGAAAGTGATTTTTCCCCATTGATCATAACGTAACGGAATTCTTTTGAGTGCCCCTGTGAATGAACGATTAATGCTACACACTTCATATTCAATACCGAAAATGCCATGGTAAACATTATTAACATATATTAGATGCATGAAAATCCGAGTATATTTAACCGAGTTAGAGCGTGGACAGACAGACCGACGACCAGACAAACCGAATTCATGAACACTTTTCATCTATGTTGGAAAGTGTTAAAAAATTCGCAATGTTGAATCTTGCGCTGACAAAAAATTTCAACCTAATTCAATCATAAGTATTTCATTTCTCAAAATTGTTTAAAAAAAAGAAAATTCAAGAGCGTTTCAATGTACTTCTCTGTCAGTCAAATATTTTTTGTTGCACGTTTAAATTTAATTTTACGAATTTTTTCACGCACTCGTATGGAAATTATCACACTTGTTGATTAACATTTTTTTTTTATTTAGCCTAATTTTTTATCGTCTATGGAAAAATGATTCAAAACGTTTATTTCCCTGGAAAAGATATCTGTTTTTTGCTTTAGAATTATACTCGAAACTAAGTTACTTAATTTAGAATTATCTATTGTTATAACTATTCTTGATCCTTATCACCACATAATTAATAGCACTCATAAAAATGTTGCTAAATGTCAAAATATTAAAAAAGAACGAATATCTTTTGGATAACCCTGTAAAAACTAATGTAGCAAAAGTGTTCAAACTCGAGATTATTAATAAGTGGCTTATTGCGATATGTTGTATTCTTTTTTACGAGGATAGCGTGTATACTCGTAGAGAAATTAAGGTTTTTATAAAAACAGTCCCAAATTTCGCTAAGTGTTTTGCTTATAATTTGCTTCTTAATATAAAAAAAAGTTCTTTTCAGAAAATATGACAAACAACATAGTACACAATACCCTGCAACCAGAATTAAAATATAGTAAAAATTGTATGAAAAATGAATGGATTTATTAAAAAAATGTGTCACTACGCGTGCCCGAATGCAATCAAAATATAATGTGCATAATGTGTTAGATAAATGTATAGAGCAACTTTTGTAAAAGTCTCAAAAACACAACTTGTGAAATTCTGAAAATAATCTTTGATAGAACAAGCTCAAAATCCGTTGTTCCCAAAATGAAGCAAAAAGATGAAGGGCTGTATCCATATATCCATTGATTAGTGTCAATATAACGCACACAATATTGCACGTACTACTGTATTTGGATACAGCCCCTCATTTTTTTGCTTCTATTTGGGAATAACGGATTTTGAGCTTATTTTATCAACGATAATTTTCAGAATTTTCAAACTATGTTTTTGAGACTTTCACAAAAGTTGCTCTTTACATTTAGCTAACACATTATGCAAATTATATTTTGATTTCATTCGAGCATGCGCAGTAAATCATTATTTAGTAAACCTGCTCATTTTTCATCTAATTTTTATTACTTTTTAATTCTCATTACAGGGTATTGTGTACAATGTTGCTTGACATATTTTTGAAAAGAATTTTTCTTTATATATTAAGAACTGTACAATTTATAGGCAAAAAAACTTGGCAAAATTTGGGACTCTCTTTTTTTTTTTTTTACTTTAATTTCTTTTCGAGTATACATGCTATTCTCATAAAAAAGAACACGGTTTATTACAATAAACCACTTAATCATAATCTACAGTTTGAACGATTTTGCTACAATAGTTTTGACAGGGTTATCCAAAAGATATTCGTTCTTTTTCAATATGTTAGCGGTTCTCAATGAGGTTTCGGGAAAAAAATCTTCACGAAAATATATGGCCTGTACTATTCTGTTTAAACACTCGGAGTTTCTGCATAATTCCTCATGTAGTTTTCTATATATTTAAGAAAACGTCTAAAATCGCAAGTGACCAGTCATCTTTGGCAATATAGTGTACCAGGTTGAGTTAAATGAAAGTGTGTAAAAACTGAATAATCATAAAGCAGTAGATAGCAGTAACACTATAAATTTATATAAAATCTCAATTTAATAAATTTTAAATTAGGGTAAATAAGAAAATTTCATTTACAGTAACAATTTTAAATCGTGAAATTAAAGTAAATGAAGCGAGTATAATATAGTTGCAAATAGTTACCTAGTAATAAATTACACGCAACTTTATTAGGTATTTCAATGTGCTATAGTACTATTCTCTTTGAACAATATTACAGAAACCTACAAAAATGAACTATTTAAAAGTTTTTAATATTTATTTTAATTAAATAATATAATTTAAATTTATTTTGTGGTATAAATCACATATAGTAAGTTTTAGATTAAAAAAAGTCTGTCTTTCTGTTTTCAGGTGCGTTCGTAATTATATAAATACGTAGCACCTATATTCATTATCCAGTCCGTCCGTTTGTCTTTCCGACAGCCCACATATAGCAGAGAAATACTACCCAGGCGAATGGTTTGAAAGTTAATATAAAAAATTGATGCAGAATTTTGTCGTGTCATTTCAAATTTTATGAAAATTGAATCAAAACTTTAAACGATATAATAAGAGTTTCTTCATTCTGTTAAATCCTATCATACGTAATTAATTCAATTATATCCCATACGTATTACTGAATTTAATATATATAATCATAATTAATTTTGCATTCATGCATTTTTGCATAAGAGTGCAACAGCTATAACACCAAGATCTGAATATTTATAAAACATATTACGAACGCAACTCATTAGTCATGTTTGACGTACCGTTTTCGAGTTGTTTTATAATAATATGTTATGGGTAATTTTTTGTTTTAACTTTTTTCTATTTTATAACAAATGATTTAAAATTTGTTTTCATTTATTCGAAAATGTTCGAAATTTATCACATAGAAAAATATATAAAATAATCAAAATTTATTATATATGAATTAATTTTAAATTATTTCAAAATTACATGGTTTGGCAACCGCATTTTTAATTAGCTCTTTAGATAGATCTTATATGATAGCTTCACCGTCATACTAGTAGATTTTACTAATATATTTCTTTTTTTTTTCACCTGTAAGATCTTTTAGATGCCTGTTTTTTTTTTTTTTTTGTTTTGTTTTTTTGTCAGTTGCCTCTAAAGTTTACAGCATGCAAGAAGAAATTCGAAAATGTTTATTATTTTTTATTTTTTTTTATTTTTTTTTTACTATTAAAAGAAAAAATATCAGAAAAAATACTTCTCAATATTTTTCGTTTAAAGTTATTGTATGGAAGGAATTTTAGAAAATGTTTGAGGAAATTATTGACAATTATTTTGCTTATTATAATTAATTTTGGAAGTTGTATATTTGATCTAAAAATACAAAAATTCATTTTCATTAATTTTAGTATTAATTATTATTCCTAAATTAATTCATTGTCATATTTATCTGTCCATCTTAAATATTTAAAAAATTCGGAAAGAATTGCATAAATCTAAGGAAAATGGTGAAAAAAAATTTCAATGATTTTAGAATTCAGATATGAGGGACTCACAATCATAGTTCCCATAATTCCCAAGTTCATTTTCAAAATAAGTAATATAAAAATTTTGTTTTTAAAGTCACTTCCTACTTAGGTCATCAAAGAAAAATTTAATATAATCCCTTAAGCCAATATTAGTTTTTGTTGCATTAAAATATCTCAATTTGTTGATTTTCTATAAGCAAATACGTTTACAATGGATGTCTATGGGAATTTGGCGAAATATTAGAGATATCGCCAAGTTGGCGTCACTTTTGACGCCTCATTTTGGTCGCAAAATTTGGCGATATATCGCCAAGTTGGCGACAGAACAGAGTGCCTTCCCCCCCTTATGGTAATCCCCCTTATAAATATGAATATGTATTAAATGCTGTTCAATAACCAATGGCCGCCATTTTGCCTCCCATATAAAACTAAAATTAATTAATTAAAATTTAATTAATGAATTAATATTTGAAAAATGTGCATTAACATCAATTTTCATCCAGTACAAGT
Source organism: Maratus speciosus (assembly GCA_963932465.1). NCBI lineage: Eukaryota > Metazoa > Arthropoda > Arachnida > Araneae > Salticidae > Maratus > Maratus speciosus. Next base: position 267,800,029 of record OZ010786.1, read on the forward strand.
TTTAAAAAAATTATTCCAACTTGATAGGATGAGTAATAAGTATTTTATTAACGACTGAAAATTTGAACAAAATATATAAATAAATAAATATCGGGAGAGTGTGAACTAATTGTAGGAATTAAAAAAAATGGATAGCCCATTTAGAAGGTGGATAAAATCTGTTTTACTTACTCGCACACTGAACCAAATGTGTTTTCACATATTTTCTTATATTATATACGGTATCTGTTTGCAGACTTGGTTCACTGTGGTAGTAGCTAAAAGAGATTTTATGCACTTTCTAAATGGACTATCTCTCTCTTTTTTTTTTTTTTTTTTTTTTTAATGGACTTGGTCTACTATGGTAGTGAGCCCCCTTTTTTTATTTAAAGACACCAACAAAAGTATTTCATTTATTATTGTGTTTATTATGATCCTTCAATTAATTAATAGTCCATTAAGTTAAATGTTATAATTACTCAGAATTTTAAGGAAAAAATACTTAAATATAATGAAAATTGTGAAAAAATTCTACAGCGATTTTAGAATTCAAATTTAGTCCAGTGATACAAAAAGAAAGTCATTAATTTGGGGTTAATTACAGTAAACTCCCGACTATCCGGCCTAATGTGGCGGAAGGGTAGGCCGGATAATAAAAAAGCCGGATAGGCCGAAGTTCTACAAATATTTACTAACTTCGTGCCCTCCCCCCCGCCATGATATTAAAATCACATGTTACACATATCAAGATAAATTTTATATATACAGTACATACAGTTTCAAATGAAACAAAATATTAACATAAAACGTAATCCTAATTCGTAAAATCTTGTGTACAGTTTTTAGTTTTGGAAAGTCCTTATTAGAGAACTGCATCTCCTTGTCATCGCGACGCTATGCCCCGCCCATTTACGCAAGTAGATGATATCAGGTGGCGTCGATTCCTGCTGACTAATTTAGTGCAGTGTTGCCTCAATCGTCTTGAACCCTTGCGAATGTAGATGAGATTTTTCCTGCAATTATTTTAATCTTTTTCTTCAGATATTTCTCCCTCTGCCAACACTTCTACAATATCATTTTCAATTAATTCATTAATTTCGTCGTTTACCATCCATTCTGTAATGTCTTCTGCATTGACATTGCCAGAACCGGTAAATTTTTCAGCGACGGAAGAAGCTTATCGTTCTTATCTCCCATTTCAGTTTCCCACACGGGTTTATGTTTAACTTTTTGGTCCAAAAGGATGTTCCAAGATCTTGTAATTACTATGTTTGGAATTTCTTCCCATGGTTTTGGCACCCACCTGGTCAGGAACCTGCCTGCCTTGGACGCTTGCAACATTCTTCTTCTTTTTAATAGGCTGGATAGTACGGAGGGCCGGATAGTCGGGAGTTTACTTATTGGGATTGAATTAATTTAAGAACTGTCCTAAAACTAACCGAGGGTAAGTGAAACTAATCACGTAAGAATATTTTATTAATTATTCCTACAGATATTCCTCACAGTGAAACAAACAGGTTTACTAAACACACAATGTAACTAAACTCTATAACTTCTTTATTCAACGACAATATTTTCTCAATTTTGAGTACTGTTACCTGTCATTTTTCTTGTGAGTTGCCTTGAAATTTTACAGGATGTTAGGAAAAATTCATTTTTTTTTTTCATATTTATGAAACGCCGAAGGCAAATAAAATAAAAGTCTTCAAACTTTTTTCACTTAGAATATTTTTATCGAATAAAAGTTTGTAAAACTTTGCTGGCTAAAATATTGATAATTAATTTCCCCACTATATTTATTCGAACAAGGATTGAAGATAAATCTTATGAAAATTGTGCGAAACAAAATTACAACTAATTTAGAATTCATAGATCTGATCTAAATATGCCAAAAACATTAAAACATTCTTTCAATAAATTTAGTGTTAATTATTATCCCATTATTAATTAATGTCATATGGTAAAGGGACTTTAGAATTCATGCATTGCATATTAATTGGTCATATTAGTTTGACCATTGCAATTATTCAATTTCTTGGAGATTATCGTTTCAATCTAGTTAAATAATGGGAAAAGGATTTTAGAATTTATACATTGAATTCAAAGATACAGAAAAAAAAAACATTAGTTAGATTGTTAATCAATTGATTAACTAACGGAACATAAATTTGTGTATTTTAAATATTAAAAATTATTGGAAATTATTGAAAAATAATGCAAAAGAATTACAGTATTTTAAAATTCACATATTTGATTCAAAGAGATAAAAAAGTTATTTCATTAACTTTGCTATTAATTATTATCCTTGGATTAAATAAAAAAAAATCCATAATTAACCGACTTTAGGAAGCATATCTTTCTATCATTTCTGCAGGTACGTCTTATATAGTGGTAATTGGTCTCACAGTGACATTAACAGATTTTAATAATAACTATCTAATTGAAAAATAGAACTATTCCAACGTCGTGATGTTAATATTTTGCATCATGCTGGTAAAAATTTAAATACTCGTTTTACTATTTTAAGAAAAATAACAGAAGCAAATAAAAAAAATGCCAAATTGTTTCCCTTTTCGTGTTTTATTTTTCATTCTTTGATTGTGCGTTTATTCAACGAAATGTTATTGAGCTTTATTTAGTAAAATATTGAAAATGTATCTTCCCATTTTAATTATCCAAAATTATTGGAAAGTGTTATAAACCTGTTAAAAACATCGTAAAAACTCACAATACTTTAAGAATTCATTTTTTCTTCAAAATATAAAAAATCAATTTCATTAATTTTAATGTTAATTATTATCACTGGATTAATTAATAACCCATTAATTTTACCATTATACTGATTCGAAATTCTTGGAAAGCATTGCAAAAAACTAAACAAAATTTCGTAAAAAACTCACAATGCTTTAAGAATTCATTTTTTCTTCAAAATATAAAAAATAAATTTCATTAATTATAAAGTTAATTACTATCACTGGATTAATTTAAATTTTCCCATTATACTGATTTGAAATTCTTGGAACGCATTGCAAAAAACTAACCAAAATATCGTAAAAACCCACAATGCTTTAAGAATTCATTTTTTCTTCAAAATATAAAAAAAAAATTTCATTAATTTTAAAGTTAATTACTATCACTGGATTAATTAATAACCCATTAATTTTCCCATTATACTGATTTGAAATTCTTGGAACGCATTGCAAAAAACTAACCAAAATATCATAAAAAACTCACAATGCTTTAAGAATTCATTTTTTCTTCAAAATATAAAATATAAATTTCATTAATTATAAAGTTAATTACTATCACTGGATTAATTTAAATTTTCCCATTATACTGATTTGAAATTCTTGGAACGCTTTGCAAAAAACTAACCAAAATATCGTAAAAAACTCGCAATGCTTTAAGAATTCATTTTTTCTTCAAAATATAAAATATAAATTTCATTAATTTTAAAGTTAATTGTTATCACTGGATTAATTAATAACCCATTAATTTTCCCATTATACTGATTCGAAAATCTTGGAAAGCATTGCAAAAATCTAACCAAAATATCGTAAAAAAAAAAAAAAAAAATGTAATTTTATAATTATATGTTTGATCAAAAGATATAAAATAAAAATTCATCATTAATTTACGATTCATTATTTTCTCTCACTGTAAGAATTTAATAAATTAACCGAGTCTAGTAATTTATTTGTTTAACAAATCCTACAGGTAGATTAAAATGGTCTCATAGTAACAATAATAGCTTTACTAATAATTTCACCATTCACCCGTAAAACTTTCCCATCATCACTTACTTTAGCTGTCATCTTTCTTGTCAGTTGCTTTCAAATTTTACAGGATGCAAGTAGGAATTCAAAGATTTCTTTTAATATTTATAAAACACCAGAAGCAAATAAAAAAATCCCAATTTTTTTTTAACTTAGAGTGGTTTTATTGAATAAAAATTTTATTAAACTTTTCTGAGTAAAATTTAAAAAAGTAATTTATCCATTATAATTATTCACAATTCTTTTAAAGAATTGCATAAATCTAATGAAAATAATGTTAAATATTTACAGACATTATTATTATTGTTTTTTAATCAGACAGAAACATTTAACACGTTGAATGTCATGGTGACTGCCACTGAAGCTGAAAAATTTGCAATGTTTTAAATATTTTTTAAGAAAGTATAATAATGTAATAAAAAAAAGTAAGTAAATTTTAAATAAATTTTCAGTAATTACTTAAAACAATATATATACTTTTAGTTTTATGTAATATTTTTAGACCGTCAGTCACCGGTGAATGACGCGTTCTAAACGGAAAATTCAGTGTCAATCACCGGTGACTGACGTGACGCTTAAAGTGTTAAACACATATTAAAAAGTAGACGTTTCGGGTTATTACACCCCTCATCAGTACACATTGTTTGTTTGTTGCACACATACATCTCACTTATATGCTTTATCAAGTGCCCGCTTATAATCCGTTCTCGATATATAAGGACAGGATAGACACAAGGAAATAGACAAAACTTTAAGATTAGGTCCGGGAACTCCACAACAGGGTCACCTCTAGTTGAGCCACGGCAAACTCCTGGAGTTGGCTGTAGTTGAACCCGGCGTCTCTCCTAAGCTGCAAACAATTAGTGGAGTGATATCTTAACAGCTTGAACACGGAGGACACATCAGCACACATAACGTAATGACCATAAAAGATGTCAGTAAGAGTAATTACAATTAAAGAACATACATCCCAAAAGTCAAAAACAAAATATCAGTACAATACTGCGTATTCAGGTGGTTTGAAGCTTTCTTCGTTCTATAGTGAATTCGCCAGTCTAGTATACCATCACTCCAAAGAAATGCGGCTTATGTAAAATGTTGCAATTGGACCTGATGATACTGGCTTTTGCAAAATCAAGACAATGGTCATTACCCAAACATGACACATAACCATTTTTGAGTTTAAGTTGCCTATATTAAAGGTCTGCATGTGTTTTTTAGAACGGGTCTCGAAAGTACGACTTGTTTCAAGAATGTATACACGTTGTTCGCAGGGGCTACTGTATATGACGCCTTTAGCCTGTGGTCGGGTTAATCTCTTCAAATGTTTTACAGTCATTAAGTTATATGTACAGATGAGGAGTGTAGTAACTAGTGTTTCCAGGTCTAGCGTCACAAACAGCAGGACGGGAAGACAAAAAAAAAAGTGGGACAGCGGCTTCTGAATAGGGACTTAAAAATGCATTAAACTCTATGAAAACGGAACAACTGTCTATAAAAGAATCCTGCATTAAAAGCAAAAATTTGATTGTCCCTATGGCAGGAGTATCATACAATTATACCTGTTGAGACGAAAGCCTGTTTAAAACAGATTTTTTCTCCTGCAACTTAAGATTCCGTCTTAGCAGATTTTATAACAATAAAAAAAACACAACAATCTCATACAGTATAACCCGCGAAAGAGGAATCACTAGGTACTGATACAAAATTCCAATTTAGTACATATGTAAAATTGCATAGTATTCCTATCGTAGGTTCAGTGAAATTTGTACCTTTTAAACAGAATTCTGTTACAAACAGGTTCCGTTTGCACAGAATTTACTAAACGAAGTACTGTAAAGCTTGTAAAAACAGTATCCCTAAGAACCACAAAAGTAAATTTCCATCTAAGTGGTAGAATTTAAAGTATTTTATTGGAAGGGCCTATAAAAATTTTCGTTATAGACAAGTTTTGTATTTACAAATTTTACTGCATTAAATTGCACTCAATGCGGACTAACGTATAGTACGGTAAAAAAAAGAAATTTAAAACAATTTGAGTATCATGAAAAATCGGGACTTTTGGAGTCCCGCGCAGTGATTACGCTGGACATGTCACGGCGGCCTTAAAAATCGGGACATCCCGTATAAGTCGGAACACCTGGCAACACTAATAATAACCCGAAACGTCTACTCTTTTTAATATATTAAGGTTTTTAACCCTTTACTTGCCAAATTATAAATTTATAAAAATTTCATCTTTTAAAGCATTTTTCGTGCATTTTTCGTGCATTTTTGAAACTACATTAGAAGATTTACACAATAAGAAATATTTGAAAGATTTTGCCAATGAATTTTAATTAATGAAATTTGAATTTATAAGAATTTTGTGCAATATTTATAACTCCACTCAAATCTTTTATTTAAAATATTTTTTTAGTATTTTGAAATAATTCCGAATTGAAACTTTTCCTCCACAATCTTTCGTCGGGAAGAAAATTGAAAAGATGCAAATAAAAAAGAAATCATCCTTTTAAAAATATTTTTGTTTTGTGCAATCAATGATGTTTTTGGAACAAGATAAAGAAAAATATCTATAACTCATTCTAAACTGTATTACTACTAATCGATGTATTAAATGAATTTTATAACATGTTATGTTAATGTTATTTTAAAGCAACCTCGGGGCATAACGATTTTAGTAAATCGTCTGAATTTTAATTGCTTTTATTGTATAAATGTACTGCTTAGACGTAAGATGTAATATGTTTTTAAAATTTACAGCGATATTAGAATTTATATATTTGCTCCAGAGATACTAAAAAAAATCATTTTATTATTTTAATGTTTATTATTTTTTTATATAATTCATGCACTGTAAAAAAAAAATCTGTGAAGTTACTAAAGTTTTTCTAGGAAACTGGGATTCCTAGAACTTTTCATGTAACGGCAACAACAAAATTTCATGTAACAGTCACACTTTTGCGCCGAAAATCAAAAAATCTGTAAGGTTACTAAGATTTTTTTTGGAAACTGGGATTCCGAGAACTTTTCATGTAACTGCAGCCAGGGTTACAAATAAAAGTTTAGTAAGATTACTGAAATTTTAGCAGATTCATTTGTAAAGTTACAGATTTTTGTAGCTTTACAAAAACTAGTTTTGTAGATTTGCAGCTTTTTTCGTACAGTTACAGGTGAAAGTTTAGTAAGCATGTAACTTTAGATCTGTAGAACTACAGATTTTTTTTTACAGTGTGGCACAGTAATTTACCCAATGTAAATACTCAAAATTATAGGAAAATATCGTATAAATCTATTGAAAATTGCATATAAGAAATCACAGTGATTTATAAATTCATATGTTTCATCCGAAGATTAAAAAAAATCTTTCATTAATTTTGTTCTTGATTATTATACCTAGATTAAGTTACGAACTCCTCAAAAAGGAATCAAGTCTTTTACGAAGCCTTTTAATAAAGAATTCCTACAGGTAGTATAGGTCTTGTATAATCTTCTCACAGTGACACTATCAGACTGATAACCTTTACTAATAACCTTTTTTTACCGGTAAAATTTTCCCAACATAGCGTACTTTAGCTGTCCGTTTTCTTCTCACTTTCCTTCAAGTTTTACAGCATGTTTGTGATTATTTAAATATATATTTTTTGAATATTTATAAAAAAATTAAAAGAAAAGAAAGAAAATATTCAGTATTTTTACTGAATGCAATTTTATTGAACTCTGTTGACAAAAATGTTGACAATTCCTTTGCCCAATATAATTATTCAAAATTCTTTAAAGTATAAAGCTTTTGAAAATTGTGTAGAAAAATTGTAGCAATTTTAGACTTCATATATTTGATGTTAAGATATCGAAACAAAATTCTTTAATTTTAGTGTTAATTATTATTCCTCAAATAATTAATGGAACATTAATTTAGCCATTAAAATGATTGTATAAATCTAATGAAAATAATATAAAAAATCACTGGGAATTTAGAATTTCTACACTGGATATAAAGATACCAAATAAAGTGTTTCATTAATCATGGTCTTAATTTTCATTCCTTGATTAACTAATAGCCCATTACTTTACTCGTTATAATTTATCAAAATTCTTGGTTAGACGCATTAACATGATGAGAATGACGCAAAATATTCACAGGGATTTTTGAGTTCATACAGTGTGACCCAGCCAGTTGATCAAATAAAGTCAGTGCTACGGAATTTTTATTATATTTCTTTCCTTTTAAGTTTTAGAAGTTAACTAACATGATTGCTACATCCCTTAATGAACGTCCTATTATGAACAAAAATGAAATCCTCTGAAATTAAATAGCAACAAAATTATAAATACATAGATTTTTTAATTACCTTTTTCCAAGGGGTTGATCAAACGAAAGAAATCAATCAAAGTCTAAAATTTAATCTTCAAAATATCACCCTTAGGTTATAATTAACAATAATTCTTACAAAAGTATTAGTTGAAATAAACAGTATGAGTGGATTAATTTTAACTTACCGTATTGTCTATAACTAATCAAAAACTAAATATTTACACTTTCTAATAAAACAATTTCATAAAATGACTTCTCTTGCGACAGACAGTTAACAACAATGTAATAACAGATGCACTAACATTCAAACAAAAATGTTATGTCTAGTACCAGGTATAAAACTAATTTCCGCCTGAAACGGCGCAATATTTAAAAAATTCGATCAACTACTGGAAGGGTATCAACTATCAACTTACTTACTGGGTCACCCAAAGTTTATAAAAACGTATTCCTTCAAACGTGTTTTATTAATCTTTTCGTTAACTATTGCCCTAGGAATAATTGATGACCATTTCAGAAACTTTGAAATGTTCGAGTATAAAACTGAAATCAAGGGAAACTTTAGAATCTGGTTATGTCCATTAAAACTGTGTGTGTGGGTTTTATATCATACTTAATCTATGGAATGAGTATTTACAATATTTAGCACTAATTTCATTTTATATAATTAATATTTGACCTTCGAAAAGGTATGTCTTCAAAAATTTTTGTTTAAGGTTTTTGTTAATTATTGCCCTAGGATTAATTGATAAATTGGTGTACATTTCAGAAACTTTGAAACGTTCGAGAGTAAAAAGCTGAAATTGAGGAAAAACATTAGAATCCAGTTATATTCATTTAAACTGAGTGACTGGATTTTATCCCATACTCAATCTAAGCAATGAGTTTTCATAATATTAATACTAATTTCATTTCATATAATTAATATTTGACTTTTAAAATTATTGTATAAAAGTTAAATCTGAAAGATTTATTTAGGATTTTATCACAATTCAAAATATCCGTCAAAATTTAAAAAGTCTTGGATAAATAAGCTAAAATATTCACATAAGCACTTGATATGTTTTTGTGATGCTCTGTTAACTTTGTATTAGAATTGTAATATTAACAGATATGATGCATTTCTATAGAAAAAATATGAACGTTAGCGTGGCTAAAAAGTTATGCCATAATAAATTATGATACATTTAAATTAAATGCGTTAAAGTTTTTTTTTTAAATCTTAATTAATCTGCATTCATATCAAAGTTTTTATGTCTTTTGCCTTTGCAATAAATAAACAATAACATTCAATAATGGAAAGTTTAATCTGCCTGTCAATTTAACCTTTTCAGTAATACATCTGTATATGGATATTTGTTCTGTGAAACACAGGGTATAACCGTATATATACAGGTTGTTCCGTTAATGTTGCAACAACCTCAAAGTGTTTTTAGTAGACATCAGGAGGAATAGAAAATGCAATTGAATATGGTTTCAAAAAACACTTGTTTATTCGTAAGTACAAGGTGTTCCATCCTAACTTAATTCGAGTTTTCGCTAATATCCTTGAGTTAAATAAAGATATTGCAATAAAAAATTGTAGATACTTACCTTGCTTTGTGTGATATGTGATAACATCACGAAAAGTGTAAGAGAAAAAAAGAAATGCAATCAATGATACAGTATGAATTGGTAATCGCAGTCCCAAATGAGGATGCATTGGGTTCATGCTATTGACGCAAATCATGTTATTGTCGTGGGAACATCTAGTACTTCTCCTGATAGTAACACATTAAACACAACAGAAAGTATGTCTATTAAAAATTTTATTACAATATGTACTTCATTTTTCAAAAAGCTATTAACAAAAAACCAAATTTAGTTGGAGAAGAGCATCCTGTTTTTTTGACAGAAAATGAAGTTGCAACACTATGTTACTTTTTCAATCTTTGTTTCAATTAAGTCGGTTCTAAAAGAAAAGATTTTTTTCCCGCTGAACAACACGAAACATTCTCATTCTATTTTAAACATAAAAGCATGCAAAGTGAAATGATTTGTAATCGAACAGTTTTCTTTCATTTTTCGTTAAATGAATTACATGAGTTATAAGTGATTGTTGTCTGAGAATGACATTTTTTTTTATTTCCTGTGCTACCGCGGCCGGAAATTCGGTCCAAAACTCGAAATTTGATAGCTTTTTCTGAAAAATATTTTACCTTTACCGAAAAACGGAAATAAAAAAATTCGATTACAGCTCCTTAATAAAAACACCTGTAAATTCGATAGGTTTGATACTAAAAGTTAATTAAAAAAGTGTGAGACAAAAGCCAATTTGGATTTGAGAACAACTAACATCCTCCTAAATTTGTCAATGATATCCTACTCATTTTCGTGCTGTTTTTGTTTTCTGATAATGTAACGACAAATTGAACATAATCTACTAAATATGTAAAATAATAAGACCACAGGAAAAGATGCTGATATACTGGCTAATTCAGAACTTGTTCTACAAAGAACTCTACAAACAAAAATTTTTCACATGGAAAACAAGCCTTTGAAATGACTTATTCAGTCAAAAATGCAAGTATCAAGTACAAAGTATCTCAATACAATCCTGACCAGTGTTTTTAGCCATAACTTAAAAAGTAATAAAGACACTCAAAATAAATTTTCAACTGAGTACCTAGTTTTGAATGTAATGTGAGGACATTACGAAAATTGGGCTCAATAATCAGTCAAATACAATCGAAATCATTCAAAAGACACAATAATTTGGAAAGTGACACGGTATGTAACATGTGCTTCTACATTCCGAAGTACATGTGGTCCAGTTGAACGCTGTCAGAATGGGGATAGTGGCTACATCAACCACCATCCAAAATATCGTTACATTTTACATAAAAGAATGATGTCCACTGCAAATGTCGTTAAAATATATTCAAGGTTAAAAACAAAAAACGGAGTTCGGATTGGACGAGACACCCTGTATTTATGACTAAATAAATGGACTCTGACCTTTGTTTCCTATACAAAACTAGTCGCATGCGCCAATCGCAAAACTTTCTTCTATCTTATACATGTTAACACTTCAAAATTCGCTATCACAGTGCCAAATTTATATGGCAATCTATGCTTATCATGAGGATTCTAAAGATATGAAATTCCGTGCATTAATTTTTGAGATGACTATTGCAAAAATCGTTTAAATCCTCTAAAATGTAGAATAGAAGCGCCACCTGTTGGGTGATTTACCCCAAAACCTAATCATCAGCAACTTATGTCAAGTTCTAACTGAATCTGAAGCTTGATAAAAATCCGTGCATTAGTTTTTGAGGTAGAGCTATAGCAGAAATCGGGAAATATTCAGCATAGCAGTGCCACCTGTTGGGCGATTTACACCAAAGTCTAAACAAAGCCGCTTTATATCAGGAGCGAACTGAATCTAAAGTTTTATTAAATTCCGTACCTTAGTTCTCGAGATAGTTACGCAAAATTTGTGTAACATACAGACAGACATTTTCGAAAAATGGTCAAATCGTTTTCAGGACCTGCCAAAACCTGTAAATCCGTGTACTCTATCACCATTTAAAATTTGTACGATGAGTTTTGAATTACCCTGCAATGCATGGATGTTATAAAATAAAGTTTTAAAAGTGTTTCTATTAAAAATAAAAATATAAAATTAATAAGGGCGTAAAAATCCAACAGTCCCACGGTGCTCAATGCAAGAAGACACGTACGTCCGAAAAGTTTTAAGGGAAGCATATAGGCAAAATAAAACAAAAAAAATCTACAGTAGGCAAAGAAAAAAATATGTAATCTCATGTTTTTTTGTCTTTTAAAGACACACAGCTGCCAGCAAGTCAAAAGAAAAGTAAAAAGAACGAAAGAACTTCTTAGTATGTCATGAAGGGAACGTGAAATATAAAAAAAAATCCGATTAAACTTAAATTACACTATGTGCAAATTACTTAAAAGATGAAAAAAATATAAAAAAGTGTTAAATTACTTTAATATTCTTAGTACTTTCAACTATACACATAGTCTTCGTCAGAGAATACAAAAATACAAGCGTCTTATTTTCAAATTTCACGTAGTTGGTGTTGATAGGAGTGAAAGTGAAAGTCAATTTTTAGATCCGGAAAACATTGGGAAAATAAAATATGAATATAGAGGGAAGTGGGATATTACGTGCTTTATGATTCTTTAAGCAAACTGAGCCAAATTCTGGGTATGTTGCAGGATAAAACGTTATTACAAACAGAATTTTCTTTAGTAATAATTTCTATTGATTCACGGATAATTAAGTCTTGGTAATTCCTTAAGGGGCATATAATTTTTGTATCTTCGAAATTAAGTTGTATATTTTGCTTCTGGTTAAGTCTTGACAAGGCTGTTGTTGGCCGGTTGTACTTCAAATCTCTCAAATGTTCTTTAATATGTTCCTTAAGTTTACGGGAAGTCATTCCTATGCATTCGAGACAAATATTTTCTGTTTTCAGTAGAATTACATATACTCCGTAAACTTCATCTTTCGATATCGGGTCTACTTTGGCACTAACTAGATCTTTCAATTTTACTGGAGGTGTGGTGATTAAGTTTACGCCAAAGCGAAAAAGTGCATGTTTGAAATTTTCGAAAAGTCCTGGAATGTACTTCATTTTGCAATATCTTCCATTACTCGCAGGGGTTTTTTGTATCTTCATGTGGTTTTTCTGTGAGTTCATTAGTTTATCAATAATACGTTTTGGAAAACCGTTCTCAACTGCAATGTTTATAATGGTATTTAATTCATTTTAATATTTTTTATTTTCCCAATGTTTTCCGGATCTAAAAATTGACTTTCACTTTCACTCCTTTCGACACCACTTATATGAAATTTGAAAATAAGGCGCTTGTATTCTTGTATTCTCTGACGAAGACTATGTGTATAGTTGAAAGTACTAAGGATATTAAGGTAATTTAACACTTTTTATACATTTTTCATATTTTAAGTAATTTGCACATAGGGTAATTTTAAGTTTAAATTTTTAAAGATTAATTTAGCATTCTATTTATTTATTTGCTGAAAAATTCCGATGTTCGGGAGAAAAATAAATAAATATTAACACTTTTGCGTCCATTTTCATTTAATTTCCCAAAAATAAATTTAGATTTAAAAAAAAATTAAAAATATCTTTGACGCAATTTAAGATTCCTTTAAAGTGCAACAACATGTCATTTCTGAATATAGTTATTTTGGGAGTACAACTACTATAACAATAAACTATAGAATACCTATTGTAAGTCGTTTGAAAAGGATTGTAATACAAAAAGACTGAATAGACAAAGCATTTTTACAGCATTTTTTTCCCCTTTTTTATAATAAACTTTCGGTTCAGGCCAATAGCCGGTATTTAAAAAAAAAATGAAATACACTTTTAAAATAAAAGTGTCAGAAACTGTGTAAAGAGCTTTAGGCGACAGTTTTCTTTGTTTTATTACTGAATTCTAAAACATAATGAAGTAAAATGCAAAATAGTAAATGGAGAGACATACACTATAAATTCTAAAAGCAAATAGTATTAACAAAAGTAATTGAAACACAAAATAGTAGTAATCTGCCCCACTTTTAAAGCGCCAAAATAGAAAGTGTTAAAATTATAATACATATTGCTGCATGATTACATCGGATAAGATAATAAGTTATTTGCTGAAAATTTTTATCAATTATTTTAACGAGATTACACTTTTTGAATTTTTTTTTCTGTATTTATAAAATAAATTGAATACTATTTAGAAATAAGTCTTGAAATGCAGCTCTATGATGTTCCATAAAAACTTTGAGTAGAGATTTTGATCTTCCCAGCAATCTAAGATAAATTTTAGTGAATGAATACATAGATTGATGGATCGTAGCAAATTTTAAAGGGGGATTCCAATTTGTAAGGCCAAAGAATAAGTATTTTTTAAGACTTTTTTTCTCAACGATGATTAATAAAACGAAACCTGGTGTTTTTCTCCTATAAACAAGTCAATTTCTAATTATTTTAACATTTTTTTTTTTTTTTTTTTTTTAAATATAAAAAGTGGTAGCAGCATCTTTATATTAAGACGCATGTGTAAAACCTGCAGGTATTTACGCGCTGGAGGATTGTACCTCGTAAAGTTATCTGAAACACAAAAACGATATGGATTATGAAAGACAAACATGCGTGGTCATTACACTGAAATTGACTCACAGAAAACAAATTGGCGCTTGTTTGAAAATCGACCTGCGTATTTCGCGCTTATTTTTCCATTTTAAAGTGTTTGGGAAAATATTTAAAGAAAAGTTCATGAAATAAAAAAATAATAAAATTATTTTCTTTTGAATCCCTATAGTATGTAGAATAAGCTCTTATAGAATGGTTAGGTGAAATAACAAAAAATTAAGAAATTACAATCAATTGAAAGCGAGTGCGAACCGGCTGAAAAACAGCTATAATCGATACACAGCTTCATGCGTTCTGAAGTCTTACTTCTTATGTATAAAACCAAGTAACTAAATATTAAGTTGCAAAATATAACGATTAACTGAAAACATCTTCACCCTTTTTCTTTAGTAAAACCTTAAAAGCATTTTTGGAACGAAATTTCGCAGCGCGCCGTGTAAAGTACCGTTTAAATGGATCATCCAATCTACATTTTTTTCTTTTGGGCAAATTAAAGATTATTTATTTTGTGGGACCTTTCAGAGGTAAATAATAATAATAATAATAATAATAATAATAATAATAATAATAATAATCGTTTTGAAACTATGTTGAAGAATGAGAGAAAAGAACGAAAAAACTAACACATTTTTCAAACGAATTACACCGATTTTCGTTTAGTTTCATTAATGATAGGTCCATCTCCACAACCCTCTTACCTCTCCCAAATTCAATATGTTTTCTTAAAAATTTAATTTTGTTTCTTTCAAATGATTTTCACAAGTTGTGCATTGTACAAAGCAGGTGATGCGCGCACCCCATATGCAGCTGACAAATCTACATCAAATCTACGAATTATTTTATAATAAAACTATATTTTATACCAAAAATTATGAATAATAAGTGAATAAATTAAGTTTTTTGTTACTTTACCTTTTCTATGAAAAAAAATCACGAAGTTGACCTACTTTTCCTGCCGATGAACGGCAAACTTCCCTTAACAATTAAATTTTTAACGGTAAATAGGTCCATGGTCCCCAATAAACTATTATCCTACAAACCAGGCTACTTTTTTTTTATAATCGATAAATCAGTTTGAACTCTATGCTGCACTTCATGTTGAAAGAAAAATTGGAAAAACGAACTGTTTGGTTTTCAGTTGCAGCACGGTTCCGTCCAATGAGACTTAACCTCGTAAATAATTTGAATAATCCGAAATCAATTCAGGTCTCTATTCCACATACTTCAGGATTGAAAAAAAATTTATTGTTTGGACCCAACAAACTGAATTCTCCTTCTAAGGAAATGTAGATTTCAAAGTTAAAGGGAAAAAAATCCGTCGTTTTAGCTTTCGTTCTTCTAAAATCGTTATTATTTTTGCAAATTTTATGAATATTTTTCCACGACAGTAAAAAGCAGATTTTACGGCATATTTTTTAGCAAGAAAGTCCTATTTCTTTCGCTTATAGACTTCCTAAAAATTAATACCTCCTAAATATTTCGCTTGCAGTACTAAATATCAGAAATTATTGTTGCCAATGATTTTTCAGTTATGGTATGCGTTTTTTAAGTTTAACTAAATTTTTGCATATTACGTTGCGTCTATAAATTCGATAGATTATATGCAGGGCTATACAAAAGATTTGTAGATATTACTGTTTATAGACGTGAATTGTTTAAAAAGATATGTAAGCTGCAGGTAATGTAGTATACTAGGAAATTTTTGTAGAATATAAATAAGTTCATATGAGGAGCAACTAAAAAAATGGATGCAGTAAGGGTGGTAATTTCTGGAAGTATGTTTTTAGTCATGGTATGCGTTTCTTTACATAAAATTAATGCTAGCTTAATTAGAGAAAGGAATAAATATATGTAGATAATACAGAAGGCTTTAAAAAACCATTGGAATATATTTCTATATATTACTAGAAATTACTGAAGGGTTATCTTTTACTATGTTATGCTTTTTCTAACTAAACTAAATTTAACATAATATCCCTTACGAAAATAGTTCATACAGATGTATAGAGCTCTATAGAATTCTTTATAAGTTTTATAGAATAGCCTTTCTATAAAATAGTATTTCTATAGAGTTTTGAAGTGTTCTATAGAATGCCTTTTCAAAGAAAATGTTTCTATAGAATTCATAGATGTTCTGTAGATTTTTTTATGGACCATATTTTTTTATAGAGTACATAAACCTTATAAAATTTCTATAGACTAATGATTCTACAGATTTTTTTAATATATTTATATAACAGAAAGTTTATATATACTAGGGTAATTCCGGGATTTATGCCGCACATTTTTTTTAATTTGTGTATAAAGTCCGATGGTGGGCATAAAATTAAAAAAATCATGCTGTGCTATTTAATGTTAAATATACAACGCGTCTACTACGACAAAAAAAAAATTCAAAACAAATTATTGATATTTTTTAACAATTTTTTTCTAAAACATTACTCTGCGGCTCGTCACCCGTACATTCAGGCTGAGACGCCGCACTTATGCGGTAGTTATGCCGCGCTTGTAATAAGAACAGAATGAAGTTATAAATAAAAATAAAAATATATATATATATTCATATCTGGACTATAATTATGGATGTAATAACAAAATGGAACTAAATAAGTATGAAACGTATTAGTAGATTCAAATTAATAATTGTTGCCTAATTTCACTATTAAAATTATCGACTTATTTTTTTTTTACATTAAATTTTAATTGTTATTTCAGCAACAACGTAACATCAATGTATTAGAAAGGGAAAAGAAAAAAAGTAAAATTTTGTTTGCATAATTTATTTGTTAACCTTTTCGGGACCGGTGGATTTTACACAAATTTTATTCGGTTGGTACCACTTTTTAAAAAGAAGTTACCTTTACTTAAATAATCATGAAAATGCTCCAATTAAACAAAGCAAATATTACTTTTCATACTTACTGGTACAAGAAACAAATTTTGTAAGCTCTTTATAAAGCTGCTTAGATGCATCTATGGTCCTGAACGGGTTAAGAGATCGACTTCAATCTACAGAAAAAGTGTCGAAAAAGTACAGTTTTTATGTAACTACATTTAAACACATGATGCAATGAAGCCAGTTACACTTCCTCTTTTTTGGAATAGTTTGCAAAAAACGTCTGCGTTACGAGTAATCCAATTTTTCATTATTATCATCTTGACTTCCATCTTTCTTCCCCTTCTTACTTTTTATTTTCCCCTTTTTCTCCTTTGGTTTT
The DNA here is from genome assembly GCA_963932465.1 of Maratus speciosus. NCBI lineage: Eukaryota > Metazoa > Arthropoda > Arachnida > Araneae > Salticidae > Maratus > Maratus speciosus. The sequence continues at coordinate 267,817,493 of OZ010786.1, forward strand.
AGCAAACTTGATAACATGCCTAACATGGTTAGTCTGTGCAAAAAGAAAAGGAAAAGTTAATAACACTTAATCATCCCGTACAAAAGAAACTACGGCATGTATACCGGAATAGCAGTGCGGCATGTATCCCATTTTGCATGGTGAAGACTTCGGCCACCGCAGTTACCTGCCATCGCTAAGGGGAATAATGTAATCATACACACAGTACTTTATACAAACACTACACTGAGTTTTGACTTCGAAATCATGCATGCATTTAGTAATTAGTGTATGAAAAGTATTTAAACATAACGTGTTTACAAGTTTGGATACTGAAATCATGCGCTTATGTCAAATTAAGGATTGCACTTCTACAAGTAAACATCGAAATGGGATTCACGCTATACACTGGTTAAAATAATCTCATTGCGCACCTATACTCTGCGTTTGACGATCATCTATGGATAATTACAAGAAATAGAAGGGGTGCGGCATCTATCCCGTATGCGGCGAATCTTACGGAGTAACCCTATATATATTGTATCATGTTACTTTAATTCATAATTTAATCTGCTTGTTCAATCCTTCGAAAAATTGAAAGATTCTGATAGAGAAACGAAGAACTTGGTATATTTATGTTAGCCGGACGCAGGGAATAAATCGCCAAACATTGTTCCTGTCGCATTTTTTCATATTTTATTAATTTCTTTTAAAATATAATACTTTCATTCATTTTATTTAAAATATACAACTTTAATGTAAAAGTGAAACATTTAAAATTTATGACTTTTACTTATTTCTTAAAAAGAGAGAGAGGGAGAAAAGAAAAATAATAAATGATACCGTAAACCATGACATTTATTTTTAACATCAAAACATTATTTTAATTTACCATGCGAGAATTAAAAAATACTAACTGGCGAATTAAAAAATGCTATTGGCGAAATTTTTACTAGGCTAACATAAAAGTACCAATTAATTCTTTGCGAACATGGCAACTTTTATGTTAGTTTCATTCGAAAGAATAATTTTGGTTGAAAATGGTTGGGCATATGAAAAGCGTAATTGTTTATGACAGTCACATGACTTGGACTAATATAATATAGATGAGATAGTGGCGATCGAACAATATTTGGCGATTAATCACCTGCACCAAGTACCAAAATGGCCGCCTGGCATATAAAAAGCGAAGTGGTCAACCCGGAACTCTTGTTGACAGCCACGTGACTTAGGCTATTATTATAGAGATGGTTTTTTAAAATTTATGTGTACTATTTACACATATATATTAAAAAATTTTAAAAATAATTAATTTTCTAATACACCAGTTTAATATAATACTACTTCATACATTAAATATGATTATAATTTAATTAAATTCTAATAGATTTTGACTCAATTGTTAATGTATGAGTCGGAACTACTGACTTAAATGATGGTCATTCAGTTTGTTTATGGTTCATATTTTTTTAAACACCACCAAAATAAATAAGTAATTAAATAAATAAAGAAAGAAATTCTTTACTTTAACAGACTTTTTTCAATTCTTAACATCTGTTTTTCTTAATTACAATTGGTTTCGGCTTTCTAATTCACACAGTTTGAGAATCGGCGCAAATTCTGAACGAATTTATGAATGATTGGGAACAGAAATGACAAAAAAAAAACAAATTTGTAATAGTATAATAATATTAAAATAACTGTTAACGGTCCAAGCTGACATAACGGTCCAAGCTAACATACCAAGCTGAAAATGTCCGTTCAAAATAGATCGCCGAAGTATAAGAAGCATCAAGCCCGGTTAGTACTTGGGAGAGTGAACAGCTGCATGGTTAGCGAAACTGGAATATTTTTTATAAAAATATTCGAATATTTTTATAGCAATATTCGAATACTTATATTCTCTATTTTATTTCTATAAATAATTTTACAGAAGCTCTAGAGATATTTCTATTGAACTTCTACTGATATTTCTATAGCTTTTTGTTAAACAAGCTTATAGAAAAACGGGCCATAAACTTATAGGATTCTATATGCTTTATATATATATATATATTTATAGAATTCGATAGGAAATTTTTGGAAAGGATGTAGAATATCTACAAATCTATGGATCGCATTCAGGGCTGCACAAAATAATTCCAGTACCTTTCCGGCTGTATGTTAATTGCATAAATTTGTTTTTCAAATGTGTCATTCGTTTTCTAAATTGTTTAATTTGGTATCTTTTTTATCTACATATATAAAAGAAGGTCTCGATTGGGGATTAATGAACGCACAGCCCTAACTATAGAACCTAAAATCTTGAAAAATGGGGTAAAAATACTTCTTATGACATAATGTGCCGCTAAAAAAGGATTTTCTAAAATTCCACCCCTAAGGGGGGTAAAAAAGAGAACGAACTTTTAAAAAAAATCTTAAAAATCTGATTTTATATTTATTTTGAAACTGATAAGATATTTTAGTGTATTTTTATATGCTGAATCGAATGGTACTAACCAAATTCTTTTAAGTCTAATAGTTCACGACATATTTTATATTTTTCTAATTTGGCGATGTCTTATTTGGCGCCAAAACCTCAAATTTTCAAGTAATAATTTATAAAAATTTATCTATTACTATAGCAAAGGAAGGAATTCAAATTGAATAATTTTTTAATCAATTCTTTAAATTAAACAATTAAAACAACTATGTCAGTTAAGAAAAAAATTACAAACACCTCAAAAACTAAAACTAAAAAAAAAAAAACAAAAAAAAAAAAACTGTGGTACTTTTTCGTTTTACCAACACCATGCCAAAATATATACTATCGCGCCATTTATTACAACTCTAACCGTGCAGAGGATTTTTATTGCAAACTGTGCCAAACATTAACACTTACTATTTATTGAACGTGAATATTTTTTATGAGTATTATTCAATCGCAATCTCACAAAACTTTCTAATTTCTTATTTTTTGAATAGAAAATATTTATTATTAATTATAACTTACATTTATTACTGATACTGACATGTATTTTACCAATTGACAGAATTCTATCCTAATCTGTTTAAGATGAACTTAATTCGGCACTGACAATAAAAGTAATGCATATTTAAACTTCATTTGACATATCATAAAACTAAATTCCCGTCGTAGTAAACTTTTCTTTTTTACAGTGTAGCTAAAACAAAACCTTCTTCAAAGTTTAAGCTTGGCATTTTACGAAGCGCGCTTCGAAAGGAGGTCGCAAACAAGGTTCATACGGGTCCTTGAATTTCCAGACTAAGAAATTCTTCGATGACAGTACTTTTTTATGCAAAATCTCTCCTTAAATAAAGCGAAATTTCACCCGTTTGAACTAAATTTATTTTTCCATAAAAAAATTCTGATATTTGGCCTTGAAAATAACGGTACCCGTACGAACCCTGGCAAAGTAGCAACGCCGCCTTGGCCCGTGCAACGTTTTTCCAGATAGGTTTTTAATCAACTTTTAAAATCACGGGAGACGTATTGAGAAATCGACTCAATGCAAACTAGCCACGGATCCAATAGTATTTATGTGATTAATTCTAATTAAATTAGTTTGTTTGGAGCAATTTGACGTTTATTGCTTTAATTGCTGGACATTGTATTACACAAATATATCATTAAAAGTTGTTATCTAGGCTTTAAAAGCCGATGGTACATACAGTACGCCGCCTTGTCATTATGTATGTCCAAACCGTCCGTGTCTTTAAGGGTTAATATCTCGGCTAATTACCGACGATTTTTTTCAAAAATCATTATCAACAATGTTTTGATACTTCTGCTACGATAGGTACCTCCAGCGCTCCTCAACACCTTTGATGATTGACCGCAAATCGAAATTTCTTTGTAACGGAAAAATGCGCTTTTTTTCAAAAAATATGTGACCTAGGGTAATCGATATAATTTCCTGCAAGCTTTAAATTAACGTCTACTATCTCTAATTTTTTCATAATTTTACTTTCAGTAGATTCGGAAATAGGGCAGGGGGGGGGGGGGATATATTTTTGTACTACATTTTCGACGATATCTCTGAAAATATAATACGTAAAATTAAAAGAAATGTATTTTTGAGTTCGATGTTACGAAAGCTTTTACACAATATCCCACACGATATACAAAGAAAAGATTCGTTTTTTCAAGTAACTTAATTAGCCCCTCTAAATTTTACCTAAAAACATTTCTAAATGTTTTATAAACTGTAAATATGTGGGTCAATAGTCCTTATTATTTCCCCAATTTCAACATCCCACGTTCCATAGTTTACGAGTAAAATGGCTGTGACAAACAGACAGACACAGGAGTGATCTTATAAAGGTTTCGCTTTGCTTTTTTAAGTACAAAACCCTAAATATGGGTACTTTTATGTTAGCCGTGCGCAAATATCGCCAATAACTATTTTGAAATCGCAAATTATAAATCGCACTTACATTTTACCCATCATCATTTTCTATATATGTAAAACGCAAATTCCTGTTTCATTCTGCTTGATTATAACTTAGATTCTACTGAACTGAATTTTGTAGAACTTACACCTTTAGATAGCAATTTTTTTTTCTTTTTTTTTTTTTTTTTTTTTCTTTTCTTTTTTTTTTTTTTTTTTTTTTTATAAATGGTTTAATGTAAAAACCATCGTTCTAAGTTGCTTAGTAATAGCTACGGGAATTCTAAAATTATGTGAACTCGATTATGAAAGATTTCAAGTTTTACTGACAAATGAATGTATTTTTGTGAATGAATGTTAATGACAGTTGTACAGTTAGATAATATTTCAGGGACTTTTTTCAATATTTATCATACCATTCTAAATTGTTTAGTTACGGAGCTATGCGTAAAAAGTGCTCAGTGGTATAGTAAAGAAAATTGGACGATATACGCTACAGACAGAGGGTATATAACAAAGAGTATACATACCATAGTTATGGAAGTTGTTCAGAGTTTCTTAACCCTTAAATGCCGGAGTTTTCGAAAATCATTTAAAAAATGTTTTTCGGCTTTCTTTTTTTAAATAAACCATAAGAGAAATACTTTAAAAAATCATATATTGTTTTAAGTATGGTTTTCGGCTAAAAAACTTTTTGTTACTAATCGGCAATACTGGTGTTTAATTGAAAAAATAATTTTCCTCGATAAAATTCTATAATATTAAACACACAAGAATTTTGAGAACTATGATAAGAAATAAATTTTACTTGCTCACTGCAGAACAAAATATGGTATTTTGCAAGCTTCCAAACAAAACAAAAGGAACATGCATCAACAATTGAAAAAATAAACCAATCTTTAATCTTAAACAACACAAGTGTTGCCATCTAAATGTTGAAAATTGATTTATTAATATTTTCAGAATGTATTTTATTGGAAACATTAGGCATTATAGCTTCAATATTATTCTAATAGTATTTATAAGCCTAAATTGGGTATGTTGCCGAAAGGCAACACCCGGCATTTAATGGTTAAAAAATCCAGAAGTGATGCGGCGTATACCTACTCCTACATTCCTGAGAGTTCTATAACCAGGTTAACGCGATTATCAAAGCTATATTTTAACTACCTCAATATATATCGCTAATTGAAAAATAACCACTTATTATCCAATCAAGGTGATTTTTTAGACTTATTAACCCATAACCCGAACCGAACACAAAAAATAAATTACAACAGACCGTACCCTTATCCGAGCAAGACAAAATAGTTTCAGTCTACAAGCAACCCGATCCGAACCTGAAAGGTCCAATTGAAAAAACAAGAAATCCGGCCCGAACCAAATCTGATAACCCACAAAAATATACTAAAGAACCATAACCCGATCCGAGAAAGACAAAATAATTTCCCTGAACACGCAACCAGACCCGAACCTAAAAATTCCATTAGAAAAAACCCGAAATCTGACATGAACCAAATCTGAACCAGGCAAAAATATTCCAAAGAACCATAACCCGATCCGAGCAAGACAACATAATTTCCGTGAATCTCAACCCGATCCGAACCTAAAATATTTGTTTGAAAATTCCGAAATATGACCCGAACCAAATATGATAACCGACAAAAATATTCTAAAGAACAATAACCCGATCCAAGAAAGACCAAATAATTTCCTTGCACACGTAACCCGAACTGAACCTAAAAATTTCCTTTGAACAAACCTCAAATCTGATATGAACCAAATCTGAACCCGAAAAAAATGTTATTCAGAAGAACCATAACCCAATCCGAGCAAGACAGAATAATTTCCGTGAATACGCAACCAGACCCGAACCTAAAAATTCTATTAGAAAAAACCCGAAATATGACATGAACCAAATATGAATCCGACAAAAATATTCCAAAGAAACATAACCCGATCCGAGCAAGACAAAATAATTTCTGTGGACACGCAGCCCGATCCGAAACTGAAAATTTAGTTTGAAAAAAAACGAAATATGACCCGTACCAAATAAGAAAACCGATAAAAATATTCTAAATAACCAAACCCGATTCGAGCAAGAGAAAATAATTTCCTTGGACACGCAACCCGAAGCGAATCTAAAAATTTCATTTTAAAAAAACCTGAAATCTGACCCGAACCAAATCCTAATCCGACAAAAATTTCCCAAGAACCATAACCCGATACGAGCAAGACAAAACTATTCTAAAGAACCATAACCTGATCCGAGCAAGACAAAATAATTTCTGTGGACATGCATCCCGATCCGAACATAAAAATTTAGTTTGAAAAAACCCGAAGTATGGCCCGTACCAAATATGATAACCGACAAATATGTTCTGAAAACCATAACCCGAACCGAGGAAGACAAAATAATTTCCGTTGACACGCAACCTGACCCGAACCTAAAATTTCAATTTGAAAAAAAAACTGAAATCTGACCACAACCAAATCTAAATCCGACAAAAATATTCCAAAGATCCATAACCGGATCGGAGCAAGACAAAATAATTTCCGTCGGCGTGCAACCCGATCCGAACCTGAAAGTTCTACTTTAAGTTAACACGAAAAGTACCCGAAATAAAAATACATCAGGCCGCACCCCAATATCAGCAAGGCAAATTAATTTCCGTTTACACGCAATACGACAGAATCTGAAAATTCCATATAAAGTCAACCTGAAACCCGACCAGAACCCGATCTGAAAATTACAAAATTATTTTAAAGAACCGTAACCCGATCCGAGCAAGACAAAGTTATTTCCGTAGACACGCAACCGGATCCAAACATAAAGGTTCCATTTGAAGTCAACCCGAAAACCGATTACAACCAGGTTTCGGATTGAGTTCAATTAGAACTTTCAGATTCGGACCGGGTTGCCGGTCGACGGAAATTATTTGTCATGCTCGCATCGGGTGATAGTCCTTTGGAATATTTTTGTCGGGTTCAGATTTGGTTAATGTCAGATTTTGGGTTTTTTCTAATTGAATTTTTAGGTTCGGGTCTGGTTGCTTGTTCACAGAATTTATTTTGTCTTGCTCGGATCGGTTTATGGGGTTTCGGAATATTTTTGTCGGGCTCAGATTTGGTTCATGTCAGATTTCAGGTGTTTTGTAAATGAAATTTTTAGGTTCGTTTTGGGTTGCGTGTCCAAGGAAATTATTTTGTCTTGCTCGGATCGGGTTATGGTACTATAAAATATTTTGATCGGGTTCAGATTTGGTTCATGTCAGATTTCGAGTTTTTTCTAATGGAATTTTTAGGTTCGCTTCGGGTTGCGTGTCCACGGAAATTATTTTGTCTTGTTCGGATCGGGTTACGGTTTTTGAAGTTATTTTTTGTCAGGTTCAGATTTGGTTCGCGTCAGATTTCGTTTTTTTTTCAAATTGAATTTTTAGGTTCTGGTTGGGTTGCATGCAGACTGAAATTATTTTGTCTTGCTCGGATCGGTTATGATTCATTGGAATATTTTTGTCGGTTATCATATTTGGTTCGGGTCATATTTCGGAAATTTCCAAACATTTATTTTAGGTTCGGATCGGGTTGCGTGTCCACGGAAATTATTTTGTCTTAATAGGATCGGTTATGTTTCTTTGGAATATTTTTGTCGGATTCAGATTTGGTTCATGTCAGATTTCGGGTTTTTTCTAATGGAATTTTTAGGTTCGTTTCGGGTTGCGTTTCCAAGGAAATTATTTTGTTTTACTCGAATCGTGTTATGGTGCTTTAGAATATTTTTGTCGGTTATCAGATTTGGTTCGGGTCAGATTTCGGGTTTTTTCAAATGGAACTTTCACGTTCGGGTCGGGTTGCATGGAGATTGAAATTATTTTTTCTTGCTCGGATCGGGGTACGGTCTGTTATAATTTATTTTTCGGGTTCGGTCGGGTTCTGGGTTAATAAGCCCAAACAAAATCACCCTGATTAAATAATAAGTGGTCATTTTTCAATTAGCCTAACGCTTACTAGGCTCTTTGCAATAAGTCTGAAAAATATCAGGCTAATGGGAAAAAGGGAGATGATTCTCCAATTAGCCCGGCTCTTTGCAAAGAGCCTGATTTCATAATTAGCCTACGACATATATATAAAATGCGAAGAGAAATTTCATTCCGGCCACTTATAACTTGAGTTCTGCTGAATAGATTTTGATGGGAATTACATTATTAGTAATCAGAAAATATGTTAATATAAAACATAACGCTCTACATTGTTTAGTTAAATAATTATGAGGAAAGTTCTAAATGAACCCAATTTCGAAAAACTGGCTTTTTTTAAAGGTTCCACTGAATGAATTTTTATGGAATTTAAACTGTTAATTAGATCATTTTTAGGGAAGGTTTCGGTACATTTTCCCGGTTAAAAGATTCTGCTAAGTGGATGGAACTTGATCTGTTAGTTAATTTTTCAGTGAATGTTTTAGTATGAAACATATATCATTTGCTTTGTGTTGCTCGGTCGTTAGGTTGCTTGATTGTAGAATTATGGCTGAAAGTTCCAGAATAAGGTGAACCCAAGTATTACGAATGATTAGCCTTTTCAATAAGTCCAATTAACGGATTCCGATTAGACTTGCATTGAAAATTTTTCATGAACGCTGTTAGTATATTACATATTGTTCTATCGTTCTTTACCAAATCCTGCATTAAATGATCAACTAAAGAATTTGGTCCTTAACAACATAATTTTTGTATGACTCAATAAAAAATATAATAGCGTAATGACGTTCATATTGCAGCAGTTCGGTTGGACATACCAGGTAAATGCCTATTTTGCTTTAAAACGCATAACCAAATTTATAGATATATTTCGTCTAATTCAAAGTTTCTTTAGAAAAACCGACTTGCGTAGCGGGCGAAGGCTGCTAGTCTTACTATACAGTAAAGTTTTGTTATAGTATTCTGGAAGTTGGAAAGTGATTCATAATCTATACTTGACGCGTCATTTTTTCTTCTTTTTTTTTGTTTGTACGGGTTTTTTTCATCTTATTTTATGCAAATTTCTCTCTAAATATATTTCAACCCGCTTACATTTAACACAATTGACTCACTAACAGAGTGACTCTTAAAGCAAATGTAATCGCAGTATTTTCTAAAGTGTTTAAGTGCAATAAATGTATAAAATATTTTCAAATATTGCAATTAATGAAACAAAGTAACATCGAGGGAAAACTCACATAAAAATTTTAAATTAACTCACATTAAAATAAACATTAAATCACATTAAAATTAATCACATCAAAATAAAAATTTCATCATTTAACGACCGCGCACACTAATGTAAATGTCACTGAACATAATTAAATCAGTACTTATTTTACGCATTCCGTGTGCATTAGTAGTTTCACAAACATCAAACTTTTCGTTGATAGCTGTTTCATTTTTAACAAATCAATCTTCTTTGAAAATTAATAATTATTTTATGATAACTTCATTTTAGTTCTACCAAGCATCATGTTACACAACGATTTTTAGATTTATTTTTTGCCTATTTTGAAAATATTACTAACGACATATTCCATCAACAAACATTTGAGATTAACTTTCAATAAATGAAAGTAAATATAGTTTATAAAAAACACCCTTTTATGGGCTTCGGTGATTATTTTGAAAATCACGCCTGGATTCACGACTGCAATTCAGGTAGTTCCAAAATAATCCCATTAACAACGTACAGGCCCTGGTTTCCGAATAGGCACGAAAAACACTTGCTTCCCTTTGAAAATTTTGAAGGGGTCGGAAATTCAAAAAACAGGGGGGTTCGAAATTTTACACTAAATTAACAATATTCCAAAATTGTAATTTCTTTTCAAATTATTAAATCGTTTATCTATATATATACTATATATATATTTGAAGTGTTTCATAAAAATACTTTTGATAACAAATTAATTTTTCATAGAATAGATCAATTTCAAGCACATGATCACAATTCCTCAGTTTGTCCAATCAAACAAAGCCGTCAATTTATCAGACAGTATTATCTACCAACCAATCAAAATCGAGAAAATCCGATAATATAATATTTGTTGTAATTTGAGTAATATTTGTAGTATTGGTGAGTTTACGGGTGTGTCGAATTTAGGAAACTTTTCTCCAATGAAAGAGGCCCCCGAAATGACACTGTACTTCCCATAGCTCCAAAGGTTAATCCGGCCATGACAACGTATTAATTTGGCTGGTGTTTAAATTATAGAAAATGTACTATTTTACTCTTAATAGAAAGCATTTAATGAATTTATTTAAATATCTACCATTTTTCTTCTGTTTCTTTTTTAGGAAATGACAACAGTAAAGAAGAAAAAGCCTATTTAAACCACCGTAATTTCGCGCGTATCCACGGCGACTTAGTTAAGTCTTTTTCAAACCCGAAATTTTATTCAGAAAAGTAAATGCTAAGCAGAAGCAAGTAACATTTGATCTAAAATAGAATCTGGTAGGAAATCGAATTATCCGAAGTGTGGCGGATACGCGCGAAATTACGGTATCTACTAAGAATTTCTAAATTCTTTCCTCACCGTATAATCAAAACTTAATTTATATGAAACCAAAAAAAATTGTAAAAGGTCGTTTTTTAGAAGAATTATTACCCTCGTTATATTTATTTTTATTATCTACTTCTTATCTACGTTTCTGAAAGGGTCAGTTTACATCAAAATTGATCAAAAAATCGATTTTTATTTTTAAATATTAAATGAAAACCTGTTTAACTGTGAATATTTTGACACCTCATTTTTACTCATACGGCAATTACATCACGAGTTATTTTAAATTTTGAATGAATACTTTAAATAGAGCTTTTACTCCATGTTCATATTTTCTTCACTTTCATGCTTTAAAGATGCTAAGTTTTTTTTTTTTTTTTAATACATTTTCTGTAATATAAATGTGATAAATCTGCGCATGGAATTAGCCATCAGGTTTTTTTTTTTTTTTTCCTTAAAAAAAAAAGTACATGAAGATGTGTTAGATTTCGTCGTTTTAGAATATATGTAGCAGTAAAAAATTATATTAAACGTAATATAAGATGTATCTAAAAATCCTTGCTCAGACTCGTGTAATACATATTTGAAAATCTAAAAAAAAATTGTGGCAAAAATATTAATATTTAAAAAAGTAGTAAGGATTTTAAAAAATTCAAAAGTTTTTAATTTTTAATTTTAATTAAATATGAAATTTTTTTTTTGTTTTTGTTGAAAATGTTCTTTTAGTTGAACAATGAAAGGCGCAGTGAGTTCACTATTTGAACCATATTTAAAAAAAAAAATGTATAAAAGGTAAATTGTACCCTTAATCTAGGAAAGTATAATTTAACCACGAACGAAAATATACAACACTGTTAAAAATTTGCGACAAACTGTCCAGCAATTCGAGCATTTTTAAAGATATTATTAATAGCAGCTGATCATAATTTTGACAATATTATTGGCAGAATAAAGTTAAATTACGGTGTGTAACCGTTTTCTATAAAAACGGTCGAACTGCAGGACAGTTTTCACAAGATTTTTAACAGAGTGGTTAGAACAGAGATAAGATATAGTTATGTAACCGTTTTCTATAAAAACGATGGAGTGACTGGACGGTTTGTCCTAATTTTTTTACAGCGAATTTGCAAATCTGTAGAACAGGAGCCTCAAGGTCAGCTTTACAAGTCACTAATCTAACTTTTTTATAATATTTACTATCCTCCAATCCTCAATTTAAATGTAAGCTATACATATTTATGAGTGTATAAGATTCCTCTAAGCTTCCAAAAATTTTAAAATATCGCATAGTGTTAAAAAGATGCAGCAAACTGTACAGTTTTTTAGCCGTTTTTGTAAATAACGGCAACCTTCGTAAATTGAAGCGGCTTTATGGGCCAGGATAGATTAAAATTACGGTTAAGTAACATCTACCCCATATATATAAAATCCTCATGAAACGCATTTATGACACGACTGATTAAAAGACTGATTATGTTTCACAGCTATTCCTCCTAAAATATGGAATGTTTGGTATTGAAATTAACATCAATTATCCCGATTGATCCGTAGATGTCAAAAGTAGTATTAGAATTTAAAATTTTAATTATCTTTCGACATGTTAATTTTTTCTAATTTTAATGACATTCCTCCAATGATGACAACTAAACTACACCATTTGTCTGAAAAAGGGGAGAAAAGGAAAAACGATAAGGATTATTAAATTTCTTTTTTTTTTTCGTGATTGCCAAATTTAACTTTAAAGTATCTTTTATTTCAATCTATAGTGGCATAGTGTGTTTATTTCAATCAATATTCTGATTACATTAGGTTTTTCAGGAAATTTTTAAAAAATAAAAACATTTTTTTGCATTTCAATCGTCAGGAGTCAGTTTATTTTAGAAACCAGAAAATCGTCTGTGATATTCAACATTGCCATAAATACCATAGACGTAAAAAAATTTTGCATTTTTGTGTGTGTGTATATATGGGGGGGGGGGAGAAAGGTAAGGGATTATTAGGTTACTTCTTCGTCGTCATTTTAAAATTGCAATTATTTTTTATTTGAATAAATAGTAAAAACAATATATGAAATTTGGTTCAATTCTATGTATAACTTCATGCACTTTACAATGACACAAAGAGGACACACGGACATACATACACTTTGTAAAAACATGTTTTCGGGATCTCTGAACCCTAAAACGTGTAAATCTGTCGAAACAATTTGATTTACAATATTTTCTCTCATTGTAAATAGAATAAAATAAAAAAAAATTAATTATTGATCGAAAAAAATAAACTATAATATGTCAATTAATGTCCATACAATAATCATCAGATCCAAAAATTCATTGCAAGCCAAATGGAAATTATTTCCATCAAGTTTTCTCAACCCTCATGTCCTGACACATACGCGCAAGAGATCTTCATATATGTCACGAAATTATTAATTTATTTTTAGTTGCGTTCGTAATTATATAAATACGTAGCACCAATAATCGTCGTCTAGTCTGTCCATCTGTCCGCATATAGCACCGCAAAATCCACCCAACCGAATGATTTGAAATTTAATGTATATAATCGTTACAGAATTTTGTCGAGTCATTTCAAATTTTATGAGAATAAAAATAAAACTTAAAAAGATAGCTATAAAAGTTTTCTTATTTCTATTAAATCCTATCATACGTAATTAAAAATAGCAATTAAATCCTTTGTGCAGGAATATTAAAAAGCAGTAAACCAATGTTTAAAATGCACAAATAATGCGTGAAAAGCAGCAAACAGCTGTTTCGAATCTACAGCGAGATTCTTCTTCAGTGCAAGATAGGAAAAAAAAAGAACAGCGTGCTAGAAAAAGCAAGGCTGAGCCAAGCCTTGCTTTTTCTTGCTTTTTCTAGCACGCTGTTCTTTTTTTTTTCTTTTTTCCCCTATCTTGCACTGAAGAAGAATCTCGCTGTAGATTCGAAACAGCTGTTTGCTGCTTTTCACGCATTATTTGTGCTTTTTAACATACGTAATTAATTCCGTGATATTCCATGAGAGGTACTGATTCTAGGTAGCCATTCTGATTACCTCCTATTCAAGATGGAGTGTTATTATTTCCGTATTACTGAATTTAATATACATAATTATGAAAAATTTTGTATTCATGCATTTTTGCATAAGGGTGCAACAGGTATTGCACCAAGAACTGAATACTTATAAAGTTATTTATAGTTCAAGTCATTTGCTATGTTTGACGTACAATTTCCGACTTGTTAAAATTTCACTAACCTTCGTGTTATTATTATTATTATTATTATTATTATTTTTACCTTTTTTACGATTGACAACTAAAAGATAAATGTAAGTGCATATTTAAAATCTTTCAATTTTAAGAAGACAAACCTAAGTCGAGGATGCTGAAAAAGAAAAAAATATATGTATATTTAAATATATTTAAATATATATCTCTCTACAGCCATTATAATTAAAAAAAAAATTTTAAAGTTTTCTCTGTTGTTGAATTATATCTCTTTTATATAAATATACTTGTTTTTATTACCTGTTTTAGAAATTTAATGATTTATGCAAACTAAGCTGCGAGATAAATATGGCATCATTCTTGCATCACAAATAACATGTGCGTATTAACTACTGTTTGATGAAAGAGAAAGAAAATATTTACGAAAAAATTTACGCTCTAAAAAGCAGCATAAATAAACGCGTTCGTCATACATTAAATATATGTAAAAAAGACTCATTTATTTAAAAGAGGACACATAACATGTTTTCGGGATCTCTAATCCCTAAAGCGTGTAAATCCGTCGAAAAAAATCAATTACAATATTTTCTTCTATTTCATATGTGTCCCGAAATTATTAATTTATTTTTAAATTTTCACTAACCTTCGTATTATTTTATTTACCATTTTTACGATTGACAATTACTATCATTAACACTTTAGAAAAAGTTTAGAAACTTTCACAGTTGTTGAATTACACCATTTTTATCATATAAATATTATTGTTTTTATTACCTTTCTCAGATATTTAACAATTTACTTAAACTAAGCTCCGAGATAAATATAGCATCATTCTTGCATCACAAACAACATGTGCGTATTAAATACTGTTTAATGAAAGATAAAGAAAAGATTTACGAAGAAATTTACGCTCTAAAAAGCAGCATAAATAAATAATTTTTTTCATACATAAATACATGTACAAAACTCAGTTATTTAAAAGAATAACCGCAAACTTTAAAGTATGTGAACTTTCTCGAATATTAATTTTTTAAAAAGTTTACGAAATTTCACCGCTAATGAACTACACTGCTTTTATCAATTAAATGAAGCTACTCGTGCTACACTTTAGAGAATGACAGTGACACTTTACACACATTGAATGACATTATGTAAACTAAGTTATAAAATATAGTAACACCTCATTATAAAGCTGGTGTGGGACGGCAATAAAGCACGATATAACTGAAAACAAACTGAAAACTTAAGAAAAGTGATAAAGCAAAATGTTTAATACTTGTCTTCACACCCTAATTCATTACACATTTTACAAAGTTTTTAATAAAATCAATAATCGCAAACTTAAAATTTTTTTAACTTTCACTAATGTCAATATATTTTTAAAGTTCACGAAATTTCACCGCTAATGAACTATATTACTTTTATCAAATAAATAAAGCTGCTGGTGCTACACTTTACAAAATGACGTTGAGGCTTTACAAATGTTGAATGACATGTAAACTAAGTTACAAAATACAGTAGAATCTCATTATAAAGCTGGGGACAGCGATAAAACACGATATAACGAAAAACAAAATGAAAACTTAAGAAAAATAATACAACTAAATGTTGAATATTTACTCCATACTCTAATTCATTACACATTTTACAAAGTTTTGAATAAAATCAATAACATACATTGTCATTTATTTATTATTACCTTCATGCAGATATTGAAAAAGTGTAGAAACGTTATTGGAATTTTTTCTTCTTTTTCAAAGACACGGATAAATAAATACAGAGTGTTATATCTCTATGCGTGTTATAATGAAGCGCGGTATAACAAGGTACTACTGTATTATATAGCATTGTATAAAAATGTACAAAATACAAATAATAATAATAATAAATTTTACACTCACGTTCATGTTTCTTTTCCAGTCCCGAGTTTCTATTCAATATAGAGTTGGTGCCGTTGCTAAATTCCATGCTGGCAAGCAATAAAGAAAATAAACTTTTTATTTTTTTTCTTGGCCAAATCGTGGATAGAATCACATTATAAAAACACCCAACGTAATATAGTTTCAAAGAGGGGTTAAAATCGGAAATTGCGACCGGCTGTCAAGTCAGTCGAAACTACTAACGCAACATGCAGGGAACCTTTTCTGGGAGAAATTCCGAATGCGTGCATCTCCACTGAAAGATGAGCTACGTTTCTCCGAGTGGCCTGAGGGGAGTTTTTCCATTTACTTGAGGGCGCTAGCAAACATGAGGGAGGGGAAACAGAATCTTTCACGATACGAAACTTTAAAAGTGTTACATAGAAGCTGGTGATACATAGAATAATTGACGGCAGAACGAAAAATTAATTAAAAATGGAAAGAGAATCAGAAATAGTTTTGTACAAAGTTGAAAGCGGATTTTTTAAAAAAAAGTAGAATTTTTTTTATATGAATATTAGTTTAAGTCCGCCAAATATGAGGAGTGATCAAGTATTAAAAATTTAGATGAGGAAAAAAAATTGTATTTCTCTGAAAAAAATTTTACAAAAAAATCTCTCTATTCAAAAATAAAGTAACTAGCGCTGTCACCGCCGCGGGTTTTGAATTTTTTGTGACCGGTGCTCTTTCTTCGTTAATATTAAGAAAACTACTGCATACAAAAATAGGAAAATATGTGGTATTATAGGGAAATATTTGATAAACACGCTGATGCAGACAGTTTTCAAATCGAGCAATTATTTTAAGAGATATTTAAGGTTAAAGGTGGCCAAAATCATTCCATTCAAAAAGTTTTACAGGAGCAAAAACTATACATAGGAATATAATAATTTTATCTGAGGATATAACGTGAGACGTTCTCGGTGTGCAGACTGCATTTATTTTCTTAATTTGACTCATTTTTTGAGGACTTATTTCCATTTTAAATTCAAATTTTCAGCATTTCGAGACATATTTTTTATATATTTTAGAAAAGGGTATTATTTTAAATTGTTCCCAATTTATAATACAGCGAAAAGAATAATATTTCCTTCAAATTAAAAGTTTATTTACACGGGCCTATTATAAACGAAAAAAACTTTTAAATTAGAATTAAATGGTTATGTATTAAAAGCAGGAAAATGTTGAAAATTACGTCATAAAAACTATATTTACGAGTGAATTTTGAAAGAGGAAGAAAATTGTAAAATAATAAAGTCATTAATATGCGTTAAATTCGTAAATGGAGGAAATTGCATCATATTTAAAATGGTCAAACAACAATATTTCCAAACAATTTAAATTTTAAAATATATTTGCGCCAGACATTTATTTCATATTTTGAGATAACCTTTTAAACTATTATTGTGAATTCTAAGAAAACGCAAATGATATTTTCTTTCTAACAACAAAAGTATTTTCACATGAATGAGAAAGAAAACTTTGATATTAAAAAGATATTAAAATGAGAAAGAAAACTTTGGTGAAAATTACGTCAGATTTAAAACGATACATTTAAAATGTCTTATTTAGAAGAACTTTTTATAGCGTTATTAAAAAATACCGCAAGACAAAGATTCTTTTTACTTAATTAATTTTATATTAACTTATTTTATATTAACTTATTTATTAATTTTATATTAAGTTTCACTGATCTGATTTAATCAAGGACGAAAACAGCCCGTTAACAGGGAGATCGCCACTGTTTTTTTTTTTTTTTTTTTTTTTTTTTTTTTTAATTATAATTCAATCTTCTGAATTTTTTTGACAGCCGATCAATTGTAGCGTGTTTTTAGAATTAGTGGTGTCTAAACGGGGGATGGCGAGCTTAGCTGATAGGGGACAGAGCCCCCTAGTAATTATAAAATTTATTTATTTATTTAAGGGGGAAGAATATATCCTGGTGTAATATATATGTAAAGGGAGCTCGAACCATATCTTTCGCTGTACGCAAATATAGATGATATACACACGTTGACGGCAGATAAAATAAAAATGGGAAAAGAATGAGAAATATTTTCTACAGATCTTACAATGTATTGAAATTAGTAAACTTATTACTTAAATTATAGATGGAAAAAGTCAAATATGACGAAAGAAAAATGTTAAAATATTTATCAGAAGAAAAAAATTTTGTTTTGTGTAAAAAGCAAAAAACAACCAAGTAATTAATATTAAAGATATTTTCCTTTATTTGAGGCCATTAACAAACATGAGGGAGGTGGAACAAAATATTACACGATACGAAAGTTTAAAAAGTGAGACATAGAATAATCGATGTCAGGAAAAAAATTATTAAAAATGGAAAGACAATCATAAATAGTGTATACAAACTCGAAAACGGACGGAAATATGCAAAAATGTTTTACATAAATATATTAAAGTCCGTCAAATATGGGGAGCGATCAAGTGTTAAAAATTTAAATTATGAAAAAGTATTGCATTTCTGGGAAAAATAAAGTACGAAAAAGTAATTAAAAATTAACTGTTAATTTATTTAAATTAATTTGAGGGGAAGAACATACCTAAAGGAGGTGGAACTGGATCTTTCACGATACGAAAGTTTAAAAAGTGATACAGTGAAGTTGGTGATACATACAATATAAAGATGGCAGGATAAAAAAAAATAATAATAATAAATAGAAAAGGAATCAGAAATAGTTTGTACAAACTTGAAAACAGATTGAAAAATGTAGAAATTTGTTGTATGAATATTATTTTAATGTCCGTCAAATATGAGGAATGATCAAGTATTAAAAATTTAGACGAGGACAAGATATTGTATTTCTTTGAAAAATAAAGTACGAAAAAGTAATTCAAAAATTTAATTATTAATTTAAAGGTGAAGAACATATGTAAAGGGAGCTGGAGCTGTAGCTTTCTCTATACGCAAATATAGATGATATTTAGAAATTGATGGCAGATTAATTAAAAATGAGAAAAGAAGGATAAATATTTTCTGCAGACCTTACAATGTGCTAAAATTAGCAAATTTATTACATAAATTACAGATGAAAAATGGTCAAATATGACGGATGAAAAATACTAAAATATTAGAAAAGGAAAATTTTCTGTTTTTATGTAAAAAGCAAAAAACCATCAAATAATTAATATTAAAGCGATTTTCTATTTATCTGAGGGCATTAGCAAACATAAGAGAGGTTGCGCTGAATTTTTCGTGAAACGAAGAAAGTTTAAACAGCGATGCATATAAACTGATGATACAAGGAGGAATTAATGACAGAAAAAAAAATTCAAAATGAAAAAGGAATCGGAAGTAGTTCTTATAAACTTTAAAACGTATTAAAAAATGCAGAAATTTATTGCATAAATACTAGTTAAAAATCCTGAAAAATCAGGAGTGATCAAATATATATATAGGGTAACACTAGGATAGATGGCCATAGAGGAGAGATGGCCAGTCTAAATATCTCCAAAACTTGATCATAGATTGCAATATAAACATTGTTTGTATGAAATAGTTCAACGAGTTTATTTATTGCGACGTGCAGTTGTGTTTGTCGATTATAAAAAGTAAGTGTAATTTTAATGTCAATTAAACAGGTGGTGGAATGTTTTTTTTTTTACTTAGGTATCTGAATGTTTTGCAGTACGTACGTTATATATATTTTTTACTATATGGACTTTTAAGGCGCGTATATAATCTAATCTTTACTTCTAAGACTAAAACAAAGACGTACAATGTCTATTGATGCTTTAAATTGGGCGACCATCGGTCCTTCAATTTCAGAAGAGATGGCTACATGAAATCGAGGAGAGATGGCCACCTTTAATCAATATTTCAAAATTATGCTTAGTGATGATAACTAAATATAATTAAATGTAAAATAAATATATAATGTTTACGTTTATAAATATATTAATTGATATAATTATTTAAATTTTAACTAATGTAAATATTTTAATAATAATAATAATAATAATAATAATAATATAATAAGACCTAGCGATTTATTTGTTTCAGAAAATACTGAAAAATGTCCAAACTTTCATGACAGAAACTGATAAAGTTGATAAATAAACTAAATTAACGTAATAAACCTACAATTAACGCCAGAAAAAAAACACGACAATTCCAGTAGCAAAGAAAATGAAACACATTTAAATTATCAGATTCTACAGATTCCGAGTAAATAGAATTGGATTAGGATCACTGTGCTGGTTGTGAAAAACAATATAACATCACATCCATAAAGAATGTCTGGATACAATGCATAAGGTACCTGAAGTAGTTCTATGAAATATGTACAAATTATCAAGGCCTTTGACAAGCATGTGGTAAGGTTTTACGAAAAATGAAGTATTAAATTATACATCAAATTTTGTTTATTCGAGTTTTACTCATTTTCTATCATATAACGCATTTTACAAATTGCTATATGTTTTACATGACTAACTATATGAAATGTGTTATTTTTTTGCTATTTAAATTAACTTTTACTTTCTTGTATTGGATGGCCATCTTTCCTCGGCTTTAAGGAGAGATAGGCATCTGTCATATTAATTTTAATTTTGTTTAACAGTTTTTGTTTTCAATATTTAATTATTTTTTGCATAAAATATGATGAGTATGTGTATCAGAATTTTAAATATGCATCAATATTTCTTGTATTTGCATTCTAAGAATTTTTATTGCAATCTTTAGAAACTGTGGTCATCTATCCTAGAGTTACACTATATTAGATGACGAAAAGCTATTGCATTTATGTGAAAAATAAAGTACGGAAAAGTAAATGTAAAAATGAACTATTAATTTGTTAAAATTATTTTAAGTGGAGTAGAACATATGTAAATAAAGGTGGAACTTAATTTTTCTCTGTGATGATATGCAGAAGTTAAAAGCAGATTAATTAAAAACGGGTAAAGAATCAGAACAATTTTCTAAATCTTTACAATGTATTAAATTTATTAAATTTCTTAAATAAATTATACATAAAAAAGTGACAAATATAACAGATAAAAATATTACAAATTAGATGCAAAATTTTGTTTTTATATACAAAGTAAAAGACAATCAAGTGATCAATTTTAAATGGGAAGAGGAATTAAATCTTTTTATTATGCACAATATTGAAAAACGCAGGTGATGTTTAAATGTTAATGACATAATAAAAAATGAGAACAGATCGATACACATACCCTGTGTTTAAAGAATCGTAATTTTATTTCATGAATTCTAGATGAAATCTCGTGAAAAATACCAAAAAAATTAAATAAAGAAAAACATATACTTTTGTGGGGAAAGAATATTATTTGGACAGCGGAAGGGAATCTTTCATTATACGTGTTTAAATAGTACCGGTTATATATAGAAGTTGACTGACAGAAGGCATAAAGAAATTAAATGGAGAAAATAAAAGAAAAATATATACTTTGGTGGTGTGTGTGTGGGGGGGGGGGAGTACTTAAGTATATTATTTGACCAGTGGAAGGTAAATTTTCATTATCAGTGTTTAAAAAGTACGGATTATATATAGAAGTTGACAGAAGGTTTAAAAAATTAAAAGGAAAAAAATGAAAGATATATTTTCTACGAATTTTAAAGCTACTGAAATTCCTAATATTATTTCATGAATTCTAGATGAAAAGAGGTCAAATATATAGGAGAAAAAATATTAAACATTAGAAGGAAAACTTTTGTTTACGTAATAAATAGAAAACAAGTTAATTATGAGTATTAATTATGAACAGAAGTTAAATATTTTATTATACGCAAGAATAAAAATAATTAAGAGTATTAATTACAAACAGTCGTTAAATATTTTATTATACGCCAGAATAAAAAAACGCAGGTGATGTCTAGTGATAATAAAAAATCAATAAATGGGGGAATGATTGATAAACATACACTAAAAACATTAAACTGTAAATAGAAATATTTTCTACGAACTTTAATAGTGCTAACATTTATAAAATTATTATGTCAATTCACGATAAAAACTAGTAAAATACAACGGAGGAAAAAATATTAACAAATCGGAAGAAAAAATATTTTTGTATTTAAATAAAAAATAGAAAACAGACAATAGTCGAGGCAATAGGGAATTTTACCTAGCAAAATTAATGGTAGTTCTGGAAATCGGCTTACTTTATGTCTTTTGGGTCGCTGAATTCGAATTTGTAACTTCCCAAAAAAATTTCCCCCGGTAACCCACCCAAATTTTGGTAAAAAGCCCCCCCCCCTCCCAAAAAAAGGTTTTTATTAAAAAAATCAATTTTGTTTATTGTTTTAGGGGGAAAGTATCTAGAAATCCCGAAAGTAGACAAAATTTGCAACAAATTAGATATATGACATTATGACTTAGGATGAAGGGGAAGGGGGGATCTGCCTCGGAACATGCGCGCGGTGCTGCGTGGACTAAGTTGCGCAATTCCACTTAACCACTCACACGTTTACATTCGCCCTCCCATCTCCCCTCCGAACTTTCTTTATAAGGTTTACTTTAAGTTTTTTGGGTCGCTAAGTACGAATTTTTAACTTACCCCCAAAATCGTTGTTATTAACTTAAATTTCTTATTGTTTTAGGGGAAAAGCATTACGAAATTCAGAAACTATACAAAATTTGCAACAAATAGGATACATGACATTATGGCGTAGGATAAACGGGGAGAGAGGGGGTTGCCTCGGAACATTCCCCGCACGCTTTTCTCAAAAACCAAATTTTTTCAAAAAATCAATTTTTTGGGGTGTTGCCGGGTGAAATTTTGGTGGGAAGTTACAAATTCGGATTCAGTTACCCAAAAAACATAAAGTGAGTCGAAATCCAGAATTAGCATTAATTTTTCCAGGTAAAATCCCCTATTGCCTGGACTTCATAATTTAGTGCACGTAGCGCCGCAGTGCATGTTCAGAGGCAGCCCTATCCCTCCCCGTTCACCCTACGTCATAATATCATATATCCTATTTGTTGCAAATTTTGTCTATTTTCTGAATTTCGTAATGCTTTTCCCCTAAAACAATAAGAAATTTCAGTTAAAAACAAGTATTTTGGGGAGTTTTCGGGAGGGAAAATTTTGGGGGTAAGTTAAAAATTGGGATTCAGTGACCCAAAAAATTTAAAGTAAACCTTATAGAGAAAGTTCGGAGGGGAGATGGGAGGGCGAATGTAAACGTACGAGTGGTTAAGTGGAATTGCACAACTTAGTTCTCGCAGCACCGTGCGCATGTTCCGAGGCAGAGCCCCCCTTCCCCTTCAATTTAAGTCATAATGTCATATATCTT
The DNA here is from genome assembly GCA_963932465.1 of Maratus speciosus. Lineage (NCBI taxonomy): Eukaryota > Metazoa > Arthropoda > Arachnida > Araneae > Salticidae > Maratus > Maratus speciosus. Next base: position 267,840,813 of record OZ010786.1, read on the forward strand.
ATTTGTTGCAAATTTTGTCTACTTTCTGAATTTCTAGATACTTTTTCCCTAAAACAATAAAAAAATTGATTTTTTTAATAAAAACCTTTTTGGGGGGCATGGGGGGGGTTGCCGGGGGAAATTGTGGTGAGAAGTCAAAAATTCGGATTCAGCGACCCAAAAAGCATATAGTAAGCCTTTTTCCAGAACTACCATGAATTTTGCTGGGTAGAGCCCCTATACGGTCTCTATTGCCTGGACTACAAGTTAATTATTAGTATTAATTACGAAGTGGAATTAAATCTTTTATTATACGCAAGATCGAAAAGCACAGATGATGTCTTTAAGTTTATGTCATAATAAAAAAAACATTAAAAAATGAAAAAAGGTTGATAAACATACTGCAGAAACTTTATGTTTTATTTAAAAAACCGTAAATTTCTTACATAAATTCTGGATGAATGCTGCTTAAATATGCCAGGTGAAAATACTTAAATGTTAGGTAAGGTAAAAAAGATTGTACTTTTCGGAAGGAGTAATCATTAATATTATTTCGGAAGTAAACGTAAACCTTTCATTATACGTAAGTTTAAAAGGCACAGGTGATATATTGAAAAGGACGACAAATTAAAAAAAGTAATTAAAAAAGGAAAACGGAAATGAAATATTTTCTACACATATATCATGTATATAAATATCCCATTTTGTTTTTTTTTACAAATGCAGGGTGTCCATAATAAAACAACCGTACTTTAAAATTGTCTATTGTTCCTAAAATTGTGAAATTTTGTGAAAGACGTGATAAAAGAATGGGAATTTGTTTAAGCGAAAAAAAGTTCAAAATTTCGCTACAAGAGGGCGTTTTTAATGAAATACACATTTATCATGCATTTGCCATAGTTTAGAAACTTTATTTATGAACTTTACCTGATCTTAAAGACAACATTTCACGACATGTTCTTAGCATTTCCAAGAACACAGTGCAGTCAACTGTTTAATATGCTATCTTACGATTCCAGATGCTATCTGAAAATGATGATTGTCATGTGGAACAAGTTTGGTTGTAATAAAATTTATTGCAAATATATGCTAAATGTGTAATTCGTTAAAAAAACGTCCTCAGGCAGAGAAATTTTGAACTTTTTTTTTTTTTTTTGCTCAAAAAATTTTCCTTATCTTTTTCCTTGTCTTATACAAAATTTCACAACATTGTCATAGCGATACAGGGTGGTCATAAAAAAATTTTTGGCCGATATATGGACCTCTAGTGGCCGGTCCGCCCAACTGATCGATATGAAATTTCACATATAGTTATTCAAAGATATGAGCTCGGGATTCTGTGAAAGGCAACAAAGTGGTGCTCATGGTTGCGGTTATATGTACAGAAACTCGAAATTTTCGAATGGCAACGTCCATTTTTTCCCATCGCAAAATGCTCAGCGCATGCGAAAACCCTAAACAGCGTTAGAACGGTACGCGTATCACAAGAAACAGGCGCGTTATGCACGCACAAAAAATGGCTCTGCGAACCGCCTAAAAAAAAAAAACACGATCGGGCCGCACGGTAGAAATTTGCATATGACAGAGGCAAGACACCAATCACAGAACGCCATTTGACAGATATTCAACGTAGAAAAAGGATAAAAAGCTAGGTGGGAATGTTGCCCCAATGAATGTCCCAATCGTGGTGTTTTTGCTCGTTCGCAGAACTATTTTTGTGCGTGCATAACGCATCCGTCTTTTGTGATACACGTACCGTTCCAACGCTCTTTAGGGTTTTCGCATGTGCTGAACATTTATCGACGGAAAAAAATGGGTGTTTCCATTTGAAAATTTTGAGTTTCTGTACCTATAACCGCAATCGTGAGCGCCACATTGTTGCCGATCAAAGAATCCCGATCTCATACCTCTGAATAACTATATCTGAAATTTCATCACGATCGGTTGAACGGACCAGCCGCTAGAGGTCAATTTATCGACAAAGTTTTTTATGACCACACTGTAGCTTCGTCTGTAGAGAATTAAATAGGGTCGTTTAATTATGGACAACCTGTACTATAGGAAACCTCAGCAGATGCTGTCTGTGAAAAATATTAAAAAGAATTTTGTGCTTATTAAGTGATGTTTGTTATTTATTTGAAAAATTGAAAAAAAAGAGTAATTAGAATTGTTCTTTGGGGAGTGTAATTAATTTTTTTTTTTTTTTTTTTTTTTTTTTTTACGCAAGTTTAAAAAGTACAGATGTATCTGAGAGTTGATTCTAGAAAAAAAATTAATTACAAATGAGAAAAGAATCAGAAATGTTTTTTTACAAATTTTAAAACTTACTATAATTCACAAACTTATTATATACATAACAAGATGAAAATTTACTAAATACAGCAGATGAAAAAATAAATAAAACGTTTAATGAAGAAAATATTTTTTTTTTTTTTTTTTTTTTTTTTTTTTTTTTGTACGAAATTAGAAATAAGACAAGTAATCATCAGTCTTAAATGCAAAGAGGAATTAAATCTTTCATTATACGCAAGTTTAGAAAAATGCAGATAATATCTAAAAGCTTTTTTAACTTTTCTAACTTTTCTAACTTTTTTCTTTAACTTTTTTATAATTAATTTACATATCATAACTAAACTAGTCGCATGTACCAATCCCAAAACTTGCTTCTATCTCGTACATGATTAATATTTCAAAATTTGTTATTTCAGTACCAAAATTAAATGGATATCTGTGCTCACCATGATGACTCTAAAGATATGAAATTCCGTGCATTAGTTCTTGAGATAGGACTATGGCTAAAATCGTGTAAATCCTGAAAATGCAGCAAAGCGGTTACAACTGTTTGGTGATTTACACCAAAACCTAATCAGCAGCAACTTATGTCAATACCTAACTGAATGTGAAGTTAATTGAAAATTCGTGCTTTAGTTCTTGGATTAGAGTTCTTGAAAAAATCGTAAAAATGCAGCATAACAGCACAACTTGTTGGGCGATTTACACCAAAACTAATCAGCACCAATTTGTATCATGGAGTAACTGAATGTAAATTTTTATTAAATTATATGCATTAGTTCTTGAGATAGAGCGCCGACAAAATTCGTGTCACATACAGACAGACAGACAGATATTTTGAAAAACATGTTTTTCGAGATCTCTGACCCCTAAAACATGTGAATCCGTCGAAAACCGGAAGTCAGAAAATTTCACAAATCGAATACTTTCTTCTTGTAATCATAGAAGAAAGTAAAAATTAATAAAAAATGAGTGTGTGTGTGTGGGGGGGGGGGGGAAGGATGGTCGCCGACTTTAATCTTTAAACTGCGTTTAAAAATTCTTAAATTAATTAGTTTCTAAATGAAAGCTGGCTAAATATGACAAGCGAAAAACATTAAAATAATTAGACAAAGGCAACAATATTGTATTTTTGTGCAAAAAAAAAAAAAAAAAAAAAAAAAAAAAGTAATTATCATCATTAATTGAATAGTGGAGATCTTTTATCAAGTGGAAATTTAAAGAGCGCAGATGATATCTAAAAGTTGATGCCAAATTTAAAAAAAAATTAAACTAGAAAAAAGGATAAACATTGCCCAGAAACTTAAAATTGTATTTAAAATTCAGTAAACTTAACATGAATTATGGATGAAATATGATTTAATATCAAGAGCGAAAATTATTAAGAAATTTGACGACTGAAAAATCTCGTACTTTATAGAAAAATTTATAATTATCAGTATTAATTGAGGGGGAAATGAATCTCTCTTTTGTATATTTCATTATACAAAAGATTTAAAAGTGTAGATGATACATGAAAATTGATGGAAATGTACATTAGATTAATTTTAACACATTACCTGTGATTTATTTTGTTGAACTGAACCAGGTTTCAGACCAAATGCTATAATTATTAAGGTTACCTGGGTAAAAAAGTTCCACCGGATTCGTCTGGGATAGCTCAGATGGTAGAGCACTGGCAGCTTTAGCCAGGAGATCGCTGGTTCGAGTCCTAGTCCGGACATTTTTAGCCCAGTTGGAAATTTACATCTAATTTTATTTATTTACCAATTAGAATATTTGTGTTAAAATTAATGTAGTGTAATTACGCATCCAGCAATTTCTGGAGTTCCATTACCTGTGATTTATTCTGTTGAACTGAACCAGGTTTCAGACCAGATGCTATAATCATTAAGGTTATCTGGGTGAAAAAGTTCCACCGGATTCGTCCCGTATAGCTCAGATGGTAGAGCACTGGCGGCTTCAGCCAGGAGGTCCCGGGTTCGAATCCTCTTCCGGACATTTTTCGCCCAGTTGGAAATTTACATCTAAATGTCCATTACTTACAAATGGTAACGGAATGACAAAGATATTGTATAATTTAAAACATAATAATAATGGTGATTTTTTATGAAAGTAGTAGATAGAAGTTTGCCAATGGACAAATAAGGCGGTTGAAAAATTATTATTTAAAAAATTACATAAAAAAGTATTGTAGTTTTGTGAAAAACAAATATAAACAATAAAATATGAAAATTAAATGAAAAGTGGAAACAAGTCTTTCACAATTTTAAAAAGTGCATTTGTTATCTAAAGCACAGTTGTCCACAGTACGGGGCTTTCCACAGCATAGTGCTCTATGGACCACAAGTAAATTTTAAAAAATACGCTGATGTAGTTCATAACTAGTAGTAACGTAGTTATAGCACAAAACATGCAGTGTGTTATATTTGTTTATTCAAATTATCCTATAGATAATATAAGATTAACGGACATTGATGTTAGCAATTTACAAAAAAATTTTGTGTCACTGAAGTTGCGCTGCTTTCCTGTGAAACTGTGGGGTTTGGAAGACTCATTGGAACATCTTGAAATACATTTTATACTGATCTTTCTTTTGAAAGGATAGCAGAGACACATAAAAAAATTATTGTTGACAAAAATTAAAAAAATTATACATTGCATTATTAAAAATAATTTTTTTTTCATAAATATCGTCAATAACTCCAGTAATTTCAGACACCGACCCTATTTTGAAAAAATAAATAAATAACTGACACAAACCGAACCAGTATCTGGGACTTCATTTCCAAATAAATATATATATAAAGTTATTTTATATTTGAATGAATAGCTTTAAAACTACCATAGTCTTTGTTATAAAAGAAAAATACTTAAATCTTACTTATATATGAAATCATACTATATATGGACGTATTCTTGTTCTCATGTTTTATATTATTAGTGATGTACATATCCAATAACTGTCATTTATAAACCAGTAACTGACAAGTGATGTCAGACGCTGGTAAAGCAACTTAAATTTAATTGTCTTTACTATAAGATAAATTGTATTTATTAGTATGTTTTTTTTTTTTTTTTAAGCAATACTGATTAGGTGTCAATAACTCGGGATTTCACGCTACATAATATTCATTTTGTGTGTGTATGTGTGTGTGTGTCACCAAACCAACAAAAAAATCTGGGGGTTTTTTTCGGAAAATTGACCAAAATATAATTGCCAAATTTTATTTCATGATCAAAATTGCCATTTCAGTGGACAATAATTTCCTTTTCACTATATTCTGTATTAAACGTTCCAAGAGTTAAATTTACTTATTTCCTACACTACTTGACTTCCCGTTTCGTATCAACAAATAAAATTTACCGACGAAACGTTATAAATGGACAAAAGTAGGTACTAGGTCTCAAAACGTGGAGTAGAAATTTTTAAAGTTTGTTCTATATGTAGCATCCTAAGAATCGTGTAAGTTTATTATTAATTAGCAGACGTCATGACTGTTTAAATGATGCCAGTTACTTTTTTATAGAATGATTTGCGACAAACTTTGCTAGGGGCGGTCTTTTTTTTCCTGTACTGTACATAAGATTGCAAAATGTACCATTATTCATGCATAACGTAAGAATATGTCCTCACAGAAGGTTCCATACATTTTTCGCGAACGTTAGAAAAAAAATTACACGCCGTTTCTTTCTCTCTCTCTCTCTCACCCTCCCCTCACTCTCTCTTTCTCTCTCTCTATATATATATGTATTTTTTTTTTTCAAATATATAATTTTCATGTTAAACGGTACTGTATAATTAAAAAAAAACAAAAAAAAACCTGTGACCCGTATTAGTCAAAACAAAGACTAAATTCGACGCGAACCCAAAGCAATTAGTGTCAATCAGACAAAAAGGATAAAGAAATATTGCTAATCCGACCCTCATGTCGGTAGAGTTCGGATATAATCTGGTTACCGGAGAATGCTGGACTCTAATCCACATTAATTTTAAATCTCATGATGTAAAAAATATTGCTCCCACAACGGGAGCGATCATGCTGTTAAAAATGTTGTTACCACAACGGGAGCATTGGCGTCTGATGGTTTAAATACCGCAGAGTAAACATTTCATTTCATAATAAAAAACAGCACACATTACGTGATAACACCAAACAAAATTGAGATTACACCATATAAAATGAAAAAGAATAAGATGAATACAGTTATTTACGACGAAATATCTCTATAAACAATAATAATACAGTGTTCAATACTGAAACAAGTCAAGGTGCTATGCCAGTTCTAAAAAATTAAAAACGGAATATGTGAAAAATGAAACAAAAGATAGTTGATGCTGGGAAAGAAAAAGACACCTCCGCAAAATTGGCTACATATATGAAGGGCTCACACTTACAACATACACTGTTAAAAATTTGCAGCATTCTGGCAAGTCATTTGACCATTTTTTTCCGAAAACGGTTACACAACCGTAATTTTAACACTATTCTAAGCATATTATTGTCCATTTTATGGTCAGAATATAGTTAAATTATGGTTATGAAACCGTTTTTTAAAAAAACGGTCGAATGACCTGCCAGAATGCTGCAAAACTTTTAACAGTGTAGTAGGTCAAATCCATTTTGAAAAAAAAAATGAGATAGTCCATTTAGAAGGTGCATAAAATATGTTTTATCTACTCCCACAGTGAACCAAGCCAAGTTTTCACATACTTTCTCATACATGGCATCTATTTACAGACTTGACTCACTGTTAGAGTGAATAAAACGGATTTTATACACCTTCTAATTGGACTATATCTTTTTTTCAAAATGGACTTGATTTACTTCGTTGTGAGCCCCTTATATATACTTCTATCCCAAACATCTATAGTATACTTTAATACTGCAGTTTTTGTGATCGCAAAATCCTCTGCTCAAAGTCGTTGTAACGTTCCATCTGAGATCATATGAAAAAACCAGATGGCCGCTTATTTTTAGTCAACACTTTTAAGTGGGCCTCCAGATGCCTCTGTCTACGTCGCATGTCAATGCATTCACAAATTCCAGATGTGAAGTTATAAACTGTTTTAATGAGATACAAATTTTCAATGAAAAGTGGCTGCCTAACACGATTAGAAACAAATAAAACTTGTGATGCGAGGAATAAGTCTCTGACGTGGTCAACCCACTTAAGATGGACTAAAAGAAGTCGTGGGGCCCCCGGAGAGGAGATGCCTTTGAGAACCATCTAGGCGGTCGATTTTTTTGGCTGTCGCTAAGACGGGGGACGAGCAATCCTCCTATGGACTGTAAAGTTTTAATGTTGTTGTTTTTTTTTGTGTGTCGTGTACTGTGCTGTCCTAACATGAAATAAAACGTAAAAGAAAGGAACGCAAGTTCTCTTTATTTAATTTTAAGTATGGTTCCTCGTATGACTTTATTTTACGTTACACCGTGTAATTAATAATTAACAATTAAAAGACAAAGCGTTCAGTAAAATATTTTTTAAAGAAAACCTTATGGAGATTAACATTAATTCTCAAAAGAATTATCAATATTAAAAATATCCCAATCAGGAAAAAAACTCTTATAAATAAAGTAATTAGCACATGATGCAAAATAAAGAAATCAACTTTAAAATTAAAAAAATTTTGATTTACAAAAATACTTACAAACTATAAAAAAATATAATTAATGATATAAATCCGTTTAGTCTCCGCAAGCCAGTGTTAAAGCTCTATCAAAGCAATTAATTAAATTGAACTTCTTCATTAGAATAATTCGGAACATTTAAATTATTTATTCTTATCATAATTATAATATTTCAATATCAAATTCAGTTATGGTATATAACAATTAAAATAATATTTAAAAACTTTAAGGTATCTGCCTACGTTCGGAGCGCTTGTTTTTTTTTTAATGTACAATATTGATTAAGCAAACATATTTTTAGTTAAATTATAATACAGAATGATGAAAAAAGATAAAATACTAACAGTACATTCATAACAATTTAAAAAGTAGTGTTTTTTGCCATTTGATTGGCAAATTTTTCTGCCAGACAGCGTACACGCAATTCAACTAAATATATTTCAATTTCCTTTGTGCTACATACTATTATTACACTTACCTGTGAACTGAACTAGGAGTTTTATAATATCTTCAAAATTAACTGAAATATTTCAACATATATCGTCAAAAAAAATATTTTTTTAATAAAAAATTACTATTTTTAGGATTCCGTACTTAAAAAGTAAAACCGGAACCATTATAAGATCATTCCTGTGTCTGTCTGTCGCAGCCGTTTTACTCGTAAACTATGGAATGTAAAAAGTTCAAATTGGGAAAGTAATAAAGACTATTGACCCACATAGTTACAGACTTTTAAACATTCAGAAATATATTTAGGAAAAATGCAGAGGAACTAATTAAGTTACTTGAAAACAAAAAAAATCTTTTCTTCGTATATTGCGTGTAGTATCGTGTGAAATCATCCATAACGCTGGACTCAAACATACATTTCTTTTAATTTTAGGTATTTTCAGATATACAGTTGAAAATGTAGTGCAACAATATGTCCCCAAAATATGCCACCCCCACCCCCCCCCCCCTTCTATTTACAAATCTACAAAAACTAAAATTATGAAAAAATTAGAGGTAGTAGACATTAATTTAAACCTTTCAGGAAAACTCTAGCGATTACCCCAGGTCACATAGTTTTTAAGAAAATCGCATTTTTCCGTTACATACAAATTTCGATTTGCTGCCATTTAGAAAAGGTGTTGAGGAGCGCTGGAGGTACATATTGCAGTATAAAGGTACTGTTCATAACGATTTTCGAAAAAAAGTAGTCGGGAATAAGCGGAGATATTAACCCTTAAAGACATGGACGGTTTGGACATACATAATGACTTAGGCGGGATACTCTATATACAATCGGATTTTATAGCCTATATAACAACTTTTAAAGATATATTTGTGTAATGCAATGCCCAGTAGCAGTGTAAAAGAAATAAACGTCAAATTGGCAAAAACAAACTAATTTAATTAGAATTAATCCAATAAATTCTATGGGATTCGCGACTAGTTTGCATTGCGTGGATCTCTCAATGCGCCTTCCGTGACTTTAAAAGTTAATTTAAAATCAATCTCGAAAAATGCGGTACGGACCAAGGCGGCGTTGCAGCTTTGCTGCCTCCTTTCGAAGCGCGATTAGCACAATGTCAAGTTTAAACTTTGAACAAGGGTTTTGTTTTAATTACATTGTAAAAAGAAAAGATTATTACTACGCTGAATTTATTTTTATGTAATGCCAAATTAAGTTTAAATATGCACTACTTTTATTGTCAGTACCAAATTAAGTTCATCATAAACAGATTAGGATAAAATTAAAAAAAAAAGAGTTATACACAACAGCGATATTTGATATCATTTAGGCTTGGTATCTCTTTGAACTCTTATGGTACTAGGGGGCTCTGCCCCCTACGAGCTACGCTCGCCAACCCCCGTTCAGATATCGCAGACTCTAAAAGCACGCTAATTTGATCGGCGTTAAAAAGATTTCGGAAGATTGAATTATAATTTAAAAAACAGTGGCGATCTCCCTATAAACGGGTTTCTATTCATTTCTCTTTGATTGGGGAATTTGAAGACAAAATCAGTTGCTGTTAAAAGATACAATGACTGTTTTCGTCTTTGATTAAATAAAATGAGTTAAACATTTCAAAATAAGCTAATATAAAATGAATTAAGTAAACAGAGTCTTTGTCTCCCGGTATTTTTTAACAAAGCGAGAAGAAAATTCTTTTAAATAAGACGTTTTAAACGTATCGTTTTTAATCTGACGTAATTTTCACCAAACTTTTTTTTCTCTTTTTAATATTCACGTGAAAATACCTTTGTTGGAAATGAAATATTATTTTCGCTGTCCTAACAAAAATAGTTGAAAAGATCATTTCAAAATATCAAATAAATGTTTCCCGCAATTTTTAAATTTAAACTATTTTGCAAAATTATTTTTTGTTCATTTTGCGTAATAAGCGTAATGTGACGTAATTTCTCCTATTTAACACTTCTAACGCATGTTAATGAATTTATTATTTTACAATATCCTTTTTTTTAAATTACACGTGTAAATAAGTTTTTATGAATTAATTTTCAAAAATTACTGCTTTTTATACGTAATTATTTAATTGTAATTTGAAGTGTTTTTTTCTGTTTGTAATAGTCACGTGTAAATAAATATTTCATTTGAAGCAAATATTATTGTTTGCGCTGTTTATACAGTTGGCAACAGTTTAAATTAATACCATTTTCTAAAATATGTGAAAAATATCTCTCGAAATGCTGAAAATGGAATTTAAAATAGAAATAGAAACCTCCAAAAATGAGTCAAATTAAAAAAAATAAATGCAGTCTGCACACCGGGAACTTCTACCGTATAAAATGATCTAAAAATTATTAAATTCCCATGTATAGTTTTTGCTCCTATAAATTTTTTTTTAATGGAACGATTTTGTTTAACTTTAGCATTACATATCTGTTAAAATAATTCTTCGATTGGAAAACTCTCTGCATCAGCGTGTTTATCAAACATTTATCTGTAATACCACCGATTTTCAAATTTTTGAATGCAATATTTTTCTTAATATTAACGAAGAAAGACCTCCGGTCACAAAAAATTCAATACCGGTGGCGGCAGTGGCGGCACCAGTGATAGCGTTAGTTACTTTTTTTTAGAATAGAGAGATACCCATTCATACTTTTCTAGTATATACAGCTATGCCCAACCCTACGTTGTATAGCTTTTTACAAAGTCTTATTATTCTTTAAGCACCGATTTCTTTTTAATAATACAGTTAATAATTCATTATTTATTCTACGGAACCCTCTGAGCGCGAGTAATACTCACACTTGACCCTTTATTTTACATTCGAACTTTACAAAGTTTTTAGATTATCACGTAGAGTTTAGATTCTAGTTCAGAACTTAGTGAGTAATATGGTAAGCATTCTGAGAAAATTTCACTGCAATATTTTTAATGTGTTTTATGTGATGGAGATTATCGAACATGGAAATAACGAAAAAATTGCTTTTTCAGCAATGTTAAAGCTGAAATGTTAACCTTCCGTCTACCAGACGGGTCCATTGGACCCGACAGCAATATTTAATGTAAATTTTTCTCATGAAAAATAGCATTCAAAGTTTCGCGATTACATGACTTTTCCTGCAATTGTCTCCTCTATGTATATGCAATTGCGGTTAAAATTTTGTTCGAAATTTTTTACCTATTTTTAATTTGTTTCATTGTTTACCACGCGGGTCCATTGGACCCAACATTAAAACAAACGTAATATACTGTTGCTTTCTTTTTCTAGGGTTGCCATAAATCATGAGGAGGAACAGGGTTACCATAATTGGCTGTTTATCGCCCATTTGGCGATGGATTTTTAGCGCCAATCTCGCCAAATTTGGCGACTTTATAATGAAGTTTTGAGAACATTCTAGACTGATCTAGTAAACTTCGTGCTCTATATATAAAAGGTTACTTCTGGTTCAGAGAGTCATTTATCAACAGACACAGTTAGTGAGCGAATGGTGTCTATTGATGTTTTTGAGTCTTTTCATTAAAAATAGGACTTGATATTTGAAGACAAGTAATAAGTGTAGTTTGTACGTGCTTTGTTATTTTACAAATATTGATCATTTTCTTATTTCCTAACTTATTTTTTGTTAAAAACTGAATTGAAGATGAACAGAAAAAAGTATTGACTCAAGAGGAAATTCAAAAAATTATGGAAAATCCGGACGATATAGAATTCGACACCGATGATGAAAATCTGTCGTCTGATGAAGGTGAAGTAGATTATGTTGAAATACATAATGAAATTTCTGATTCCTACTCAGAATCTGATAATGATTCCAATGAAGTAAATGTAGCAACCACAAGTACTTCAAATTCTACTTTTGTTTCCAAAAATAATTCACAGATCTGGTATAAGAATGAAGTTGCCAGACCACAAGGAAGACGTACTGAAATCAATATTTTACGTGAAAAATCTGGACCTTCAAGATTTGCAAATCGTGAAGTGGATTCCATATCATCCTCATTTCTTATCTATTTCCGAAAAAGACTTTTGGAAATTATAGTAAAATGGACAAACGCGGAAGGCAATAGAGTATTCGATAAAGAGTGGAAACCTATAGATATTATAGAACTTAAAAAATTCATCGGACTTTTATTACTTATTGGAGTATATAAATCGAAAAATGAAACAGTAAGCGAACTTTGGAGCATAAAAAATGGAAGACAAATATTTCGGGACATTATGAGTCGCAATAGATTCACAAGTATATTACGTGTCATAAGATTTGATGATGCTGCTGAGAGGCGTAAAAGAAGATCAACTGATAAATTAGAGCCAATAAGAGAATGCTTTGAATTGTGGAATAGCTATTTACAAGACCCTTATATTCCTAATTGGTCTATGACTGTCGATGAGCAATTAGTTTCTTTTCGTGGAAAATGTCCTTTCCGTCAGTATATGCCATCTAAACCTGGAAAGTATGGATTGAAGTTCTGAGTTATTTGTGACAGCGTAACATCGTGTGCTTGGAAACTGGAACTATATACAGGCAAAAATGAAGTAAGAGAATCTCATCAGGGAGAAAATGTAGTTAAAAGATTGACGAAGGAAATTGAAAATTCTGGTCGTAATATTACATGTGATAACTTTTTTACGTCATATGCATTAGCAACACATCTTACTTCAAAAAAATTATCTCTTATTGGAACAATTCGAAAAAATAAACCTGAATTACCCGCTGTGTTCACAAATCCAAAACATCGTTCTGTATATTCTACTTTATTTGGGTTTCAAGAGAAGGCGACCATCATCTCTTACTGTCCCAGAAAAGGTAGAATTGTTACTTTGCTAAGCACAATGCATAACACTTATGATATTGACAACAGCTTAGAAAAAAAGCCACAAATAATCCTAGATCATAATAAAACCAAAGGCGGAGTAGATACGATGGACAAAATGGTAAGAGCATATAGTGTGAAACGCATGACACGTCGGTGGCCTTTGATTGTATTTTATAATATGATCGATATAAGTGCGATGAATGCATACATAATATGGTTGTCACTGAATGCTGAATGTGATCCGAAAATGAAAAAAAGGCGGAATTTCATTATTCAACTTGCAGAAGAATTAGTAGGTGAAGGAGGTATCGCCGTCTCAACATCTACTTCAGAACAACTTTACGCAAATAGTTTTGAACCGCCACGAAAAAAATCAAGATGTCATATTTGTCCCTCTAAAAAAGATCGAAAAACACGAACATTATGCAAGAAGTGTACGAAAAATGTTTGCGGAGAACATTCCGTCGTTATTTGTACTTCATGTACAGAATAATTTTATTATGATGAAAAACGTTTTGTAGTCATTATAATATACTATATATATTACTTTCTTACTGTATGTGTTACTTTCTTACTCTATTACTATATATATATCACTTTTATATATTGTATAAGGTGCATTAATAACAAATATATTCATTGTAGATAAATGGGTGTTTTGTATATTTTGAAATCCTATATATTTTACATATGGGTCCAATGGACCCGAATGGTAGTTCTTGCATATACTTTTTTTTGGTAGTCTGAAGGTTAAAGAATGTAATTCAGATATGTTAAAAGCAGAAAACAAGGAAAATTACGTGAAAATATTTACACGTAAATATATTTAAAAAAAAAAAAAAAAAAAAAAAAATGAAAACGAAAAAATGAAAACTTTAAAATAATAAAATTATTTCACGCGAAACGCATTTAAAGTTGATAATTACGTTATATGTAAAATGCCCAAATATTACATATAGTGATATTTAAAGTGCCTAAAATAATTAAATTATTACGAGTGAAAAATTTTAATGGTGCATATTAGATCATATTCAAGATGCTCGAATAGTAATATAGATCAGTTTCAACCACGTGATCACAAACCTGGAAACACCCGTGACAACCAATTTTGGTGGGCAAACAAATAATAATACAGTACTCCGTTCTCCTATTTTACTTCGGTCGCAAGACGAACCACTTTGTTTTTGTTTAGTGAATTTTTCTTTCTCTATCTTTTGCCATCTACTTTAGTGCAAGTTTTTAAACTTAACGAAATAAAATGTCTTCAAAATATTATGAAGAATTGGGCACAGATGTCACATGTGCACCATATTGGCGCGATTTTTTTCTGACGCCAATGTCATATACGCAACAGGTACTTAACTGGGGCCAAAGTGTCGATATTTTGCTTGATATGGTAACCCGGATATTGTTTGTGCTGTTGATGCGTTCCCCAAATTGGCATCGGAAAAAAATCGCGCCAATATGGTACGTATATGACATCTGTGCTAAGAAGTGAATGATACTAAAGCTAAGGAACCATATGCTTCCAAAATTAGTGTTATTTTCGGTGTAGATCCATTACAATTTGAAAAAAAAAATGATTTGAAGAAATATGTAGCGGATTTACCCGACGTTAGTTATTTTGACATCGTAAACCATTTAGTTTATGGGCAAAGTTTCTTATACTTAGAAAGACTTCAGGTGTTATAAAAGCCTTGAATCTTATAAAAAAATTAGTGCAACTGGGTAAGATAAGTACATTCTTTGAAAATCGGATATTTTCATCTTGTTATTGGAAAAGTAAGCATACATTTCTGTGCATGAATTAATAACAAATTCTGGCACAGATGTCATATAAGCCCCATGTTGGTGCGATTTTTTTCCGTTGCCAATTTGGCGAAAACATCAACAGCATAAACAACATCATCCGGGTTACCATATCAAGCAAAATAACGACAATTTGGCACCAGTTAAGTACTTGGTGCGTATATGACATTGGCGTCAGAAAAAACTCGCGCCATTGATGACATTTGTGCCCAAATTCTATGTGATTGTGATTTAGTTCATAATAAAAATCGTAAAATTAATTCGCACAATATTGCGATGAGAACCATCTCCATCACCATTCTTCACACAACTTTTTTCTCATAATATTATCTGTCTTTGTAATGCCTGGTAATCTATAATAGGATTTATTATGTTCCCTGTTTGAACGATTACCGCACATTTTTACACAACAAGTCGCTGGCATCGTGATGCGAATAAATGTGATAATTTACGTGATAACACCTGCAATAAGATATCACATCACATTGTAAATAGTCGCTCACAAAAACTTTGACATATAGACTTATATTTATAAAGTGAAATGTTTCACAACAAAAGCAATAGCAATATAATTCACGACGACCGATGTGAAAGTACGAGTCAAACAAAACTACCAATGTTATTTGTTTGCCCCCCAAGTTTTTTGCTAGAGGTCACATGATTAGAGCCGTGACGTCAGTTCAAACTGGTCTATTCTTAAACACTTTTAATATAAATAATATAT
This sequence comes from Maratus speciosus, assembly GCA_963932465.1. NCBI lineage: Eukaryota > Metazoa > Arthropoda > Arachnida > Araneae > Salticidae > Maratus > Maratus speciosus. Next base: position 267,856,528 of record OZ010786.1, read on the forward strand.
GTTCCCGTGAACCTTAAAAGAGAAAAAGCTTTAAAATTAATAAATTATGAATGCACGAGAAATGCATTTAATAGTGAAAATTTCTTCATATATTAAAACGATACTTTTAATTAGACTTTCACTCCGAATAATTTTAATGTGACGTCACATGCTATAGAATTACTGCGGTTAGCAAATTTGTTTATATATTACATCACTTTATTCAGCATAAATGCAGGTAAATGTATGAACAAAATACTTTCGAATTATTTTGTACGAATAAATGCATATCACAACATTAGGATATTCTTATTAATTAGTATAAACAATAGGAAAAGTATACGTGGTGGTATATTAAAAGAGAGAAAAGATAACATGAATAAGCTATATCTGTTCCGAAAATATCTAAAACTCGATCAAAACATCAAATATAAGCGTAAAATTTCAAAATACAATGCTTTTCAATACCGTGGTTCTGAAAGCTATACCCATATGCAAACGGAGTTTTTTAACCTTGAACCTAAAGGAAGAATATTATCCATAGCGTCGTTATAAAAGTCAGAAAGACAGCAACACTTTTAACATAAACATTTTATACAAGCTGATTTTAAAATGTAAATTTGATCTTACTTATCAATCTCGAAAACAGTCGTCAGTTCTTACGACAGCGATGGATGAGGCCATGGTTATCGAAAAATGCCCCATTCAAACGGAAAAACTGGCAACCCGATTATAGAAGATAGCCGTCGTTATAGTGATAATATCATTCAATCTTCTGTAACCTGGTAATATTTTTTAAACAGTGCACATTACTATGTTTTTAGAGGCTGTGAAGCCTGCACGGGGCTTGGCGGGCGTAGCTCCCAGTGGGCTGACCCTCTAGGAACATTATATATTTATCTAATAAGAAAAGCGTATATAAATGCTCTACATATTGATTGTCCAATATTTATATACTTTAAAAGAATTCTTTGTTTAGAGGGCATGTTTGTTACAATTCCAACAATGATGTGGAATTACAAATGTTCTTAAATTAACCTTTTCATCTAAATTATCATTAAAACTCATTTTTAAGTAATTACTTACTTTATCGTAAATTTAATGTTTATTTCCATCCAAATTTTCTTCTTAAAAAAAGGGGAATATAAAAAGAAAAGCTATTTAACCAATATCATTTTTATGACTAACGGCTCTCAGATAAATAAAAATTCTTTAATATGTTTAATTATCCTCGTTGGATTTCAAGCAAACAAAAGGATGGAAAAGGGATAAAGATTGACTTAGTATTCGGTGTACGTTATATTCTCAGTTTTTTTAGCGTTCTTTAGGAATAGGTAGTTTAGTTTTTGCTCAGATTTTGAATAATGCTTCTTCGTTATACAGGGCGTCCGGCGAATAAGACCCTGATTTCAAAATTAAATATCTCAAAAACAAGGAACAATAGAATTATGCAGTAAACGGTTAGTTTATTAGCTAAGCTGTAAAAATGTAATACAGAAGTTTTAAATTTTAGTTTCAAAAACCGTTAACAGATGGCGCTGTAATTGCAATGCCTATAAATTGTGCTTCGAAGTCCAGAGCACTAGCGTCTCATTCCTAGATAGTTCCCTATGGAAGAACAAAAATTCGGAAAGTCCACTTTTTCTTTGGGGCGATGTGCAGAAGTGGAGAACTGTGCAGAAGTGGTGGTCACAGAAGTATTGCATCAGCTTTAATTTTAGAGAATTTCAATTAATAGAATTTTCGATAAAAATTTAGAAATCATTATATAAGAACTTTTTAAAATATTTTATTCTGTAATGTACAGAAGCAGAGCCATGTCTTGACGGAATTGAGATTTGTTTCGAATTTAGTTATAAGCTATTTCGATCTGGATACCAGTATCTGTGTGGTATGGCTTTTCTCTCTTAATTGGTAGATCGTGGAGTCGAATCCAAGCACAGAAGAATTTGAAAAAATTGGAAATCTTTACTTTTTAATATTTATTTAAATTGTGAAAAAAAGTGTGAATAAAATAATTCCAAAGTTTCTAGTTTTAAAATTTAATTAAGCTAAAAGAAACCCTTTTTAAAAAATATCATTGAGCATTAATAATAATGATTCATAAATCATTATCAATAATCATTTTTAAGTTGTAGAAAATAGTTTGAATAAAAAAATTGAAATTTTCTATTTTTAACACTTTCCAACAAAGTTGAAATGTGTTTATGACTTCGGTTTGTCTGTCCGTCTGTCCGCTCTCCAACTCTCGTAAATATACTCGGATCGTTCTGAAGTATTTGAATGTTAGTGACCTATGCCATAGCACGATCCCCTTTTCAAATGACGTTTGTAGCATGTTTAGTTCATTTACAGGGATAGTCAAAATTATTCCGTATCATTACGGCCAATGGCGAAAAATCGTTTCAAATGATTTTTAGTGGTATTACACTCTTTCAAACATAGTAAAATTTTTATACATTTATGAAGTCCACTAAAATATGCATTCTGTAGAATATGTGGTGCAAAGAACAGTTATTATTCATTTACAAGGCAACACAAAAGAATTCATAATGCTATAGAAAACATAAAACATAACGGTGTAGGGGCGAATTGTTTGCGGCGTATTTGAATTATGTTAAACTAATTCATACATAATGAAATTGATATACGTGAGTATATATACTGAAATACTGAGATATACTGAGCTTTAGTATAAGTTATTAATACGAAGGGCATAACATTTACAGGGACACGCAAAAGATTTCAGATACTATATTGCATCCGAATTACTGTATATTAGCAACGATTGCTCGAGGTACATTTTTAATTGTGATATGCGCTTTTAAGTTTCACCATATTAATGCATACTATATAGTGTATATAAATGCTATAGTTCATATTCAGGGCTACAGAAAAGAATTCGTAAGGGTTACTGAGTATGAGCATAAATTGCTGAAAGGTGGGTTTTAAATGAGTTATGCATTTTTACGCTGAACTGAATTTAGTTTTCTGAGGAATGTTTGTATAGTATATAGAAAAAATGACATACAAGGCCACGCAAAGAATTGGATACATGACCGTCTATGGATCATAATTTCTGGAAATGTGATTTCAGTAGTTTACAGGGGTGTACAAAAATATTCAAGTATGTTTCCATCTATTAATACAAATTGCTAAAACAGAAATTTCAGTGTTACAGATCAAATACTGGGCTGTTCAAAAGAATTGGAATACGTATTTCGCTATGGACAGTAATTTCTGAAATCAGTTTATCAAATGTTTTATACGTTTTATAAAATGTTTACTTAGTTACCTTATTTCCCTAAACAACGAAGTTTTGTTAAAGCATTCAGGAGATGTTAGAAAGTGTTTCATAATCTATGCCTAACGCATGATTTTTCTTTCTTGTTTAAAACTTAATTAAGTTAAAAAAAATCATTTTAATTTTAAAAACTCATTTCAATTTTTTTTTATCATGCACCTACTAGCTGGATTTGCTGGATCTTACACTGCTAAAAATTATAATTTTCGTTGATTAAATACTTTTAGAGTTCGCAAAAGATAAAGAATAAGGCGAAAATGTGACCTTTTTTGTTCAAATGACTGTCATTTTAGCAGAAATCAATTTTTTAAACTCAATTATAGTATAAACTTCAGAAAATTTAATGTCCTTTCATAATATGCTGACTAAATTTGTTTGAAATTCTTGTGAACGGAAAAAAGTGGTCGCCAAGTTGAAAGTCCATGGCCGGCATCTCCAGTCGCACAAGGCATATTATTAATTTTTTTCACAGTTAAATTTAAATAGATAACTGAAATGTCTATAAATATAATGCACAAATTCTGAAGGGGATATCCTCTTTCTTTGTAATAAAAAAAAAAAAAAAAAAAAAAAAAAAAAAAAAAACTTAAAAATCACGTAAATTTTAGGCTGATAAAGTAGAACCTGCCCTTAAAATAAAAACAAACTTGGAATTTCAAAGTAATTGAGATTAAATGTTCTACTCGAAATTTCATCATAAATACATTAAAATTTTGATTTGATAAGTTAAGTATATAGTCTAATTACTCCAGACACTAATAAGCATAACAGTGGACTAATAAAACTTTCTGCATAAGAAGCAGTCGCAAGTAGTGTACAAGACAAAAAGAAGAGGAGGCAGGTATCTTTCTTCGAGAATAAGAAAGTATATGATAATAATAATTAATTTAGTTCAACTATGGCAAGCGAAACTACTGAATAAAGTGTAAAATATAGCTTATTAGCCCCGATATGCTATTTCTTAAAGGCAACAATTAAAGTGTTGTACCTAAAAAATAACGTTCCGTGACATAAGTTTGCCGTAAAACGAAGCAGATGTGCGGTTAAATACTGATAATGTCTACTGCAATTTTTTTTTTTTTTAACTTTTAAGCATCGCACATTTTCAACCTTTACACCATCGTACAAGGGGGGAAAGTACTTTTAACTGCAATTTGTTTGAAAACTGCATCTCAATTTAATTTTAAGATATTAATTTATATTAATTTTTGGCACAAATGTCATATACGCTCCATATTGCCCCGAATGGGCCCCATATTTTTTTCAGACGCCAATTTGGTGAAAACCTCGTTACCATATCATCTGTATCCGGGTTACTATATCAAACAAAATAACGACACTTTGGCGCCAGTTAAATATCCGGTGCGTATATGACATTTGCATTAGAAAAAAATCTCGCAAATATGGGGGCGTATATGACATCAGCGCCTATTTTTTTTTTTTTTTTTTTTTTTTTTTTTATAACATTTTTGTGATAGTGTCAACTGGAGTACTCTACTTCCGTAGAAAATCATGGAAAACTAGTTGAAAAACACTAGATTACTATCTTTTTGTTACCACTTTCTCGTTACAACTGAAAAATATGTAATTAAAATACCTGCTATTTTGAAAAAATACAAATGATTGCTTTCCGATAAAACATGGAGCTATTGTGAACTATATTTAATTTTAAGTAATATAAACAAATGAAGGCATATGAATCCTTAGACAGACGATTTCTTTTGTCGAGTTTACGACATTGCTTTTTGCTAGGTTTGTGAATTATTCAGCGATTATGACGTCATAGGCATAATTTTCTATAGATGTTGTGATACTGGATCGTTAATGTGGGATTCATCAGCGGATGCAAATGACGTCATTTTATATAAAATAAAAGCTGCAAATTTATATAAAACAAAAGTATTTATATTTTTATAATTTTATATAAAATAAAAGTTGCAAATAAATTTTAAAATTTGAGCATTTTTTTAACGGGCCAGGTTGCTAATAAATTTTAAAGTGTTTTTTTTTCTCATCGAGGCGACTGTAAATTCTGAAAAGGCAGAATTCCTGCATCCTACTTGTTTTTAAGCTTTTCCTCTTTAAAGTGTTTTTATCCTTTTACATCTTCTGTTTTAATTTCTTGACTACTCAACCCCACTTTATCAACAATTCTCATGCGATAGTGATAAAAACTCAATATTTTTTAACTTAGAACATAAAAAAAAATTAATTCGGAACACTGTAAATGGTGTAAAAAAAAAAAAAAGTATAATTTTCAGGTTTTTGTAATTGTTGGGTACTTATCAAGATATAGTCTCTGTGCAACGTGCTTTTATATTTAAATAAAAAGAAAATTGTTTTCATAATTTTTATCAATAATAGAATGATCAAAATTTGACATGCATGAAGTTTCCAAGGTTTCATCTTATATGTAAAAACAAAATTATTAAAACCTGTAGATTCTAATTGATGTTCTTTGTTCAGAATAACTACTTTTTATTTCAATAAGTAATATCTTAATAAATTTAAAAAAAATAACGAAAAGTTTCAATTAATTCCTTAAAACCTATAAAATCGAAATCAGAAAAGTATTCGACAACGGTAACATTGTCAAAAATCCCTGTCTCTTTGGCAAAGAATCAGTATTTAAGACCTTTGCAAATACTATACGCGTGTAGTCTGTCAAGGTTAAATTATGTTTGTTTTATGCATTTTGCTTAAAGATTTCTGAAAAGTGTGATGAAAAGATAACTCACAATGAAGTCAAAAGTGTTATAAGTTTCATCAAGAGACATCAGAAAATGCTACAGTTGAAATTGTGCAAAAGTCTAGAATAACTTCCAACTGTGTAATTAAGAAGTATAAGTCAGATGAAACGGTGAAAAATAATTCTAGAGGGAGCCAACTTAATTAAAGCTGTCAATCAGTCAACTTCAGAATGCGTACATTTAAAATATATATGCATTCGTGCATTTAATATGTATGCGCATTCGTATATTTAAAATATATCCTCAGTAAATCAATATTTTAACTTATTTTTTGTGTACTCATCTTAAAGGATGTCTCTTATTTCCTAGTTGGCAAAATATTTCTAAAATATGAACTTAATTTTATGTTAAGTATTAAAATCTCACTCAAAGTTTGTCAGATTTCAAGACATTACAATATTATATTAAGCATATATTATAGCAAGATATCCAGAACTAAGAAAAAAAATAAACATCTTTTAAGAAGTGTACATAGCCAAAAGTAGTTAAAAATATTAATTTCCTGAACAGATATCCACTCTTGCTTCAAAAATGCCAAAACTCAAAAAACTCTTTTCTGTTTTTCAAAAAATGTGAAAAACTGTTTCCGAGCTGTGTAAGTAAGTTTTAGTTAATTTGGCGATGTCACATAGAAAAACTATGCATACAATAATATGATAGATTATCATTCTTGCAGACTTTTCAAATTGTCAACTAAAAATTCCATTTTTTTAGTTGTGGCTCTTTTGTCGCCCAACATAGATTAATGAGTACGTCATCATTTTGCGTTGTGACACTTTCATTGTTTACTTTCTGGACATGTGGCACTTTTGGTGACTCGACAGAAAATTCAGTTTTGAGTTAAGACGATTTTATTAACAATTATTTTTAAATTTTTTTTATCATCATCAGCAGATAGGACATCATTTCGGGTGAATGTGTGAACGAATGAAGCCGGGAACATGATTGAATAATATTATTCTTTTATTTTGATTTTAGGTAACTTCAAGAAAATGGGTTCCTTTGTAATTTTTCAACTCTAAACATAGTAAAAGAAACAGCTGAAATAGAAGCATTAAGATTGATGACTAACATTTAGTTTACAGCACCTATTGAGCTTGTAGATTTGTTCCATTTGCTCCTGAGTGTTCCATAATTGGAGGATAAAAACCCAGCTAATTAGCAATCTGCTTTCACTAGATTTAACATGGAATCAATAATCAACCAAGGATTTTTAAATAACATTTTTATGTCGAAAAATCTTTATCACTTGTACCTATAAAATTAAACTAAAAAACGAAGCTACATTTGCAAAGGAACTAGACGCATAGTTCTTAACATAATATTCTTATCATTAAATGATAATTAAATGCATTGAATTTTAATGAAACAGTTAACAATTTTGTAAAGAACGAACGTAAATCCGTCTTCTGGTCTGGTAACAGATGAAAATATTTAGTGGCTTTATTCCAAAACATTTTTGAAGAACGAATTAAAATAAAATTTCGCGTTTATATTTTTATTAAAGAGGTCTTTAATATCTTCCTTATTGTCAGGTAAGGGTATTTTTGTATGAATAGGCCTGAACTAGCTCAACAGAATTCAAGTTATCTTAATATTATGTATGCTTCGTATTGTACATGTTCACCTTCTTGAAAATCTCTGTAGGATGATTTATAGAAAAATGCACGAGGGTGATCTCGTTCGACACGGAGCATCTTGATTTCTTGCCATTTCACTTTCATTTTAGTTGTGTCCACGTTGTTGTTTTTACCCCGTTGTTCTTGCAGCTACATTAGATCATGAAAATCTTCGAATGGGAGCTCATTAACATGGAGAGTGAGCGGGGGGTCCTCTCTTTTTCTCCGTCTGCATCAAAGTGACGTACTGCTCCGGTACGTAAATTGGTGAGCATTTAAGATGTTTTGCAATCTGCTTCTTGCAGTTCATAGTGATATCGAAATTCGAATGTTGGACAGATGAAGAGGAATTTCCGTTATTACCTTGTTCACTATCATACGACTCATTATTAAACTTGACCTCTTAGACACTAGACGAAAGTTTCTATAACTATTTCTCCTCCTCGAGATTCATCATGACCACTTAAATCGTTAAAAATGCCACAACTGAGAATAACGCACTTTTTAACTCGCGTCCACGTATGTAAGTTAGATCACAACTGATGATGTGGCACTTTTATAGAAGGGTCAGTAGCCATCTTGCAAACATAAAAAACGACTCAACTGCTACCTGGTGGCTGAATTTTCAGTACACTCTCTGGTACGTTAGCTGAATGGTAAAGGCGTAAAAACTAAGCCGAATGGTAGCCATAACTCAAAAAACCCAATTTTTTATTTGTGGCACTTTGGAAGCAAGGGTGAGATATTTTCAATACAAGAAAGCATTCTACATCGATATACTTAACATTAGCGAAGGAAACTCGGAAACTGATTGACAAATAGCTTTAAGAAATTGTCTAAAGCTCATGAAAGGTGGATTGTAAGAGAAGTTTTTAAAAAATCCTCTGTTGAATGAGCTCAAGTTGGAAAAGCTTCCATGAGTCTGGATTAACATTAGTGTCACTGTTCAAACAGTTCGAATCACTTAAAAAAAATACGATTTTCATGCAAGATCTGCCCGAAAGAAGCCATATATTTCCAAAAAACCAGGCTGGCAAGACTGAAATTTGTTAAAGTGCACGTTAACAAACCTATAGATTTCTGGATGGTTGTTGTATTTCCAGATGCATCAAAGTTCAATCTTTATGGATGTAATAGCAAAATTTTAGTTTATAGAAAGTCAAATGCAGAGCTTGGGGGGGGGGGGGGGGGATATGGTGACCACGGTTAAGCATGGTGATTGGAAACTCATGCTGTGGGGTTATATGGCAGCTTTGGGTGTCTGAAATTGACTTGCAATAGAAGATACCATGACTCAGTACTCATATAGATATCCTCAGAGAAAATTTCAGTCAAAGTACAGAAAAATTGGTTCTTGTTAAACTTATAATGTTTACCAGGCTAATAATAAAGAACATACGGTTCTGAATACTAGAATTTGGATGTTGTCCAAATGTCATTATAACTGCGGCTCGATCACCATGTTTTAATTCCGTAAAACGCTTTCCGGCCATTTGGAAAATGAATTACGCGATCGTCATTTTTTTTATCCAAACAGAGATGAAAGAAGTGTTGGTGGAAAGAATGATAAAACAAAATGATGAAAATGTTACCTTGCAATCAAGTCGATGGCAAATCTTTTTAAAAATGTGATTTCCCACAGAGAAAAGTTACAACACATTAACATTTAATATAAATAAATCATTTCAAAATTATATGTCGAATACTTTTTTCTTTTGTCTTTACAAATATTAACGAATATCCTACTATTTTTTTTTGTCTTTGTTATAGGTTGTTAATAAATCGTTGACTTCAATTAAGTAGAAGACATAGTATAAAAATTTTGACTGCTGGGAATGTACTTATTTCTGTGCATTTTATTAAAGATATAAGGCAAAATATCCAAAACCACATGCATGTCCAATACTTATTTTGACCAAAGTAGATACTAGTCTGCCTTTCTATTAGAGTGGCCGCATAAGATTCTCAGACTGTGCTTAGACATACCCGTTTGTCCAAACTATGCCAAACCTAGACATTTTGTATTCCAGATCTTTCCAGCACTTGCTTAAATGAATCCCGTTATACGAATGAGAAATGTTAACAAGCATTAGCTTGGCGATAATATCAGGCTCGCCAAGATGCTTAGCTAATCGCTTTTCCGGAATCGTCTCAACCAATCAAATGTTATACACCGTAGGTCAGCTCACTCATATCTAAACTCACTAGCAGATCCATGTTGCTTTTATGAAATGCTACTAATTTTCAACATTTTTAACGATATTTATTCGACGCCACGTAAAAGTACAGTAATGGAAAAAGAAAAAGTAAACACCCCCTACTAACTCCTCAACAAATTATCGTAGAAGAAAGTTACTGGTACCGAACGATTGGTAAGAAAGTCTACTTTTAAATGATGTATATAAAATTTGCTTAGGGAGACATATAGATATTAAAACGAACCATAACATTGTTTTTTTCAATAGCAGTGCACAATTCTGACAGCATAAATGAACTCTACACCCTTCAATTAGTCAAAAAACAAATTTTTATGCAATTCGCAGCATAAGTTTTCGAGAAATTAATTATTTTAAAACAAGCGTATTTTAAGGGCTGTATCCAAATTGAAGTTCGGTACTCGATTGTTAACCGAGGGAGCTCCCTTCTTGATCAAGGTAGCTTAAGCAGTCAATTAATCGTGTTAGATTACAGGATAGCGTAAGAAATTGCAAAATATTAAGTCACTTGTATCATAGACGGCCCCTTAAACCATCATTTTGTCGTTTTTTAAGCACAATTTGAAAACTACTTGGAAGAAAAATGTGAAATTTTGAATTTCCATAAAGCAGGACTTAATAAATCTGAATCCATTAAAAAAATTGTAGGTTGCAATTCATAATTTTTTTTAATATTCATTTCATAATTCATAATTCATATCAGAAAATTACAAAAATTGCAAATTCAACGTATTTATGTTTGGATATATTAATATTATTGCTACACAAAAAATTAGAACATTAGGATCATAATTTCAGAAGTTATAAATAAAAATATGGAAATGTAATTTAACATTAGAAGCACTAAATTTTGAATGTTTATAATTCAAAACTTATCATTCAAATGACATGAAATTTGGTGTCAAGGCATAGTTTGAACCAAAGATTTGAAATATCTCGTTAAAATTGGGTATTGCCATTGAAAAAAAAATTAATTTTGGATTCGTTTTAATATGTAGATTGCCCCCTAAGCAAATTTTATATACGTCATTTAAAAGTAAACTTTATTTACAATCGTTCTGTGCCAGTAACTTTCGTCTGCGATAATTTGTTGAGGAGTTAGTAGGAGGTGCTTACTTTTTCTTTTCCACGACTGTACCTATTTAGATTATTAGCTCTAATTAACCATTTAAAAAAGTATCAGATTATTATCGTATGAATTTGCTTTTTAATGTAAACTGATTTCCTTTTTTTCAGAGGATACTGTTTTAATTTCATAATTTGTCACAAAAAGGGTTATTTGGTAAATAACTTAGGCTATTTAATTTCTCTCTTTGTTCATGGATTTCCCATAAACAGTTTAAAAAATCGATATCACACTAACGTTAGAAAAGTTGAACTAACTTTAAACGGGTAAACTTTGATTAAATTAATTAACTGAGATTTTGTTACTATTTAAATATTTTGAATAGCATTTAAGCTCGTTTAAAGGATACCTTAATATAGACTTTAAATTATAACGACAACCAAGAATGCAATTTAAATTTCGCATTTTATAATGAGGTTGTCCGTAAAGCGAAAATTTCAATATATCTTGATATTTTTTAAACCTAACTCAAATGTAGAAGTTTTTTCCTAAGTTGTCATAATTTGCTTTACAAACAAGAGAGGAAATGAACATTCCAAAAAGTACTTAATGATCAGTCACCAAGAAAACCCTTGTATTGCATTCTCAAACATTATTCTTGTATTGTAATTACAATTGATTAAATTGTTTGAAGAATTAGTAAGTTTGTTTCTATTCTTTTAAATGAGATAAAATACTATTAGTTATTGATTCTTATAAAACTTTTGTTTAAAAGATGAATATAAATACAATTAATTTTGACAGAAGCAAAATTGATCCAGAAACACTTATTTAAATTCATTTATGCACGAAGTTTTCTACTGTGATCTTAGAGACAGATCATGTATATTACAAAAACACGTATCAAAACTATTCATCTTTTGTATAGTTACTTTTCGTTTTTTTTTTTTAATCCATTTGTAAATGGAATGAATTATAGCGAGATTTACCGATTTGAAAAGGATATTTTACAGATAATATCGGGAAAGACTCGATTCTAAAGTACTAAACAAATAGGAAAATTTGAATACATTTTAAGATTTATTTTTAATGCTTTCCATTTTAGATATGAAATAACTTTTATTTCTTTATGTTTTTCTGCCATGTTGAGTGTATTTTTATAGATGTCAAGTCAAATACACAAATACTCGAAAGATTATGGGGGAGGAAGATGTAATTTTAGATAGGTTTTTATTTCAGATTGAAATAAATTCAACATTCTAAGGTGAAATATTCGGTCCTGGTAGAGTTTTTCGGTAGACCAGACCCGGGAGCCGACACGAACAAGTAGCCGAAAGAAAAATTAGTCGACACGAATAATTAGCCTACAGGACAATTAGCCAAAATGACGTTTACTCGACAGTACATATATATATATATATATAACCGACAGGACATTTAACCAACAATACAATTTGCAGCGGGATATTTAGCGGACAACATAATTAGCCGAAATTACGTTTAATGCTCTGAAAAGGGTTACATAATCTATACTGGACGCATGATTTTTCGTTCTTGTTATAATTATCGAGAGCAAAAACAAATTGCAATGTTTTTGAAAAATATTCTAGTTAGTCAATAAATAGATAATGATACTTCTGATGGGCTTTAAAAAAGTTACACAGCTTCCTAAGAGAGAAAATATCAAAAAATAGAGGTGTGCATTAGTATTTTTGACATAATGTAAGTTTAACATTATTGTATAAACGCCAGTTGATAAAAACAGAAGAATCTTAGAAATTGAGAAAAACAGTGAACTCATTTTTAGAGAAATTAGGTTTTAAATCTTGGAAACATTTGAGCATCAATTAATTTTGCCCATCAATTATGGCAAATTCGCGTAATTGTAAGGAAACAATCACAATCAAATTGAGTTAATTACTGCTAAAAGTGATAAAAATACACTTAAAAGGCATACAAATACTTTTATTCAGATTGACATGCTTCATCGCTCAGACAGCGACTGCGACATTCTCAAGATCTTTGTTGATACAAATATTTTCGATTTTTTTTTTTTTTAACCATTTGGAAAAATGGTTATTGTCCTCATCAGGGCTTGAAATCAAAAGCATATCTGAAGTTTTTTATTGGTTTAATCCGCATTTTATTCGTTTTCTGATTGGTCTATACAGTAATCTGTATTTCCCTTTACTTTCAACAGAGATTAATACTTCTGTTGCCACTATGACAAAAAAGTAATAAAAACTACAAAAAAAAAATAATAATAACTCAGAAAGAAATTGAGATACAGCTTTCAAACAAATTGCATTTAAAAGTACATTTTTTTCTCTATACGACGGTGTAGAAAGGAATATTGTGGGATGTTTAGAAGTTTAAGAATGAAATTTCATTTAAAATGGGTCGTTAGATTTCTATGATGGAAAAGCCTTTTCCCGAACAGCCAATGAAATGCTTGGATAATACGTAAGTTTCAGGTGGATAATACATAAGATTTAAGAAATCTGACGGGTCGCAGGCGATTTTTGTCGCTTTCAATTTTTACGTGTAATAACACTATTCATGTTTAATTCATGGCGTACGTAATGTAGGATCAACTCCGTGCGATTTTTTGTCTTAAATTTTAGTCTTCGAAAAAATCATTTTCCAAATGGTCGTTGTAATTTATTAAATTGCTTTATTTATTTTTTTATGAAATTGGTAAACAAAATCACGAGGTCACATGTATAATGAAATCAAGTGCAATGATAATAAAAAAAAAATCGAAAATTATTTGTATCAACAAAGTTCATGAGAACGTCGCCGTCTAGGTGATAAAACATGTCGATCTGAATAAAGGTATTTGTATGCCTTCTAAATGTATTTTTGTTACTTTTATGGTCAATCCATTTCAAGTGGTCCAGAAAATCATTAATTCGTTGCTCGACCATTTTTAAAAAATCTGATTTTTTTTGTACAACAACCCTAACATGATGGAAGTTTAAAATGACTATTATTTTAATTTTATTAATTTTTGTTTGTGCATGGCGGCCATCTTTGTTTCATCGTCTGCAGCAATTTTTTCAGAAGAAGGGTTTACGGAATTGTAAATAATTCATCGTTTATTTATCCAATTCAAGTGCGGGTTGAAGCAATTTGTACAGAATACATTGGGTTAAAAATGTGGTAATAGAGTAGTTTCCGGAAATAAATCCTTATTGGTGAAATTTAAGCATAAAAATTCAGTTTTTTTCAAAAATTTGTCCGTTTACAAAAGGAAATTTTTCTAGCAAGGAAAACTGTAAACATGACATAATTGTTTTTACAAATAGGCCAAAAGTACTTGTACTCTCACGCCAAGTTCCAGACCTGGGACGTCGTTTCTCTTCGCTAAAAAAAAATCCCAAATTTTTCAAAAATGTCAAAAATCGCACTTTTTAGGCTTTGATATCTCTGGTGGGGCACGAGATAAAAATCTGAAGTTCTGGTTTCTAAGAGTATTGTATAGTAGTGCTATGCATAAGAAATTTAGAAATAGAGATTTGACTACAAGCTGAGATATGGCAAGGGCAACATGTCAAAAGAATACTGCCAAACTATTGTTTTGTTGCAGTCACAGCTAAGTATTTATCTCAGAGTGTCACTTAAATTTATGTTTTTGATTATCTTTAATTAATAGTAACAGAAAATAAAGCCCTTTGCAAAGCTTAACAATTAATTAAAAAATAATTATGCCTAAGTCCATACATTTTGTATGGTTTCAGTAACTTTTGTTGTAAGTAATTTTAGTAACTAAAAGAAACCTCAGCACTTTTACATAAACAAAATAAAATATTTTTATAGAAGACCTGAAACAAAAACAGAACAGGGAAAGAGAAAAGCTTTTAATGTTGTCATACTTGTTGAGACATGATCAAACGTGTCAAAGCACATTCTTACTTGTTGGTTTAAAAACCACAATTTTGATCTTTCTCAAAATTTTATTTGTAGGAACAAAGTCTTGTCATTTCTTGATAACTTGATTGAAGATTTTGGCCCTGCAGGCTCATAGAAGTAAACTTTGAAATCACTATGTGCAAGTCTCAGTTCATTAGTAATTCCTAGCTTACTTCTTCTGCAAAAATGTCATTTTCTGAAGTATAAATTTTGAAAGGGCTTTGGCTATCTTTACTTTCTAAAATTTACTTGAGGCTGATGCATGATAACATCGTATGATGTTTCATTTACAGGAATATACTTATGGTAGGAACAAGTTTCAGGGACTGGCAAGCAGCATTAAAATTGTGGTTTTTAAACCAACAAGCAGGAATGTGTTTTGACACATTTGATCATGTCATAACAAGTATGCCAACATTAACAGCTTTTCTCTTTCCCTATTCTGTTTTTGTCTCAGATCTTGTATAAAAATATTTTTTTCTTTATATAAAAGTGCTGAGGTTTCTTTTGGTTACTAAAATTACAAAAAAAAATAAATAAATAAATAAATAAAAAATAAAAAATTACTGAAACCATACAAAATGTAGGCCTTAGGCTTAATTATTTTTTAAATTAATTGCTAAGCTTTGCAAAAGGCTTTATTTTCTGTTACTATTATTAAAAGATAATCAAAAAAATAAATTTAAATGACACTCTGAGATAAATACTTAACTGTGACTACAGCAAAACAATAGTTTGGCAGTATTCTTTTGACATGTTGCCCTTGCCATATCTCAGCTTGTAGTCAAATCTCCATCCTGAAATTTCTTGTGCATAGCACTACCATACAATACTCTCAGAAACCAGAACTTCAGATTTTTATCTCGTGCCCCACCAGAGTTATCTAAGCCTAAAAAGTGCGATTTTTGACATTTTTGAAAAATTTGGGAATTTGTTTAGCGAAGAGAAACGGCGTCCCAGGTCTGGAACTAGGCGTGTGAGTACAAGTACTTTTGGCCTATTTGTAAAAAAAATTATGTCATGTTGACAGCTTTCCTTGCTAGAAAAATTTCGTCTTGTAAACGGACAAATTTTTGAAAAAAACTGAAACTTTATGCTTAAATTTCACCAATAAGCAGTTAGTTTCGGAAACTACTCTGTTACCAAATTTTTAGCCCAATGTATTCTGTACAAATTGCAACAGTCGTCACTTGAATTGGAGAAATAAACGATGAATTATTTACAATTTCGTAAACCCTTCATGTGAGAAAATTGCTGCAGACGATGAAACATAGATGGCCGCCATACACAAACAAAACATAATAAAATTAAAATAATAGTCAGTTTGAACTTCCATCATGTTTGGGTTGTTGTACAAAAAATTTCAGAATTTTTAAAAATGGTCGAGCAACCAGTGCTGGACCACTTGAAATGGATTGACCCTTTAGCAAACATTTACTTAGTTTGATGATTTTAAATGACTTTCATACGCAGATTTATAACAATCACAAGGTGAATAATTGCGATTTGTAGGGATTTTATGAATCCTGAAATAATATGAATGTAGCTTAAGTCACTTTGTGCTTGCAAAAAAATAAAATAAAATAAAATAAATAAATAAATAAAAATACAATTAAAAAATTATTTTCTTCGAAAAGGCCACACAAAATGTGTGCCCGTTGTCTTATGCGATATCATTAAATAATTTCGCTCTCTATCATTAGAACATTTGCCTATTATTTTCCTTTTATTAACCAATTTTATTTTGTTTATTGAATTTTTATTTAATCTAATTTAATGGATAATAATGCTTATTTGCAAATATTTAAATTTTCATTAGACCTTTTTTTAATAATTAATATAATTCTTTGTAAGATTTTAAACTACTGTTTTCTTTGGATTTAAAAAAAGTATATATTTATTTGCAGTATTTTTTTTTTATTAACAGTTGGCAATTTTGTAAGATAGAAATTTCATTATATATTCTCTTTCTTCATGGAATTATCATTATCTTGAAGTTTTATTATTCACAAAATACATGATTTCAAAGAAATTTTGATAATACTATTTTCTGAAACGAAAAGAGAAATTCAGTTAAACTATATCCATAAGAAACTTTGTTTTCTTCAACATTTATTTTTTAGGATTCCGGAGAATTTGTTTTTCTAGTTATCTATCTAAAAACAAGACAAATAATAAAATTATTTTTCAAACATAAATAAGGTTTAGCCCGTTTTAATATATTCCTATTTACATTTATTAATAACCCACAAATGTCTGACAAGCTAATTTTTTTTCTTTTTTTTTTACAATTTACTGTCAAAGGTAAATGATTTTTTTGTCGACGTTAGACTAGTTTTTTGACTGCATATCGCTCACAAGCAAGAAAAGTGACACTCGACAAAAGAAATTTTCACGGCAGAAGTAAAGGAAGAAAGATTCGCATGTTCTTATTGTAACATGAAATTATAGCACTTAGCTCCGCAGGAGTAAAAACATGCAATAAAAGCGTAAAACCCGTAACAATGAAGACATATATGAAATTTGAAGGGTTCAGTAATTTTATCTCCAAACAAAATTTGATTGCCTTGTGTGGTCACAAATGGACAACTACAATTACGAAACTTTTCCCACTGCTATAGATGCACTGAGTGAGAGAGTGACAACGTTACTATTGTTGGACAGGGTGTGAGTATACTTCTTCTCACAGACTTAACCCTTTCAGGTAAAAATGTATGCTTATACAAACCATGCCAGAGGAAAGTAGAAACTCAGGTATTTTCTCCACAACAACAGCTGCAAAAGAGCCTCAAACATGTCGTACTTCTTGCTTATTCATTCTCTGGCTGTGGCACAACAACATCAAGAAGGAGAAAGTTACTATCTAAAAAATGTTGATATGATGTAAGTCATTGGATTGTGTAAATTAAGTTTGGTGACCCAAACTACTCGTCACATCAGCAGGTGGAAGGCATTAGTTGTGCTTAAATATACATGGCGCTCCACATACGACAACGTCCCTTAACTTACACAGCTTTCGTGCCTCCAAAGTCCGTTTCAAGCATAAGACCAGAGGTAGCATCCCTGCCTCCCACAGAGGGAGCAGCAATACAACACTCATACAGGGTTTTTCATCAGATACAGCTGTGGTAGGGAAATGAGCTGTCTCCTGAACTTTGGGATTGGAAACGTAAGCTCAATGATATTTTAGTGCGTATCACAACCATCGATCCTGTTGTGCTTCAGGTTGTACTGAACCTCATCTTCTGTCAGTTTACAACCGGCTGTGGGCACAAATGTGGATGTAAAAAAACATGAATCACATGTACTGCCGCTTGACACTACTTCCATAGAGACTGCTCAAACAATCAACCACCTGTTGAAGAGGATGTCCTAATGGAAGTTGGAATGTAAATCAACATATTTTGAAATTTCCCACTGAAGCCGGGTTATTCAAAATGATCGCGGACTTTAGTATAGTGTCAAATTCACATATATTCTATTTTATACATTTTCCATTATTGTATGGTTTTAGTTAATAAAAACTGTCATTTCTTTAACTTATTGTTCTTGCTTCCATTCAACTAACCACAACATTAATTAACGCACGTTTAAGTTAAATTAGATAAAAAAGTAAATGCCGTTGACCCGCTCTCTGAGCGTTGGTGTGACTTTTGGAAAAAATCTTCATTTTTTAATGCGATTATCTAGTGAACTATGAACGCTAGACAAAAAACTAATAGAACCCCTTTTATAGAGAATTTATTTGTCTTTCCTTTTTAGTAAGAGTATTTTTCTGCCATAGAAACTGTAGGTTACGATATATTAGCAAAAAGAAAAACAAAAATAAAGGTTCCTTCTTTTACCTCCCCTCCCGCTCACTCCCCATCCTACAGGACTTTTAGGTGAGACCGGGGCTAGTTGGCTACAGGGGTAAGTAGGCGCAATCCTCATAAATCGCCTGTTTGTGGATAGATTGCGCAACCAGTCACAGAGTACCTTTATTCTGGCTTTTTACAATCCTCATTGTAGTTTTGCAGCGTTACCTACGTGCAGTGGACATTTATTACGATTTTTCTATTTTTTTGCATTCATAAGTAATTTTTTGTTGCTTCATTCTTTTTCTAATTTCTAATACTTATCTTAATAATTGCGATTTAACTTGTGCAGTTTTTTTAGTGTATGATTAACTGTACCTACCACCTATGTAATTTTCTTGGATTATTTATGCTTATATGATTACGTGTCCCTTTTGTGAAGAAATTTATTATGGGGCTAGTAAGCGCATTGAACACGGGGCAAGTTGGCTCGGTGTTTGGTGTGTGCTGGTAGCTTGAAAAACAGCAAACAACGAGAACAGTGGTTGCAATGCAAGACTTTGGGCACACGAGGCTTGCCCAAACGAAGACACTCGATTTTTTATTTGTGCAAGCCGTAACTCTGATGATGATATAGAGTAGGATAGAAGTTACTCAATGTTAATGTTTTATTCATTATTTTTATGTCTGTATAATTTAGCATTTGCATTTTACGGCTATAACGCCTTTGTTTAAACTTACAGGTAATAATAAAATTGATTTCGCTTAACTGCGTGTCTTATTTGAACTTTTATAAAGCGTGTGCCATTTTACCCCATAGGCATAGGCAACTTGTCAGGTTGGCGCACAATTTTCCTTTTACTTTAGGAATCCGCTAAACATAAACTACAAAAGCTACAAACTCAAAACTCCGGATATTTATAGCCCAATGCCTGTTCTTTAAAAGTTCAGTTAAAATTTCATAAAAAGCTTAAACAAAAAAATAATAAAAATCAATAACTAAAAACTGCGCCTACTAGCCCCGGTCTCCCCTATTATATTCATTACTATACCCTCCAAAACATTGTTACAAAGTTTCAGAACTTCGAACGAAGCACCTTTCTAGTTAAAGAAACCGGAATCTCTCGACTTTGAATGGAAGTGTCATCGGTTCAATCAATGGCACTCACAACTTAATGGTCACAAAGCCTCTGAATTTCGAGAAAGTGTGACAAATGGCCATATAATGCATCATTTTAGAGTTTCTTATATTCATGAGAGTGCGAATGGTATTTGGAGATGCCTACATGGTTGATGGTGTCTTGGTTCTCTGGAGCTTTCTTGTTAATTAGAGCGATTTCGGCTGTAGCTCAACTCTGAAGTTTTTTCATTGGAGAATGTGGAATCCAACTTAAAGTTTGATGGACAGCGAAGAGTGTCTGCGAAATTTGAGAGAAGTGATGAGTGTGTAAAACAAGAGAGTAATGTTATGAAAGTTAAAAAAATTTGAGTCTTAGTTTTTTTATTTTCAAACCTATTCCCCACATCGGAAGCACTTGGGGAAGCCACAGGGTTTTTTTATCCGACTGGATTATCTCTTGTGGGATAGACCAGTCTTTCACCTTTGTTTTTCTCTCGTTGGCAGGTTGCTCAACCAATGACTTTAGTAATGGGGTTGTAGATCTGCTAAGATTCTTCCTCATAAGGATGGTAAGGTTGCATCGTCTTCGGCTCATAAATTTTGCTGCTAGCTCAATAAATTTTGTTGACCTGTTATAAATTCTCTTTTGAAATACTATCCAAACTGGTGCCAACATTGTCTACGGACAAAAGTTTATTACTCTGACGAGAGTCGACGTTTTCTCTCTAATGCTATATATTATCATAACAATTAGAAAAATGTATATTCCATAAGAATAGATATACACTAGGGTGGTCACAAGCAACATGGGGGAAAACATTTTGAAACATTTTCTACTAGGGGACCCCTCTAAAAGGTCCCAATTAGTTAGAAAATGAGATTGGAAAGTTTAAGCTCAATTGAATAACATTAACCTGTGCCTCATCGAGGTTGAATTAATGAAAATTTGCAATTTTTGGTGAAAAATTGTAGTTTTACTTTCTTTAAATGAAAATTATTTGTCTTCGAAACCTGATTCTTGCTTCATTACATAGAAACAGTTGTTGCCTTGAACGTTTACTCTCATCAAAACTTATATTTAATGAACATTTAGTATTTTTCAGGTCAGCTCGTGAACCATATCCTCAAAATCTTCATGAAAAAAAGTGAAAAATGACAAATTATTAATTTTATTACTTTTGATAATTTTTTTGTATTATTAGCATTAATAAACAAAAATAATTTAACAACTTTTGTAACTTTAAAAATATTTCCCGAATTGTAATTAATTATTAGTTATCTAGTTCTGTGTTTAGAAAGAAAGAACTTTTTGATTTGTATTATAGTTGAAACGTATTTCAAACGAAACTCTGAATTTCTCTTTTTATTAAAAGGCACTTTTTGTTACCTTCTATATTATCTATTTTTAGAATTGACGAAACATTCTGGAAAACCCCTTCCCCATTTCGGTATGATGGTAGAAATGTAAGATTTTTTTAATTGGCCACATGTCTCATCAAATCATCAGCAGTAAGTTACCAAGTAATTGTCAAGTTTTACGTATTTTATTGTACAATATTCGCTAAGTGAAACTGAATGCCAGAGAAGCTGCTAGACTTAGAGTACATCCACCAGTAAACACCACAGTAGGAACTGCAGTAAATCCCGGTTACCTCAGAGGAACCTGCATTCTCTCTGAAAATCTTCTGTGTTAACCATGCCGCCACCATAATTTAGAAATTATCCTAAAAGCTGTTTTTGATCGTAAAGTGGGCACAATCACTGCCCCTCTGCCAGATATTTCAAAAAAAAGTTGGATTGAGTGGTCTGAGAAACCAGACTAAGAATAAAAATGCTATTGAAGATGAAATACTTGATATAAGTAGTTAATTCAGAAGAAATTTCAAGTTTTCTTACAGAACTTTTAAAAAATTAACAGCCATGGGATGATTAGAAAGAATTTATCCAACTTTGTTTATTTTTTATAGGATGTCTTCCTTCAAAAGACATTTTTTCAGAGCACCTGGGCTTTTAATCATGTCAGATGGATCGCACAGGCCATTTATTCTCTCAAAATATATCGTTTCAGGGATCATCTCTCAATAACACATTTAGAAAAAGAAGGAATAATAGAGGCCTTTGCTTATTTCTAATCAATATTTATTTAAAAGCGTGCTTCAATACTTCCACTCCCACTTTGGCTCCCAATCCAAAACTTGCAATTAATGAAATCACTTGTTGACTACAGAAAAATTGATAAATAGGTTGCAGACAAAGCACTAGCTAAAATGATAAACCGCCTTTGGTATCTTAACTCGGATCAAGTTGCATTTTCATTTTGTGACGATACTTTGAAAAAAAGTGTCAACATAAGCTTGGCTGTAAAATTAATGCCATTTGAAGAAGATGATGATGATGATACGAATGTAAGGGCAAAAAAAGGTTTCAACAAAGTGGATTATTTATTGAACAAAGAAGCGGATATTTTTTTGTTTCATTTCAAACTGTAAATTTTTCAAGAGATTTTACCTTAATAAGCAATATCTAAATTCTGATCCCAATGTATGGTGTGAAAATAAACCTTTATTTTAAAGCAAAAAACTAGTGAATGGTTTTAAAGTTGTCAGTGAGACAGCTGAAAGGAGATTAAAATGAACCCGAGATTTCAATTCCTCTTTAACAAAAGACGAAAAACAAAAACAGCATATGCTAAACTGTGTCTGAAAGTAGAAAACTTTTCAGGATTCTTCAAAAGCCACATTATCTAAGCCATTACCAACTTAAATCTTCCCGGCGCAGTGGTCCCATGCTGGGACCACCTAATTTTAAATTCCAAACGGCACCAAGAGTATTTTACTAATTTTTTGCTTTTACAATGAAAGTTGAAAGTAACGTGGTTTTAATTTGTAATAAAGTCGTTTGTAAATTCCAATGTTAGTCAATCATTTCATCATATTACAAACAGAATTTTTCTGTGCCGGAAAGGGTTAACTTGACAATTGTAAAGAATAATAATTTATTTTCCTTATTATGCTTCCTTTTGTTTTAACACAACTTTACTAATAAAATGCATTTGAGCATTATTTGTTTTGATTTTTATACTTTCTTTGCCCCCCCCCCCCCTTCTCTTTATTCTTTCAGTTTAAAATTCAATTTTTTTCATTTTCTTTGGAATTTTTTTCTTAATTAAACCATTTATTATGTACAAAATCAGAAAAAAAGAAAATCAAAAGGTGGAAAGCAAATCATATGGAATGTTATAATATTTTTTCGCATTTTCATAAATAGTCAATTTTTAGGATTTAGATGAAGTCTGATCCTGAAATTGCGCATATTTTAAATCTATACATTTTTAGAAAAAAATGGTGTGTGGTTTTTCAAGACAAAACTTTTTAATATAAAATGAGACCTGCATTATGTTTCTAGGTTCAATTGTATTCATTTCATGAAGGGAAAACATCATTTTTTTGCGAAAAATCACGTTTTTTTTTCAAATTTAAACCTCAATGAGGCCACGAATTAATATTATCCAAATGAGCTGAAACTTTGCCAATCTCATTTTCTAGTCAATTGGCAACTTTTTGTGGGTCCCCTAGGAAAAATTCGAAAATTGATTCTTGTGACCACCCTATTATACACTAATATAATGTAGATTTTCAGTTTCTTATTAAACATAAAATTCATTGATAGCAAAAGGTATACAAGTGATTATTATATAAAATACTGTAAAATCTAAAATTATAAATAAAATCATAAGACGAAATGGAATATTCCACCTTGATTCAATCATAAACTACGCAATATGAACTTTAAAAATTCACCGTTTACTTAAAAGATAACAAATAATAATAATGCAGATGTTACAAGTTTAAAAATATGCATTTTATTTAAATTTCTTTTTGTTCTGCAATCCCGCTACTATCTTTTAGGGAATATTTTCATTGATTGCCTTTGCTTTTATTCAAATACATCACTTCGTTAGACTCTCCTATTTAAAAAAAGTGACGTATTTGAATAAACGGAACGGCAATTAACCCTTTATCTACTGACGGTACTTATAAGTACCATTAAAATAACTTGTTATAAAATTCATTTAATACATTGATTAGTTGTAATATAGTTTAGAATGAGTTATAGATACATTAATTTATCTTCTTCCAAAAGCATTATTGGATACACAAAACAAAAATATTTTTAAAAGGATGAGTTCTTTTGCATTTGCATCTTTTCAGCTTTCTTGGCGTTGGGTGGGAGGGGGGAGGGAGTGGATTTTTCAATTCGTAATTCTTTCTATATTTCTATTCCAAGAATATTATATTTGTACATTTACTAATTTTTCAAAATACTAAAAAAAAATTTTTTATCAAAGATTTGAATAGGGTTATAAATAATGCACAAAATCCCTATAAATTTAAATTTAATTAATCCTTCTAAATCCTTCAATCCTTCGAAAATCCTTCGAAAATCTATTAAATGATTATGTAAATCTTGTAATGTAGTTTAAATAATTCATGAAAAATGCTTTAGAAAATAAAATTTTCACGAATTCATAAATCAGTGCTTAAAGGGTTAATGAAAATATTCTCTGACGATGGCTGTGGGTTTGCAAGCCGAAAGTACCCGGAAATTTAAATAAAATGTATATGTTTAAACTTTAAAAATCTGTAATATTATTTCTCACCTTTTAAGTAAAAGTTTAACTTTTATATTAAGTAGTTTATCCAAAAATATAATGATTTAACTTTATTAACATAGATTATTAAAATTAAAATTAAAATTAAATAATGTGAATTACATAACAACAAGTAATTACAGGTAAAATATTATTTTTAAGTGATTTGTTCATTTTTATACCATTTAGTTTAAATGCTGGAAAAAGAACTTAAGATCATTTATTTATATTTTAATCTTTTTACATCTAAGATAAGGCCATCATTATTTCATGCGTTCACATACGTTGAGATTTCTTCAGAAGGAAAGCAATGAACCATTTATTATAAATAAGTAGCTTATCGACACCTACGCTACAAAACAAAAAAAAAAAAAATAAAAAAAAAAGTAAATGTTCATTTCATGTAAAGATCCGAAGTTTTAACCCTTTGAGCTTCTGAGGACTTCCCTGATTTTCATAAAAATGTTCGTAAAACTAATGTTAATTCAAATTTTCTTTCCTTGTTTGTTTCTAAAATACACTTTACATCTCTTTATTTTAGATACATCTTAAAATACGATTCTTGTTAAAAATATTTTTGTCTGCAGCCGATTTAAGTTATTTTGGGGAAATTGAAAAATACGGTCAAGCTACTTAGAGGGTTTTAAATAAATAATAACCGTTTTACGTTTAAAAGTGAAACATACGTGAAAAGAAAATTTAATGACAGCGTATAATAATTTCTTTTCGTAAAAATAAGTTCCTTCTTCTAAAGCTATAATTATGCTAAATATGTTACGGAAATGGAAACCCGGAAGAGCTTCTATGCTCTTTGAGAACGTCGTATGAAGGAAGAAAAGATGCTAGCCTGAAAACAGGGATATCCTTTTTAATTATTAGACAAATAAATTCTCTTATAGATTAAAATCTGTACCCGGAACTCAAGTAATAAAGGTTCAGAACATTATCATTCCGCGCAGAAAAATACGGGAAAGTCATTCTTTTTATTTCCTAAATAATCTGATCGTAATTAGCTGAGTAGTTTTTTAAAAACGAATTAAAATCGAAAAAGGACAGTTCCGTTGATTGTGTCTGACCCTATGAGGGCTTTCATCTGTCTTTTGATCAGACGAACGGAAAGCGTTCCAATTTTTGTGCAATTTTAAATTTCAATTGCCACACAGTAGAATATTTGAAGCAAAAGTCTGGCCAAAATTATTTTTCATGTGTTTTACAGTTAAAATTGAAAGTTACTGCTGTTACTTATTAGTAGTAAATACACTTAATTAATGTTATAAACACATAAAAGTATGCATTTGCTCAAAAATATGTATACCGTATATTTCCGTATATAAACCGATCCGTGTATAAGCCGAGTATACGATTTTACAGTAAAAAACCGTCCAAAATCGAAAACCCGTATGTAAGCCGATGTTATAAAAAGATGATAAAAAATTCAGTGACCGAAAACTAATAGAAACCTGAAATATTAAAAAAAAATGTGCTCTTTGAAATAATTTATCTTTAATATTCTGTTTTAGCGCGCGGCCAAATCTGTTTAATTAGGTTCCGCTGGAAGTTTGTATAAATAAGCCATTTAAAGACAAGCTCCGTTCAAAATTGACTGAATGTTAGTCATCTGTCGATACAGTGGAAAACATTGCATTAATTTAAGAAAAAAAAGTTGACATTCTCACTATCGCTAAATAGGTGAAAGAATCTTGGCTTGAATTACCATAAGGATGACCGTCTGATAACTCAAAAAATGTTGCCTTCAGTAAATGAATTGTATAGAACTGATGGTGTAGCCAGAGTTTTGAAGAATATGGCGGTAATGATGAATTAGACACTGGCCATATTCATCCTGATGTACTAATGAAAGAAAGTGATTTTTAAGGAGTTGCTTGAAAACTGTGATAATGACTTAGTTATAATGAAGCACGATTGCTGACTTTTCTATTGCAGAAAAAAAAAATTGGGGTATTAAAATATTTTAAAAAAATCTGTAAATATTTTGTATGTTTTTTATATTTACCATCTTCTTTATATATGAATTTTGGAAATTTTCTTCGACTTGTGTATAAGCCGACCCCTCCACCTCCCTCCCCCCCCCCCTTTGGATCCAAAAAATTGCTCAAAAAGTCTCGGCTTATACGCGGAAATATACGGTATAAATAAAATACGATGTTTTTTTTTTTTCACTTTTTACTGTTTATAAGAGGAAAGTAATATTTGATAGTTATTTTTTATACAAGTAACGTTTGATTAAATGTGGTTAATTTGTAGTACATGTAAAATTATAATTATTTATAGAAACCAATGTATTAATATATGTGTCGTAGGCTAATTACGAAATCCGTCCCTTTGCAAAGAGCCTAGGCTGTGTGCGAAGAGACCGGCTAGTTGGGGAATCATCTCTCTTTTTCCAATTGGCCTGATATTTTTCAAACTTATTGGAAAGAGCCTAAGCAGCTTTAGGCTAACTGGAATATGGCCACTTGTTTCTCAGTCACCCTGCTATCTTTCACGCTTATTTCAAAGAGCCTGTGGAGAGTTGGGCTAATTGTAAATTATTCATTTTTATGGATAAGTAGGGGGCCCTGCCCCCTGCAATCTACGCTCGCCAACCCCCGTTCAGACACCACAGAATCTAAAAGCACGCTAATTTGATCGGTTTTAAAAGATTATAGAAGATAGAATTATAATCAACAAAACTATAGCGATCTCCCTGTAGACGGGTTTCCATTCAATTTACTTTGATTGCGAAAATTTAAGGCCGAATCAGTTGCTGTTAAGGCATCCAGTGGTTGTTTTAGTGTTTGATTAAAGAACATCAGTTAAACATTTGAAAAAAAAAACTAAATTAAAATGAATTAAGTAAACAGAGTCTTTGCCTCCCGGTATTTTTTAACAGCGTTATAAAACGATTGACATAATACAATTTACTGCAATTACTACAATTTATTGCTTTAACCCCTTCAAGGGCAGTGTTGATTTTTGGACCACTTAACTTTAATTCTTAAATGCCAGATTGGCACTAGAATATCGGAATGAAAAATTTCCTTTTATTAAGTAAGTGAACAAAAGCATTTTCGTATTTCGATATTTGTTTGAAAATTCTGGTGCCATTCACTGGTTTCAACATTTTACGAATAGAAGTACCTTGAACCTGAAAGGGTTAAACGCATATTAATATATTTATTATTTTAAAGTTCTCTTTCTCTTTTAATATTCACGTATAAATACAATTTTCAAGCATAATTTTCAATACTTTCTTGTTTTTAACACGTACTCATTTAATAGTAATTTTAAAGTTTTTTTCTGTTTTTAATTGTCACGTATAAATAAATTTCTAACTGTTAGGAAATATTATTCTTTGCGCTGTTATTAAAAAAAAAATCTCTATAATAATAACCTGAGTCATGTGACTATTATCAACAGTTCCGGGCGGATCCCTTCGCTTTTTATATTCCAGACGGCCATTTTGGTACTTTAATGTTAGCCAGCCACAGGTGGTAAGCCGCCAGATATTATCCTATCGCCATCATTTCACCTATATTATAATAGTCCAAACCATGTAATTGCCATAAACTATTACGGGCTGATCCCTTCCTTTTTTACATTCCAGGAGGCCAGTTTGGTACTTTAATGTTATCCAACCACAGGCGATAAGTCGCCAAATATTATTCTATCGCCATCATTTCACTTATATTTTAATAGTCCATGTCATGTAACTGCCGTAAACAATTACGAGCTGATACGTTCTCTTTTCATAAGAAAGTTTTCCATTTTGATTAAAGAATCAAAGTTATTTTTTCGAATAAAACTACATAAAAGTTGCCATGATCGCAAAGAATTCTTGGTACTTTTATGTTAGTCGGATGCAAATCTCGCCAATAGCTTCTTTTTTTTTTTTTTTTTTTTTTTTTTTTTTTTTTTTTTTTTAACCCGCCAGTTAGCATTTTTTTATTTTTCGAGTGGCAAATTAAAACGGTACTGCTTGGTTATCCCATCGACCAAAAAATCTATCACCAGACTTTAAAATAAAATGACTTCAATTTTTATAATTTGGTGAATGGTTTGGCGATTTATATAATTTGGCAAACTTGGTCTACCGGATAGCTAAGTAGTATCATTAAAACATTACTTTGAATTTGAAATTAAATGTCATGATTTGTTGCATTATTTAATCGGGTTTGGCATGATTTTTTTTTTTTTTTTTTTTTTTTTTTTTTTTTTTTTTTTTTTTTTTTACGACAGTTTGGCGAAAACCTCGTTTTCGAATACCAGTTACATATGTATTTTTAAATTATTTTCCATTATTTTTAAAATGAAATAACAATAAATAAATAAAAAATTAATTAATAACTATAGAGCAAAACAATTTATAACATTTTTTTATAAAAAGAAAATAAATGTAAATAAACATTTATTAATAAATAAGCAACAATAGCCTGGTTACCACATTTGGCAAAATAATGCCATTTTGGCGCCAATTACGTACCCCGGTGCGTATATGACATCTGCGCCTAATATTTTTCTTTTTGTTTCGTTTAGAAAAAAAGAAAGAAGTGAAAGCCATTAATTTTAAATGCTTCAGTTTTAAATGAAATTTTTGTATTAAATAAAATGATAACGAAATACAAAAAAGCATTGTTCTTAGCATACATTTAAGGGAGGCCAAACTGGTCGCCAATTTAGTTTAAAATAATAACCTTTTCTGAAATATGAAAAAAAATATCTGTTATGATTAAAATTTCAGTTGCCATCATTAGAGAAAAGTATTTAAAATTAGAAAAAAATTAATATTTCGAAAACTAATTCGAATTTAAAAATTCTAATACAAGTTATGAGATCTGTGGATCAATACGGATTTTTGTGTTAATTTCATCGCAAAGTATTCCATATTTTAGGAGAAATCGCAGTGAAACATAATCAGCTATTTAGTCAGTCGTTTCAAAGAATCGTTTCATACATTCGCTTCATTTCAGTCGTTTAATATATCTGTTTCATAAATTCATTTCATTAGGATTTTATATACATAGTGTAGATATCTTCGTTGACACAAATAAAATACTTTTTTGACACCATAAATCACAAACAGTTCTTAATTAATTATACTTATGTTGAATCATACTTATTTTCTACAGCTGATAATAAATACAAAAGAAGATACTATTTACAAAATTAGATCACACCATGTCTTAAATTAGATCTACTCGTTGTTCGAAGATCGTTCATCGCTCTTTGTAAGCTAGGCGCTGTAAGAACACAGTGGCGCCTAGAACAAAAGTGCTTGTAAATGCAATCCCACAACTGGGCCGTGCTGAGTAGGCATTCGACCTCGGATGCATCCTTGTTCGCTGGAAGTAGCAGCGGGATCACCTGGAAATATAAAAAAAACAGCAGTATCCAAAGTTCTATATTGGAAAAAAAGGCATCATTATTAAATCTTTCATCAAAATTTAAATTATTATTTGAAAAAAATTCTTCTTATTCTTTTTTTCCGTCTTTCCGTCGTTTTCCTTCTTACGTCTTTTTGTCTGATTCGTCTTTCCTTTTCTTACGTCTTTCCGTCTAATTCGTCTTCCTTTTTCTTACGTCTTTTCGTCTGCCTTTTCCTTACGTGTTTCCGTCTTTTTCTTAAGTCTTTGCCTTTCTTTTGTCTTTGCCTTTCATTTTTTTTTAATTCCTTCGGGATTAATTTTGTCAAAATAGTTTTCAAGTGTCAGTCCGGTGAGTGTGTCGTAGTCCGGGTGGTGTCCTAATCAGTAAAATTCTTTTTTTTTTATGTCAAGCTTTATCTATCCACGGCTAAATGTACTCGGCGCAAGTACTTGTGACCACTGGACCTTCATTAAATCCAACTTTCTTTACATCGTAGGTGTCATTATTTTTTACTTTTGTGACTTTCCAAGGATCGAAATATTTTGGTTTTAACTTCACACCTGGATCTTGCTGTATACGTTTTATAGCAACCATATCATTAAATTTAAATTTGTTAGGCTTTTTTCGTCTGAAATTATAAGTTCTGCGGTTCTCGTCTTGGACCTTTAAAATTTGTCTTATAGTGTCTTTTCTCAATTCTTCACGATTATTAATAAAATTGGATTGTATTTCAGCATTCAAAAGACTAGTAATGACGATGTTATGTTTTAACTCCATCTTCGTACCAAACATCAGCTCGAAAGGGGTTGTGTTAATACTTCTTTGAAAGGTCGAATTTATCACTTGGACATCGCTTACATGTGTATACCATTTTGTTGGATTATCGAGAGACAATTTAGACAGAACAGATATTATGACTGAATTTAAACGCTCGACCTGGCCGTTAACTCTTGGTAACCGTGTGGTAATCGGGATGTGTTTAATGTTTTTTCTGACACAATAATCTTCAAAAGCTTTCGAGGTAAAGGCAGGACCTTTATTTGAAATTATGCGAAATGGACTTCCAAAGACAGTTTTTTGGATTTCTAATTTAGAAATCACTTCTGCAGTGTCGGTAAATTTTGTGAGATACAACCAAACTAATTTTGTGAATTGACCGAAAAAATATGTTAATAACTTTTATTCGTGCTCTCCAATGGACCTAAGTGGTCAATATGGTATGTATGTAACGGAGTTTCTTCTTTTTCTATCGGGTGTAGCAAACCTTCTTGTTCACCAGATTCTCGATTAATTAAAATACAGGGAACACAATTTTATATGAATTTCTCGATTTTTTGTTTAACTTTGAAGATGTAGAAATCATTCTCTGATTTTTTTTCCATTCGTGCGACTGCGTAATGACCTTTTTAATAAGCAGCCTTAATTAGATTCATTTGCATTTCATCTGGGACAACTAATAAATCATTACCATTAACACATTTATAAAGAATATCATTTTTAACTAAATAATCATCATAAGATTTTACTTTTAGAATTTCTTTTTTTATTTTAATATGCTCGGCAGTTTCTTGAGCTTGGATAATTTTTAAAGTTAAGCTATCCTGGATTACCATACAAATAGGATATCTGCTTAATGCATCAACATGCCTTATACTAGTACCGTGTCTATGCTCAATAGTATAATCGAAATCAGATAACATTATTGCCCATCTAGCTATTTTTGTACTCATTTCTTTCTTATCCATAGTCATTTTAAATGCGTTACAATCGGTTACAATTTTAAATGGAATACCTAGCACATACACTCTAAATTTTTTCAAGGCTTCAATTACAGCTAAGACCTCTAATTCATAGCTAGTATACTTTCGTTCAGCTTCGGATGTTTTTTTACATGCGAAATAAACGGGATGAAATTGATTATCTACTGAAGATCGTTGGATTAACACAACACCATACCCATTAATACTGGCATCAAAATGGATTTCGGCCGCGCTTTTGGGATTGAAAATTGAAAGTACTGATTCTGATGACAAAATGCGTTTGAGTTCATTAAAATCTTTCTGTTCTTCTACATAAAACTTAAATTTAGAATCTTTCCGTAACAAGTCACCCAACGGTTTAGCTATAACCGAATAACGTCTTATAAACTTTCGAAAGTATCCCGTTAATCTTAAATAACTTTGAATATCTTTTGTACACTTTGGTTCAGGAAAATTTATTACTACTTTTGTTTTCAGTGGGGAGGGACACAATTAACAATTTGTGATTCTATTACACCAAAAAATCAATTTAACGCTTCAAAAACTGCATTTTAAAAGATTTAATTCCAACCCGTATTCGGATGAAGTTTGAAGAACAAGTTTTAATTTTTCCAGACCTTCAGCTTCGTTTTCGGCAAGTATTATTAGGTCATCTATATAAATGACTACTGTGTGATCTTTTAATAGGGTTCGAAATACATTATAGATATATTTTTGAAAAACATTAGGAGTATTGGTCAGCCCGAATGGACACTTTAAAAATTCGTACAGTCCTTCATGAAGGACAAAAGAAGTGTATTTCTGGGAACCTTCTTCAACCTGTATATGAAAAAAAAATGTTTTTTAAATCTATTGTTGTAAATACTTCAGCAGAATGTAATTGATCTATAACATCATCTATTACTGGTAATGGGAAATGCTCACGCACTGTCTTCTTGTTAAGACGTCTGTAATAAATACAAAGTCTTATTGTGTTATCTTTTTTCTTAACCAACACAACCGGCGACGAAAAATTAGAAGAACTTTTCCGAATGATTCCCTGAGCTAGCCACACCTCAATTTGATCTTCAACTTTTTTTTCGCATAGCGGGAATCTTCAAGGGGAAGAATAAACTGGGATTTCATCAGTTACATTAATTTTCATTTTAACTCCTACTGTTTTAGTTTTAATTGGCACATAATTCTTAATTAAAGAGGATAATTTCGAACGCAAATTTTTATCAGCAATGTGATTTAAATCAATTTTAGTCTCATCTAGAACATTTACAATGTTAACTAAAAAATCATTAGACCTAACTTCAGTTTTAAACAATTTCACTTCATTCTCAGAAATAGTCAGTACCAATAATTAAATCGAAATTAATGTAGCTGTTGTATTAATGTAACATTAACGACAAAATGTCAACTTTAAATTTTGAATTACCAATTTCAATTTCTGAATTAAAATAACCTTCTGGCTTAATTGAAGTTTTTCCTAAACCGGTCAAAGTGATACCCGTAGGTTTTAATTCCACAATGTTCTTCAAATTATCATAAACACTTTTCTTTAAGAGAGTCTTTTGACTGCCAGTATCTATCAAGAAGGTTAAATGTAAGGAATAAAGCTTTATCTCTTTTAGAATTAAATCTTTGGATGCAATGGTATTAACTTGTGGTTGACCGTTTTGAACATTTGTGTCTTTCGACTTATTACGCTGAAATGATTTGTGGCCATAACTATTACAACCGAAACAAAGGGGCCCTTTACCTTTAATAACGCAGTTAATACTCTTCCCACCACAATCATAACAGCGCATATTTGACTTTACAGGCAAAAATCTATTTTTAACTTCAACTTCGGATTTAATTTTAGGCTTAGCTCATTCATGTTTATGAGACTTTGCATTTTCATACTCCGACCTTAACTTTTCATAGACTTTTAATTTTTGTTTGAATTTTAAAATTGATTGACACCCATATAATATAGATTTTCTAAAAAGAGTGTCGGGTATCCCATTTATAACATACTCCATCAATGCGGAATCCTCAATTTTACCATGTAAACCTAATTGCTTCATAACAAGAAAATATTCTTCGAGTGTTTCATTTTTATGTAACTTTCGGTTATTTAACACGTTGAATGCCAAGTCTAATTTTTCTGTCTTTCCGTTTAGGCCACGAAATAAGACTCCCATTACAGAATCTGCAAGTGTCAGTCACAAATGACTGACGCGGCCTAAACGGAAAGATCAGTGTCAGTCACCGGTAACTAACATGGTATTCAACGTGTTAATAAATCATGTCACTGCGCAGAATTATAAGTAGTGTTAAATTCTAATACCAAAAGTTGTTTCAACTTCTCATATGAATTTATATGCAATTCGGTTCGAACTAACAATTTGGCTTTTCCTCGTAGGTAGTCTCTTGACAAAAATAAATTTATGTAATTCCGACAAATTAAACATACTGGTAACATGGTCGAAATTATTTAACCATACATTTATATCCTGGAATGAACTACCGTCAAACGAAAGTACTGGAAATTGCTTTATTTCCATGTCATTACTTGTAGAATTATTATACAAAGGCAATTCGGGTTCCGAATCTGTATCGCTGTCATTCTGAATATTAGGTTGTAGTAAGCTTAAATCTGATAAATAGATAACTAGTCGTGTCGTGAGGTCAACTAAAGATCCTTCATTAGAAATAGAAAGTAAATTACAAATTGCAATTAAATCATTTAGAGAAAAATCCGTTTGAATTTTCGTTACCTTATTTTTAAATTCAAACTATCGGTTTGATAACCAAAACCAGAAAAGTCTCTGATTCTTTTTCTATTGGATCTGTCACCTTCTGCATCAAACAGGAATCTGTGCTAAAGTTTTATTTTGTTTGTTCTTTCATTTTTAATCGCAAGTTCGAGTTCAGGAATATCAACCAACTTCATTATGAAATAAAAAATATATTACGTACAATGTACTTACTGCTAAGAATAATATCCACCTTGAGTGAAGAATTTTGTAATATTTTTATTTTACAGATTTGCTTTGGCGTAACACTTGTGTGAGTAGGCGATATTAAATCTTTCGCGCCACTTTTCACACCAATTTCATGGATAATATCTTCGTTGACACAAATAAAATACTTCTTTGACACCATAAATCACAAAGAGTTCTTAATTAATTATACTTATGTTGAATCATACTTATTTACAACAGCTGATATTTACTCGTTGTTCAAACATCGCTCATTCTGCAGCACACCTCTCATTCACCTCCAAAACATATTCTTTCCTCTTTCCATTCAGTTCTGTTCGCTTCAGTTCTCGCTTTTTTCCCCCGCTTGCTATGAGCATCTGTCGTTCCGAAGTTAACTCTAGTGCGCATGCGTTGGCAGAACTACTGTCACCAATCGCTACTGGGTGGCGCTTTGTGAGCTAGGCGCTGAAAGAACGCAGTGGCGCCTTGGACAAAAGTGCTTGTAAATGCAATCGCACATTTATTTCTCAATGTTCTTGATTTTTTTATTAGATTCTGCAATGAACTCATGAAGATTTAGGCTAATTAGGAAACGACACAAAATGATCACAGACCACCACCTGTTTGTCCAAACAGCCTAGTTTCATCCAGGTTTATGTCAATATGTCCAAGGTAGGGAAGGTTTGGGCATACTTTTGGAAAAATGTAGCAGGGGAAACTTAAAATACTTATAAAAATGTATAAGAAATGTCTTATTTACAGATTTCATTAACGTGAGTGGATGTCTAAGGCTAGTGAACATTTTATTTTAAGGGTTTGTTTTTCGCCAATGTTTCGTGCAGCAATATTAATACAATCTGTAGATTAGGCAGATTTTTAATGTTTTCAAAGAATTAGGCAGAGAAGATGGGTTAGTTAATTAAGATATTTATAAAATAGATTTAAGGAAATTGTTCTATTTTTAACGTTTTCCCACCATTGCGTAACCAATGAAAAAAATTATAAAAATTATATAATAAAATTTATTCAATAATGAAATCTGCAGATGAGGAGAGTTTTTAATATTTTCCCTTAGTAACGTAAAGCAATGGTTTGCTGAATGAAAATAAGTATAAAACTTACGTAAAAAATTGTCTGTAACAATGAAATCTGCAGATGGTGGGCAATCTTTAATGTTTCATTCTCCATTTAGAAGGCAATGATGGTTTATTGCTGTTGAAAATAATTATAATAAATATTTTCAAATTTCTGCAATAATTAATAATGAAAATGTGGTACATTTTTCTCGTTTTCTATGGTATACGTAGTAAAAATGGGTTGCTGAATGAATATAATTATAAAAATATAAATACGAAAGTTGCTGAAACAATAAAATCTGCAGATGAAGGAAATTTTTATTATGTTTTTAGCATTACGCAGAGATGATGGGCTGTTGAATTAAGTCAGTCATAGCAAGTATATAAGAGAACTGCCGTATTGACAGTCATGCTTTATTCGCATGATTACCTAAGATAAGATATTAGTTTTTAGTCTCTAGCGCACTTAAAAATAAATTCGCACTGCGCCTGAACATCTCAGATTATTCACACAGCAGTATATTATTTCTGCAGATGAGGCAGATTTTATTGATAAACAAATATTTCTTGTATATGTTTTATAAGTATTTTAATTTAGGAACCCATCTTCTCCACTTAACGCTGGACAACCCAAAAAAATAAATAAATAAATAAATGCTATACGGAACACTGGATAAACACAAAAAAATGTGCCTTATCTGCAGGTTTCATTATTCCAGAAATTTTCTATCACATTTTTGTTTTAATTAATTTCTTAAGCAAGTCATTTTCTCTGCTTAATGGTGGAAAAGCATTAAAAATATGCTTCCATTGATAAATCTTTTTTTTTCTTATATATGTTTTATAATTATTATCTTTCCGCATCCCATCTTCTTTATGTATTCTTGCGAAAACATTAGAAATTGACAATTCTGCACGCTGTGTTTGGGAAAAATATACCCTGAAAAGAAAAATTAAGTACCGTAATTTTTCGAGTATAAGCCGTGACTAAAATATCATAAGACTGTTCCAAACCAGCAACTTTACTTACAAGAAAGGTCTCCAGACGGACATAGTCCGAAAAATCTCAAAAAATTATAGAATGTTCTACTCATGAGAATAGATATGTTTATAAAAAAAATTCCGGCGGAAACTCGTAAAACAAATAATGAAAATTTCGATATTTAGTGATTTATCATCGGTTGGCGATGGAATAAAATTTCAAAAAAATACTTTTTAATGACAAATACTCTTTAAGATAAAAATGCTTCATATTGAAGTTGTTTAAATAAATTTAATGTAAATAACTTTAGTTTCGTCAGTTTTAGTTTAATTTAACTATACTTTTGTCATATATATATTTATAATGAAAGTTAACTATCAAATTTTATGAATTAAAACAAAATTTAAATGAATTAAAATTGTCCAATTTAAAAATCAATTGTCTCAAAATTAAGTCCAATTGAGCACTGTTGATTCAATTTTGATACTATGGAAACAACGACTTCTTTCATATTGAAATGAATAACTGTAGCATTCTTCATCTTGCCTTTATTTTGGAATACGCTTAAATATATGAAAATATTTTTTATATATGAAATTGTTTTTAAAGTAATAAAATTAAATAACAAGCAACATAAGTATATATTACAAAAAAATGTATTTCTTAAACTTTCTAATTGATTTAGTTTAAATTCTTGAAATACAATTTACACGCATTCAAAAAATAAATTATCAAGCAATTTTCAGGTACATTAAAATCGATTTCTTTTGGCGAGGAAAAGTACTGCTCGCCAAATCGTGTGGCGCTTTCGTCTTTTCGCGCCAAATACTCGAAAATATTTAATTTTTTTTAAAACTTTCTACAGTAAATCCGTCACTAAATTTGGCTGTTCCTTTATTGCATACATAAGTAGTTTAATTAGATTTTTTCAAAATATTCTGAGTATGCCCGGTAAGGAGACCTTCCTTGTTACTAAATGAAGTCAAATAAGCACCACTTAGAAATAAATTACATTTTATTAAATACAATTTCTGTTAGGAATCAAAGTTATTTCAGCTGTGGTTTATACGGCATTCTCTAACCTTAGACACTTAGTGTAAGGTTACAGAACATAGGTTTATACATTAGTCTAAGGTTTAGTGAATAGAGTATTATACATTTCTATAAGCATTTTAAATTCCTCCTCTTATTTTTTTATAACAAAGTATATATAAAAATTCACTAATTAGAAATGTTGTAATAAACCTGGATGAAACTGTTTGGACTAGCAGGTGGTCATTTTCCAAGCTGATTTAGGGAAAAATGCATAATTTCCAACTATCCTAATTCTCTACAGCCTCTTTGTAATAAGGTTAAAAACATCAGGCCATATTGAAAAACAAATGATTATTATTGGTGATTTAATTATTTAATCATCTTTTAATTAATGAATAATTTATGTAGTTTTATATTAATATTATTAAGATGACTTTTAGCTTTATCAACTACGTAGTTTATTTTATGAAAATATCGCTTTTAACGAATTTTAAAACTTTATTTCAATCTATAATTGAAATTTTGCATATGAAAATGGTGTTTGTGTTGTCTATGGGCGATCCAAAATTTATATTAAATGTAAAAAATGTATTAGACTTTGATATTTAAAAAAAATAGTTTTCATCTATGTCTTGCACTCCGTAATGATTGTTCTCGAATCCGGGAAGGCCTGGTCGGTTTTATTAAATAGAAGGAAAAAACCTTAAGCTCCATTCTATTCCTTCATCCATGTAAAAAATCCATACATGCATTTTGCATCTTTTATCTAACAAATTTACTACACTGTATTTTATTTTTTCCACTTAGCACTTTCTCAAAAGAAATAACATTTATTTTCGACTCTACCAGTCGAAGAGGTAAAAATCAAATCATGCGCCATTATAAAGCGTAAACATTTCGCAATGGAAAAAAAAATGAAACTAATGCATAAGTAAGATGTAAGGTATACCTCAAAGGTACACATTGACTAGCATACGTTCATTGAAAATCCACTTGAACTTGACAAAACTAATATTCGACTAACAATACATCTCCCGGAAGAAGATATTTTGAAGTAGATTCAAACCAATGTCTATGTTTTATTTTATTTTTTACTTACACATCATAAGTAGTATAGAGGTAAGTCTTGTAATCATTTTTAAAATCGGAAAAAAATTTTGACGGATTTACACTTTTCAGACACTGGAGATTCCGAAAAACATATTTTTAGAAAACGTTTTTGCCGTTGGCCGAGTGTGTGTCTGTAAACACTCTATCTCTCGAACAAATTGAGATAGAGACTTGAAATTTGGTGTGTACTTAGGAAGTAATAATGGGAAGAAGGCTATTGAATAGCAGTAACCTCGATTATCCAGAACTATTTTTTTCGGACTCTCGAAATATTCATTCTGATAAAAGGTATACAAAAATTTTCGAAATTGTTTATTTGAAGGAGTGAATATAAAACACAATACAAAACATTTTACATAAAGAATGAAGTCGATCGGATAATTAATTGCCTATATATTTGTAATCATATTTTTCACACTCTTCGATTTTTCATGACCCTGTATTTCATTCAAATTTCAATTCAAAGATATTTTTTAATTGGAAAGGAGACGCTTAATCCGACGCAGTAAACTGTTAGTTAATATGATTATAATTTTTCGAGTTACAAGGATGTTTGTTTTACGCAATTCGGTACAACTCGATTATCCCGCCGACCAAAAAACTATCGCCAAACTATAAGATTAATTGCCTATAATGGCTTATCGTAAATCTGAAGCATTTAATGCATCTGGCATACCTATAAGGGGGGTTACCATAAGGGAGACCCTGTTCTGTCGCCAGCTTGGCGATATATCGCCAAATTGGCGGTATCTCTAATATTTTGCCAAATACTTATAGACTTCCATTGTAAACCAATTATGTGCATTTTCTTACAGAAAATCAACAAATGAATATTTTAATGCAACAAAAACTAATATTAGCTTAAGGGGCTATATTAATTACATTTAAGGGAGTCCAAGTAAATTAAATTATGATGCAATGCTTAGCATATATCACATATTTTATTTTCATATTTTATATTATGTACAAGCGGTGATGATCGAGCGCAGCTCGGTCAAAATTAGCTTTGTGATCAACTCGATATTTAAGTATTGCACGGCAGCGCAATAGTTATTTATTTCCAGTGTCACTTCCCAATGTCAATTTAACATAGAAAAGCCTATGGAGATCATAATTTTTCCATTTTTTCTTCCCACCTTTTTGTCCCTGATGCCACTCATTTTTTAATTTTTACTAATTCTAATGATATTATAAATTTAAAGTGTAAAAAGGTTTGCCTGACGTCAAGATAAAAACGAATGGAAAAATACCTTTGCATATGGGAGAATTATAACCCTGAGAGAAACATGACCCAATTTTTTTTTTACATTATTCAGATATTTTTCTTAATAATTCGAAATTTCGGGTTTTTTTCATTGAGAATCAACGGGCATTTTTTCATAGAAAATGTAACATTTTGTCTTCATTGTTGCAAAAATTTCAAAACCCGTAATAATAATTTATTTCTTTTTAATTGAAAGATTTCCACATGAAATATTGAACTAGTTTTTTTTTTTTTTTTTTCAAGAATTAAAAAGATGAAATAAAAAGGATATTTTCAGAATAAGTTTTTGTTTTGGTCAAGTTTATGTTTTAGTAAAATATTTCAAATGGATAGCTATTTTTACGTAGGTAGCGAACTTAGTGAGGAATTACATAACTTAAATTTTAAAATGCATTTTTTCCGAAATGTGAACTATTTATACCCCAAGTTAAACTTAGGCAATAATTCTCTGATGTGTTTACATCACCCCTTGGAAGAGAATAAGGTAATAAAATTTAAGTAAAACTTTCATTTTTTTTTACTGTATCACAGCTATAATATTGTTAAATATTAGCAGTTAGGATTCAACACAATTTATTTATGCATTCATAGCATTCCTGAGTGGGAAATAGTGTATCTAAATTTAAGTGAAATTATTTTTTTATGTTTTGATTAAAGATTTTTTATATTCAGATTGGAAGTTTTTGTCCAAACTACAGCAACCTGCATTACTGCAGTGGTGAAACATTTTGAATTATACATTGGTAAACTGCATCACACATTGTGATACAATACCGCATACACCAAAGCCTGATGATGATACCCTCTATTAATTTTGAAATGAGTTCATCTGAATGCAGTAGTTATTAAAAAACTTGACATATTAAACAAAACAATAATCTGAATAACAAATTAAATAAAACAAAATTTATTTCCTACATTGTTTAAGCCCGAGAAGGGACAGATATTAAGATATTTCATTCAATTAGTTCTACATTTAATGTTAAATTTTTGTAACAAATTAGTTAAGCCAATTGAAGATTAAAAAATAAAAATAAAATTCATACAATATGATACTTAAAACACCCTAAAAAATTAGATTCCGTTCAAACGATATCGAAAAAAAATCTTGGACTTTTTTTTAAATTTTTGTATTTTGCATGCAGCTTATCATTTTATGTACAATCGTCATAAACATAATACACAATTTGCAATAAAAATATTTTCAATTAAAAATGGAAGAAGTCTAAGATTTATTTCGATTTCATTTGAACGAAATCTAATTTTTAGGGTGTTTTGTATATTGTATGAATTTATTTTTATTTTTTAATCCTTAATTGGCTTAATTAATTTGTTACAAAAATGTAAAATTAAATGTAGAACTAACTGAACGAAATATCTTAATATCTGTCCCTTCTCGGGCTTAAACAATGTAGGAAATAAATATTGTTTTTTTTTTTTTTTAATTTGTTCTTGAAATTATGGTTTTGTTTAATAATATTCTCATTGTATAATTCTCTCTGTATTATTGCTATAAAGCCTGTTATTTTATAACTGTATTATTTACAAAAACAATCAATATGAAAACTATATACGTACAGGTTTCTAAATTTTACATTATTTACACATTTACAACGAAAGGACATCAATCCAAATTACATTTTGAACTCGATTCTGATTGCTTTAACCATGTACCTCGAGTCCTATTAAGAATTTCTAAAAAATTCCTTCAAATTCTGAAAGAATACTTTTTTCGCCATATATAGCCAAAAGTGGCGACATTCTTTCACTTGGCGACAAGTATGTGTTTTAGCTTTCATAATCTTGAAAATCGATTCTTCGGCCAAATGTCGCCAATATTTCGCAAAATATCGCGAACTTGGAGGCTTCGTGATCCTGACCCGTAGTGACCCAAAATAACCCACTATTCAAATATCCTTGAACATGTAGCTCAATGGTCTTCAGGTAATCAAAAACTGTATGATACAAACTTGTCAAAATCGTTTAATCCCTTGGGGTCTGTTACAGAACTTTAAATCTTTTATCATCGGTTTTTTATAACAGAATTTTTGGTCTAATTGAATCGACAAAATGCCTTCATTAAATGATTCAAAACTTACAATA
This sequence comes from Maratus speciosus, assembly GCA_963932465.1. Taxonomy (NCBI): domain Eukaryota; kingdom Metazoa; phylum Arthropoda; class Arachnida; order Araneae; family Salticidae; genus Maratus; species Maratus speciosus. The sequence goes on from OZ010786.1 coordinate 267,898,596, forward strand.
AAAAAAGTGGCAATAATCAAGGATTTTCAGCAATTTATGCGGCACGTATACCGGTCGCTCGTCCCGGAAGGATTAAGCCGTGTTATAGATAAAATTAACATGACACGCAGTGACATCAATATGACCCAATAATCGGCATTTTTAGAGCATATGGTCTAGCCCAATTATCTTCCCGTGCCCGATAACGGTATAATACAACATTTTGTCAATATCGTTTGAGGCATTTTTTTAGATACAATTTGATTGACCCACACCCATAGTGACCTAAAATGACCAACAAATCGAATGTTCTCAAATATGCGACCTAACTCAATGGTCTTCTCGAACCCAAAAACGATAGAATACAAAATTTAATCAAGTTCGTTAAAGCCGTTTTCTAGATAAAATTAGCTTGACCCGTAGTGACTCTAAAATGTCCCACTAATCGAAATTTCTCGAACATGTGATCCAGCTCAATGATCTTCTCGTGCCAGAAAATGATATAATACAAAATTTTGTCACTATCGTTTTAGCTGATTTTTAGATACAATTAACTTGTACCGGAGCCATAGTAACCCCAAATGACCCACTAATAGAATTTTCTGGAACATAACCCAAAGGCCTTCTAGAGCCCGAAAACGATAGAATACGAAATTTAATCAAAATCGTTAGAGTCGTTTTCTATTTAAAATTATCTTGAACCATAGCGACCCAAAATGACCCACTAATCGAAATATCTCGAACATGCGATATATCCCAATGATTTTCTCGTGCCCGAAAATGGTATAATACAAAATCTTGCCAAAATCTTTTGAGCCTTTTTTTAAATACAATTAGCTTCACCCAGACTCACTGGGACCCAAAATGACCCACTAATCGAATGTTCTTGAGCATGCGACTTAGCCCAATGGTATTCTTGTGCCTGAAAACTACAGAATACAAAATTTAGTCAAAATCGTATAGCCGTTTTCTATATAAAATTATTTTTACCCACAGTGACCCAAAAATGATCCACTAATCGAATTTTCTCAAATGTGTGATTTAGCCCAATGGTCCTATCGTAATTCAAAACGGCAGAATAGAAAATTTAGTCAAAATCGTTAGATCTGTATTTTAGATAAAATTGACCCATAGTGACCCAAATAGGATCCACTAATCGAAATTTCTCGAACAGGTTGCCTAGCCGAATAGTTTAATCGTGCCCGAAAAACGGTTGGATACGAAATTTACTTAAAATTGATTGAGCTGTTTGTTAGATATAATTATCTTGCCCCTGACCCATTAGGACCCAAAATGACCCACTAATCGAATTTTCTAGAACATGTGACATATCCCAAAGTCTTCTCGGGCCAGATAATGGTAAAATACAAAATTTAGTCGAAATCGTAAGAGCCGTTTTTAAGATAAAATTTACAAACACACACACACACACACATACACACAAAATTTTTGTTTGTATTATAGTAAAAGATATCCACGATGGGTAAGTATTACGGTGCCTCCCCCCCCCCCCCCAATTACTACTTTCCTGTTGCGATTTATTTATGCTTTTTAATGGCGCATGTTTTGACTTCTAACTTCTTGACTGGAGGAGTTGGAAGTAAACGATATTCCTTTGAGAAAGAGGGATCGAACAATTTTCGAAAAATAACATTTCCAGAATGCATTACATTTCGCTATACAAGGACAGTGTGATTTTTTAATATGTAAAAGAATAAATATAAAAACAAGTAACCCTAAAAATAACTTAGAAATAGTTGTATAAGCTTTGTATTTGATAATGTTTCAGAATAAATGAGATAATTATTCATTAGATAAGACATGATGCTGTCCCGAAAATATATTTTTAATAAAATTTACTTAAATAAATGGAACAAGTCGGAAATTGTTCGTCAATCGTGGCAAATGTACTGTGTTTTAAAAATATTCTATGTTTCATACATTCGTACTATGTTTCATAAATATTGAAATCTTGGTGCAATAGCTGTTGCACTGTTATGCTGAAATCCATGCATATAAAACTTATTACGATTATATATATTAAATTCAGAAATACAGTAATAATATGACTCTCTCTTAAACAGGATGCAATCACCATGGCAACCTAGAATCATTACCTATCACGGGATATCATTGAATTAATTACGTATGATAGGATTTAATAGAATGAACAAAACTTTTATAAATATCTTTTTTAGTTTTGATTCGATTTTCATAAAATTCGAAGTGACTCGAATAAAATCAGCAGCGATTATATGCAGTATAACTTCAAAAATCTGGCATCATTGGGACCGAGGCTATGCCGGTTTTTTTTTAATTCTGGATTTTTGAAGGAATATCAGAAGTAGTAACAAGGAATATAAAAAGTAGTACTATATTCTTAATGGTGCCCTCAGCTATAATTTAATTCACATTGATAATCATGTTAGAAAAAGAGAAAATTAATACAAAAAACTTACTTTAAATGACAGTTTCCATGTTACAGAAAAAAAATCGAATAAAGAGTGAAATTATTTCTTCTCGTGTAATTTCGGAAACATCGATGTCAATTTTGTTTGTTTGAATTTTCTTGGCGCAACAAGCTTTTTTTTTTTTTTTTTTTTTTTTTTTTGTATTTTATACAAATGAAGAATTTCTATTTTTGAAATACAGTCTTGATTCTCTAAAGCAGATATTAATTCTCCAGTCAAATTTATGCGTTTTTCTAGTGACATCTTTTCGACTACCGGTTGTTCGCCCTCGTCTTCTGAGCTGCTACTAGCGTTATCAGCGCTTCTATTTAGCACAGTGCCAGTGATCTCGCTGTCCGTTAAATTGTTCGTTGTTAGTGCATTTTCGTCAATGCATAGCCAATCATCTATATCCCTTTTTTTACACTTAATGCATTTTCAGATTTTGCGTGTTCAATCAGCTTATAAAGGGCAGCCTTTTTACGAGAAATGTGAAAGCCTGAAAAATTCTTCTTCATCATCGATGTCATCGTTGCCGAACCGGTCATATATTGTGCCATGCATTTGGCAAAGTGTTTGACGTTGAAAAAAGACAAATAATCGTTTTTTTGCGTTTTTACTTTTGATCTTGAAGTTTTTCATTCATAAACAATTGCTATTTTTCTTATTCCATAACTTGAAAGTGTAAAAGGAAAAGAAAGGAAAATATAGTTTTGATGCCAAATTTTTGAAGTCACACTGTATATCAAATTTCAAACCATTCGGTAGGGTAGTTTTTGCGCTGTTATATGCGGACAGACGGACAGACAGAGAGATGGGCGGACCAGACGACGACTATAAGTTTTACGTGTTTATATAATTAAGAACGCACCTAAAAAATTACTACACTATACGTTTTATTTTTAATTTAGCTCTTTCTCGAAAGAAATATCGTTTATTTTCGACTCTTCCAGTCAAAGAGTTAGAAATCAAATTATGTGCCGTCATAAAGCATAAATTTTTCGCAACAGAAAATATTGAAAATAATGCGTAAGCAAGATTAAAGGTATACCTCAAAGGTACACTTTCATTAGCATACACTCATTGAAAACTCACTTAAACTTGAGAAAATTGTAATATTCGGCTGTCAATATATCTCCCGGAAGGAGATACTTTGAAAACATTTTCAAACTAATGTCTACTTTTTTTTCGTTTTTTCCTGTTGCGGCATGTTTATGCTTTATAATGGCGCATGATTTGATTTCTAACTTTTTGACTGGAGGAGTTGGAATTAAACTATATTCCTTTGAGGAAGAGAGATCAGACAATTTTCGAAAAATAACATTTTTAAAGAATATATTACATTCCCTATAAAAGGAGAGTGTGGATATTTTTATGAAAATGAATAAATATAAAAGTAAATAAACGTAAAAAAAACTTAGAACTAGTTGCATAAACTTTGTATTTAATAATGTTTGCGAATAAATGAGATAAATTATTGATTAAATAAGACATGATGCTTTTACATAATATATTTTTAATAAAATTTACTAGGGGGCTCTGCCCCTTCAAGCTACGCTCGCTAACCCCCGTTCAGACACTGTAGAATCTAAAAGCACGCTAATCTGATCGGTTTTAAAAAGATTAGAGAAGATTGAATTATTCTGAAAAAACCTGTAGCGATCTCCCTGTAAACGGATTTCCATTCAATTCCCTTTGATTGCAAAAATTTAAGGTAGAATCAGTTGCTGTTAAGACATCCAATGGTTGTTTTCGTGTTTGGTTAAAGAAGATCAGTTAAACATTTGAAAAGAAGCTAAAATAAAATGAATTAAGTAAACAGAGTCTTTGTCTCTCGGTATTTTTTAACAGCGTTATAAAACGATTGACATAATACAATTACTAAAATTTGCTGCTTTAACCCCTTCAAGGGCGGTGGTTCATTTTTGGACCACTTAATTTTAATTCTTAAATGCCACATTAGCATCAGAATATTGGGATGAAAATTTCCCTTTTATTAAGTAAGTTAACAAAAGCATTTTTGTATTTCGAAATTTCTTTGTAAATTCTGGTGTCATTCACTGATTTCAAGATTTTACGAATAGAAGTGCCTTGTCCGGGAAAGGGTTAAACGCATATTAATGTATTTATTATTTTAAAGTTTCCTTTCCCTTTTAATATTCACGTGTAAATACAATTTTCAGAACATAATTTTCGACATTTTCCTGCCTTTAAAACGTACTCATTTAATAGTAATTTTAAAGGTTTTTTTTTCTGTTTTTAATAGTCACGTGAAAATAAATTTTTAATCGTTAGGAAATATTATTCTTTACGCTGTTTTTAAAATTGGAAACAATCTCTATAATAATAGTCTAAGTCATGTGACTATCGTCAACAGTTCCAGGCGGATCCCTTCGCTTTTTATATTCCATGCGGCCATTTTGGTACTTCAATGTTAGCCAGCCACAGGTGTGATAAGTCGCCGAATATTATTCTATCCCCATTATTTCGATTATATTATAATAGTCCAAGTCATGTAACTGCCATAAATAACGGGCTGATTCCTTCGCTTTTCATAAGAAAGGTTTCCATTTTGATTAAAGAATCAAAATTATTTTTTCGAATAAAACTACATAAAAGTTGCCATGATCACAAAGAATTCCTGGTACTTTTATGTTAGCCGGGTGAAAATCTCTCCAATAGCTTTTTTTTTTAACTCGCTAGTTAGCATTTTTTTATTTTTCGAGTGGACTTTAAGGAAGTTACACATGTTCACGCCATCAAGTGATTTTTATATCGCATTTTATTTGTATTTTTATTAATGTTATACTAATTTATTTGTTCTTTTGTTATTTAAAATAAAAAAATATGTCAATTTGTATAATTTGGCTATTTATATAATTTGGCGAAATTAGTCGACGGGAGAAGTAATAACATTAAAACGTTGCTTTGAAGTGGAAATTAAATATCATGATTTGTTGCATTGTCACATACGCACTGGGTTTGGCGTGATTTTTTTTTTTTTTTACGACAATTTGGCGAAAACGTCGTTTTCAAATACCTGTTACATATGTATTTTTAAATTATTTTCTGTTATTTTTAAAATGAAATAACAATAAATAAATAAAAAATAATTAATAACTATAGAACAAAACAATTTATAACATTTTTTGTAAATAAAAAGAAAATAAATTCAAATAAACATTTATTAATAAATAAGCAACAATAGCCGGGTTACCATGTCAGGCAAAATAACGCCATTTTGGCGCCAATTAGGTACCCCGTTGCGTATATGACACCTGTGTCTAATATTTTTCTTTTAGTTTCGTTTAAAAAAAAAGAATGAAGTAAAAGCCATTTATTTTAAAGGTTTCAATTTTAAATGAAACTTTTGTATTAAATAAAATGATAATGAAATACAAATTGAATTCTGAATAAAAGTAACATGATGCATTTCCTAGCATACATTTAAGGGAGGCCAAACTCGTCGCCAAATTAATTTAAAATAACCTTTCCTAAAATATGAAAAAATTTCTTTTATGATTAAAGTTTGAGTTGCCATCATTAGAAAAAAGTATTTAAAATTAGAAAAAAAAATAATATTTCGAAAACTAATTCTAATTTTAAAATTCTAATGCCAGTTTTAAGATCTCTGGATCAATACGGATTTTTGGGGTTAATTTCATCGCAAAATGTTCCATATTTTAGGAGAAATCGCCGTGAAACGTAATCAGTTGTTTAATCAGTCGTTTCATAGAATCGTTACATAAATTCGTTTCAATTCGATTCATTAGGATTTTATATATATAGGGTAGATATAAATAATTAGAAAAAATAGAATATATTTTATGTATAGTACGTCAAAGGAAAAAATTAAAGAGTTTCGAGAAATATAATAAATTTATGATTAATTTCTTTTTCATATTATACATTAAATATTAAGCATATATGTGGTGACAGAGTTTGAACTCTGCACTGCAAAGACCAGCACATTCTTTAAATGAGGCTCGGGACGATCCACCCCAACCTCTGAGTGTACGAAAAACTGCTGAACTTACAGAAACTATTGTGAGAAGATAGAGATGACTGTTGGTTGCTCGTGAGAGCAGACGTGTTGAAACGTCGCTGTTCGACCGAATACCGGGTCACGGACCTGATTAAGGCGGAATGCCGCCGGCGAGTTATAATTATTATTTTTAATCTAAATGTAAATACCCCATCTGTAAATACCTCATCCATATATTCAAGAACATTAAAGTTTAAGATTCCCTCAAGAATCTGCCTGGACTAATTACTTCTAGACACCGACCACAGTCTACATTTATTCGTCAAAATCAATGTGCATTAAATTTCTACAGATTGGGGGCTCGGCCGGGATATTTGCATGCAAAGTGTGGATTTAACTTTTGTGAAAAAATTTCTGATGTCCTAAAGAAATTCTGATGTTCTGAAAAAGAAAAGAAAAAAAGTTGCTTTCGTCGAATGTCCCATTATAGCTGGAAAGAAGAAAATTTTTCTCATGCGGGAAGGATCGAAGTGGAGTGTTCTGCGATGAATCATTCGGAATACATCGTGAATTCTGAGTGCTGATAAAAAAGTGTGACAATATTTTCGAGTCTCTGCGAGAAGAAATATACGTTGACCCAATTTCAGCTTCTTCTTTTCTTGTGATATAATGGGGAAGTGCGTTTTTTATTTTTCCCCATAAGTGCTTGAATTGTGTTAATAAAAGGTGTACAGTGAGTTTTCTGTTGTGTACGCCAGAAGAAAAAGCATATTTAGTAATTTATGCAGAAGTGGATTTTTTTTTTGTTCCGCACTTTTTTTTAATAAAAGAAATAAGGTACCTTGCTTAGACGTGTCTGCCAAGAGGAAATATAGGAAGGTGGGTTTTATTTTTTTTGCTTCCTAATCATATACATGATCTTAGATTCCTAATACATGATTATTTTTTGCTTCTATCAGAGAAAAGTGTATTAACGATATAATTATTTTTTATCTTGTTATTTTTTTTATGTGAAAAGAAAGGAATATATATCCTGTGAGAATATTTAGAGGGAAGCAAGTTTTTATAAACTTGGTATTCAATAATTATTTTTTTTATTGTTATATTGTGAAGAAAATATATATATTTATTTTTTGTGGAAAAATCTGGTACAACGTAAGTCTATTTTAGAAAACTGTTAATATTATTATATATGTAGATATATTTGATTTATCGGGTGCTTATATATTATTGATTTATATTGAAATGTTTTATTTTATGTGTTAATTGGTTAGATATAATTATGGCACACTTAATAAGGTCTAAAAAGATCGATCTGGTTACTGCGGTAATCGAGTTAGGTTTAAGTCCTCCGGATAGTGCTAATAAAAGTCAACTGACTGATTTAATTTTAAAATCCGAAGGGTATAATGAGGATTTAGTAAAAAATTTGCTAGCGGGGATTATAAGCGAATGGGAAGAGAAAGAAAAATTGTTGCAACAAAAAGAAATCGAAAATCGCGATTTTGAGTTAAGAAAATTACAATTGGAAAAGACACAAAATACCCAATTGCATAATCCAATATCTACAATCGCCGGAAAGGGCTCCGATGTTCTAAAATTGCTAAATAGATATAATAATGAGGAAGAAATTAGCATTTATTTAACCCTTTTCGAACGGCAAGCAAAGCGTCTTGGGATAGGAAAAGATGAATGGGTTATATATCTGTTGGCACTGTTACCGCTTGATGTCGTTAGTCTCATAAATCGGGAAAGTGAAGAACTATCCAGTCATTACGACTGTGTAAAGAAAATACTTTTAAGACGTTTCAAACTTACACCAGAGCAATTCAGGCAAAAATTCTTTTTACATAGAAAACAAAATTCAGCGTCATGAAAAGATTTCTCATTTGAAATCGCAAACTTTCTGATTGAATGGTTATTGGGATTACACATATCAACGTTCGAAGAGTTAAAAAATATTTTAATCATTGATCAGATTAGGCGAAAATTGTCCCTAGAAATGAAGGAACACTTTTGTGACGAATTGCCAAAAATTACCAGTGTAGAAGATTTGACCAATAAATTGGATGATTTTGAAACAGCCAGAATTAACTTACGGAAAACTGAAATTAAGCCCCAAACACGAATTTAGAAAACGTCAAGGTGGTGAAAATAATAGAGCGTTCCATCGAAATGACATTAGTCGCGTACCATAAGAGAAAAACTACACACCTAAAAATTTTAAATACAAAAATCCGTTGTTTCAATTGCAATGACCTTTCCCACCGTTTTAGGGATTGCCCTCGAAAAAAAGAAAGTCCGGTCTGCTGGAAGTGTAAATACCTGGCCACAGGTCTGACCAGTGTACAAATAATTCTCCTAAAAATGCAAATGCTGCCGAAACAATAACTCAAATCCGGTTGATAAAATAATAAAAAGCGTGGGGATTTTAGGGGAAAATATGGATGCTTTAATTGATACAGGAAGTAACGTCAATATGTGTAGCAACGATACTTATACAGCTCTGGGATGCCCTAAATTGCATGAAAATGACTTGGTTTTATCAGGTATTGGTGGCAGCCAAATTACACCCACAGGTTTTACGACCGTAAAAATTGAAATAGATGGTTACACAGTGAATGCAGATTTATACGTCGTAAAAAATTTGAGCCATTCTATAATTTTAGGAAATAACTTTTTGAAACAGGTAAATTTCAATATGTCAGAAAAAGGATTGCAAATTACAGGGAAACGGAAATTGAAGGAAGTTAGGGTTAATTACGTCACTGCTTTCCCGCAAGAAACAATCATGACAAAAACCAGACGCGTCATCTATGTCACACCCAAATTTCATGCGATGTTGCGGTCAGAAAAGCAAAACAATGCCACTATAAGGAAAACGATTGCGACAGCTGAATTGGTGAGAAAGGAGCAAACTAATCAAAATGAAAGAGCTTGCAACTTTAGTGAAAAAATAAACATGCAATTAAGCTCTGATAAAAATTGTTTGTTGGAAAGTGAACAGTGTTCTGTCCCACAGTTAGACTCAGCGAAAACCACGGATATTTATTTAGCTGAGACAGCTAATTCTATTAATTTTCAGGAAGTTGAGCTAAACCATATTACAAACAACACTATTAAGAAAGAGTTAACGGAATTGATCACTAATTATAAGTCAAACAAGGTTAAGGACACAGAATTAAAAGTAAATATAACATTAACTGATGATATTCCGATTGCGCAACGACCGCGTAGATCAGCATATCCAGAACAGGAATTTGCAGACAAATAATTACAGGAATGGTTGGAAATGGGAATTATAACGGAGAGTAATTCTAATTATGCATCGCCTATTGTGTTAGCGAAAAAGAAAGATAATTCCTGGAGATTGTGTGTTGACTATAGACCCCTCAATAAAAAAATAATTAGAGATAATTTTCCCTTGCCAAGAATAGAGGACGCGTTAGATAACATTGAGGAAGCGAAGGTTTTCACTACATTGGATTTAAAAAATGGTTTTTTTCATATAGACATAGCAGAGGAGAGTAGGAAATATACAGCATTTGTCACGCATAACTCCCAGTACGAATATTTAAAGCTTCCAATCGGATTATCGATTGGCCCCCAGAATTTTCAGAGATATATTCAAGCTGTTTTTAAACAGTTAATTAAAGAAAAAGTAATATTAATTTACTTAGACGATGTCATAGCACTTGCGAAGACTGATGAAGAAGCGCTTTTAAAACTGAAATAGCATCCTAGAAGTTGCATCGTATTACGGACTTGAATTTAATTTTGCAAAATGCCAATTCCTTAAACAGAAAATTGAATTTTTAGGCTATATTATTGAAAACGGAACTACAAGGCCCTCGGAAGCCAAAACTTTGGCAGTAAAGAATTTTCCTGAACCCCGCACCCTTAAACAATTACAGAGTTTTCTAGGTTTAACTTCTTATTTCAAAAAATACATCTCACATTATGCAACTACAGCGAGACCTTTAAGCGATTTATTAAAAGCGGGAAATACATTTAAATTTGGAATCCTCGAAAAACAAGCTTTTGAGACTCTTAAAGAAATACTAGTTAACCCTCCAATATTGCATACATTCCGAAGAGGCGCTAGACTAGAATTGCACACTGATGCAAGCGCCATAGGTTTTGGTAGTGTCCTACTACAAGAAGATGAAAACAAAAACTTACATCCTATTCATTATATGAGCCGTAAAACCACACTTACTCAAGCAAAATACTCGAGTTACGAATTGGAAACACTCGTGGTAATAGAATCGGTTAAAAAATTCCGAAACTACTTATTAGGCACGAAATTTAAAATTGTGACAGAATGTTCCGCGTTTCAAAAGACAATGGACAAAAAAGACATTACGCCAAAAGTAGCCAGATGGGCTCTATTCTTACAGGAATTTGATTATGAAATTGCCCACCGATCAGGATCCCAAATGAAACATGTAGACGCATTGAGTAGAAATACAGTACTAATAGTTACCCGATCACAGGATGAATTAACATTAAAAATAAAGAATGCACAACAAGAAGACGAACACATACAAGCGATAAAAAAGTTAATTGAAAAAAATGAAAGTTCAGAATATTTTATAAGAAACGACATCGTATACAAATATGAAAATGATAGAGAACTTCTGATGATTCCTACCAGTATGCAAAAGGAAATAATACGCGATGTTCATAACAAAGGTCATTACGCAGTGGCTAAAACTGAAATTATTTTAAAAGAAAATTATTTTATACCCCAAATAAGAAAGCAAATTGAAAGTGTCATTGCCAACTGCATAGAGTGTATACTTTGCAATAAAAAGCAAGGAAAAGGAGAAGGTCTATTAAACCCGATCCCCAAACAAAATATGCCCCTCGAGACCTATCACATAGATCACATTGGTCCCATGCCTTCTACAAATAAAAATTACAATCATATTTTTACTGTTGTGGACGCATTTACTAAATTTGTTTGGCTATACACCGTTAAAACTACAGCCTCTAAAGAAGTCATCGATAAATTGACCCGACAACATGATATTTTCGGAAATCCATCGCGAATCATTACCGATAAAGGACCAGCATTTACCTCTGCTGATTCTGAGAAATATTGTAAGGAAGTGAACATAGAGCATATTCCCATAACAACAGGGATACCTAGAGGAAACGGTCAAATAGAGCGAATGCACCGAATTCTTATCTCAATTTTAGCAAAACTTAGAGTAGAAGACCTCACTAAATGGTACAAATTTGTCGCGTCCGTGCAACGTATCATGAATAGTACCGTATCGAGGAGTACAAAATTTACACCTTTTGAATTACTGACAGGAACGAAACTGCGGCAGAAAACTGACCTGCAAATCAAAACACTGCTAGATGATGAGGAATTAAATTCGTTCATATCGGAAAGAAATTCGAATAGAGAAATAGCTAAGCAAAACATACTAAAAATACAACAGGAAAACGTGAAAACGTATAACAAAAAGCGAAAAATGGCCAACACCTATAAACTCGGTGATTTGGTGGCCATTCAAAAAACACAGTTTGGGACAGGTACCAAACTAAACCTAAGTTTTTTAGTCCCTATGAGATTACTGCAGTAAAAAGAAACGATAGCTACAACGTGAGTAAAGTTGGACACCATGAGGGCCCAAATACGACCTCAACGGCTGCAGATCATATGAAGCCTAGGACTTCTACTGTCTAAGACGAAATATTTGAGCTTTAAGTGATTTTTTTTATTATTATTTTTTTAACTGTGTGTTATTGGTACCTTTTTTTATTACTATTATGAATAAACTGTGAAATGAACTGCTTCCAAGTGACAAGCAGAAAAACTTTATCATTTTTCTAACTCTAAAAATATTGGTCAAGGACTGAAAACTTTTGATCATCGGTATTTAGTGGTTGATTTTACTATTATTTTGTTTTATATATTGTTTGTGAATTTTTTTGTATGTATATTATACGTTCTGGAAAAAGTAGTCCAGTACCAGTCAGGTATATAAAGGAGATGGGTGACTGGGAGGACCCAGCCCTGTCAGGTAGGCCGAATTGTGGTGACAGAGTTTGAACTCTGCACTGCAAAGACCAGCACATTCTTTAAATGAGGCTCGGGACGATCCACCCCAACCTCTGAGTGTACGAAAAACTGCTGAACTTACAGAAACTATTGTGAGAAGAGAGAGATGACTGTTGGTTGCTCGTGAGAGCAGACGTGTTGAAACGTCGCTGTTCGACCGAATACCGGGTCACGGACCTGATTAAGGCGGAATGCCGCCGGCCAGTTATAATTATTATTTTTAATCTAAATGTAAATACCCCATCTGTAAATACCTCATCCATATATTCAAGAACATTAAAGTTTAAGATTCCCTCAAGAATCTGCCTGGACTAATTACTTCTAGACACCGACCACAGTCTACATTTATTCGTCAAAATCAATGTGCATTAAATTTCTACATATAAATTTGTGACCCTTTAAGTTAAATTTCAAGTAGTTGAATACGAGGGTTGCTATTTATATTTCTGACCTAGTAATGAAAAAAACAAATATTTATAATCGACACTGGATTTATTGTTTTTCAAAGTATTCTCCATGAATATCAATACACTTTTCTTTGCGTTTGAACCAATTTTCGAAGCGCTGTTTCCTCTCCGATGGAGGAAACTCTAAAACATGCGTATTGAATGCATCAACTGCTTCTTCGGGTGTCAAAAATCATTGTCTACGTAAATTATTTTAATGTGTGAGAATTAAAAAGTCATTGGGTGCCAAATCAGGGCCATACGGCGGATGGCCATCAATTCGATGTTTTGGCCTTTCAGAAATTCCTTTGTTTTAGCCGATGTGTGAGAGTTCGCATTGTCATGATGAAGAATTATTCGCCTGTTCTTCTTTTTTCGAATTTCTCTGAAGACTTCTGGCAAACAAATGGTCGTGTAACATTCAAAATCGACTGTCCTGCATTTCTCTAACTTCACTGTCGCCACGTGACCATTAATGCCAAAGAAACAGGCAACCAGTTGCTTCGATGTGCTTCTTCCTCGAACAACTTTTGTTGGATTTGGCTCATCTTGAAAAACCCTTACAGCCGATTGCTGTTTTGTTTCTGGCACATATGCATAGATCCATGATTCGTAATCTATGTAGATCTTATACACAGCCTTTCATGAATCTTGAACGTATTTTTTAAACATTTTCTTGCACCAATCGACACGAGCCTTATTTTGAGCGTTTGTCTGATGATGCGGGATCCAAAACGAAAAATTTTTGTTACTCCCAAATGTTCATGTAATATCTTATTGATGCTTGTCAAACTAATGTCCAAAGATCCCTCAATCTCACGGTACGTCACATGACGATCTTGCTTTATCAGTTCACGCACAGCATCGATATTTTATGGCACAACAACCGATTTTGGATGACCTTCACGGAATGCGTCCTGGATCGAACATCGCCTACGATTGAATTCGTTATAACAGTTTTTACAGTGCTGAAGGATGGCTCAACGCAATCTAATTTAAACTCCATGCATTTAAGGATATTTTTCTAAGACTTTTCTACTTTTTAGTGCTTTTAAAAAACATATATAATATTCAATATTTTTTCAATTTTAATAAAAGCATGTTTTTCAAAAATTTTCAAATATTTATTTTATTTATTTGTATTTTTAGTATTTTAAAAGAAACTGGTATTTTTCCAGTATAGGAAGCTTGGCGAGGTAGAAAAAATGGTCTTGGCGAGAAAAGTAAACTGTTCATGCATATTTTCTGGCAACCTATTCATTGTTTCGTATACTCAAGCAATTTTTTAAAGATTTTTGCAATTTATTTAGTACAAACAAGCTATTTACCTATTTTTATATACAAACTTAAATAAACTGTATATAATAATAATATTATTATTATATATAAATAAAATACTTATATTTATTTGTAAAAATAAGCATAAACGTTCATCAGGTTTGTTTACATAGCTGTTTATATCTTTTTGAAACAAATCTCAATTTCTGAAGCCAAAATTGCACAATGAGTTGAAAGAAAAAGGCCAAGGCAAAGTAATATTGCAAAGTACCATGAAATTATTTAAAATCGTGTATTTTAAAACAAGCAAATGAAAGGTTTATATTTTAAGTGAAAAAACTGTAACATGAATATTATATGGGGGGAATTATTGGCAATTTATCACCTGCGCTCGGCATAAAAGTATCAATATTGCAAATTGTTACATCGTATGTGAAATGAAACAGTTATGTCATAACTACACTTCGTACAAGGAAAATGACCAATAATCCGTATTCAGATTCACAGGAAAGATTGCGTCAAAAAGAGTAATACTAACAACAACATTGTTACATCTGTATGATAGTTATAATAGCAATATAAATTTGGCTTTGAGCAAACAACCACACAAGTAGTATTTTACATATATTTAGAGTGAAGTTTGATCACCAATGTACTAATTATTCATATAAGCAACAGTATAAAAATAAAAGGTTAAATTCAAATGTAAACGTATACAAAATCAGCCCTCCCTCCCCTCCCCCCCCAAAAAAGCAGTTACATCAATGAAATTAAATTAGCATTTAGCGCCGATTTTTAAAATACGACATTGCTTGGAAAGAAGACTGCAGAAAATTCTTATAATATTTTAATTAATCAAGGTACTTTTTTTTCAGCGGGGTTCAAGTTTAGCCAAGAGAACATTTTTTTCGCCAAAAGCAGCTTTTTTTACCACATGTGTAACTTAGAAACAGTTATTTAATGTGTAAATAAAATGTTTTAACCTATGCTATTATCTCTTCTTATTGTTTTTATTTATTTGTTTATTTGTATTTGAAATGGAATTATTCTAAGTCGTGTTTTTTAAATGTATGTAATAAATGTATTTTAAATGAAAACAATGCATTACAAAAAATGGCGATAGCTACAACATTTTGCGATTTATCACCTGCGCTCGGCTAAGTGCCTTAGTAACTATGTATTTAATGCCCTTCACGGTACTTCACTGTTATATCAGGGTTGCCACAATTCAGGGAATTTTACAGTCAAAATATCAGTATTTTTTTTTATATATATATAAAACAATATCTAGGTTAACCGCACGAAATTTCGCCTGATTTAAAGAGTGGTTCTCTGTAAAAAAGTGCTGGTGCCAAAAAATTTCCTGTTCTGGAAATTCCCTGTAGCGTGGAAACCCTGTATACGGACCTTGGCGCTTTTTTTTTTTTTTTTTTTTTTTTTTTTTTTTTTTTTTTTTTTTGAAAAGCTTAACACAATTCGGGTTTAAGAAAGTGAGGTCTTTTTGCCAAATGATATAAGCGACTATGAAAATAAAACTGAAAAAGTATTATACTGGTTTATATAGATATTTTAAAAAATGCATCTCTAACACGTATTATATAAATTGTTTATGATAGTATATAATAGTAGATAAACGGCCTCTGAATCTATACCTCTATGCTAATATTATAAAGCAGTAACGATCCTGTGTTTGTGGGGTGTCACCTTTGAAACTACCTAGCCGATTTAATAAATAATGGCGGCAAAGAAATGTTGGTGACCATCTCGCTCCAACACAGACTATACCTTATGTCGGTACAACAACCTCCATCAATGAAGGTAGAAAAAAATTCTAAAATTGAAATTTCTGTGATATTGTTTGGGCTAGAAATTTGAAATTTGGCGCAGTAATTATTTTTAAGATGTAAATACTCGTTACGAACGCTTTCTGAAAAGTTCGAATTTTTAAAGCGAGAAATAAAAGTATAACGTACTTGAAAGATTCTAAATCAAGATTTATTTGGAATTGTTAGGGAGGAAAATTTTGAAATTTCACATGGCTATTACTTTTAAGATGTAAATGCCTATCAGTTAAAAAAGAAAAAAAGAAGGAAAACCCGAAAATTGAAATGGTGCACGATAAAAAAAAAACTATCTAAACTGCAATTACTGTGATAGTGTTGGGGTTAGAGACTTGAAATTTGGCATGGTAGTAACTAATTAGCTGTAAATGCTCGTTATAAAACAAATTCTAAAAAAAATGAAAATTTAGAAGACTAAAAAAAGCGGACAATGTTCTAAAGACGATCTAAATAACAAAGTGCATTGAATAGTTTAAGAATTTAAACCTGGAAATTGACATGGCTGTTACTTTTAAGACGTAAATACTCGCAATAGACAAATTTCTAAAAATTCCGCTATATAAAACGCGCAGGAACAAAAAACTTTAGAAAATTTTCTATTTCTACGTTACTACTGTGTCTAAAAACTTGAAATTTTGCAATGGTTACTTTTAAGATGCAAATTATGTCTAAGAATGGTTTCTAAAAAATTCGAAATTAAAAAAAATTAAATTAAACGTTTTAATGGAAACGTTTTAAATTACCATTAGTATGGAATTTTAAATATAGAAACTTTAAATATTTAATAATATTACATTTCTCACAAAAAAACGTGTAATTTAAATTCAATAAAACGAGTAGATACACACCTAGATAAATTGTGTAAATCTAACATATAAAAATGAAAATTTGTCTGTCTGTCTGTAATGCTATACAAATCCTTAGTTTGGAAGCCAGAATTGTGACATGTTACAAGTGTATTAAAAACGGTCGAGGCACCTAATGTAATCCGAAATCGAAATAACTTATAGTTCATTTTTAATTAATAAAAAACCACCACTTTAACAGCAATTTTCAATCAAATTTAAACAGTTTTCGATATAGCCGTTGCCAACAATTAAAAATCCACAGTAAAATTCTTATCACAACAATTGCTTTTCTATTGCAAGATTTCCACGTGAAAAAATGAAATAAATGGTTTGACGAATTTAATAAAGTCAATATTACATGATAACTTTTCTACTGCAAGATTTTAACGTGAAAAAATAAAAATTAAATAAATAGTTTGATGAATTAAAAACAAAAGTGAATGTTACGTCATAATTTTTCTGTTTTATGATTTCCGTGTGAAAAATTATAATTATTTAATTAATTTGACGAATAAAAAGAATGGAATATTACGTCATATTGGAAATAAAAAGTACGTGGTGAATATATAACGTCATATAAGTGTGTAAAAATGTATTGAAGCATGATAAAAACTCGATTATGGAAATATTGACATTATTTTAACAGCATTGCTCCACTGATGAATGGAAATAAGTTCATTTATAGCTGTATTATTTTGCGTCTGTTATATAAATTTATAAATTTTTATATTGGTTTTTCATTTGATTCATGTGTACAACAATTTGACTGTTTATTTTTTTTATTATTATTTTTTTTTTACGTTATATGTTAAATTTTGAAATTGGTTTTTCAAAACAAACATTCTTAAAATCCCGGGCAACGCCGGGTACTTTAGCTAGTATCGAATAAATGTCGATATGAAACAGCGAATAGGTTGCCCGAAAGTGCTTGTCAAAGTATTCCTACTCTAGGCTTTTCTCTCTATCGCCATGGCCACTAACAGAGGAAAATTCTGGTTTAAATTTTTTATGCATTTTTCTTTTTTCAGATTCACTAATCCAGAAATTTTATCATAAGGTTATTTTCTCAATTGTCATTAGCAGATATTTTATACAGTAACTTATTCGGGTATCGGGTTCTATTATTCCATAATCGGGTTCATATTGGCGCATTTTAGCTTCTATGATTTGATGAAAAAATATGCACGGATTTGTAAATTACTTGCTTTGACAGCTCAAAGGTTATGCAGACGATATATTCTGATCTTGTATCATACTTTACGCTGCAGTCATTGCCGATTCCTTTTATTTAACCCATTTATGCCTAGCGTCCCATTTTTGGGACGTCTCGAATATTAATCAATTTTTATAATTTTCTTCTTATTTACAACATGAAAATAGTATGAAGTATTTGTCTATAAATGTCTTTATCTATTATTGAGAGATAGCTGCATAAGATTGATATTTATTCGCTTAAATGAAGGCCTTTTTTCGGTATTTATAGATTTTTCATTTTTCAAGATAGCGAAATGTAAAAAGTAAGTTTATTTGTATTTTTTGTATCAAGGATCCAAATAAATAAGTCATAATTTTAGCTTGTTGACTACTTTCAAATACGTATTTTTTTTATTGTGAAATTATGTGTTCAAGCCTATTTTTTATGCATTTTTGTAACATACAAACTATAGGGCGCTAGGCATAAATAGGTAGATATTTCTATTACCCATTTAGGGGGCAGTTATTTATGTAAAGTCTTTTTCAAGATGATTTTGAAATCAATTATTTTTTAGCCTCAAATACGATTATTTTTAATTTATTATTAATAATACTTATAATGTTATCAATCTCTGTAAAGAAATAAATATATTTTTATTAGTTCGTAAAAATACTAATTATAGTATATAATACGCAATTTAAAAGCTTAATTTATATAAATTTTGACAAAATATATAATTATGCATTTTTCCACATATAGATATTCCCATATTTAGTATATTTACATTTTATGAAATAATTACAAACATATTTTAGCGTAATTTTTTTAGTATTTTTCCAGTTCATTTTGCAATATTTTAAAGGGATTTTACCAACAAATTTGAGAAAACAAAAATTCAGGCATAAATGAGTTAATGAATGCTAAAGAACTAAAGATAGCTCAGTTTGTGCAGAAAAATTTTCAAAACATAGCAATACAGCGTATCCAGTGGCCAGCAAGTACTCCTCATTTAAAGCCGATCGAACATATCTGGAACACACTTCAACGACTCATTCTATGTCACTATTGACGTGTTCGGGACTTCCTTATATCACTTTTTCAAGAGTAAGAATTCCCTAAATTCTTATCTACAACATCATTGCATCCGTGGAAAACAGATATTTATTAGTAGTAACTATTCGAGGGGACCACACACCAAATAGAAAATAGGCTATTCTCTTTAAACATCATATTTATTGTCATTTAAAATTATTCAAATTGGGTCTGAGGTTTGTTTATGCTCTTGGCATCATTTCAAAGAGTAAAAATGCCGATGTAAGATATTTTAGTGTTTTATTTTCTGTATTACTTTTAACGTATTGCGTAATTCCAATTTTATACCCATGCATGGCTGACTTGCATGATTTGCTTTACCGTTCTTTTAACAGTGTATATGAATCTATATACAGGGTGTCCGGTCTCAACGGTGCCCAATGGCTCATTCCTAAACCGTTAGTCATAGACATATAGTTCCAATTACAAAAATGTTTAAAATCAGATAAAGAAATATTTTAAAAGCGATTTGGGTCAATAAAAACATTTCTTAAAAAATTACGAAATTTAAATTTTTATACGGTCCCCCGGTCCTATAAGTTATATTTAGTAGAATTTTCCTTTTACACTGATAAGTAATACAAAAAAAAAGTCCCGTTATTCTACGATTAAAATTAACCGAGTAATAGCTGTTTAAAGTTGGAGCATATTTTTTGCTGCAAATTGGAGGTCATTCACAAATTTAGTCGAAATATAATTTCGTCAGATATATTAAAAAATGGCTGAGAGTAAAATTAACATTGCAATATAAATTCGAAGTCTTTTATCATTCTGACATATTAATGCAAAATATACAATTTGTAATAAACATTTACGAAGAAAGAAAAAACAGAATTTTTGTTAAATAAAATGATGCTAAATTAACAGCCTCATTTCTTTACAAAATGATACGTACTTTAGAATATTGTTAGATTACACTAGCCCGCAAAAGTTCGATTATGTCAAGTTTTTTAGCTTTTGATAAATGATTCTTATGCATCCTGTACCGCTGAATATGAAATTGACCTTCATTTTTAACCATCACATCAGGAGTTTTCGCAAATTTCAAAGTTAAAAAGTTAAAAGTTAAAATTAAATCTCCTCCCTCATCTCCTCGAACCACTCAGCTATTTAGCTGTAAGAATCCCAGGATAAGCAAAAATATCGATTAAATTACTGAATAAAATAAAATAAAATAAAATAAAACAAAATAAAAAAGTTTTACATATGTTTTATAGTGTGAGATTTTCGCTATATTCTAACGTGAATTCTAACGTCATTTTCAGATTCAGTGCAAAAAGTACGTAAAAATCAATTATCAAAAGTTAGAAAACACAACCATTTCCTCTACTTTACAGTATCCGATTTTTGGTATTCTTAAATTTCACAATTTATGATTTGCGAAATATCCTGACATGATGGTTGAAAATTAATGTAATTTTCGGATTCAGTGCTAAAAAATATATAAAAGTTTAAAAAAACCAACAATCGCAGTCTTGTATTATCTAAGCTAAAACTTTTTCTTAAACTTATTGGCGGTAATCTATCCGAAATTTTTTGTGTTGTCCTGTAAAAAACATTATAATATTAGATTGCTATTGGATTTGCGCCAGTATGTAAAATGTAATCTCGATCGGATATTTAAAAGTGAGTTAAAGTTCGAGTACAAATTTTGAACTTGAAAAACATACATATGATCGTTGAAGTAACATAAAAACCTATAAAAATAACATAATTTTTGTTAAAAGAAATCATAAAAGAAACAGACTCAAATCCTGACAAAATAAAACATATGTTATTTTTGCCAATCTAAAACTTAATAAACCTTAACTTGATCGCAATACTTGTACGATTTTTTTCAAAGCGCATACACACATGAAATGAGACCTTCGAATACTTTACGCTCTTGGTATGTGACCCCTCAAAGCCAAGCGGAACTCGTTTGTTTTCACAGCAGAAAAGTGGCATAAGTCATGCATTTTTAAAGTTTCATAACTCACTCAATTTTAGTGTTATATGAATGGGACTTTTTTTTTGTCTTACTTGTCAGTGTAATAAGAAAATTTTACAAAATATAACTTATAGGACCAGGGGAACATGTAAAAATTTAAATTTCGTAATTTTTAAGAAATGTTTTTATTGACCCAAAACGCTTTTAAAATATTTCTTTACCTGATTTAAAACATTTTTGCCATTGGAGATATATGTCTATGACTAACGGTTTAGGAATTCGCCATTGGACACCGTTGAGATCGAACACCCTGTATAGTATTTCGTAATTCAACGATTCAATTTGATCATTTTCATCTTTTGAATTTGTGGCAGGATATTGTCATCTCATTTTTAGGTGCGTTCTTAATTATATAAATACGTAGCACTTATAGACGTCGTTCAGTTTGCCCGTCTGTCTGTCCGTTCGTCCGCATATAATAGAGCAAAAACTACCCAACCGAATGGTCTTCAATTTTAAATATTTCTTCAAGTTTAAAAAATTGCTATAGAGTATTTAATCGTACTGCTTTGTTTTACGTATGGCTTCTGTAAGGTAACGTTATTTTTTTTGAGACGCACAAAATAAGATGAGAGAAAGAAATAGCATACCATAACGGGAGCTAAAAAGGTGTCCGTCACATGACATAGAACGACCCATTACGATTTTCAGGAATTCTATTTCTTTTATTCTCCAAGTGAAATAATAGACATAGTCCAGTAGAAATAGAATTTTGCCTTGCAAAAATTCGAGTAATTCTGATTTTCGGGTATTATGTATAGGTTGACCCTCTAATGAAAAAACCAGGTTTTCGACCTTCTAGACCTTATGCGTTTTTTACTATATAAAAAAAGCCAAAATTGTTCGGCACTTTTTTCGATTTTTCTGGATTAACTCGGTTCTAGTGCATTTTATAGAAAAACTTACAATTACAATTTTGTAGAAGATAAAATTTTCTACAACATGCACTATTCATGTTTGTGAATTGATCAAATAGGGTGAGAGATACGGAACCCGGAAAATGGGGTACAATTTTCAAAAAGTGGGAAAAAAAAACAAATGACGTTAGTTTTTCCTTAATAACCCATTTTTTTTTCAGTTTTAGGGACAAAAGGGTCGTAATAAACTTTGTAAAGTATGAAATATCCTAAAAGTTTCATTCATTAGAACATTAATTATCTCTAAGAGACTCTAAAATCAGAACAACACGATTTATAGTTAAAACAGGAAAATACTGCCTAGCAAGTCACTATTTTAAAAACGATCTTTAATTTTTGATATTGAATAAACCAAGCAATTAATTGATTATAGTATCTCTCTATTCTAAAAAAAGTAACTCCCGCTGTCACCGCCGCCGCCGGTTTTGAATTTTTTGTGACCGGAGGTCTTTCTTCGTTAATATTAAGAAAAATAATGCATACAAAAATATGAAAATTGGTAGTATTATACAGAAATGTTTGATAAACACGCTGATGTAGACAGTTTTCAAATCGAAGAATTATTTGAAGAGATATTTAATGCTAAATTTGGACAAAATCGTTCCATTAAAAAAGTTTTATAGGAGCAAAAACTATACATCGGAATTTAATACTTTTTAGATCATTTTATACGTTATAATTTCCCGGTGTGCAGAATTAATTTATTTTTTTAATTTGACTCATTTTTCGAGGTTTCATTTCTATTTTAAATTCAAATTTTCAGCATTTCGAGAGATATTTTTTTACTTATTTCAGAAAATTGTACTAATTTAACCTGTTGCCAAACAACAACGGAAACAATAATGTTTGCTTCAAATTAAAAATTTATTTACACGTGACTATTATAAACAGAAAAGAAAAACTTTCAAATTAGAATTAAATAATTACGTATAAAAAGCAGGAACTTGAAAATTACTTCATCTATAATTACACGTGAATTTTAACAGAGAAAGGATATTGTAAAGTAATAAATTCATTAACATGCGTTAGAAGTCTTAAATAGGAGAAATTACATCACATTTACGTCACATTACACTTATTACGTAAAATGAACAAAAAATAATATTGCAAAATAGTAGTTTAAATTTAAAAATAGCGCGAGACATTTACTTGATATTTTGAGATGAACTTTTCAACTATTTTTTTTTTGGACAGCGCAAATAATATTTCATTTCTAATAAAAGCATTTTCACGTGAATATTAAAAAGGGAAAGAAAAGTTTGGTGAAAATTACGTCAGATTAAAACGATATATTTAAAATGTTTTATTTAAAAGGACTTTCTTTTCGCTTTGTTAAAAAATACCGGGAGACAAAGACTCTGTTTACTTAATTCCTTTTATATTAGATGATTTTGAAATGCCATTGTATCTTTTAACAGCAGCTGATTTTTCCGTAAAATTCCCCAATCAAAGAGAAATGAATAGAAACCCGTTTATAGGGAGATCGCCTTTGTTTTTTTAATTATAAGAACAAACAATCTTCTTGAAACACCATCAAAAATTTGTAAATGCGCTAGGCCTTTCGAAAGATCTGAGTCTTTCTTCGTCAGGGGCAAAAAAGACGTCCTTCTACTATGAAAGCAGAGGCAAGACTGAAATGAGAGACAAGGGAAAGGAAACAAGCTGAAGAAACAGCCAATAGGAAGTTAGAAATCAACAGCCAATAGGAAAGTAAAAGACAAGAGCCTATCACAGAAGAGAATAATCAAAACAAAAGAACACAAAGTAGGAGGGGCAAAAAATGGGAGGGGGAAAAATACATATAATCCAATATGGGAACACATGAAATTAAAAATGAATAAATAAATGAATAATATATATTAAAAAAAAAAAAAAAACAGACTAATAATAATACAAAAATAAATTAAATGGTAGTACTGAAAAGGTTTTTCCAAGCTGAAGAGAGTATTGTGGAATCAGATTTATCATTAACAATAACATCACGATTAAGATAAATAGCTAAATTTTCAAGAAAGTCCAATTCAGAGATACTATTGGCATTAGAGATAATTTTAGCATTTTGAAAATTAAAACTATGGCCGGAATCCCAAGAGTGCTTGGCAATAGAAGATTTAGAAAATTCTTGATTGATTACATAACGCGAGTGTTCTTTTAAGCGGATTTCGAGATTCCTTTTAGTTTGACCAATATAAGACAAATCACAACCATTACAAGGAACTTTATAAATTCCCCATTTACGAAGATCAGGAACAGGAGATTTAGTGGAGGGGAATTTGAATTTATTGACAGGTTTAAAGATAATGTTAAAATTGAAACGCCGTAAAACTTTAGCTAACTTGAAACATAAAGGAGGATAAAAGGGGAGGACAACCAAATTATCAGGTTTGCTTTTGACAGATTTGGAAAGAGTAGAACTATTAGATGGTCTATTGAATTTCTTCACAGCATTATTGATAACAGAAGGATTAAAACCTCAGCAACGGTTTTTAAGTAATTAAGCTCTTCCTTAAGGGATACAGAATCGGAACAAATTTTGAGAGCACGATTTACATACGTGTAAAAAACACCGATTTTTTGGTTGACAGGATGATTTGAGAGAGCATGAGGTGGGTTAGAAACAGAAAAAGGTTTTCTATAAACACAAGTTTTGAAAGAAGAATCGCATTTGGTAACTAAAACATCAAGGAAAGGAAGTTTATTACAATTTTCTAATTCAAAAGTAAACTGAATATGTGGGTCGATAGAATTGACAGTATGAAGAATGGTAGATATATCAAAAGGATTATCAACTAAAACAAAAGTATCGTCGACATAACGCATCCAACATTTAAAATTAACCAGATTTAATAATTTTTCCTCAAAATAATGCATATAAATATCACAAAGAATTGGAGATAAAGGATTACCCATACTTAAGCCATCTGATTGTTTGAAAATTTTATTATCAAATTCAAAAGTAGTTTGAGTGGTGCAAATTTTGGTTAAATTAACAAAATCTTGGACTTCAATATCAGAGAAATGAAATTCACGTAACCTTTTTTCCAAGCAAGAAAGAGCACCTTCAATTGGAACATTCGTAAATAAAGATTTGACATCAAGAGAAAGCATAGAACAATTGGATGGGTTAATATTTTTTAATTTACTAACAAAATCATAAGAATTTTTTATCGTATGAGTATTAGAAATGCATAACGGAGAAAAAATGGATGTTAAAAATTTGGCAAGAGGATAAGTAACAGTACCAATATTAGAGACGATAGGTCTTAAGGGGACATTGGTTTTATGAACTTTAGGCAAAGCATAAAAACGAGCACAAATGGCTGAAGAAGGAATAACACTATATTTAGTATTGTCATTTAAAATAACAGAATTCTTAACAGCTTTTTTGAGAGTGGAAAGATGCGAATTAGTAGGAACTTTTTTAACTTCAACATAAGGACCTTCAGATAAGAGAGCATAGACTTTATCAGAATAATCTTTTTTATCCATAAGAACAATTTGACCCCCTTTATCAGCTTTAGTAATAAAAAGATTAGACCGAATTTTCTTTTTAATTATAATTCAATCTTCCAAAAAAATTCAATTAAAGCCGATCAAATTAGCGTGCTTTTAGAGACTGCAGTGTCTGATCGGGGGGTTGGCGAGCGTAGCTCGTAGGGGGCCGAGCCCCCTAGTGTACAATAAAAAATAATTGGAGATGCACTGATTGCTATGCACTGACATCATTACAGTCTGATTCTTCATTGTATACGTTGTTTACTGAGTGTTTAAGATGCCTCCGACAATCGTGAAGTACGGGCTGTTATACGATTTCTTAGTGCTAAAGGCGTAAAACCAATCGATATTCATCGTGATATCTGTGAAGTTTACGGACAAAACATTATGAGTGATGGAATGGTAAGGAAATGGGTGAGAGCATTTAAAGATGGCCGCACAAATGTGCATGATGAAGAACATAGTGGGCGTCCTTCGGTCGTTAATGAAGATTTGGTGCAGAAAGTGGACGAAAAGGCGAGAGAAAACAGGCGCTTTACAATTTCGTCATTGTGCGACTACTTTCCTCAATATTCTCGTAGTATTTTGTATCGCATTGTGACCGAGAACTTGAATTACCGGAAATTGTGTTCACGTTGGGTTCCAAAAATGTTGACGGATTTGCACAAAACCCAACGTTTAGGCAGTGCATTGACTTTCCTTGAGCGGTACCACAATGAAGGTGAAGATTTTTTAGACCAAATTGTTACTGGTGACGAAACATGGGTGGCCTACGTCACACCAGAATCAAAACAACAATCCATGGAATGGCGACATTCATCATCACCCAAAAAAGTGAAGTTTAAGCAAACAATTTCTGCCCAGAAAATCATGTGCACAGTTTTTTGGGACAAAAAAGGAGTATTGCTAGTGGAGTTTCTGCCTCGTAATGAGACAATCAATGCAGCATCTTATTGTGAGACATTGAACAATCTGCGTCGTGCAATCCAGAACAAAAGACGTGGCAAGTTGAGTAAGGGTATCGTTTTGCTGCATGACAATGCCCGTCCACATGTGGCTAATCGGACCAAAGATCTCATCAAATCTTTTAAATGGGAAACTCTAGATCATCCTCCATACAGCCCTGATCTGGCGCCCAGCGACTACCATTTGTTCCTGCACTTGAAGAAACACCTGGGTGGTCAGCGTCTTCAAGACGATAACGAAGTCAAAACATTTGTGCTACAGTGGTTAAAAAGTCAGGCGGCAGAATTTTATGAGGAGGGTATTCAAAAACTGGTGCCACGTTATGACAAGTGCCTCAATAATCACGGAAATTATGTAGAAAAGTAGATGAAGGTACAGACTTTCATGTAAAAATAAAATTATTGCGATATCTTTGCACGTTTTTTTTAAATTCCAAAACGGTACTTACTTAAAAAACATGCCTCGTATTTGCCATTTAAAAGTATTTAATAATAGCTTTTTGTTATATAATGCATTCAACAGTAATAATGATTTCTTGCACTTGCCTCAGCACGGGGTTGGGAGGGGGTGAGAGACAGAACTTCTTATCAACAAAACAGATGGACAACATTCTTTCTCATTCATTTACTACTAATAAACATAACAGGTATCATCAATTGGTTTCTCGAACCACAGATGTAACCAATTATGTATGCATAACATATGACAGAAGAATAGGAATGCTAAACGGTGGGGTATTCCATATTTTTGAATTAAATATTTTTATCATTTAAGATTTTAATCATAAGTTTGTATTTCCATAAAAAACAGATAAGGCTATTTTAATGTAAAAAAACAAGTTACAAATAAAAAGAGAAAATTTTGGTTGGATCAAAACTGATAACGATATCAAAAGACAGCCCCCCCTCCCCCTAGCGATATCTTACGAGATCATGTGCCAGGCCCCTCCTTCCCCCCTAAACTGATAACGTTATATATGCACATCCCCTAAGGCAAGTTTGAACATTGATGATCATGAACGTAGTAGAGTTGATATGTTACTTGGTATATTTTAAAAAGTTGAGCAGCATTCTGGAGAAAATCTGACACATTTTAAAAATTGCATGGTATACTTAAAATATCATAAAGTCATACTTAAAAGTGGGAGAGGCTGAGAACTGAAAAACGATGCTTTTTTTTTTTTTTAAAAAACTTGAATCAAATATAAGGTGTTAATGGTTTTAATTAGTTTAATCAGCGATTAAATCGTGATTTTTATCAATTGATTAAAAAAAATCATTGATTAAAATCATAATTTTTCTAAATGTTTAAAATCTGAGGTGAACATAATTTGGAAAGTTTCTACAGGTATTTTGACTCATGATTCATGAATACACAAAAAAACTTTAAATAATTGTTTTTAAGCTTAATTCCTGACTATTGTAAAAAGTTCAAGTACAGCAAGCTTGTAAAAAGCTTAGTTTTTATAAATTTCCTTTTAGTAATCAAAATATTCATTTTTTTATATAAAATAAACGCAGCAAATATAATAAATTTCTGCAAGTAAAAGAATAAAATAGCAAGAATTTTATTTTCTCATTCTACTTTTGCAATAATAAATTTATATCAAATACTGGAGCTAAAGATGAATGAAAGAATGACATCGGCTAAGCCGCTATTGTAAAAGAATGTATAAGAGAAAAGGAACCAATTGGTATAAAATGTTAAGCAGAGAAAGATCTTAAGTAAATGTTGATTTTTTTTTTTTTTTTTTTTTTTTTTAAATACTTGTATACACTAAATAAAAATTGTTAGGGATTAAAAACTCGGCAAAACTGTTTGAAACACAAAATGCTGAGATTTCGCACTGAGTGTTAATAATACTGCTGTTTAATGTTTTGAGGATTACAGATATAACTGGCTATTCCTTATATTTATTCTGTATGTGTGTATGAATAGGTTAAAACATTTTCATATACATATATATATATATATTATTTTTGCCTGGGTGGGGGGGGGGGTAGCATATGCATACATGTGTGTAAGTTTAGATTTAGGTGATTAACAGTACAAATGCAAACTGAGTTGCAAATAATGTTTGATAGCTTTGTTGTTTGTGCTATTAACTAATGAAATAACTTTTTTGCAGTTTTTATAAATTCTATAATTACTGTTTCCTCTAGGTCATTTTTTAAGGGCACCACAACCTGCCCCATTTGAAATTGACAAAAAGCACCCTTAATTTTTGAAAAATAATGAAATTCATCTGTAGCTGTAGACTGAGATTTCATGTAAAAAATTTCCGAATTCCACATTAGTATTTCTAAATATATGTGCATAAGACCTTGCAAAAATGATAGAACTTTATTTCTTTAGAAAAAAAAAATAAAACATGTTATTTAATTGTATTTTTCAATTTGTAATTCATAAAATAAATGACATTTTATTTATTATACTAAGAAGTTATGTATTATTTTTTTTTTCTTGTATTACTACTAATGTGTTTAGTAATTATATATTTCCTCATGAAATAGTACCCTTTCTTGCAACTAGCATCCTGTCCTTTTTACTTTCTACCATGAATTATAAATTATTAATTATCATATTATGAATTAATTCATAAAGATGTGTTATGTCCCTAATTACAGAGTTAATTGTTTAATAATTATTAATTTTAAATAGTGTTAAACAATTTAAGATTAAATGCAGTTATTAATAATTTTAATAAATGTAAATCACTAGTATTTAATTTAGTTTTACATAATTATTACAAAATATCAATGTATATAACATTATTGTATGCTACTAACTAATAAAACTACTGATTTGCAGTTTATAATTTATGTTAATTACTAATAATTATAATTTTATTAAAGTGTAAAAACACAGGTTACATTTGCCAGAGTTTCCCCCAGGTTTAAAAAAGGGCAGGGTGCTTCTTGTAGGAAAAGGGCACTTTTGGATTCTGAAAGGCACTTTTAAAAAATTTTTTAAAGGTATTCTTTTGATTTTTAAAACTACTTTTAATATTTAATAGACAGGACGCTATTTAAAAGACAGCAATGAGTCAATTTTTACTATGCAAGTAAATTTTTTAATAAACAAAGGAGTAAAGACATTTTTTTCAGCTGGGGGCAACAAGGGTGCTAATGTTTTTCATCAGGGGCAAGAGGGGTACTATTTTGTAAACGTAAGGGCAGGTAGGGTGCAGCACTCTCCTGAAACTGTCTAGGGGAATCTCTGCATTTGCAATTAGAGGTTTGTTTTGGAAACCTAAAACT
Source organism: Maratus speciosus (assembly GCA_963932465.1). Lineage (NCBI taxonomy): Eukaryota > Metazoa > Arthropoda > Arachnida > Araneae > Salticidae > Maratus > Maratus speciosus. The sequence continues at coordinate 267,928,414 of OZ010786.1, forward strand.
GTTGGTAGCTATTCTGTATTTGAACGATGGGGAAAAAAAATCATAAACATATGATTTAAATTTTAAAAAATATGATTTAAATAAAAAAGATCAATTTAAAAAAAAATGATTTTTTTTACACCTTAATCAAATATCACATTTAAAGATTAAAAATTCTAAATTAAAAATAAAGAATGTCAGCTTACACATCACATTGTTACATTGTACACACTGAATACATTGTGAAACATATCAAGTGATTAATGCATATATTTACAAATCAGAAAATATTTAAATCTTATTTGATTTTTAGGTACTTTTCAGTTAGCTGGGCACCAGTGTTATATATAGATGTATGTATACACATATGTATATATACATATATTGTATATATTTATATACACACATATATGTATATCATATATTGTATATATATAACACTGGCAGCTATCTAACTGAAAAGTACTGATTTTTCTTAATGCAAAAAAAATGGAGATTTTCTGCAAGGATATGGGAAACTTTTAAATAATTAAGTGTAGGTCATTCAAAAGTATTTTTATTCGTATTATGTAGAGATCTCATTATGTCTTTGTGAACATGTAAATAACAAATTATTAATATAATTTATTTATGGACAGATTTGGAAAATAAGAGTTTTCAAAAGTTTCCCTAAATGTTAAAATATGTAGTTTTAAAACCCTGTAAACTTGAAATTTTTTTCAAATTGTATATATATTTTTTAATCACTGAGGTATTAATCATTATTTGCTTCTGTTCTGTTTTTGTCCAATTAAATGTACATAATGACTAGCAATTAGTTCAGTAAAATTTGTTAATATTATTATTACAGGATAATACTGCTGTGGGCAACGTCATTCCAGTTAAAAGCAACCCTCCTTGTCGCAATTGGAATGTGAAAAAGGATATGATGCTGTCCTTGTATATTAATGAGGTAGCAGTTGTTTTCAGAGAAATGTGTTACAAAGCTAGTTTCGTTGTTGCTAGCAACATGTATGTGCTTGTTAAAACAATTTGACTTGTAGTTTTGTTTTAAATAAATGTTCTTTTACTGTATAATTGTTAGTTTTTTTTTTTTCATTATTTTTAAACGGAACAAAAATACACAACTAAGTATTTATTATTTATATTTATTGTCACATTAGTTATGCTTAAATTTTTGCATTTCAAATATGATGGTGAATATTATTAACATCATAAACTGATTTTTAAAACTTAAAACCATTGATATTAAAAACATATGTAAAGAAAAGAGAGGTCTTACATTAACTCAGAGATCTTTTGAAAGGATAGCTGTCACAAAAAAAATCACATGAAAATTATCATATTTGTGATCGTTAGATCTCAGGGTTAATGAACATGTCATCTTTCTTTTCTTTACATATGTTTTTAATATCAATGATTTTGAGTTTTTAAGACCAGTTCATTTGTAATGGAATAGTAAATAAATTTTAAGCACCTTTTTTTAGAAAATTGATGATTATTTTAGTTATATTAATGCAGGATGAGGATGAATGTGGCATCCCGCTCTAAACTCTTTTCGAGTTTTTCTATTCTATTATTAACGTCTTCAGTCAGTATTTGAGATTGGGTTGTTTTTGCTAACTTAAAAAAAAAAAAAATGCACATACGTATTTACCAACTCTGATTTTTTTTTTAATTGCATACTCTTATTTTTTAATTAATTGACACAGCACTGAGGAATGAAAAAAAAACTGCCAAATATTACTTTCTTTGTGATAGATCATGGAAAAATTTTGATTTTTAAATATTTTTTTTTTACCTGCAACTGGGTTCCAATTGTAACAAAGTGCTTATATTTCCTTATTTTGCTTTTCATTTTTAAGAATCTTTACAAGTACTCTTCACAAGTTCATATTTTCCTTTCAGATTAGAATGCAGTTTTCAAATAGTAAAATTTGCTTCTGATTGTTTAACTGATCCAGTGGTGTTAAAACTGCTTACTTGATATTTTCATTAATGCAAGTAGATTTTGGGGAGAAAAAAAAATTATTACTTTTTTCAGTAGTTAATAAATTTTACATTGTTTAAAATCTAAACAGTTTCATTGACAGTATCTGGTCATATAGTCTGGAAATACATTTAAATATTTAAATCAATAATTAAAATTACCTTTCAACTTTAATCTCAATTTAAATTGAATAATTGCTAAGTGAAACCTATTTTTATAGCCTGAAAAATTTTAATAAGGATTTTCATTTAATTTCTGATAAAATAAAAATGCATTTTTAAAGGTTTTTTGTTACTTTATGTGCTGTCTATCAGTGTTTTATCTGGGTTATAAAAAATTCTTGTAAATTTTCAAATTGTTTGGTTTGTAAAAGTTTGTTTTATCAAGCTATTTATTATGATTATGTTTGTTAAGAAAAGAAATGAGTAAAGAAGGTATGATGAACATATTTTTTTTTTTAACATGTAGATGTTCAGAAGTATTTTTTATCCAATTATGGTAGTAGTTTTGTTTTAAAAAATGTGTAGATATGGTGTATTGTTTCTATATCAACCAGTACTATAAATATTCATTTACTTATTTTACTAAACTTAAAGGAAAATTTTATTTTCCCTTATTTCTCATGTTAAAAACAAATTTTGCAAAAAAAGATCATGTCGAGTCTGACTCGAAATAGCAGTGCATAAATTTATATTGCAGAAGTTATGGGCACTTCCATTAAAGAATATCAATGTTTCATTCTCACCAAAAATGCAGAAACAAAAATTAAATACATTTCTAAAACTATTAATTCTTTAAATGATTATTTAAAGTTGAAGTATCCGTACAGAAATCCAAATTATTTATGATATACTCATTATACCTTTCATTTTCCTATAGATTAAATATTATCCAATACATTTTTGACAGTTTTTCTTACAAACTACTTTTTCTAAATATAAAGTAATAATATAAAACAAAAAGGATTGCAGAGAGAAACTTGTTTGTTTTAAAATATACAATGGGTATAACAAGAGTTTAAAATGACTGTTTTAGAAATGATGTTTGGTTAGCGTTGTCCATTGCAAACAATATACATTTTAAGACAAATCTGAAATCTATCATCCCCTGACACATCGTGTATTCTGGAAGGTGCTACCTCCGCTTGAATTACTCTTAAGACATAAGACCTACGCTTATTCTGACCCCAAGAGGTTCCCCATTCAGGTGAAAGTAGCAGCTATTTCACAAGACGAGGCGTCGGTGTTGATAGTTTTCAGACATTGTCTTGAATTGTATATTTCTCGCAATGGACAACGCTGCTTACCAGACATCATTTCTGAAAGATAGTCATTTTAAACTCTTGTCATACCTATTGTATATTTTTGAACAAACAAGTTTCTCTACAGTCCTTTTTGTTTTTTATCCTGTCAAATGTGGGAGCTATTTTGGGGTCATCCTGTACTTTTATGGTATATATACCATATATTTCATTTACGGTACATATACTGATTACGATACTTTTACGGTATATGTACCACACATTTAATTTACGGTATATATGCTGTATGAATATTTTTTACAGTACATATACTGTATATTTAACCCACGGTATATATGCTGTATAATTGTTTTTTACAGTACATATACTGTATATTTAACCTGCGGCATATGTGCTGTATAAATGTTTTTTACGGTATATATACTGTATATTTAACATACGGTATGTATACTGTACGAATATTTTTTTTACAGTACATATACTTTAAATATTTTACGGTACATATACCATCCTGTTAAATTACGGTACATATACTGGTCACAAAGTTGCCAGTATATGTACCGTATTTTTTGACCAAAATTTTTTACAGTGTAGTTGGGGAGAGGGGGTGAAGTAACCAAAGTCGGTAGATATATGCACGGACCAGAGTTTGGGCTTAGAATCGGAAGTCGAAAATAAAGTTAAGTGCTGGAAATAATATAAAAAATACTGCAAAGATAAATAAAATATAATTTAGAAATTTTAAAAATGTAAAAGGATTATACAGGGCCGAAACTAGAGGGGAACGGTATATGCTTCTTTCGCCAGAATGGAAGGCAATGAGGACGGAAAATGAAGATTTGGTTTGTCGTATTTTTATTAATTTGTCATACAAATTTTTATTAGTTAGTCAAAGTTTACATTATTGGTAAATCTATTTCACATTGAGAATATTAGTCTTTAACATAAAGAGGACCAACAATTATGCTTGTGCATACTAAGAGGAAACCTGTATAAAGCGGAATTGTCTTCCGAGTTTTTTGAAGTCAACTTTAAATTTTAAAATAAAGCAATGGATATTATAAACTTATAAAATTCTGCATGTAAGCTCACTTTCTGTAGGAGGGGGCAAAATTCATGTTTGTCCTAGAATGAAGGAAAAAAAAAAAAAAAAAAAAAAAAAAGCTATTACGGCCTAGAAGTATTGAATAAGAATAACTGTTAAAAATGAGTTCGGAAATCCAAAATGCCTAATTCTATACGTTAAAAGTAATAGCGGAAGAAACATTGGCAATTAATCAAATATATGAATATTATTACCGTAATTACCCCCGTATAAGGCAGGGCTCAGGTAACTCTGTTTTCTACTAGATTTTTTTTTTTTTTTTTTAATACATTGAGACTTATTTCTGATTAGCATTTATTTGACTTTATTTTTTAAAAACAATTTCTGGTTTGAAGCAGACTCAACATAGCCACAGCTTATACGCAGGAAATTATAGTAAAAAACACTTTTATAAGAGAGACATTATGAGGGTGGGGGGGGGGGGAAATAAAGCACTGTTTTCGTCATTTTTTAAAAAATAATAATAATTTTTCTAGTTTACATTTAATTTGCTATTTACTACATTTAATTAATAGTAATATTTTACATTTTTGTAGAGGATAAAATTCTCTAGAACTTGCACTATTTATGTTCGTAATTTGGCCAAATACGAGGCCAGATACAGAGCCTAGAAAATAGGGTAAAATTTGCAAAAATTACAAAAATCCACAAATGACGGTATTTTTTGCTTTATAGCTCACTTTTAGTGCATTTCAGAATCAAAGCAATCATAATCAACTTTTTAGAGCATGAAGTGGACCATAGTTTTATTTATTAGGTAATTATTTTTTGTAATTGACTTTGAAAATCACAGCAACGAGATTTTATTTAAAAACCTGAAAATACTGCCTGGCAATTTAGTAATAAAAAAAAAAGCTTTTATTTTTTATATTGAAAACACGAATTAATTAATTATATCATGTAGAAGATACTAATTAACAAATATATAGTAAGTATAGTCACTTTATATGCGTTTATTTTTTCTGATGTTTGACCCTGGTAGCACGTGACTCGATTGTTTGTTCTAGGTCGTCAACGTCCTCAAGGTCCAGTATAACACCAGGAGCGTCGCCACATAATATAATAATATTCATATACTTGATTAAGTGTTAATATTTCTTCCGCTATTATTTTTAGCGCATAAAATCATGCATTTTGGGCTTTCCGAATTCATTTTAATAGTTATTCTTATTCGATACCTCCAGCCCAAAACTAGCTTTTTTTAAAATTCTGGGGCAAATATGGATTTTGCCCCCCCCCCCCTCGCCCCCACACTATCCCCCTCCTGCACAAAGTGAATTTACATACCGAATTTTATACGTTTACATTATCCATTTGCTTTATTTTAAAATTTAAAGTTGAATTCAAAAAACCCCGGAAACAATTCCGCTTTATGCAGGTTTCCGTCTTAGTATGCATGAGCATAATTGTTGGTCCTCTTTATGTTGAGAATAATATTCTCAATGTGAGATAGATTTACCTTTAATGTAAACTCTGACTAACTAACAAAAATTTGTGAGACAAATTAATACAAATACGATAAAACAAATCTTCATTTTGCGCCCTCTTTGCCTTCCATTTTGGCGAATGAAACATATGCCCTCCCCCCCCCCCCTAGTTTCGGCCGTGTATAATCCTTTTCCTTTTTAAAATTTCTAAATTAAATTTTATTTATCTTTGCAGTATTTTTCTTATATTATTCCCAGCACTTAATTTTACTTTCGACTTCGGATTCTTAGCCCAAACGCTGGGCGGCGCCTATATCTACCGACTAGGTCTTTTGGTTAACTTCACCCCCTCCCCCAACTATTCTCCAATTACTTTTTATTGTACACAATATAATGAATTAATTGCTTCGTTTATTCAGTATCAAAAATTAAAGATCGTTTTTAAAATAGTGACTTGCTAGGCGGTATTTTCCAGTTTTAACCATAAATCATATTGTTCTGATTTTACAGTCTGTTAGAGATAATTAATTTTCTAATGAATGAAACTTGTAGGTTCTTTCACACTTTACAAAGTTTATTACTACGCTTTTGGTCCTAAAACGGAAAAATAAAAAATAAAAATGGCTTATCAAGGAAAAACTAACGTCATTTGTTTTTTTTTCCACTTTTTGCAAATTGTTCCCCATTTTCCCGGCTCCGTATCTCACTTCCTATTTGGTCAATTTACAAACATGAATAGTGCATGTTGTAGAGAATTTAATTTTTCCTGTAAAATGCACTGGAACCGAATTAATCCAGAAAAATAAAAAAAAAGTGCAGAAAAATTTTGATTTTTTTTTTTTTTATATATTAAAAAACGCACAAGGTCTAGAAGCTCGAAAACTTGGTTTTTTCATTAGAGGAACCTATACATAATACCCGAAAATCTGAATTACCCGAATTTTTGCAAGGTAAAGCCCTTTTTGAGCTATTTCTACAGGACTAACATGTATGTACGATAGATATGAATATAATAGATCTGAATAATTTAAGGAATATTAATTTAATTTCAGATCAGTTTTGAGTAAATTGTCGAAATTATTATAAATATAACGTTAAATAAAATTATGCTAAAAATGGATGAAATTTCAAGTGTTTAAATTGAAGTTTGTTTATAAATTATGTAAATTGAACTTATTTTACTTAAATATGCTTTTACTTCACGACTTTAATGTTAATTTTTAGCATTTAGAAATTTTCAGAGTTCCATACTTAAAAAGTAAAAATGGAACTATTAAAAGATCACTCCTGTGTCTGTCTGTCACAGCCATTTTACTCGTAAACTATGGGTTGGGTGGATTTTTGACGGCCGATAGTCTACTCGAGGGATATAGGCCCTAGGGTGAGTGCCCTTCGTGGGGTCTTTCTAAGGAACCTAAACTGTATTTACGCATGGAAAATCCAAGGTTTCGAAGAAAACCACGAAAACTCCGAAACAGTTAGGCCGACGGGCGCAATTGGGTTTGAACCTAGCACCTCCCGTCTACCAGCTTCGAGAGCAGAACCTCTCAGCCACTTGTGGGGCCGTAAACTATGGAACGTGGAAAGTTCAAATTGGGGGAAGTAATAAACACTATTAGACCACATATTTACAGATTATTAATCATTTACAAATATTTTTAGGAAAAAATGTACAGGCGCTAATTAAGTTACTTGAAAAAAAAAAGTCTTCTCTTTGTATATCGTGTGAGGTATCGTGTGAAAGCTTTTGTAACGCTGAACTCAAAAATGCATTTCATTTAATTTTAGGCATTATATTTTCAGAGATATCGTCGAAAATGTAGTGCAAAAATATGTTCCATCCACCTATCTATTTCCAAATATACTGAAACTAAAATTATGAAAAAATTAGAGTAGATAGAGGTTAATTTAAATTTTGCAGGAAAATTATTGCGATTACCATAGGCTACATAGTTTTTGAGATAAGCGCAGTTTTGCGTTATACACAAATTTCGATGTGCGGGCATTCAGGAAAGTTGTTGAGTACCACTGGAGGTACCTATTGGAGCAGAAGTATAAAAGCATTGTTGATAATTATTTTTGACAAAAAATTGTCGGTAACTAGCCGAGATATTAACGCTTAAAGACACGGACGGATTGGACATATATAATGACAGGGGCGGCGTACTGTATGTACCATCGGCTTTTAAAGCCTAGATAACAACTTTTAATGATACATTTGTGCAATACAATGGCCAGTAGCAGTATAAAAGCAATAAACGTCAAATTGTTAAAAACAGACATTTAATTAGAATTAATCACATAAATACTATGGTATTTGCGACTAGTTTGTATTGAGTAGATCTCTCACTACGACTCCCATGTCTTTAAAAGTTAATTAAAAACCTATCTGGAAAACCGAAGCACGGACCAAGGCCGGACCTCCTTTCAGAGCGCGCTTAGCAAAATGCCAAGTTTAAACTCTGAACAAGGATTTTGTTTTAGCTACACTGTAAAAGGAAAAGATTATAACGACGCTGAATTTAGTTTTATGAAACGCCAAATGAAGTTTAAATATGCACTACTTTTATTATCAGTGCCGAATTAAGTTCATCATAAACAGATTAGGATAAGATTTAAATAAGAGTTATACAGAATAGAAATATTTCCTATTATTTAGGCTTCATATCTCTTTGAACTTTTACGGTATACCCATTCATTTTTTTCTAGTATATATACAGTTATATCAAACCCTACGTTGTATAGTTTTTTACAAAGTCTTATTTTTATTTTAGTATCGATTTTTAACATTTTCCAACAAAGTTGAAAAGTGTTTATGACTTCGGTTTGTCTGGCCGTCTGTCCGCGCTGTAACTCTCATAAATATACTCGGATTGTCCTGAAATTTTTGGATGTTATTTGCGCTTACGCTAGTACGAACCCTATTCCAAATTAAGTTTGTAGCAAGTTTAGTTCATTTACAGGGACAGTCAAAAGTTTCCGTTACACTACGGCCAATTGGAAAAAGTCGTTCCAAATGAATTTTAATGACGTTACACCCTGTAAAACATAATAAAATTGATATACATTTACAAAGTTCACTAAAATATGCATTCTGTAGAATATGCGGTGCAAAGAATATTTATTATTCATTTACAGGGCTACACAAAAGTTTTCCGTTACATAATGGTATAGGGGGGAATTTTTTGCGGCTTATTTTAATTATGTGAAACTTGTTCATAAATAATGAAATTGTTCTGCATCGGTGAGGCTTACTATAAGTTATTTCATGGATAATACGAAGTGAGTAGCATTTACTTGGCCACGCAAAAGATTTCAGATAGATGTTCTATCGGAAGTACTGTATAATAGCGGTGATGGCGAAAAATGCATTTGTAATTATGATATACGCTTCTCAATTTCACTATATTTATGCAAACTATACTGTGTGTATAAATACTATAGCTGATATGCAGGGCTACACAAAAGAATTCGTAAAGGAACGTAAATTGCTTAAAAGGGGTTTTTAAATGTATTACGCATTTTTACGATGAGCGTTATTTAGTATACTAAGAAATGTTTGTAGAATATAGATAAAATGATATACAGGGCCACGCAAACAATTGGATACACGGCGTCTATGGATGATAATTTCTGGAAATGTAATTTCAGAAGTTTTAAGAGTGTTTTAGATTGAATTAAATTTTAGTTAAATAGTAGCGTGTAATAAAGGTACTATGTAAACTACAGAGCTGAGCAAAGTATTTAAGTATGCATTTATCTATAAGTATCAGCAATCTATAAGTATAGATTGCTGAAAGAGAAATTTCAACATGTTATGCATTTCCTTGCTAAACTAAATTTCCTCATTATATAGTATATATATCAACCTACAATTCAAATACAGGGCTGTTCAAAAGAATTGGAATACATATTTGGCTATGGAAGGTTACTGATGAAATCAGATTTTTAAAGGTTTTTTTCTGTTTTCTAAAATGTTTTATTTGTTATCTTATTTAGCTTATTTCCCTAAATAACGAAGTTTTGTTAAATATTTCAGGAAGTGTTGTAAAGTGTTTCATAATCTATGCTTAACGCATGTTTTTTCTTTCTCGTTTTAATAATGCAGTTGATAATTCATATACTTATTGTACGAATCCGTCTGAGCGCGAGTAATTTTCGCATTTGACCGTTTATTTAATTTAAATTTTGCAAATCATGCTTTCATCAAATTATTCATTTTTTAATTGTTAAATAATGAAAGACTATGCTTTTGTTTTCATGAATTTGATATCTGTGCCAATAAAATAACTTTGCAAAGCGATATAGCGAAAAAAAAACTTGATGGATGCAAAGAGTAGGCAAATGATCACGCCGCCATTTAACTACTGTGACGTCACGAGAATGCTGTCACGAAAATTCATTAGTAGCAATTGATAATATTAAGATAATTAGCATTAATGATATTGATAATTTTGTGTCAATAATATTATTATCAACAAAATATGTTTATTATTAGCTCTGAAAGCAGCGATGACATTCAATTTTCAAGCAACACGCGAACTCCTAATATTTCAAGAAATTTTTGGAATAAAAACCGCGTGGTATACACGAAATAAATAGCATAAATTCTATAAATTTCAAACTTCTTCTATTCCCCCCCCCCCCTCTTTGAGTATTAAGGAACTACTTATTATTCATTTTGCGTGAATGAATGCAATTTCTAAGTTCGTCTAAATTCTTAAAAATTTTCGAAACTATTGAAAAACTTTATGATATGAAAAGAAAATGTTCTGTATTCTGTATTCTGTATTTTTCGAATGAATCCAATATTTTAAAATAAAAACTGTACAGTTAATTTCATGTACCTTATAAATATATTATAATGCAGCAGACGTTATGGCAATTAAATCAACGATCTAAAGTGGTTCAAAATTTAATTACATTCAGGATTTTAAATTCAGGATTAGATTTTTAATCAGGACTAAAGATTGACTGATTAAATTTTGTTTTAATCTTACTCGTAGACAAATGATTAATAATTAATTGAATTTCTATCGCTCTATTTGATCGACGCTTAAATCAGTTCTTAATCTTATTAGTTAATCTAATTAGTGGTTAATGATTGAATATGATTAGTTAGGAAATTAAAGATCTTTGTCTCTCAGACCGCTTGCCGTTTTTACTTTAATAAATGAGCTTTTTCGCTGTTTTTTTAATAAAAACATTTAGGACAGAATGAACTCGCATTCATCTTAGCACTTCTCCGAAATTCTAGCACCCACTACCCAGAAACAGAGTTACTAAATTTAATAAATTTAAATTTTTTATGTTTTCTACAATAGCAGTCGGACCAAGATAAAATTAGGAAGGATTCAACTAAGCTTCCTTTTATGCTCTTAACTCTACCTAGCGGGAATCAAAGTAACTAAAATTATTTTAAATTGTATTTTCATATGGGAATCATACTCAAATTAAAATATGCAGGGCAGGTAAACTCAACTTTTAGTTACACACCTTGTGTCACCTAGTGGGAAATATAGTAACTAAAGTAACTGGAAAATGATGTGAATTTCCTCATACCAGTACCATGACCAAATTATAAATAACGGAAGTCAGATTCTACTCCACTTCCTTTTACTCTGGTGGGACTCACTAGTGGAAAAGAGAGGAACTGAAATATTCAGTTCCTCAATGTTCCGTTAGTACGATATGTGCAAATCGTGGCGCCAATTCTTTATTCCGACCATCACGACATCGCGTTTCTTCTGAAATTTTACATGTTTGATTAGTACAATACATATATCCAGTCTGACCTCGTCATATCTTGAAAAGATATGAGCAAAAATGAGTGACAATTCGTCATTTTGATGTTGTACTATAACATCATCCAGTTTCGGCATGAAATTTTAATGATATACCGATTAGTAGAATATAAATATTTCCGTCTGCATCGTGGTATCCTGGTACGATATGCGCAGAATGTGGCTTCAATTCTTCATTTTGGCAGTACTAACAGGTTATGGCGTTTAATAACTTATGAAAATGACGAGTTGGCAAACTGTTCTGCTCATATCGTAACCAGATATCAGAAAGCAGACTGAAATATTTGAATTGTACTATTCGATATTTATAACATGTTATAATTTCATTCCAAAACTTGATGACGTCCTATTATCGTAAACATGAGAAACTGGCTCTGCTCATATCATACCATGATAACACGACACGAGTCAGACAAAAATAACCGTTTTGTACTAATCGGTATCTTGCACGCTTTAAAATTTGTTGCTGAACTTGATAGGGTGGTAGTACTGTAAAATGATGAAGTGGCAACCCATTTTGCTCATATCGTATAACATATTACGAAGCAGACTGAAATATTTGTATTCTACTAAACCATATATTTAATGTATTAAAATTTAATCCCAAAACTCGATGACGTGGCAGTTCCATCAAAATGACGAACTGCTCGTAACAAAATATCACGAGACAGCCAAATTGATCATGCACTTAATAGTATTTTCCTACATAATTAATTGATCTTGAAATTTGATTACATAGTAATATATAGGTCAGTATAATGTAAAATATTGTGTTTATAATGTCTCAATACTATATGACGTTGTTTTCTGCTTTGCATTTTAGTTTTCTGGAGGGATCCTGCAAATATATGCCCTGTCAGACCAAAATATAAAAATAATAGTTTGTTTGGCAACAATCTCATCTCGAAAGTGGTTGGCGTGATATTGTCGTCAAAATGACGAATTGGCCCCGCTGCTGCTCATATGCCGAAGTAGACCAGACTTTCTTTCATCTACTAGTAGAACTCTTGTCATACATCGTTTTTTCATCTCGAAATTCCCGTAGACATTTTTGTTACCACCGCCTACTCTAGCCTCTTAGCCGGTCACAAAAATACAGATTACCGTACGTATTGCACTACAAGTCGAGAAATTTTGGGCAAAATGCAAAGTACAAAATGGAGATTGACTTATATGCGACACCAGAAAGTTCCAAATTTTAAATAGTAATTTTCCCCGACGTAATAAGTTGAAATAGAAATAAAAACTTGTTTTGGGAAAGGATTTATCCCCTACAAGGTTTTCGTAAAATAGAGCTTTTGTTTGATCGTCTGCATTAAATCCACTGGGTCTACCAGGGCCTGATTTCCAACGGGGCACATTCACACCAACAAATTTTAAAAGAAATGTTCGCCTTATCTAAACGCCGTATCTAAGTAAAATTTCTGCCATGAATGAGGCAAAATTTTCTATTTCTTTTTACTGGTGGGAATGTGCCCCGTTGGTAATCAGGCGCTGCGCTCTACTGGTAATTCCCTGCTTATGGTTATACATATTGATTTATTAATATAACCTGCGTCATGACCTCCTTTCAAGAAGACAGCATCTAAGAGTATGTTACGAATTGACGTCACGTTTGCCAGGTACGACTTTTCATGTGAACATTCACATTTCTGATTTGAGGTTCTAATCGTAGTACTGGCTAGCGCAGAGTCCAAAATGTATGTCTTTTATGTCTTTTATTACTCATAATAAAATATCTAATTTTATCAATGAAAAGGCTCGTTTCCTGACTTCACCTGACATAAAATTCTAAAATTCAGTATTTGAGGAAAGAAAAAATATTGAAATGTAGCAGATACAGGTCTACTAAAGAAAATAATTCGTAAACTCTCTATGGCCGTGAATTGCATAACGCTGCTAGTCACTCAATTTCTGAATACCCCATCCCCTAATGTTAAATCTATGGGCATAGAATGCATTCATATATTTAAAATATCTCCTTGCTTGATTAATTTTTTTCACTTCTCTTTTTTCTGTGCTCTTTGTAAAAGATGTTTATTTTTTTCTCAGTTCTCTAAATAGTTCTAAAATCCATGCTTAATTTATTGTTTTATGTGTTAAAAGCTGGCGAGCTGAAAGTAATATTTTAACACCTCACATAAAATTAAATATAAATTTTAAAAATATTTTGACAACTAAGGGAGAAAAAAAAAGAAACATTCTCTAACCCTTTATCTACTAACGGTACTTATAAGTACCATTAAAATAACTTGTTATAAAATTCATTTAATACACCGATTAGTTGAAATACAGTTTAGAATGAATTACAGATGCATTACTTTATCTTGTTCCAAAAGCATTATTGGTTAAACAAAACAAAATTATTTTTAAAAGGATGATTTATTTTGCCTTTGCGTCTTTTCAGCTTTCTTGGCTTTGGGGGCGGGGGGGGTGGGGGCATTTCTCAATTCGGAAATATTTCTATATTTCTATTATAAGAACATTATCTTTGTACATTTCCTAATTCTACAAAATACTGATTTAAATATACTAAGTAAAATATTAAAATAAACGATTTGAGTGGGGTTATAAATATTGCACAAAATCCCTATAAATTCAAATTTAATTATTCCTTCTAAATCCTGTAATTCTTCTAAAATACTTCTACAATTTATTAAATGATTATGTAAATGTTCTAATGTAGCTTACATAACTCACGAAAAATGCTTTAAAGATAAAAATTTTCATGAATTCATAATTCAGCACATAAAGTGTTAAGAAGATTACAAAGAAAAAATAGGTTAAAAATATTAATTTCCTCAGGAAATAATCTTAAATTTAAGAATGCATCAAAAGCCCATAGACTTACCATTAGCGAGGGGATTTCGGAAATTGACTGACTGGGAGTTTTAGGGGGGCGTTTTTAATTGTGTTATGCATCTTTCCGATAAACTATATTTAGTATAGTCAGAGATGTTGGCATAATATAAATAAATTTATATACCTGGTTATGAAAAAAACTGCATCATTAACGTTTATGGATGGTAATTCCTGAAAGTGCGTTTCAGTTATAATATTATGATTAAACATTGAAGTTCCGTTGCAGTCAGGGCTTAATTTCTAACAAAAAATGTACCGGAGCCCTAATATTCTAAGGTACCGGTACTAACACTTGTACCATTTCCCCTTCTCTCCCTGTCACTCCAATCTGCATATTTATACTTCGTACATTATTTGCAAAATGTAAAGCATTTTTTTTCTTTAGCAAAATAAAAATTTTAAATATATCTGTCAGTATAAGCTGTCGACTATTCCACTTTTTAGCTATCACCACTTCCGAATAGTAATCTTTGCGTAACTTTAATATTAATTAATTGCAGAGTTCTGCGATTAAATTTGGTACGGATTATAATTCGGAAATAGAGTTAACGCAAAAAGTGGATAGTTCACAGCTATGCATTTTTATGAAAAAATGAATGAAATTTAGAGAAATTAGTATTTATATGCTAAAAAATGGAACAATGTTTTTTAATTTTCTATAAAAGGTGCTTATTTTAAACTAAAATCGATTCCTTCCGCATAACCAATCTTTTGTAGTGAGTCCCTGACAATCAGATTAAATTACAAAATTTTACACCGTTATCCGAAAGTTTCGATTCTTTAATTAGTACAGTAGAAATAGAGTTAGAGGTGGAACTAAATGGAACAAAAATTATACTTTTAAATGGTAAGTTACACGTTCCTAACGAACATCCTAGAAATATACATTCGTACTGTTGCGCAAAATGCGCTTTTTGGTGGCCATCTTAAAAAAAATATGAAAAATTAAAAAAAAAAATCTTAAAAATCCTGTGGGGTATCAAATTACAGAAAATTTAATGCTTAAATAGAGAATGATATTGGTTTATAAAAGTAAAATGTTTATAAAGATCAACTAGGGGGAAATTTCAGAAAAATGATGCCTACATGACTCAGTACGTTAACCTTAAATGTAACTATGCTACATTGCATTACACCTATACCTGATACTGTAATGTGACAACTCCGACTGCAACAGTAATTGTTATAGCAATATTGTCAGATAAATATCAATCAACTTTTATCATTTCAAAATAATTTATTCATTACAAAAAGTCAGACTTCAAAATGCTCTTATCTCCAAATTTCCAAACGATCGGTTTCAGTTATTCCGCATTAATTTTTTTTCCGCATTTATTTAAATTTTCTAGGTTTCTTCATGTGGAGAAAACTCTAATACTGAAAGTTTTAATTTCTTAATCTGAGCAAATGTTCAACTTTCCTACTAACGCGCATGCGCCATTCTTTTAGTCGCAGGTTAAAAAAGCATGTATTAAAGATGTTGTAATAGTCTCTTCACATTCCATTCAGGTCATAACAATTACGCTTAATGCGCAAGAATATACATTCAACAAATGCGGAAACTAAAAACAATGAAACCAGAACTCTACAAAATGCTGAATTAAGGCCACTTTACTGTACGAAGAAAGGACAGGAAGTGGTCTGGTATTTGGACCGGTATGCACATTGAGCAAAGGCTCATGAAATGCAATAAAAGACGTTCTGGAATAACTCATGGTGGAGGTATGACTGAAAGTCAACGTGCAACTTGGATTTTGAGCCATTCTCGATGTAGTGAAGTAGCATGTGCAGTGAGTTTTGCTAATCAATGTTTCACGTATTGGCAGCGAGCAATATACTGATTTAACTGATGTAAGGATGACAAGAGATTTCAAAGATGTAAATAGGTAATCCATTTACTGCTACTTCAACTGATTTATGGAATATTTTTAATGGAATTACAGATAGTAAAAACAAAGTAACTGCAGAAAACGATGACATCATTGAAAGAAGCACTCAAGATAAACTTGGTGGCAAACTTTTTAAAAGTGAAACTCTGTTGAAATCAGATCAAGCAG
This sequence comes from Maratus speciosus, assembly GCA_963932465.1. Taxonomy (NCBI): domain Eukaryota; kingdom Metazoa; phylum Arthropoda; class Arachnida; order Araneae; family Salticidae; genus Maratus; species Maratus speciosus. Next base: position 267,944,899 of record OZ010786.1, read on the forward strand.
TACTCATGAAAGTATTGAAAAAAAGAATTATTTTTGCTGGTGAGACTCACCATGTAGATTCTCGTCTTTTAACACAGAGGGTCTCATTCCCAGCAAATTTCTCACTATCTTCTTGATGATGGTGCATTAATTCACCAATTACCATGGTTCGCTTCTGCAGCATTTAGCGATGTCATAAGATAATATAAATCTTATCTCAGCAAAAGGTATGAAAAAGGGACAATCGTTTTTGATGGGTATGAAAAAAAAAACAAATGTGAAGCATAGATTACGCATGAAGCAGTCGTCTCTTGTAATATTCTTTGATGAAAATTCACTCGTAATCATCAAGAAAAACGAATTTCTTTCTAACTATACAAACAAATAACGCTTTACCAATATACTGGGGAATTATTTTCAAGAAAGAGGTCATTCCGTCATTCATGCAGAAGGTGATGTTGACACTGTAATCGTCAGAGATGCTATAAACATAGCCCAGGAAAAACATGTCACTGTAGTAGCTGATGACACTGATATTTTGATCCTACTATTATATCATTCTTCGAAGAACGTTTTCATGCAGTCTGTGACACAATCTGATAATGTTCGTGACATTCAAGCCATGCAAAGATCTATTGGAGAGAAGGCTTGCAAAACTTTACTTTTTATCCACGCATTAACAGGACGTGACACCACCAGTGCATTATTTGGGAAAAATAAAACTTCTGTTTCAAAAAAATCATTCAATTGAAAGTTTTATGCAAATAGGCTTTACATTATGAATCATCCAAAGATCTTTCAATGGAAAAATTGGTTGTCAATGGCTGTAAAGTTCTTTTGTCACTTTATACTTTATGGTGGCAATATTGAAACAAGTGACCCAAACGTCTTTCATTATGAAAAATACATGAGGGAAATAGCTTCAGCTAAAAAGGAATTTCATATAGCGCGTTTGCCTCCAACACAAAATGCATCGAAATACCATCTACTTCGAGTGCATTTGCAGTATTTAACACGTTCACGCCGGCGCGGTGGGTCACACTCGACTGTCACAGATCTGCAAAGTCTTCGGCTTTTTGGATACCAGTATTTTAATACAGAAAATGTTGTTTTATTTAATTAGAACAATTGGGCGATTTAAAGGAATAACATTTTCTCTAAAATAATAGTGGTGAGAAAAAAAGCCGGATCCATGACAACTCTGAGACAGTCTAATGTGACCCACCGCGCCGGCGTGAACGTGTTAATATGGAAAACTCTAAATATGCTAACGCCTGATCCAACACTGTGGGGTTGGCAGTTGGTTCATGGAGAATTTCAGCAGATATTAACAGACTTAAACACAGCACTAGAGAAACTTATAAACATGATTAAATGTGCCTGCCGAACTGCAGTTGAAGATCCATGTAACACTACAAAATGTACATATCGCTGATATGGACTTCCATGTTCTGTAATTTGTAAAAAATATTTTTGGAAGGGATTGTGCAAACACAGGAGACAGCTTTGATTTAGATGACGACGAAGAGGAGATTTGAATTTGGTTACATAAATATGATTTTATAGATATAATTAAATCCGTTTTCTTATGTATTTATTTCAAATTTTTGATTTTTTTTAATAAAATGATGTTTTTTAAGAATAAAAAAATCTTTATTTATTCGCCATATTTTTTTTTATTTACTTATACTTTTAAAACAAATTTATTCTTTTTCAGCTACAAATTTCCTGTAATTTGATACCCAACATGGCTGTTTGCGATTTTTTAAAATTTTTCATGTTTTTTTTCCAAGATGGCCGCTAATAAACGCATAAATAAACGCATTTTGCGCAACAATACGACTGTATATTTTTAGTATGTTCGTTAGGAGCGCGTTAACTACCATTTAAAACAAGAATAATTTTTGTTCTAATTAGTTCCACCTAAAGGTGTTTTTGCCCTTATTGCTACTGCGCTATATAGAAAAAGGGGAAACGCTGCTCGATTGCTTTCTATCAGAATAGTAATGCATGGCAATTATACATTCTTACAAATGGAAGTGACTTCGGAAATGTGCAGAGCAGAGGAGCCTTAGCAGGGGCGATGCGTAAGCGTTCATGATACAAAATAAATAGAAAAATCCTAACGTTATTTTTATACTCGTACGCAATAGAAAATAAAAAATCTCAAACAAAAAAAAAAAAAAAAAAACTCAAGCTGATGCTCATTGGTTAAAAACAGAAAATATTCTTTCAGGTTAGCCATCTAAAAAAACAACGGTCAAGTGCGAGTATCACTCGAGCACAGAGAGTTCCGTACAATACATATATGAATTAGTAATTGTTTTATTAAAAAAAACCTTTGCTAAAAGAATACTAAGACTTTGTAAAAAAACTATGCAAAGCAGGGTTGGGTATAACAGTATATGCTGTAAAAATTTAAATGGATATACCATGAAAGTTCCAAGAGATATAGAACCTAAATAATATCAAATATAGCTATTCTGTATAACTCATTTTTACTTTCTTCTATCTTTACAAGACGAAAGTGCTGAATTCGTGAAAATTTTTGATTTCCGGTTTTCGACGGATTTATACGTTTTAGGGGACAGAGATAATGAAAAACATGTTTTTACAAAATGTCGACACAAAATTTGTGGGCTCTCTATCTGAAGAATTATTGAACGGAATTCAATAAAACTTTAGATTCAGTTAGTCCCTAATATAAATTGATTAAGTCGCCCCTGATTAGATTTTGGTATAAATCACCTAATCAGTGGAGCTGCTGTGCTGCATTTATCAAGAAGTATTAACATGTATGAGACAGAAGAAAATTTTAGGATTGACACACCCGACTAGTTTAATATTATCTTAATCTGTTTATAATGACTTAATTCGGTACTGACAATAAAAGCAGTGCATATATGAACTTCATTTCGCATTTCATAACACTAAATTCAGCGTAGTAATAATCTTTCTTTCTACAGTGTAGCTAAAACAAAACATTCGTTCAACGTTTACATTTGTCATTGTGTTAAGCGCGCTTCGAAAGGAGGTCACAAAATTGCAACGCCGCCTTGGTCCTTGCCGCGTTTTTCCAGATAGGTTTTTAATTAACTTTTAAAGTCAGTCGAGGCGTACTGATAGATCCATTCAATGCAAAATAGTCGCGAATCCCACAGTATTTATGTAATTCATTCTAATTAAGGGGTCTCAGTGCTCTTAAAATTGGAAATAATGAAAAGAAGATGCCATTTTCAGCATTTAATATCTTAAAATGTGTATCATTTTAAAACGCAATTTTTATTGAGATGAAAGATATAAGTACTTTCTTCTATTTTATGTATTTAAAAAATTGCAAGATGCAGAATTAGCATTTATAGGATGCTCCAAACAGTTAGACATTTGACAAGCAGAAAATTGGTATAACAGCTTATGCGCACAATTAGAAAATAAATACTGCAACTAGAATAAAAATTTTTGTACCTATTTATACTTCAGATTGTAGTAATTACCCTGAACCTAAATAAATTTTATTTAAAGCATTTTTACATTTTAATACAAAGTTGTATTTAACTAAAACAAAATTTTAAAAATTTCAACAACATAATCACTCAAAAAAATATTTTTTTGAACAATAAAAAAAAAAATTAGGTTCAGTATATATAGATTAACATGAAACGAACGTTTTCAAAATTTCATGAAAAAATATTCAAAAGTTTTTGAGATATCGTGCGCGTTATGCCCCAAAAAATCATTTGGTGAAAGATAACTTAAAACTTTCGAAAATGCCGCTTCAGCTATTGAACGGGTATAATTCTAAAAGCCATAACTTCTATTCTAATGAGAATTTGAAGGAAACAATTATATTAAAAGGTTCAGCAAAGTTAGAAGATTATATCTAAAAATATAACAAAAAAAATTTTTTGGAGCTTTAAGAGTCCTGAGACCACTTGAATTAGTCTGTTTTTAACAATTTGACGTTTATTGCTTTTATACTTTTACTGGTCATTGTATTACATATCTACCCTATATATATATAAAATCCTAATGAAACGAATTTATGAAACGAATATATGAAACGCCTGAAATGTATCGATTCTTTGAATCGACTGATTAAACAACTGATTTTGTTTCACGGCGATTTCTCCTAAAGTATGGAATACTTTGCGATGAAATTAACACCAAAAATCCGTGTTGATCCACAGATCTCAAAACTGGTATTAGAATTTTTAAATTCGAATTAGTTTTCGAAATATTAATTTTTTTCTAATTTTAAATACATTTTTTCTAATGATGGCAACTCAAATTTTAATCATAGCAGAAATTTTTTTTTCATAATTCAGAAAAGGTTGCTATTTTAAATTAATTTGGCGACAGTTGGGCCTCCTTTAAATCTATGCTAAGAACAATGCTTTTTTTTTTGTATTTCGTTATCATTTTATTAAATACAAAACTTTCATTTAAAAATGAAACATTTAAATTGATGGCTTTCACTTCTTTAAAAAAAAAAAAAAAAAAAAAAAACGAAAAGAAAAAGAAAAAGAAAAAGAAAAATATTAGACACAGATGTAATATACGCACCGGTGTACCTAATTGGCGCACAAATGGCATTATTTTGATAGACATGGTAACCCGGCTATTGTTGTTTATTTAATAATAAATTTATATTTACTTTTATTTCATTTTTAAATTTATATAAATTATTTTGTTCTATAGTAATTAATTATTTTTTTTGCTATTTCCTTTTGAAAATAATAGAAAATAATTAAAAAATACGGTACAATGTAGTAGTTATTGCGTCACCCAATTTCGCAAATTATATAAATCGCCAAACCACTCGTCAAATTGTACAGATTGACAAAATTTTTATTTTAAATAACGAAAGAACAAATAAATTAGTATAACATTATTAAATATAAAAATAAAACGTCGAAATAAAAATCACTTGATGACGTAAACACGTGTAACTTGCTAAAAGTCAAGTGAATGTGACATTTACGATCAAGCATTATTGACATTTAATCTTATAGTTCGCGATAGATATTTTGTCGACGGAATAACTAAGTAGTACCAAAAATACATATGTAACTGGTATTCGAAAATGAGGCTTTCGCCAAATTTTCGTAAAAAATCATGCCAAACATGCGGTGCGTATATGACATCTGGCGAAATATTAAATTATATAACAAACCATGACATTTAATTTCAACTTCAAATCGATGTTTTAATTTACCACTCGAACAATAAAAAAAATGCTAACTGGCGAGTTGAAAAAAAGATATTGGCGAGATTTGCACCCGACTTTTTTTTCTTTCGGCACAGATGTTATATACGGCCCCATATTGGCGTGATTTTTTTCTGACGCCAATATCATATACGCAACGGGTACTTAACTGGCGCCAAAGTATCGTTATTTTGCTTGATATGGTAAGCCGGATGTTGCTGTTTATGCTGTTGATGCGTTCCCCAAATTGACGTTGGAAAAAATCGCGCCAATGACATTTGTTCCAAACTTTCACATGAAAGGCGAAGGGATCAGATCGTATTTGTTTATGGCATTTGATGACTTGAACTATTATAATATAGATGAAATGATGGGGATATAATAATATTCCGACTTCTCACCTGTGCCTGGCTAACATTAAAGTATCAAAATGGCACCTAGAGTATAAAAAGCAAAGTGTTCCGCCCGGAACTGTTGATGATAGTCACATGATTTAGGCTATTGTTATAGAGATTGTTTTAAAATATTGGTTGACAAAGACTCTGAATGCTTAATTCATTTTATTTTAGCTTCCTTTCAAATGTTTAACTGATCCTCTTTAATCAAAAACGAAAACAACCTTTGGATGTCTTAACAGCAACTGATTCTCCGTTAAATTTTGCAATCAAAGGGAATTGAATGGAAACCCGATTACAGGGAGATCTGCACAGCTTTCTCAGTATAATTTAATCTTCTCTAATATTTTAAAAACCCATTAGATTTTTAGATTTTCAGATTCTGCGGTGTCTGAACGGGGGTTGGCGAGCGCAGCTTGCAGGGGCAGAGCTCCCTAGTATATATATATCATTAAAAGTTGTTAACTAGTCTTTAAAAGCCGATGGTACACAGAGTACGCCGCCCCTGTCATTATGTAGGTCCAAATTGTCCATATCTTTGAGGGTTAATATCTCGGCTAATTACTGAGGATTTTTTTCGAAAATCATGATTAACAATGCTTTTATACTTCTGCTACGATAGGTACTTCCAGCGCTGCTCAACGCTCTTGCTGAATGCCCATAAATCGAAATTTGTGTGTAACGGACAAATGCGATTTTCTCAAAAACTATAAGACCTAGGATAATCGCTGTAATTTTCCTGAAAGGTTTAAGTTAACGTCTACTACCTCTAATTTTTTCATGATTTTAGTTTCTGTAGATTCGGAATTAGATGGGGAAGGGGGATATATTTTTGCGCTACATTTTTGACGATATCTTTGAAAATGTAATACCTAAACTTAAAAGAAATGCATTTTTGAATTCAGCGTTACGAAAGCTTTCCCACGATATACAAAGAAAATATTGTTTTTCAAGTATTTTAATTTGCTCCTCCACATTTTTACTAAATATATTTATAAATGTTTAATAATATGACAATATGTGGGTCAATAGTCTTTATTACTTCCCACAATTTGAACTTTCCACGTTCCATAGTTTACGAGTAAAATGGCTGTGACAGACAGACACAGAAGTGATCTTATAATGGTTCCGTTTTTACTTTTAAGTACGGAACCCTAAAAAAGTAAGAAAGAAAACCAGCCAATTAAAAATTATCCTTCTGTCACAAAATAAAATCGAACTGAAAGCAAATTCATTGTTTAGTCTCTTGAGTGGCGCCGTATCAACACGTAGCAAGGATAAATTTGCAAATATCACTAGAATAGAAAATCTTGATTTCTGTTTTCGCTTCATTTTGATCAATTTAGCATTAAAATGATTTGAAATAGAATAACGTAATTTTGAAGTGGATTTTTTTTCCAATGCATGGATAAATAAAATTTTGCATGTAAGACAGATTGAACTCGAGTTAGTCCAAGCCGAAAAAGCGATATAAAAATTGAGTACGTTTATCTCCACCTCCTACATGTGCGATTACGTCACATAGTGTTTTCTTAAAAGAGAATGCAAAAGCTTGGAGGTTGGAAGGAAAAGGAAAGGTAATTTAGGTTTCGGTTTTTCGGAAGCGCTATTGCACTAGGCTCAGGAGCACTTTGTTTATGAGCTCTGGTGAATTCTGACCAATATTTAAATATATTAAAATAGCAATTAAAGCCTTTGTGCAGGAATATTAAAAAGTAGTAAACCAACGTTTAAAATGCACAAATAATGCGTGAAAAATAGCAAACAGCTGTTTCGAATCTACAGCGAGATTCTTCTTCAGTGCAAGATAGGGAAAAAAAGGAACAGTGTGCAAAAAAAGCAAGGCTGAGCAAAATGATAGACAGAGACGCGCTGCCTTATATACCCTATGCGGGTAGCGAAAGCGCCAGAAACACCAATGAGAGAGAAGCAGTGCAAACGACTGGGTGGACAAGTAGCGACATCTACAGGAGAAGGGGAGAAAAAAAAACCAAAAAAGAGGAAATTAAATTAATGCTTTCCAAATACTTGGAAAATCTGGAGTACTAGATAAGTCATTGACTAAAGAGTGAGAATTTTTAATGATGTGGTAAACTTCCCAAAAATCAAGATCAAGGTTAGAAGAACATTTTTGGATAATGGTGGCTAAGGAAAAATCGAACCTATGTTGAGAAGACCAAGAATGTTGAGCAATAGAAGAACGTTTGAGCTCCTGATTTTTAACATAACCTTCATGCTCTTTTAAACGAAATCTAAGAGCACGTTTAGTCTGACCAATATAAGAAAGGCCACACTGGCAAGAGATTTGGTATATACCCCAGTTATCAAGGCGATCAACGGGGTGTTTGAGATTTGAAAAAGTGATTTTATTAACAGGAGAAAAAATAACATTAAAATCAAACCTTCTTAAGATTTTAGCAACTTGCTGACTGATTTTAGGGAAAAAATAGTAACACAACTGAAGTATTAGAGTTGGAATTAGAACGCTTTTCAGAATGGACGGGTTTCGTCAATTCCTTATAAATAGAATCAATAATATTAGAGGACTATAACCACGATCAACAGCAATAGCTTTGAGGTAATTAAGTTCAGCACTAAGTAACTGAGGAGTGGAACAAATATTGGTAGCCCGAAAAACAAAACTATTGAAAGCAGCAAATTTCTGGTTAGGGGGATGAGAAGAATGCCTGTGAGGTGGGAGGCTGACAGCAAAAGGTTTACGACAGACGGTAGTCTGAAAGCCATTATCACAACGAATAACAAGGACATCGAGGAAAGAAAGACAGTTATTGGTCTCAATTTCAGAGGCAAATTGAATGCAGGGATCAATGGAATTTATAATAGAGAGAATATGATTAATATCCGAATTTATTTCAACCAGGACATAAACATCATCAACATAACGAACATAGAACGAAAAATTTAAAATTTTAAAAAGTTTGACTTGAAAATAGTGCATATAAATATCGCATAAAATTGGACTAAGAGGATTACCCATAGCCAAACCATCAATCATGCGGAAGAAATTTCCATTGAAAGCAAAAGTATTTTGCGACAAGCAAGCGCGAGTGAGAAGGATAAGTTCCTCGATTTCAAAATAAGAGAAATGGAATTCACAAAGCCTGTTCTTGAGGCAATCTAAAGGCCTCTCAACCGGAACGTTTGTAAATAATGATTTAACATCAAAAGAAACCATCATGTGACCCTGCGGCTTAAAATTATGAAGTTTTTTAACAAAATCAAAAGAATTCTTAACAGTGAAACAGTTACTGCTCAAAAGAGGGGAAAAAACAGAAACGAAATATTTGGCAAGCTTATAAGAAGCTGTACCGATACTAGAGACAATAGGTCTAAAAGAAATGTCAGTTTTATGGACCTTAGGTAAAGCATAAAACCTGGCACAGTGCGCAATAGATGGAATAAGAGACTTCTTCAAGTTAGCAGGAATAATGGAAGAAGACTTGATGGCAGACTTAATAGAGTTAATTTCACTAGTGGAAGGGTCTTTGCGGATGTCCACATTAGGACCATCTTTAATTAATTTATAGGACTTTTCCAAATACGAAGATTTGTCGAGAAGAACAATCTGATCACCTTTGTCAGCCTTAGTAATGATTAAGTTTGGATCAGAACGCAAATTTTTCAGACATTATTTAACTGGATTTTTAAGATTGGGCTCATAAACATTAGAACTGAAATCAACAGTATAGGCATTGAGATGCCTGATGGACTCTTTTTGAGAAGAAGATAGAGCGCTATGCTTAAAGGCCCTTTCAATAGGAGCAATTAGATAAGGTAAAGAAGGAATAGCAGAGACAGAGAAATTGTTATTCAATTTGAGAGCATCGAGCTGATTGTCACTTAAAGAAACTCTAGAAAGATTGACAAGAACATTTTGGTTAACAACAGGCAAATTGCTGGAGTTATTAACGACAGAGCTTTTACAAAGTGCATTAAATTTCTTCGTTAAAACCGAACAATGAACAGAAGAAGCTGTGAAAACTCTACTCCATGACCTTCTGTCTATAGACTCAAAATCACGAGTAGAATTAGCGAGGCTGATATGTAAGGAATATAACTCGCGCTCAATATGAGCAATTTTATGGCGAGTCCCTTGAATCAAAGCTCTTAAAAGAGCTAATTTATAACGAAATAAGACCTTGTCAATTTTATTAGAAGAAAATAAATTACAATGTATAGAAAGGAAATTAGGAATAACCTTCTTACGCCTACAGTCAAGTAGGAAATGTATTCTTATCAACATAGATTCGATTTTTCCTCAGCCACCATTATCCAAAAATGTTCTTCTAACCTTGATCTTGATTTTTCGGAAGCTTACCACATCATTAAAAATTCTCACTCCTTAGTCAATGACTTAGCTAGTACTCCAGATTTTCCAAGTATTTGGAAAGCATTAATTTAATTTCCTCTTTTTTGGTTTCTTTTTCTCTCCTTCTCCGATAGATGTCGCTATTTGTCCAACCAGTCGTTTCCACTGCTTCTCTCTCATTGGTTGTTTCTGGCGCTTTCGCTACCCGCATAGGGTATATAAGGCAGCGCGTCTCTGTCTATCATTTTGCCCAGCCTTGCTTTTTCTACCACGCTGTTTCTTTTTTCTCTATCTTGCACTGAAGAAGAATCTCGCTGTAGATTCGAAACAGCTGTTTGCTATTTTTCACGCATTATTTGTGCATTTTAAACGTTGGTTTACTTCTTTTTAATATTCGTGCACAAAGGCTTTAATTGCTATTTTAATGTATTCGGCTTTAACGGGCCTCTATTCCTCTGTGATTTCTTTCTTTCTTTTTTTCTATTTTTTTCCGCAATGTCTCAAATCAATAGGTTTTGTAATTTACGATTGAAAAAGTACAGGTTTTTGGAACACTTACATTTCCTACTTGACTGTAGGCGTAAGAAGGTTATTCCAAATTTCCTTTCTATACGTTGTAATTTATTTTCTTCTAATAAAATTGACAAGGTCTTATTTCGTTCTAAATTAGCTCTTTTAGGAGCTTTGATTCAAGGGACTCGCCATAAAATTGCTCATATTGAGCGCGAGTTATATTCCTTACATATCAGCCTAGATAATTCTACACATGATTGTGAGTCTATAGACAGAAGGTCATGGAGTAGAGTTCTCACAGCATCTTCTGTTCATTGTTCAGTTTTAACGAAGAAATTTAATGCACTTTGTAAAAGCTCTGTCGTTAATAACTAGAGCAATTTGCCTGTTGTTAACCAAAACGTTCTTGTCAATCTTTCTAGTGTTTCTTTAACTGACAATCAGCTCGATGCTCTCAAGTTGAATAACAATTTATCTGTCTCTGCTATTCCTTCTTTACCTTATCTAATTGCTCCTATTGAAAGTGCCTTTAAGCATAGCTCTCTATCTTCTTCTCAAAAAGAGTCCATCAGGCATCTCATTGCCAATACTGTTGATTTCAATTCTAATGTTTATAAGCCCAATCTTAAAAATCCAGTTAAACAATGTCTGAAAAATTTGCGTTCTGATCCAAACTTAATCATTACTAAGGCTGACAAAGGGGGTCAGATTGTTCTTCTCGACAAATCTTCGTATTTGGAAAAGTCCCATAAATGAATTAAAGATGGTCCTAATGTGGACATCCGCAAAGACCCTTCCACTAGTGAAATTAACCACTTCAACGGCTGCCCCGAGATAAGTCGGGGGTAAAAGAAATTTTTTCCTATACCCGTCGCCGGTGAAGTGGTTAACTCTATTAAGTCTGCAATCAAGTATTCTTCCATTATTCCTGCTAACTTTAAGAGGTCTCTCATTCCATCTATTGCGCATTGTGCCAGGTTTTATGCTTTACTTAAGGTCCATAAACCTGACATTCCTTTCAGACCAATTGTGTCTAGTATCGGTACAGCTTCTTATAAGCTTGCCAAATATTTAGTTTCTGTTTTTTCCCCACTTTTGAGCAGTAACTGTTTCACTGTTAAGAATTCTTTTGATTTTGTTAAAAAACTTCATAATTTTAAGCCACAAGGTCACATGATGGTTTCTTTTGATGTTAAATCCTTATTTACAAACGTTCCGGTTGAGGGGACTTTAGATTGCCTCAAGAACAGGCTTTGAGAATTCTATTTCTCTTACTTTGAAATCGAGGAACTTATCCTTCTCACTCGCGCTTGCTTGTTGCAAAATACTTTTGTTTTCAATGGTAATTTCTTCCGCATGATTGATGGTTTAGCTATGTGTAATCCACTTAGTCCAATTTTATGCGATATTTATATGCACTATTTTGAGGTCAAACTTTTTGAAATTTTAAAATTTCCATTCTATGTTCGTTATGTTGATGATGTTTTTGTCCTGGTTGAAATAAATTCGGATATTAATCATATTCTCTCTATTATGAATTCCATTGATCCATGCATTCAATTTACCTCTGAAATTGAGACCAATAACTGTCTTTCTTTCCTCGATGTCCTTGTTATTCGTTGTGATAATGGCTTTCAGACTATCGTCTTTCGTAAAACTTCTGCTGTCAGTCTCCCACCTCATAGGCATTCTTCCCATCCCCCTAACCAGAAATTCGCTGCTTTCAATACTTTTGTTTTTCGGGATACCAAAATTTGTTCCACTCCTCAGCTACTTAGTGCTGAACTTAATTACCTCAATGCTATTGCTGTTGATCGTGGTTATTCCTCTAATATTACTGATTCTATTTATAAGAAATTGACGAAATCCGCCCATTCTGAAAAGCATTCTAATTCCAACTCTAATACTTCAGTTGTGTTACCATTTTTTCCCTAAAATCAGTCAGCAAGTTGCTAAAATCTTAAGAAGGTTTGATTTTAATGTTATTTTTTCTCCTGTTAATAAAATCACTTTTTCAAATCTCAAACACCCCGTTGATCGCCTTGATAACTGGGGTATATACCAAATCTCTTGCCAGTGTGGCCTTTCTTATATTGGTCAGACTAAACGTGCTCTTAGATTTCGTTTAAAAGAGCATGAAGGTTATGTTAAAAATCAGGAGCTCAAACGTTCTTCTATTGCTCAACATTCTTGGTCTTCTCAACATAGGTTCGATTTTTCCTCAGCCACCGTTATCCAAAAATTTTCTTCTAACCTTGATCTTGATTTTTGGGAAGTTTACCACATCATTAAAAATTCTCACTCTTTAGTCAATGTCTTATCTAGTACTCCAGATTTTCCAAGTATTTGGAAAGCATTAATTTAATTTCCACTTTTTTGGCTTCTTTTTCTCTCCTTCTCCGGTAGATGTCGCTACTTGTCCACCCAGTCGTTTCCACTGCTTCTCTCTCATTGGTTGTTTCTGGCGCTTTTGCTACCCGCATAGGGTATATAAGTCAGGGCGTCTCTGTCTATCATTTTGTTCAGCCTTGCTTTTTCTAGCACACTGTTCCTTTTTTCCCTTTCTTGCACTGAAGAAGAATCTCGCTGTAGATTCGAAACAGCTGTTTGCTGCTTTTCACGCATTATTTGTGCATTTCAAACGTTGGTTTACTGCTTTTCAATATTTAAATATTTACAAAAAACAGAGAAGTGCCGGAGCAGGGCTCAGGCGCAATTTAAGCACTGGTTACAATATTCTGGTAGTGTTGGAAAGTGTTTCACAATCTATGGTTAACGCATGATTTTTCTTCCTTTTATTTAAAAAATAGAGACTTTATATACGCGAATTTTTAATTTTTTTCCATTTCCTTCTCTCGAAATTGGGGATTCGACTCATATACGAGAATATACGATAATAAATACAGACCTTTCATAATAAATTTAGAATCTGATTAAATGACAGCCTTTTAAATAATTTCGTCCGTAATTCCGATACCCTCCGATATGTTCAAAATTGTTTTTAAAAAAGTCGCTAAATATTTAATGAGGAAAGAAAACGAGATGATCATTAAACTCAATTTTCAATGATTTTCCAATTACAACATATTTAACATAATTGTAAAATTTTAAAAGTTAATGAAGTTACCTTTTTTGGCTGCAGAGTAAAAATATTTTTTTTATCAATTAAATTTCCAAAATCCCAATTTAAATTTTATTTAGGGTTAGAAAACACCACCAACACAAAATTTTATTCAACATAGCATGAACTTTTAATAGTGTATGTATATTATTTTTAAGTATTTTAATTTTAACAATGTTTACGGTATCTAATAGTGTATACAGTGTGTTTTAGTTTTAACAGTGTTATTTTAATTATAATAGTGGTTATTATTTTTAGGTATTTTAAACTTAGACAAAAAACTGAAATATTTACAAATAAGGTAAAGTTTGTTAATGTTAAGCTATAATCAAACACTCGTCCAGTTTAAATATAAATCAATAAAAAATACAACTGAAAAAACTTAAGTCTTGAATTACCTTAGACTAGCCTGAGGTGATTGCTCAGTAACTATTTCAATATATTTATTATCTGACTCATATCTTAAATTAAATATTAAGTTTTATTTCTTGCATCAACAATTCACTACTCCTTATTTTCATTCTCACATTCGAACAACAAACTTATTTCAATTCCACCTGTACACTGGAGGGTTGTCACATTAGAGGGGTTGCTGTGCCACTGACAGGCTGGCGCGTTTATCGCCCGTTGGACGATAGCATTTGAAAGATCACCACAGAGTATCTCCCAAGTGAATAAGGAGAACGACAGTAACATTAGTAACATGCAGAAAAAAAGGAAATATATATACACAAATACAGTAATATAGAAATACAATTATATAAACAAAATTAAATAACAGTTACAAGTCTTTTGGGAAAATGTACATGACGACCACTACGCCTGACATAGTTAGGTGAATTGCTGTCATTTTTTTTAGTAGAAATTGGAAGTTGAACAGAGTCACGAATTTTATTATCATATGATTCTGATAACAGATAAGCAGGCTTAACACGGTCGATTGACACTCGCAATTTTTTTTCCTTAATCATTATGGTAATGTTTTTATTACTGCGAGAAATAACAGGATGTGGACCAGTGTAGGGCTGAGATAATGGCGGCTGCACTCTGTCAACTCGTAAAAAGATGTGCGAGCAAGTTTATAAAGATGGGTTAATATAATACTTGTCAGTGCAATAAGCAGATGTTGCTACTTGATTTAAAAGTCGCATATTGTTGCGAAGATTCGCAATGAAATCATCAGTACAAGGTGGGATCACTGATGTATATAACATGTCACTAGGAATTCGTAAAGTTGTGCCATACACTAGTTCAGCACAAGAAGCATGCAAGTCTTCTTTAACGGTTGTTCTGATACCTAGGAGAACTACAGGAAGTATCTCGGACCATCTATTATTCTCGTGAGCTTTCAGAGATGATTTAAGATCTCTGTAAAAACGTTCTATATTTCCATTGGAAATTGGATGGTATGCCGTTGTGCGAATTTTATTCGTGCCCAACATGCGGGTAAATTCGGCATATATAGCCGATCGCATTTGGGGACCTTGGTCTGATGTGATGACTGAAGGACAGCCAAAGCGAGAGATCCATGTATTGAATCGCACTGCATACAGTCGTAGCTAGCGTATCTTTGATAGGAATGGCCTCTGGCCATCTAGAAAAACGATCAATGATCGTTAAAAGATGAGTATATCCATCAGATGGAGCTAAAGGGCCTACGATTTCTATATGTATTTGATCGAAGCGTGCATCCGGAAGAGCAAATGTACCGAAAGGTGCTTTAGTGTGCTTCTGTATTTTAGAGCGCTGGCATGGATCACAACATTGAACCCACTTTTAATTTGACGCTTCATGCTTGGCCATACATATCTGACGCATATGAGCTTAGTAGTAGCAGCTATACCGGGATGGGAAAGTTTGTGAAGATGATCAAAAATAAGCTTTCGATAGGAGTTTGGAACAATTGGACGAGGAGTTCCAGTTGCGATGTCGTACAGCAAATTACAGTCAGACATTTGACAAGGTGTTAGTTCAAATTTAAGAGACGAGGTATTATTTTCAGAAAGTTTCTGAATTCAGGATCTTTTTTCTGTGCATCCAATTCATGAAAATTTAATGCTGGAGATTCTATAATTGAATCGATTTCAATGCGCGAAAGTGCATCGGCAACAATATTTTGAGAGCCTTTCACATGCCGAATATCAGTCGAATACTGTGAAATTAAATCTAGGTGGCGTAATTGCCGCTGGGAGCATTTATTTGGATTTTGTAGAAAGGCATAAATTAGTGGCTTTTGATCCGTGTATATTTGAAAATGTCGTCCTTCTAACATATACCTGAATTTATTTATGGCAGAGTAAATAGCGAATACCCTATAATACGTTGACCATTTACGTTGGCTCGAATTGAGCTTCATTGAAAAAAAAGCTATTGGTTCCCAATTATTCTCAGAAAACTGCATCAAAGTACCCCCAACTTCAACATCGGACGCGTCTACCCATAGGCTAAGTTGAGCGCCTGGAATTGGATGCTTCAAAAGAGTAGCGTTAGCAATTGCATTTTTAGCAGCATCGAAGGCTGCAGCAGCTTGATCATTCCATTCAAGGTGTTCAGTTGGTTTGTGAACACGGGAAGGATGTTTTTTCATATTTTTATGCCCTTCTAATAATTGCACTAAGAGGGAAAGTATATTGGCAGCGTTCGGAATGAAACATCTGTAAAAAATGAACATTCCTAAAAATCGACGTAATTGGGTTAAAGTGGTTGGTTGGGGAAGTTTTATTATACACTCGACTTTATCAGGAAGAGGTGAAATTCCCTTTTCGGAAAAATTAAATCCCAAAAAATCAATTATAGATTTTCCAAATACGCATTTTGAAACATTAATACAAACTCCATATTCTTGTAATTTTGTAAATAAATGTTTTAAATGTTCCAAATGTTCATCAGAATTTTTAGATGCAATAAGAATATTGTCAACAAAGGCATAAACACTTGGTAAATTACGGGAGATTTCATCTATAAAACTTTGAAAAGTCGTAGATGCGTTGCACAATCCAAATTGCATTCGTATACTTTCATATAATCCAAAGGGTGTACATATAGCGGTTTTATGAATATCGTCTGAGTTGACCGGGATTTGAGGGTATGCCTTTATAAGATCAACCTGACTGAAAGTTTTTGAACCATGTAATGAACTGGTAAAATCTGCTATACAAGGGATTGGATACTTATCTTTAATTGTTTGAGAATTAAGAACCCTGTAGTCACCAACAGGTCGCCATCCAACGTACCTTTTTTGGGTACCATATGGAGAGCAGATACATAGTTACTACTAGAAGGTCTCAGATGTCTTAAATGCATCATGTTTTGAAATTCTTGTTTTGCAATTTGTAAGCGGTCAGGAGCTAACCTTCGCGGTTTTGTGACGACAGGAGGACCTTTTGTTATTATATGATGAACCGTATTATGTTTAACGGGTTGATTGGGATCTGGCAATTTCGTGATGGAAGGAAATTGCTGTAGGATTTTATGATAAATAGTATCACTGAAAACAGATATTAATGAATGGAAATTCGTATGTTTTATATGGCCAATGGATTAAAATTTAGTTTTCATGTCCCGAAGACATTTATTACGAAGATCAGGCACCAATTCAAAATAATGGAGAAAATCAGCTCCAAGAATGGGTGTGCTGATATTGGCAATCAGAAAAGTCCATGTAAATTGTCTCCTTAATTTAAAGTCCAATGTGAGTGTTTTTTGTCCATAAACATTAGCTGTTGATGAATTTGCTGCAAAGAGCTTTTGTTGGGAGGGATTTCTCTTTTGAAAATTATTAGCACATAATAATGACAAGTCTGACCCACTGTCGACCAAGAAGGAAACGTTTGTCTTTTGATCTCTGATAAATAGCCGACGTGATTCTTGGGGAAAAGAATAAGTCGCCTCTATTCTTTGATGTCTGCATTTCCCTTCCATGAACAAGTTTTAACACATATTTCTTCCTTACACTTATTTCCAAAACGACGATGAAACCAACACACAGAAGAGTCGCGCGTAGTAGAATTACTCCTGTTACGGCGATTTCTATATCCGCGGAATGGGGATCAACCTCGAGAAGTTGAAAGCTGATCAATTCTTTTATTTAATTTTTCAATTTCGCGAAACAATTTACTTTCGAGTGACTGGTCATTTATTTTGGAAACTGCTAAATTTTCAACAGGTGATGGGGTAAATTCAAGTAGTTTATCCGAAATTTCAGCTGCTTTATCTAAAGAAAGATTTGCAAGAGCGGCTAAAATTGACTGTACCGAAGATGGTAAACGTTGAAGAAATAATTCCATCATTAAATTTTCGGGAACGCTAAGAGATTCGGCGAGACGTTTCATATCGCGATATAATTCGGAGGGTTTGCGGCCTCCTAATTCCTCTCCAGATAAAAGTTTACGAATTTCCTGCTGAGAAGATTCACCTGAACGACTAATTATTTCAGTTTTCAATTTAGTGTAAGGATCAGTAGCATCGGGTTTTATAAGAACATCTCAAACTAATGACGCAATGTCGGGCCGGAGATGGGATACTAAATAATTATATTTAGTAATCGATTCAGTAATTGGTTTTGGGGTGGCGAGAGCAAATGTGCTTTCGCACATTATAAAAGCAGGGTCAGAACTGTTATATACAGGAATTTGTACGGCGTTTACTTGGGACATTGTATGTTTATGCCTCCCAACAAAATACAAATAAATATTTCAAAATTGAGTCAAGTATAAAAAAAATATAATTCACAATTCATAAAAATAAAAATAAAGCAAGTTCATATAAAATTTAAGGGGATAGGACAAAGAAAAAAGCTTAAAATGAAAATCGAGAACAAAATTAAAAAGAATTAGAATTTTTTTAACTTATCTGGACATCATTAATCCTAAGATGAAGTTGAATAATTCTCCACAATATGCAGATATACGCACACATGCGGTATCTCAGCATTTAGCTGATTACTCCACGGTTTATTTTTCATTTGTAGAACGTAAACACATAGAACAAAATCACTATTCGTAGAACAAAATCATCTTAGTTTCTTTATTTGAAGGCGCGAAATGAAAATTGTCGTAAATTCTCCATAAAAAGTCACAAAATAAATAAGCATGGAAACACCGGGTCACCATTAAGGTATCAGTAACTATTTCAATATATATATTATCTGACTCATATCTTAAATTAAATATTAAGTTTTATTTCTTGCATCAACAATTCACTACTCCTTTTTTTCATTCTCACATTCGAACAACAAACTTATTTCAATTCCACCTGTACACTATAGGGTTGTCACATTAGAGGGGTTGCCGTGCCACTGACAGGCTGGCGCGTTTATCGCTCGTTGGACTATAGCATTTGAAAGATCACCACAAGCCGCCCTTGGCAACCAGTTTGGTCTCACTTAAAATTTATTCAATAGAAAGTTAAAATTTTAGTGCACAAGAGTTTGAGAGTATGAGGCATTCCCTCCTCAAATTTGGTATTACATTAATCGCAGTCCCTCCCCCGAAATTAAAGGATTTGTTAAATACAAAAATTGACCCTATCCAAGCCATCAATAGATCGGGAGTATATATTATACCCTTCAAGAAAGATAATAGAGATTTTATGTACAAAGGTATGACACTGCGGAAATTTCGTGACAGAATTAGGGAACATGAAGCAGATCTGAGATTGAATAGACCCCACACTGCATTATCAAGATTAGCACAAATTCAACCTATAAAAGTAGATTTCAATAGAGCCAAAATTATTTTCCATACAAGTAACCACCAAGAAGCTATCATAAGAGAATCTCTGGAAATAATATTAAATAAAGAAATAGTTTGTAACGATATATTATCATATGATATCCACGCAGTCTGGAAAGAATTAATAAATAGTTAATAAATCTGTACTTTTCGATAAAAGAATATCATTTATGTTCCCCCCCCTTAGTTTCCAATCCACCCTTGAAGTGAAATAGTTTGTTCCGGACAAGGCTGGAGACGCGGAGACAGAACAACTGCTAATTTTTCACTGAGGATGACCGAGTAAGTGTCGGTCGAAAACGTTATGAATTTTAAATGACTTTAATGTTTTTTAAAGGATTTTATCATACTTGACACCTGTAAGCAATATATTTACATTTTGTGTATCTTATATATGTTAACTTAAAATTTATGTTTGGGAAAGCATGCTAAGCATTGTACCATATTACTTTTATTTATAATTTAATTTACTTGGACTCCGTTTAATATAATTAACATAATCCCTTTAGCTAATATTAGTTTTTGTTGTATTAAAATACCTCAATTTGTTGATTTTCTGTAAGCAAGTAAACCCTATTGGTTTACAATGGAAGATACATTAAATGCTGTTCAATAACCAATGAGATGCGTATCATTCGGACGTTGCCATTAAACAATTAACAAGTAATTGCGATTTATGTGCCACGTCCGATAGCGTAATATATATATATAGATATTGGGAAATTTTCTTTCAAGAGAATTTCAAAAGAAACTGGCGTACATGTTACATATTTCGATGCTTTTTTTGAAATATCAGATTATTTTACATATTCCACAACAATATTCTCAGAATCAGAATATTTTAAGAACACTGAAGATTACGTTTTTGATACGTTTGCTATTATAATACTGAAAGAGAACACAAGAAAACATACATTAGAATATTTGCAGTAAATAACAGTGGGTGGTAAACGGTTGCTCTCAAAATATATCTGTAAAATTGATTTTTTTTTTAATTCGCAGTCATATTTGAAGGGGAAAAAATAGGCAAGGTTTGTAGCAATTAAACTTTCTCAATACAAAAAATTGTGCTTGATTGAATATCCATCATACAATTAAAAAAAGCATGTCACACAAGACACATCATACAAGAAAGAAAAAATCATGCATCAAGCGCAGATTATGAAACCCTTTCTAACACAATTAGAATAATGTATTGAAACTTCACAGTTTAATAAGTTGAAATATGATGTCTAGTTGAGAAATTTGGAAACGCATAACGCATTTGAAAACTCATTTTCAGTAATTCCCATCTACAGTCGGAACAGTATCCAAATTCTTTGAGCAGCCTTGTATATGATATATAGATTTGTATCTATTAACTACATGCATGCAAAAATTTAGTTCAGTTAGGAAATACATACCTCAGTTGAAAATTCCCCTTCAGCAATTTCCGCTAATAAGGAGACTAGTATGCGAATTATTTTGTGAAGCCTTGTATAAGAGATATACAGTGAAACATCTCCTTAAGGGCCACCTGCCGTTCCATTGAAAATTGGCCTTTATGAGGGGTGGCCCTTGAATAGGGGTGACCAAATTTTTCATTTCTCTTTCTTTTTATCCCGCAATTTTTAAAATCTGCATATTTTTTCAGTAAGTTTTCTTTATTTTAACAATATTGTTTTTTTTATTATTATTCTTGCTGCAATTAGACTGTGAAGCCAATTTTCTTGCAGATGTTCCTTGATCATGACATGAACTTTCATTTTGTCATTCAAATCCAATTGTACGCTTTGGCTTGTGCCATAATTTTTAATGTTACATAAGCCGGAGCATAAAATTTCTAGTGCAAAAATTGTGCTTCAATATGCAATCACAGCTTTAGTAAATGTGGAATCAGTTTTTCTAGATAACATGTTATCCTTAGTGTGCCCAGAACAAAGGGTCAAGTTTCTCCTTCAACACACCCCCTACAGGTTCAAAGGTCAAACAAAGTGTGAGGAACACCTGTTTGTCTCACTTGTGGAAAAGTTTGTAGTCCTTCATTGTTTTAGTAAATCGCCCCCTTCTCCCCCTGCCTTCTTTGTTGCAAGTGCAATTGTTTGCTGAACTCTTATCTTTTGGTTCCGGAATTCAAAACATTTGTTTAGGATTTAAGGCACATGTGGAAAAATGGCCTTTATGAGGGGTAGGTGTGGCCCCTACTAGGAGTAAATTTAACATTATGTCTATTGGGAAAATTTTCGTTCCTAAAAATATTGGCCCTTAATAGAGATGGCCCTTGAATAGGGGTGGCCTTTAAAAGAAGTTTCACTGTATAGAATTTATACACAACGAGTGAAATGCAAAAAATTAGTTCAATTTGAAAGCGCATACCGCGATTCAAAACTCACTTCCAGAAATTATTGCTTAAACACAGTAGTATAACCTATTTCTTTTGTGTGTAAATGAACGGCAAATGCAATGAATGCTTTATTCTATAGTATTCATCTTGTATTGAAATTCAGTGATTTTAAATCAATTTCAATACATTTTAAATAGTGTACCGTCATTACAAAACTCAGTATACGATCGATTTCTCCCCATTGACCATAACGTAACGGAATTCTTTTTACTGCCCCTGTAAATGTACTATTGATACTGACACTTCATATTCAATGCCGAACATGCCATGGAACATGCTATCATTAACATATATCAATTGCATGAAAATCAGAGTATATTTAAGAGAGTTAGAGCATGGACAGACGAACAGATAAACCGAATTCGTAAACAATTTTCAACTTTGTTAGAAAGTGTTAAAAATTAAACCGAAAAAGTTATTGTTTCCCAATTTATTGCATTTCTGCTTTAAGTTATTTGCGTAAGTAGCTCATTTGCACATTTTTGCGAAAATGGTTTGGCATATTAAAATACTTTTTTTTTTTTTTACTGAAAACAATTTATTGTACTCTAAATTCCTTTTAAATTCCATTGTTTTCAATGTTACTCATTTTGACACGAAATAGAAGATGATATAATAAAATATTTGACACCGGTGTCTGTAAGAAAACTATACACGTTACGATGCCCACTTTTAATACATAAAGTTGTACTGAGTATCTTAACAACATCTATAAATATTTGAGCGATTGTACAAATATTAAGAACATTTAAGTCTAGAGACGAAGATCAAGATTGCTATTATTGAGTCTGGATCAGGAAATTGACGAGAGTATGGTTCTTGATTCTGTTAGGGAGGCATTGGTTTGTGAGGGGTTGGATCAGGACAGAGATATTGATGTGGTAAGAAAGATTGGTACTAGAATGGGTAAGGTGAACTGGGTACTGGATGTCGATAATGATGTGTTTAGATGTCTGATTGGAAGAAGACGTATTTGCATAGATTTTAATCGTTATAGAATCGTGGAATTTTTACAGATAATAAGATGTTTTAAATGTCAAGGATATGGTCATCTCGCATCCAAATGTCAGGGCGATCAGAAATGCTCGAAGTGTGCGGGTGACCATCGATTGAGTGATTGCACAGTTGAAACAGAGTCTTGTGTAAATTGTCAAAAAGAAGAGGATGTGGACACGGACACTGGACATCGTGCTGACAGTTCTGACTGTCCGACTTTTAAAGCCTACCGTGATGGTTTGATGGCGAGGAGATTATAACATAGGTCATGTCAAATGATTCACTATCTAGTGGTGTTGGAATCGTTCAGATTAATCTTAACCATTGTACCGATGCTTGTGAAGCTTTGTTTGACTATGCGGAGAGGGAGGGCGTTTTGTTTTTTCTTTGTCAGGATCCACATGCTTACGGTGGTAAAGTTTCTGGGATTTCACCAGACTGGTTAATATTTTCTTCTTTAAATAACACCTCCTCCATTCTGTGTACTAATAAAACCATGAATTGCACTATAAGCTTAATCACCCCAAACAGTGTTTTTATTACGGTGACTTTTGAACAGACTTCACTGACTCTTGGCTGAGTCTACTCAGCCCCTTCGAATAATATTGATTCTGACATGTCGTGTTGGATCAATTATTTTGAAGATTGCTCGTCACTTATTGTTGGTGGTGATTTCAATGTTTCTCTGATGACATTTGGTTATACCAGAGAAGACGATAGATCGGAAACATTTCAGGATTACTTGATGATGGGTAATCTCAGGATTCTGAATGATCCTAATGCTCCTCACACTTTTGTTCGTGGTGAATGTAAAGGCCGCCCGGATCTCACCTTGGCTGGTACGGACGTGGTGCAATACCTGAATTCTTGGCAAGTTGACGATCAGAATTTTTCTTTCTCGGACCATAGGTACATAAAGTTTGATATGAAATTGGTACCGTTAAATGTTACAAATCTGAGGTATAAAACTAAAAATAAGTCTATGAGGAAGTTCAACAAGTATTTTGGAAGAATGAACGACAGATTGCAGAGCACTCTTGAAAGAGTACAGGGAGTAGATGGATTGGAAGATTGGCTGACCAACTTCCATGACTTTTTGCATTACGTTTTAGATAACTGTTTTAGAAAGGGTTCACTTAATCATAAGCCAACGGCTACATGGTACACAGAGGCTCTTCGCATAGAGAGAAATAAAGTTAAAGCATTGTATAAAAGGTATCATAAAAATTTGTCTAATATAGCATATAGGGATAGTTATATCTCTGCTCGTCGATCATATAAACGTCATCTTCGTCAGGCAAAACGCGCTGGGTGGATCAGCTTTTGTCAACGTACGGACAACGCTTACGGTAATCTGTACAAGTATCTCTCAGGCAAGAAGACTTCACCGTCAGACATGGTTTTCATGACTCTAGAGAATTCTTCGGCATTTGCGAGTTACGATGAAGTGGCTTCCCAACTTATGAACGAGCACTTTGGCATCACGAATACTCCAGCACAGATTCATAATTTTGTTAGTGATGAGGATTTTCTGGATCACCCTGATTATAAGCCTTTTACCCGACGTGAATTACGCTTTGCCCTACAGTGTCAGAATAACAATAAAGCTCCGGGAGCTGATGACGTTGATGCTTTGGTAGTAAAAAATATGTGCACAAAATATAGATCTCTTATGTTAATGTTATTTAATACTTGTCTGAGGTTTGGCCATTTCCCGGCGAATTGGAAGAAAGGCGTTATTATTTTTTTCAGGAAGAGAAACCGTCCACCGAATCTTCCGAAGTCATATAGGCCTATTACTCTTCTGCCCATTTTGGGTAAAGTTTTCGAGCGTCTTTTGAAGATGCGAGTTCTAACTATGTTAGAATCTCTGAATTTTCTTGATAACAATCAACATGGCTTTCGTGAGACTAGGTCAACGCTCACAGCTTTAAGTTCTCTCAAGACTTTGGTTGCAGAAAAGCTTACGAAATTCAAGTACTGTTCTGCCATTTCATTTGATATTGCGGGGGCCTTCGATGTCCTGGACTGGTTGGTTGCTTCTCGGATTATTGATGACCTACCGATTTACAGCTATATAAAGTATACTTTTAAGAGTTACATTTCTAATCGGCAAATCGGTTTTCGTTTTCTGAGAGGCATCCGATGGTTCAGGATATTTGTGGGCTGCCCGCAAGGATCATGCCTCGGCCCTTTGATTTGGACGATAGTGGCTGACGAGATTTTGAAGAACGCACGTAAGGTGCATATGGATTTGATTTCATATGCAGATGACTCTGTTGTTGTTGATGGTGCAGATACAAGACAGTCGCTTGAAGACAAAATGAATAATCATGTGGAAATTTTTAATAATATTTGTAATAATTTGAATCTCACCATTAATCCATCAAAGACTGTTGCTATGATGTTTGGCACAAAAACGTTGAAGAAAAGAAGACCAATCTTTAAAATTTTACATAACAGCATTCCTGTTAAAGATACAATGTTATACTTAGGTTTTACTTTGGATAACCTGTTTAATTGGCTCCCTCATTTGGAAGTTGTCAGATCTAAAGTAACAGATTTTTCCTGTAACATCAAGAAGTCGAGGATTCGTGACCGGGGTACTCCTCTTCAATATCTTAAATTGTGGTATCAAACAGTTCTTCTGAAACAAATAAGTTATGGCCATGAGATTTGGCTGGGGGACTTGAAGTATCACGGTATTAAGCGTTTGTCCTCTTGTCAGCGAGTGGCTTTGTTCTCATTTATTCATGGCTATCGGACAACTTCTACAGATGCGCTTTGTGTATTAGCTGGTGTTCCTCCAATTTTTCTTCAGCTTTCGATCTCAGCCTTAAAATACAATGTGCTGCGTGGCGGAACGTCTATTGAATTGAGTGGCTGTCGCATGGATTCGGATAAACTAGTAAGAAGGATACCAACTTTTGATTATCCGTATTTTTATTCTCCTCATAATGTTAATTTTATTCGTCCAATGATGAAATATAATACATTTGCTGGTCACCCAGTTCTGTTTACTGACGGATCGAAGATGGATCAAGGGGTTGCTGCAGCTTATGTTGTGTTCAGGGGCCATGACTCTATATTTGAAAAAAGGATAAAACTTAAGAATTATAATTCGATCTATCAGGCAGAGCTGGTTGCAATTGCTGATGCAATAGATTGGTGCAGGTCATCACAGTTTTCAGTTTTCTATTTGTTTACGGATAGTTTTTCATCGTATTGCTCTCTCCAGCGTCTTTTCCCTAACGATGATCTTTTAATGAGAATTTACGATAATCTGAGATTAATGAGTGATAAAATTATTAACATAGGATGGGTTAAGGCCCATATTGGCACTTATGGAAATGAAAGAGCGGATTTCCTTGCTAAATCAGTGATTCTTAACGATGAGTATGATATTGAAGAAAACATTCCTATGCCGATCTGCATGTTAAAAGCCGGTCTGTCTAAAAAACTTATTTGTGATTGGCAAACTGATTGGAATAATAGTAAAAAAGGTCGTTTTACATATGACTTATTAAGTAAAGTTAATTTGGATTATGTATGTTATTCTCAGATATGTGTTTATTTTTACACAGAGCATGGTGCCTTTCCGGCATATCTTAAAAAAATGGGAAAAGCAGAGAGTGATAAGTGCAGGTGTGGTACTAGGGGCGATGTTCGTCATTTTTTATTTGACTCATGCCAAGTGTCTGCTGAGAAATTTGATTTTATTAGGAACCGTCCAGTGGCATGGAATATCAGAAGAGTTCTTGCTTGTCGTGGGAACTATAATAAGTTACGAAATATCTATAACAAGTTAAATAAGAATTTTTCATTTATTAAATATGTGTTTTGAATGTCTACTTCTTGTGGTTTTTACTGCAAGCTGGTGAAAGTAAAGCTGTGCCCTTATTGTGACATTGAAATACTTGGTCTGCTGGTCGGAACTATCTTTTTATCTTCGGTGCTAACAGTGATTGGCATGTTGTGCGGCTACATATGATGGTCTTTTAAAAACTTTTTAATAACATTATTATGTCTGTTTACGAACATTTCGGACTACTTTCTACAGACTTTGTGTTTCAGAGTGTATGTGGTGTCCTTCTTAGGAACTATGATACGAACAATTATTTTGTAGGACTTTGGCGATGGACTCGTTTATTTTAGTCTAATGCAATTTGTATATTTGCAGGTCAATTTAATTTATAATTTAGTTCAATATGTGATTCCAGTTTTGTGTAAGTTTTCAAGTCAGTGACTTGGGCATCTGTGGTATTTTTGTTTTGGTTCTGTTGGTGTTTAACGAGAGGTGTTCTCGTTCTTTGCTTAAATTTTATTTTGGTTTACAAATTATGTAACCTTACGTATGCAGATTTTATTTCTAGTGCGGGTCTCACTACTGAACGTTAGTCTATGTTTAATTATTTGCCGTCTGGTTTTTCTGGGCCTGTTTTCTTAGCGGTGGTTTTTCTTGGTGGTGCATAGGGTTTTCCGCCGGAGCAATAGAACCTATGCCAAATTTGGTGGGTGCTCCGGTTGGGTGATTCTGCCTGTTCTTTAAAAGTACAGTTAAAATTTCATAAAAAGCTTAAACAAAAAAATAATAAAAATCAGTAACTAAAATCTGCGCCTACTAAACCCCGGTCTCCCCTAGTATATGCATTACTATACCCTCCAAAACATTGTTACAAAGTTTCAGAACTTCGAACGAAGCACCTTTCTAGGTAAAGAAACCGGAATCTCTCGACTTTGAATAGAAGTGTCATCGGTTCAGTCAATGGCACTCACAACTTAATGGTCACAAAGTCTCTGAATTTCGAGAAAGTGTGACAAATGGCCATATAATGCATCATTTTAGAATTTCTTATATGCATGAAAGTGCGAATGGTATTTGGAGTTGCCTACATGGTTGATGGTGTCTTGGTTCTCTGGAGCTTTCTTGTTAATCAGAGTGATTTCGGCTATAGCTCAACTCTGAAGTTTTTTCATTGGAGAATGTGGAATCCAACTTAAAGTTTGATGGGCAGCGAAGAGTGTCTGCTAAATTTGAGAGAAGTGATGAGTGTGTAAAACAAGAGAGTAATGTTATGAAAGTTAAAAAAATTTGAGTCTTCGTTTTTTTTTTTTTTTCAAACCTATTCCCCACATTGGAAGCTCTTGGGGAAGCCACAGGGTTTTTTATCCGACTGGATTATCTCTTGTGGGATAGACCAGTCTTTCACCTTTGTTTTTCTCTCGTTGGCAGGTTGCTCAACCAATGACTTTAGTGATGGGGTGGTAGATCTGCTAAGATTCTTCCTCATAGGGATGGTAAGGTTGCATCATCTTCGGCTCATAAATTTTGCTGCTAGCCCAATAAATTTTGTTGACCTGTTATAAATTCTCTTTTGAAATACTGTCCAAACTGGTGCCAACATTGTCTACGGACAAAAGTTTATTGCTCTGACGAGAGTCGACGTTTTCCCTTTAACGCTATATATTATCATAACAATTAGAAAAACGTATATTCCATAAGAATATATATACATACACTAATATAATATAGATTTTCAGTTTCTTATTAAACATAAAATTCATTGATAGCAAAAGGTATACAAGTGATTATTATATAAAATATTGTAAAATCTAAAATTATAAATAAAATCATAAGACGAAATGGAATGTTCC
This sequence comes from Maratus speciosus, assembly GCA_963932465.1. NCBI lineage: Eukaryota > Metazoa > Arthropoda > Arachnida > Araneae > Salticidae > Maratus > Maratus speciosus. The sequence goes on from OZ010786.1 coordinate 267,973,209, forward strand.
ACCTTGATTCAATCATAAACTACACAATATGAACTTTAAAAAGTTCACCGTTTACTTAAAAGATGACAAATAATAATAATGCAGATGTTACAAGTTTAAAAACACGCATTTTATTTAAATTTCCTTTTATTCTGCAATCCCGATATCATCTTTTAGGGAATATTTTCATTGATTGTCTTTGCTTTTATTCAAATATATCACTTCGTTAGACTCTCCCATTTAAAAAAAGTGACGTATTTGAATAAACGGAACGGCAATTAACCCTTTATCTACTGACGGTACTTATAACTACTATTAAAATAACTTGTTATAAAATTCATTTAATACATCGATTAGTTGTAATATAGTTTAGAATGAGTTATAGATACATTAATTTATCTTCTTCCAAAAGCATTATTGGATACACAAAACAAAAATATTTTTAAAAGGATGAGTTCTTTTGCCTTTGCATCTTTTCAGCTTTCTTGGCATTGGGTGGGAGGGGGGGGGGTGGATTTTTCCATTCGTAATTCTTTCTATATTTCTATTCCAAGAATATTATATTTGTACATTTACTAATTTTTCAAAATACTAAAAAAAATTTTTAAATCAAAGATTTGAATAGGGTTATAAATAATGCACAAAATCCTTATAAATTTAAATTTAATTAATCCTTCTAAATCCTTCAATCCTTCTAAAATCCTTCTAAAATCTATTAAATGGTTATGTAAATCTTGTAATGTAGTTTAAATAATTCACGAAAAATGCTTTAGAAGATAAAATTTTCACGAATTCATAATTCAGTGCATAAAGTGTTAATGAAAATATTCTCTGGCTATGGCTGTTGGGCTGCAGGCCGAAAGTACCCGGAAATTTAAATAAAATGTATATGTTTAAGCTTTAAAAATCTGTAATATTATTTCTCACCTTTTAAGTAAATGTTTAACTTTTATATTAAGTAGTTTATCCAAAAATATAATGATTTAACTTTATTAACATAGATTATTAAAATTAAAATTAAAATTAATTAATGTGAATTACATAACAACAAGTAATTACAGGCAAAATATTATTTTTAAGTGATTTGTTCATTTTTATACTATTTAGTTTAAGTGCTGGAAAAAGAACTTAAGGTCATTTATTTATATTTTAATCTTTTTACATCTAAGATAAGGCCATCATTATTTCATGCTTTCACATACGTTGGGATTTCTTCAGAAGGAAAGCAATGAACCATTTATTATAAATAAGTAGCTTATCGACACCTACGCTACAAAACAAAAAAAAATAAAAATAAAAAACAAAGTAAATGTTCATTTCATGTAAAAATCAGAAGTTTTAAACCCTTTGAACTTCTGAGGGCTTTCCTGCATTTTCATAAAAATGTTCGTAAAACTAATGTTAATTCAAATTTTCTTTCCTTGTTTGTTTCTAAAATACACTTTATATCTCTTTATTTTACATACATCTTAAAATACAATTCTTGTTAAAAATATTTTTGTCTGCAGCCGATTTAAGTTATTTTGGGGAAATTGAAAAATACGGTCAAGCTACTTAGAAGGTTTAAATAAATAATAACAGTTTTACTTTTTAAAGTGAAACATACTTGAAAAGCAAATTTAATGACAGCGTATAATAATTTCTTTTCGTAAAAATAAGTTCCTTCTTCTAAAGCTATAATTATGCTAAATATGTTACGGAAATGGAAACCCGGAAGAGCTTCCATGCTCTTTGAGAACGTCGTATGAAGGAAGAAAAGATGCTAGCCTGAAAACAGGGATATCCTTTTTAATTATTAGACAAATAAATTCTCTTATAGATTAAAATCCGTAAACGTCTATCTGTACCCGGAACTCAAGTAATAAAGGTTCAGAACATTATCATTCCGCGCAGAAAAATACGGGAAAGTCATTATTTTTATTTCCTAAATAATCTGATCGTAATTAGCTGAGATGTTTTTTAAAAACGAATTAAAATCGAAAAAGGGCAGTTCCGTTGATTGTGTCTGACCCTATGAGGGCTTTCATCTGTCTTTTGATCAAACAAACGGAAAGCGTTCCAATTTTTGTGCAATTTTAAATTTCAATCGCCACACAGTAGAATATTTGAAGCAAAAGTCTGGCCAAAATTATTTTTCATGTGTTTTACAGTTAAAATTGAAAGTTACCGCTGTTACTTATTAGTAGAAAATACACTTAATTAATGTTATGTACACATAAAAGTATGCATTTGCTCAAAAATATGTATACCGTATATTTCCGTATATAAACCGATCCGTGTATAAGCCGAGTATACGATTTTACAGTAAAAAATCGTCCAAAATCGAAAACCCGTATATAAGCCGATGTTATAAAAAGATGATAAAAAATTCAGTGACCGAAAACTAATAGAAACCTGAAATATAAAAAAAAAATGCGCTCTTTGAAATAATTTATCTTTAATATTCTGTTTTAGCGCTCGGCCAAATCTGTTTAATTAGGTACCGCTGGAAGTTTGTATAAATAAGCCATTTAAAGACAAGCTCCGTTCGAAATTGACTGAATGTTAGTCATCTGTCGATACAGTGGAAAAAATTGCATTAATTAAAAAAAAAAAAAAAAAAAAAAGTTGACATTCTCACTATCACTAAATAGGTGAAAGAATCTTGGCTTGAATTACCATAAGAATGACCATCCGATAACTCAAAAAATGTTCCCTCAGTAAATGAATTGTATAGAACTGCTGGTGTAGCCAGAGTTATGAAGAATATGGCGGTAATGATGAATAAGACACTGGCCATATTCATCCTGATGTACTAATGAAAGAAAGTGATTTTTAAGGAGTTGCTTGAAAACTGTGATAATGACTTAGTTATAATGAAACACGATTGCTGACTTTTCTATTGCCAAAAAAAAAAAAAAAAAAAAAAAAAAAAAAAAATGGGGTATTAAAATATTTTAAAAAATCTGTAAATATTTTGTATGTTTTTTATATTTACCATCTTCTTTATATATGAATTTTGGAAATTTTCTTCGACTTGTGTATAAGCCGACCCCCCTCCCCCACCGCCCCCCCTTTTGGATCCAAAAAATTGCTCAAAAAGTCTCGGCTTATACACGGAAATATACGGTATAAATAAAATACGATGAGGTTTTTTTTTTTTTTCACTTTTTACTGTTTATAAGAGGAAAGTAATATTTAATAGTTATTTTTCATACAAGTAACGTTTGATTAAATGTGGTTAATTTATAGTACATGTAAAATTATAATTATTTATATAAACCAATGTATCAATATATGTGTCGTAGGCTAATTACGAAATCCGTCTCTTTGCAAAGAGCCTAGGCTGTGTGCGAAGAGACCGGCTAGTTGGGGAATAATCTCTCTTTTTCCAATTGGCCTGATATTTTTGAAACTTATTACAAAGAGCCTAAGCAGCTTTAGGCTAATTGGAATATGGCCACTTGTTTCTCAATCACCCTGCTATCTTTCAGGCTTATTGCAAAGAGCCTGTGGAGAGTTAGGTTAATTGTAAATTATTCATTTTTATGGATAAGTAGGGGGCCCTGCACCCTGCAAGCTACGCTCGCCAACCCCCGTTCAGACACCACAGAATCTAAAAGCACGCTAATTTGATCGGTTTTAAAAGATTAGAGAAGATAGAATTATAATGAGCAAAACTATAGCGATCTCCCTGTAAACGGGTTTCCATTCAATTCCCTTTGATTGCGAAAATTTAAGGCCGAATCAGTTGCTGTTAAGGCATCCAGTGGTTGTTTTAGTATTTCATCAAAGAACATCAGTTAAAAATTTGAAAAAAAAAACTAAATTAAAATGAATTAAGTAAACAGAGTCTTTTCCTCCCGGTATTTTTTAACAACGTTATAAAACGATTGACATAATACAATTTACTGCAATTACTACAATTTATTGCTTTAACCCCTTGAAGTGCAGTGGTTGATTTTTGGACCACTTAACTTTAATTCTTAAATGCCAGATTGGCACTAGAATATCGGAATGAAAAATTTCCTTTTATTAAGTAAGTGAACAAAAGCATTTTCATATTTCGATATTTGTTTGTAAATTCTGGCGCCATTCACTGATTTCAACATTTTACGAATAGAAATACCTTGAACCTGAAAGGGTTAAACGCATATTAATATAATATATTTATTATTTTAAAGTTCTCTTTCTCTTTTAATATTCACGTATAAATACAATTTTCAAGACATAATTTTCAATATTTTCTTGTTTTTAACACGTACTCATTTAATAGTAATTTTAAAGTTTTTTTTCTGTTTTTAATAGTCACGTATAAATAAATTTTTATCTGTTAGGAAATATTATTCTTTGCGCTGTTATTAAAATTAAAAAAAATCTCTATATTAATAATCTGAGTCATGTGACTATTATCAACAGTTCCGGGCGGATCCCTTCGCTTTTTATATTCCAGACGGCCGTTTTGGTACTTTAATGTTAGCCAGCCACAGGTGATAAGTCGCCAAATATTATCCTATCGCCATCCTTTCACCTATATTATAATAGTCCAAACCATGTAATTGCCATAAACAATTACGGGCTGATCCCTTCCTTTTTTACATTCCAGGAGGCCAGTTTGGTACTTTAATGTTAGCCAGCCACAGGCGATAAGTCACCAAATATTATTCTATCGCCATCATTTCACTTATATTTTAATAGCCCATGTCATGTAACTGCCGTAAACAATTACGAGCTGATACGTTCGCTTTTCATAAGAAAGTTGTCCATTTTGATTAAAGAATCAAAGTTGTTTTTTCGAATAAAACTACATAAAAGTTGCTATGATCGCAAAGAATTCTTGGTACGTTTATGTTAGTCGGGTGCAAATCTCTCCAATAGCTTTTTTTTTAACTCGCCAGTTAGCATTTTTTTATTTTTCGAGTGGAAAATTAAAACGGTACTGCTTGGTTGTCCCATCGACCAAAAATCTATCACCAGACTTTAAAATAAAATTACTTCAATTTTTGTAATTTGGTGAATGGTTTGGCGATTTATATAATTTGGCAAACTTGGTCTACGGGATAGCTAAGTAGTACCATTAAAGCGTTACTTTGAATTTGAAATTAAATGTCATGATTTGTTGCATTATTTAATCGGGTTTGGCGAGATTTTTTTTTTTTTTTTTTTTTTTTTTTTTTTTTTTTTTTTTTTACGACAGTTTGGCGAAAACCTCGTTTTCGAATACCAGTTACATATGTATTTTTAAATTATTTTCCATTATTTTTAAAATGAAATAACAATAAATAAATAAAAAAATAATTAATAACTATAGAGCAAAACAATTTATAACATTTTTTTAATAAAAAGAAAATAAATGTAGATAAACATTTATTAATAAATAAGCAATAATAGCCGGGTTATCACATTTGGCAAAATAATGCCATTTTGGAGCCAAATACGTACCCCGGTGCGTATATGACATCTGCGCCTAATATTTTTCTTTTTGTTTCGTTTAGAAAAAAAGAAAGAAGTGAAAGCCATTAATTTTAAATGCTTCAGTTTTAAATGAAATTTTTGTATTAAATAAAATGATAGCGAAATAAAAAAAAAAGCATTGTTCTTAGCATACATTTAAGGGAGGCCAAACTGGTCACCAAATTAGTTTAAAATAATAACCTTTTCTGAAATATGAAAAAAAAAATATCTGTTATGATTAAAATTTCAGTTGCCATCATTAGAGAAAAGTATTTAAAATTAGAAAAAAATTAATATTTCGAAAACTAATTCGAATTTAAAAATTCTAATACAAGTTATGAGATCTGTGGATCAATACGGATTTTTGGTGTTAATTTCATCGCAAAGTATTTCATATTTTAGGAGAAATCGCAGTGAAATATAATCAGCTATTTAATCAGTCGTTTCAAAGAATCGTTACATAAATTCGTTTCATGTCAGCCGTTTCATAAATTCGTTTCATTAGGATTTTATATATATAGGGTAGATATCTTCGTTGACACAAATAAAATACTTCTTTGACACCATAAATCACAAACAGTTCTTAATTAATTATAGTTATATTGAATGATACTTATTTTCAACAGCTGATAATAAATACAAAAGAAGATACTATTTACAAAATTAAATCACACCACGTCTTAAATTAGATCTACTCGTTGTTCGAAGATCGTTCATCGCTCTTTGTAAGCTAGGCGCTGAAAGAACACAGTGGCGCCTTGAACAAAAGTGCTTGCAAATGCAATCCCACAACTGGGCCGTGCTGAGTAGGCATTCGACCTCAGATGCATCCTTGTTCGCTGGAAGCAGCAGCGGGATCACCTGGAAAGATAAAAACAGCAGCATCCAAAGTTCTATTTTGGAAAAAAAGGCATCATTATTAAATCTTTCATCAAAATTTAAATTATTGTTTGAAAAAAATTCTTCTTATTCTTTTTTTTACGTCTTTCCGTCGTTTTCCTTCTTACGTCATTTGTCTGATTCATCTTCCCTCTTCTTACGTCTTTCCGTCTCATTCGTCTTCCTTTTTCTTACATCGTTTCGTCTGCCTTTTTCTTACGTCTTTTCGTCTGCCTTTTCCTTACGTGTTTCCGTCTTCTTTTTTCTTAAGTCTTTGCCTTTCATTTTTTTTGTATTCCTTCGGGATTAATTTTGTCAAAATCGTTTTCAAATATCAGTCCGGTGAGTGTGTCGTAGTGCGGGTGGTGTCGTAATCAGTAAAATCCTTTTTTTTATGTCAAGCTTTATCCATCCACGGCTAAATGTACTCGGCGCAAGTACTTGTGGCCATTGGACCTTCATTAAATCCAACTTTCTTTACATAGTAGGTGTCATTATTTTTTACTTTTGTGACTTTGTAAGGATCGAAATATTTTGGTTTTAACTTCACACCTGGATCTTGCTGTGTGCGTTTTATAGCATCCATATCATTAAATTTAAATTTGTTAGGCTTTTTTCGTCTGAAATTATAAGTTCTGCGGTTTTGTTCTTGGACCTTTAAAATTTGTCTTATAGCGTCTTTTCTCAATTATTCACGATTATTAATAAAATTGGATTGTATTTCAGCATTCAAAAGACTAGTAATGACGATGTTATTTTTTAACTTCATCTTCGTACCAAACATCAGCTCGAGAGGGGTTGTGTTAATACTTCTTTGAAAGGTCGAATTTATCACTTGGACATCGCTTACATGTGTACACCACTTCGTTGGATTATCCACAGACAATTTAGACAGAACAGATATTATGACTGAATTTAAAGCTGGCCGTTTTTTACCTGGCCGTTAACTCTTGGTAGCCGTGTGGTAATCGGGATGTGTTTAATGTTTTTTCTGACACAATAATCTTCAAAAGCTTTCGAGGTAAAGGCAGGACCTTTATCTGAAATTATGCGAAATGGACTTCCAAAGACAGTTTTTAGGATTTCTAATTTAGAAATTACTTCTGCAGTGTCGGTAAATTTTGTGAGATACAACCAAACTAATTTTGTGAATGCGTCATTGACCGAAAAAATATGTTAATAACTTTTATTCGTGCTCTCAAATGGACCTAAGTGGTCAACATGGTATGTATGTAACGGAGTTTCTTCTTTTTCTATCGGGTGTAGCAAACCTTCTTGTTCACCAGATTCTCGATTAATTAAAATACAGGGAACACAATTTTATATGAATTTCTCGATTTTTTGTTTAACTTTGGAGATGTAGAAATCATTCTCTAATTTTTTTTTTCCGTTCGTGCGACTGCATAATGACCTTTTTCATGAGCAGCCTTAATTAGATTCATTTGCATTTCATCTGGGACAACTAATAAATCATTACCATTAACACATTTATAAAGAACATCATTTTTTACTAAATAATCATCATAAGATTTTACTTTTAGAATTTCTTTTTTGATTTTAATATGCTCGGCAGTTTCTTGAGCTTTTATAATTTTTAAAGTTAAGCTATCCTGGATTACCATACAAATGGGATATCTGCTTAATGCATCAACATGCCTTATACTAGTACCGTGTCTATGCTCAATAGTATAATCGAAATCAGATAACATTATTACCCATCTAGCTATTTTTGTACTCATTTCTTTCTTATCCATAGTCATTTTAAATGCATTACAATCGGTTACAATTTTCAATGGAATACCTAGCACATACACTCTAAATTTTTTCAAGGCTTCAATTACAGCTAAGACCTCTAATTCATAGCTAGTATACTTTCGTTCAGCTTCGGATGTTTTTTTACATGCGAAATAAACGGGATGAAATTGATTATCTACTGAAGATCATTGCATTAACACAACACCAGAGCCATCAATACTGGCATCAAAATGGATTTCGGTCGCGCTTATGGGATTGTAAATTGAAAGTACTGATTCTGATGACAAAATGCGTTTGAGTTCATTAAAATCTTTCTGTTCTTCTACATAAAACTTAAATTTAGAATCTTTCCTTAACAAGTCACTCAACGGTTTAGCTATAACCGAATAACTTCTTATAAACTTTCGAAAGTATCCCGTTAATCTTAAATAACTTTGAATATCTTTTGTACACTTTGGTTCAGGAAAATTTATTACTACTTTTGTTTTGAGTGGGGAGGGACACAATTAACAATTTGTGATTCTATTACACCAAAAAATCAATTTAACGCTTCAATAAACTGCATTTTTAAAGATTTAATTCCAACCCGTATTCGGATGAAGTTTGAAGAACAAGTTTTAATTTTTCCAGACCTTCAGCTTCGTTTTCGGCAAGTATTATTAGGTCATCTATATAAATGACTACTGTGTGATTTTTTAATAGGGTTCAAAATACATTATAGTATATTTTTGAAAAACATTAGGAGTATTGGTCAGCCCGATTGGACACTTTAAAAATTCGTACTGTCCTTCATGAGGGACAAAAGAGGTGTATTTCTGTGAACCTTCTTCAACCTGTATATGAAAAAAACCGTTTTTTAAATCTATTGTTGTAAATACTTCAGCAGAATGTAATTGATCTATAACATCATCTATTACTGCTAATGGGAAATGCTCACGCACTGTCTTCTTGTCAAGACGTCTGTAATAAATACAAAGTCTTATTGTGTTATCTTTTTTCTTAACCAACACAACCGGCGACAAAAAATTAGAAGAACTTTTCCAAATGATTCCCTGAGCTAGCCACCCCTCAATTTGATCTTCAACTTTTTTTTCACATAGCGGGAATCTTCAAGGGGAAGAATAAACTGGGATTTCATCAGTTACATTAATTTTCATTTTATTAGTTTTAATTGGCACATAATTCTTAATTAAAGAGGATAATTCCGAACGCAAATTTTTATCAGCAATGTGATTTAAATCAATTTTAGGCTCATCTAGAACATTTACAATGTTTACTAAAAAATCATTAGACTCAACTTCAGTTTTAAACAATTTCACTTCATTCTCAGAAATAGTCAGTACCAATAATTAAATCGAAATTAATGTAACTGTTGTATTAATGTAACATTAACGACAAAATGTCAACTTTAAATTTTGAATTACCAATTTCAATTTCTGAATTAAAACAACCTTCTGGCTTAATTGAAGTTTTTCCTAAACCGGTCAGAGTGATACCCGTAGGTTTTAATTCCGCAATGTTCTTCATATTATCATAAACACTTTTCTTTAAGAGAGTCTTTTGACTGCCAATATCTATCAAGGAGATTAAAAGTAAGAAATAAATCTTTATCTCTTTTAGAATTAAATCTTTGGATGCAATAGTATTAACTTGTGGTTGACCGTTTTGAACATTTGTGTCTTTCGATTTATTACACTGAAATGATTTGTGGACATAATTATTACAACCGAAACAAAGGGGCCCTTTATCTTTAATAACGCAGTTAATACTCTTCCCACCACAATCATAACAGCGCATATTTGACTTTACAGGCTAAAATCTATTGTTAACTTCAACTTCGGATTTAATTTTAAGCTTAACTCCTTCATGTTTATGAGAATTTGCATTTTCATACTCCGACCTTAACTTTTCATAGACTTTTAATTTTTGTTTTAATTTTAAAATTGATTGACACCCGTATAATATAGATTTTCTAAAAACAGTGTCGGGTATCCAATTTATAACATACTGCATCAATGCGGAATCCTCAATTTTACCATGTAAACGTAATTGCTTCATAACAAGAAAATATTCTTCGAGTGTTTCATTTTTATGTAACTTTCGTTTATTTAACACGTTGAATGCCAAGTCTATTTTTTCTGTCTTTCCGTTTAGGCCACGAAATAAGACTCCCGTTACAGAATCTGTAAGTGTCAGTCACCGATGACTGACGCGGCCTAAACGGAAAGATCAGTGTCAGTCACCGATAACTGACATGGCATTTAACGTGTTAATAAATCATGTCACTTTGCAGAATTATAAGTACTGCTAAATTCTAATACCAAAAGTTGTTTCAACTTCTCATATGAATTTATATGCAATTCGGTTCGAACTAACAATTTGGCTTTTCCTCGTAGGGATCTCTTGACAGAAATAAATTTATGTAATTCCGACAAATTAAACATACTGGTAACATTGTCGAAATTATTTAACCATATATTTATATCCTGGGATGAACTACCGTCAAACGAATGTACTGGAAATTGCTTTATTTTATCAAAATTTGATGGTTCCATGTCATTACTTGCAGAATTATTATTTAAAGGCAATTCGGGTTCCGAATCTGTATCGCTGTCATCCTGAATATTAGGTTGTAGTAAGCTTAAATCTGATAAATAGGTAACTAGTCGTGTCGTGAGGTCAACTAAAGATCATTCATTAGAAATACAAAGTAAATTACAAACTGCAATCAAGTCATTTAGAGAAAAATCCGTTTGAATTTTCGTTACCTTATTTTTAAATTCGAACTATCGGTTTGATAACCAAAACCAGAAAAGTCTCTGATTCTTTTCCTATTGGATCTGTCACCTTCTGCATCAAACAGGAATCTGTGCTAAAGTTTTATTTTGTTTGTTCTTTCATTTTTAATCGCAAGTTCCAGTTCAGGAATATCAACCAACTTCATTATGAAATAAAAAATATATTACGTACAATGTACTCACCGCTAAGAATAATATCCACCTTGAGTGAAGAATTTTGTAATATTTTTATTTTACAGCTTTGCTTTCGCGTAACACTTGTGTGAGCAGGCGATATTAAATCTTTCGTGCCACTTGTCACACCAATTTCATGGATAATATCTTCGTTGACACAAATAAAATACTTCTTTGACACCATAAATCACAAGCAGTTCTTAATTAATTATACTTATATTGAATCATACTTATTTACAACAGCTGATATTTACTCGTTGTTCGAACATCGCTCATTCTGCAGCACACCTCTCATTCACCTCCAAAATATATTCTTTCCTCTTTCCATTCAGTTCTGCTCGCTTCAGTTCTCGCTTTTTTCCCCGCTTGCTATGAGCATCTGTCGTTCCGAAGTTAACTCTAGCACGCATGCGTTGGGCGGAACTACTGTCACCAATCGCTACTGGGTGGCGCTTTGTGAGCTAGGCACTGGAAGAACACAGTGGCGCCTTGGACAAAAGTGCTTGTAAATGCAATTGCACATTTATTTCTCAATGATCTTGATTTTTTTATCAGATTCTGCAATGAGCTTATGGAGATTTGGGCTAATTAGGAAACGACACAAAATAATCACAGACCACCACCTGTTTATCCAAACAGACTAGTTTCATCCAGGTTTATGTCCATATGTCCAAGGTAGGGAAGGTTTGGGCATACTTTTGGAAAAATGTAGCAGGGGAAACTTAAAATACTTATAAAAATGTATAAGAAATGTCTTAATTACAGATTTCATTAACATGAGTGGATGTCTAAGGCTAGTGAACGTTTTATTTTAAGGGTTTGTTTTTCGCCAATGTTTCGTGCAGCAATATTAATACAATCTGTAGATTAGGCAGATTTTTAATGTTTTCAAAGAATTAGGCAGAGAAGATGGGTTAGTTAATTAAGATATTTATAAAATAAATTTATAAGGAAATTGTTGTATTTTTAACCTTTTCCCACCATTGCGTAACCAATGAAAAAATTATAAAAATTATATAATAAAATTTATTCAATAATGAAATCTGCAGATGAGGAGAGTTTTTAATATTTTCCCTTGGAACGTAAAGCAATGGTTTGCTGAATGAAAATAAGTATAAAACTTACGTAAAAAATTGTCTGTAACAATGAAATGTGCAGATGATGTGGAATCTTTAATGTTTCATTCTCCATTTAGAAGGCAATGATGGTTTATTGCTGTTGAAAATAATTATAATAAATATTTGAAAATTTCTGCAATAATTAATAATGAATATGAGGTCGATTTTTCTCGTTTTCTCTGGTATACGTAGTAAAAATGGGTTGCTGAATGAATATAATTATAAAAATATAAATACAAAAGTTGCTGAAACAATAAAATCTGCAGATGAGGCAAATTTTTATTATTTTTTTAGCATTACGCAGAGATGATGGGCTGTTGAATTAAGTTAGTCATAGCAAGTATATAAGAGAACTGCCGTATTGACAGTCATGCTTTATTCGCATGATTACCTAAGATAAGATATTAGTTTTTAGTCTCTAGCGCACTTAAAAATAAATTCGCACTGCGCCTGAACATCTCAGATTATTCACACAGCAGTATATTATTTTTGCAGATGAGGCAGATTTTATTGATAAACAAATATTTCTTGTATATGTTTTATAAGTATTTTAATTTAGGAACCCATCTTCTCCACTTAACGCTAGACAACCAAAAAAAAAAAAAAAAAAAAAAAAAAAAAAAAAAAAAAAGAACTGCCTAATCTGCTGATTTTATTATTGCAAAAAATTTCGTATTTATTTTTATAATAAATTTCATTTGGCATTCCGTTTTGTCTACGTAAGGCTGGTTAAACATTAAAAGTGTGCCTCATTTGAAGATTTCATTATTAGAGAGATATTTCTTTACAACTGATTTCATTTATGTACCCAACTACTGTATGTAATGTTGAGAAACATTAAAAATCTGCCTCATCTGCAGATTTTATTGATACAGAAATTTTCTTATATATGTTTCATAATTATTTTCATTCAGCAACCAACTTTTATACGGAACACTGGATAAACACAAAAAATGTGCCTTATCTGCAGGTTTCATTATTCCAGAAATTTTCTATCACATTTTTGTTGTAATTAATTTCTTAAGCAAGTCATTTTCTCTGCTTAATGGTGGAAAAGCATTAAAAATATGCCTCCATTGATAAATCTTTTTTTTTTCTTATATATGTTTTATAATTATTATATTTCCGCATCCTATATTCTTTATATATTCTTGCGAAAACATTAGAAATTGATAATTAAGCACGCTGTGTTTGAGAAAAATATACCCTGAAAAGAAAAATTAAGTACCGTAATTTTTCGAGCGTAAGCCGTGACTAAAATATCATAAGACTGTTCCAAACCAGCAACTTTACTTACAAGAAAAGTCTCCAGACGGACATACTCCGAAAAATCTGAAAAAAATATAGAATGTTCTACTCATGAGAATAGATATGTTTATAAAAAAAATTTCGGTGGAAACTCGTAAAACAAATAATGAAAATTTCGATATTTAGTGATTTATCACCGGTTGGCGATGGAATAAAATTTAAAAAAAAAATACTTTTTAATGACAAATACTCTTTAAGATAAAATGCTTCATATTGAAGTTGTTTAAATAAATTTAATGTAAATAACTTTAGTTTCGTCAGTTTTAGTTTGATTTAACTATACTTTTGTCATATATATATTTATAATGAAAGTTAACTATCAAATTTTATGAATTAAAACAAAATTTAAATTAATTAAAATTGACAAATTTAAAAATCAATTGTCTCAAAATTAAGTCGAATTGAGCACTGTTGATTCAATTTTGTTACTATGGAAACAACGACTTCTTTCATATTGAAATGAATAACTGTAGCATTCTTCATCTTGCCTTTATTTTGGAATACGCTTAAATATATGAAAATATTTTTTATATATGAAATTGTTTTTAAAGTAATAAAATTGAATAACAAGCAACATAAGTATATATTACCAAAAAATGTATTTCTTAAACTTTCTAATTGATTAAGTTTAAATTCTTGAAATACAATTTACACGCATTCAAAAAGTAAATTATCAAGCAATTTTCAGGTGCATTAAAATCGTTTTCTTTTGGCGAGGAAAAGTACTGCTTGCCAAATCGTGTGACGCTTTCGTCTTTTCGCGCCAAATACTCGAAAATATTTAATTTTTTTAAAACTTTCTACAGTAAATCCGCCGCTAAATTTGTCTGATCCTTTATTGCATACATAAGTAGTTTAATTAATTTTTTTTCAAAATATTCTGAGTATGCCCGGTAAGGAGACCTTCCTTGTTACTAAATGAAGTCAAATAAGCACCACTTAGAAATAAGTTACATTTTATTAAATACAATTTCTGTTAGGAATCAAAGTTATTTCAGCTGTGGTTTATACGTCGAATTTATGGCATTCTTTAACCTTAGACACTTAGTGTAAGGTTATAGAACATAGGTTTATACATTAGTCTAAGGTTTAGTGAATAGTGTATTATACATTTCTATAAGCATTTTAAATTCCTCCTCTTATTTTTTATAATAAAGTATGTATAAAAATTCACTAATTGGAAATATTGTAATAAACCTGGATGAAACTAGACTTTTTGGACCAGCAGGTGGTCATTTTCCAAGCTGATTTAGGGAAAAATGCATAATTTCCAACTATCCTAATTCTCCACAGCCTCTTTGTAATAAGGTTAAAAACATCAGGCCATATTGAGAAACAAATGATTATTATTGATGATTTAATTATTTAATCATCTTTTAATTAATGAATAATTTATGTAGTTTTACATTAATATTATTAAGATGACTTTTAGCACTATCAACTACGTAGTTTATTTTATGAAAATATCGCTTTTAACGAATTTTAAAACTTTATTTAAATCTATAATTGATATTTTGCATATGAAAAAGGTGTTTGTGTTGTCAATGGGCAATCCAAAATTTATATTAAATGTAAAAAATACATTAGACTTTGATATTTTTAAAAAATAGTTTTCATCTATGTCGTGCTCTCCGTAATGATTGTTCTCGAATCCGGGAAGGCCCGGTCGGTTTTATTAAATAGAAGGAAAAAACCTTAAGCTCCATTCTATTCCTTCATCTATGTAAAAAATCCATACATGCATTTTGCATCTTTTATTTAACAAATTTACTACACTGTATGTCATTTTTTCCACGTGGCACTTTCTCAAAAGAAATAAAATTTATTTTTGACTCTACCAGTCAAAGAGGTAAAAATCAAATCATGCGCCATTATAAAGTGTAAACATTTCGCAATAGAAAAAAAAATGAAACATGCATAATAGTCCAGGCAATAGAGACCGTATAGGGACTCTACCTAGCAAAATTAAAGGTAGTACTGGAAATCGACTTTCTAGATATTTTTTGGGTTGCTGAATCCAAATTTGTAACTTCCCACCAAAATTTCCCCCGGCAACACCCCCAAATTTTGGTAAAAAGCCCCCCAAAAAGGTTTTTATTAAAAAAATCAATTTTTTATTGTTTCAGAGAAAAAGTATCTAGAAATTCAGAAAGTAGACAAAATTTCCAACAAATTAGATATATGACATTATGACTTAGGATGAAGGGGAAGGGGGGGATCTGCCTCGGAACATGCGCCGCAGTGCTGCGTGGACTAAGTTGCGCAATTCCACTTAACCACTCACACGTTTACATTAGCCCTCCCATCTTCCCTCCGAACTTTCTCTATAAGGTTTACTTTAAGTTTTTTGGGTCGCTGAATCCCAATTTTTAACTTACCCCCAAAATTTCCCCCCCCGAACCCCCCCCCCAAATAGTTGTTTTTAACTTAAATTTCTTATTGTTTTAGGGGGAAAGCATTACGAAATTCAGAAACTAGACAAAATTTGCAACAAATAGAATACATGACATTATGACGTAGGATAAACGAGGAGAGAGGGGGTTGCCTCGGAACGTTCCCCGCGCGCTTTTCTCAAAAACCAAATTTTTTCAAAAAATCAATTTTTTTTTGGGGGGGGGGGTGGGGGGGGGGGTTGCCGAGTGAAATTTTGGTGGGAAGTTACAAATTCTGATTCAGCGACCCAAAAAACATAAAGTGAGTCGAAATTCAGAACTAGTATTAATTTTGCCAGATAAAATCCCCTATTGCCTGGACTTCATAATTTAGTGCACGTAGCGCCGCAGTGCATGTTCAGAGGGAGCCTTCACCCCCCCCCCCCGTTCATCCTAATTCATAATGTCATATATCCTATTTGTTGGAAATTTTGTCTAGTTTCTGAATTTTGTAATGCTTTTCCCCTAAAACAATAAGAAATTTAGGTTAAAAACAACTATTTGGGGGGGGGGGACATTTTTGGGGGAAAGTTAAAAATTCGGATTCAGCGACCCAAAAATCTTAAAGTAAACCTTATAGAGAAAGTTCGGAGGGAAGATGGGAGGGCTAATGTAAACGTGTGAGTGGTTAAGTGGAATTGCGCAACTTAGTCCACGCAGCACTGCGGCGCATGTTCCGAGGCAGATGCCCCCTTCTCCTTCATCCTAAGTAATAATGTCATATATCTAATTTGTTGGAAATTTTGTCTACTTTCTGAATTTCTAGATACTTTTTCTCTAAAACAATAAAAAATTGATTTTTTTAATAAAAACCTTTTTGGGGGGCTTTTTACCAAAATTTGGGAGTGTTGCCGGGGGAAATTTTGGTGGGAAGTTACAAATTCAGATTCAGAGACCCCAAAAACATCTAGAAAGCCGATTTCCAGTACTACCATTAATTTTGCTAGGTAAAATTCCCTATTGCCTGGACTATAAGTAAGATGTAAGGTATACCTCAAAGGTACACATTGACTAGCATACGTTCATTGAAAATCCACTTGAACTTGACAAAACTAATATTCGACTAACAATACATCTCCCGGAAGAAGATATTTTGAAGTATATTGAAACCAATGTCTATTTTTTATTTTCTTTTTTACTTACCCATCATACATAGTATAGGGGTAAGTCTTGTAATCGTTTTTAAAATCGAAAAAAAATTTTGACGGATTTACACTTTTCAGACACTGGAGATTCCGAAAAACATATTTTTAGAAAACGTTTTTGCCGTTGTCCGAGTGTGTGTCTGTAAACACTCGAACAAATTGAGATAGAGACTTGAAATTTGGTGTGTACTTAGGAAGTAATAATGGGAAGAAGGCTAATGAATAGCAGTAACCTCGATTATCCAGAACTATTTTTTTCGGACTCTCGAAATATTCGTTCTGATAAAAGGTATACAAAAATTTTCGAAATTGTTTATTTGAAGGAGTGAATATAAAACACAATACAAAACATTTTGCATAAATAATGAAGTCGATCGGATAATTAATTGCCTAGATATTTGTAATCATATTTTTCACACTCTTCGATTTTTCATGACCCTGTATTTCACTCAAATTTCAATTCAAAGATATTTTTTAATTGGAAAGGAGACGCTTAATCCGACGCAGTAAACTGTTAGTTAATATGATTATAATTTTTCGAGTTACAAGGATGTTTCTTTTACGCAATTCGGTACAACTCGATTATCCCGCCGACCAAAAAACTATCGCCAAACTATAAGATTAATTGCCTATAATGGCTTATCGTAAATCTGAAGCATTTAATGCATTTGCATACCTATAAGGGGGGGTTACCATAAGGGAGACCCTGTTCTGTCGCCAGCTTGGCGATATATCGCCAAATTGGCGGTATCTCTAATATTTCGCCAAATACTTATAGACTTCCATTGTAAACCAATTGTGTTTATTTGCTCACAGAAAATCAACAAATGAATATTTTAATGCAACAAAAACTAATATTAGCTTAAGGGGTTATATTAATTACATTTAAGGGAGTCCAAGTAAATTAAATTATGATAAAAGTAGTATGATACAATGCTTAGCATATATCACATATTTTATTTTCATATTTTATATTATGTACAAGCGGTGATGATCAAGCACGGCCCGGTCAAAATTACCTTTGTGTTCAACTCGATATTTAAGTATTGCGCGGCAGCGCAATAGTTATTTATTTCCAGTGTCACTTCGCAATGTCAATTTAACGTAGAAAAGCCTATGGAGATCATAACTTTTTCATTTTTTCTTCCAATCTTTTTGTCCCTGATGCCACTCATTTTTTAATTTTTACTAATTCTAATGATATTATAAATTTAAAGTGCAAAAAGTTTTGCCTGACGTCAGGGTCAAAACGAATGGTAAAATACCTTTGCATATGGGAGAATTATAACCCTGAGAGAAACATGACCCAATTTCTTTTTACATTATTCAAATATTTTTCTTAATAATTCGAAATTTTGCTTTTTTCATTGAGAATCAACGGACATTTTTTCATAGAAAATGTAACATTTTGTCTTCATTGTTGCAAAAATTTCAAAACCCGTAATAATAATTTATTTCTTTATAATTGAAAGATTTCCACGTGAAATATTGAACTAATTTTTTTTTTTCAAGAATTAAAAAGATGAAATAAAAAGGATATTTTCAGAATAAGTTTTTGTTTTGGTCATGTTTATGTTTTAGTAAAATATTTCAAATGGATAGCTATTTTTACGTAGGTAGCGAACTTAGTGAGGGATTACATAAATTTTAAAATGTATTTTTTTTCCGAAATGTGAACTATTTATACCCCAAGTTAAACTTAGGTAATAATTTTCTGATGTGTTTACATCACCCCTTGGGAGAGAATAAGGTAATAAAATTTAAGTAAAACTTTCATTTATTATTTTTTACTGTATCACAGCTATAATATTGTTAAATATTAGCAGTTAGGATTCAACACAATTTATTTATGCATTCATAGCATTCCTGAGTGAGAAATAGTGTATCTAAATTTAAGTGAAATTAATTTTTTATGTTTTGATTAAAGATTTTTTATATTCAGATTTGAAGTTTTTGTCCAAACTACAGCAACCTGCATTACTACAGTGGTGAAATATTTTGAATTATACATTGGTAAACTGCATCACACATTGTGATACAATACCGCATACACCAAAGCCTGATGATGATACCCTCTATTAATTTTGAAATGAGTTCATCTGAATGCAGTAGTTATTAAAAAACTTGACATATTATACAAAACAATAATCTGAAGAACAAATTAAATAAAACAAAATTTATTTCCTACATTGTTTAAGCCCAAGAAGGGACGGGTATTCAGATATTTCATTCAATTAGTTCTATATTTAATGTTAAATCTTTGTAACAAATTAGTTAAGCCAATTGAAGATAAAAAAAAAAAAAAAAAAAAATTCATACAATATGATACTTAAAACACCCTAAAAAATTAGATTCCGTACAAACGATATCGAAAAAAATCTTAGACTTTTTTTTTATTTTTGTATTTTGCATGCATCTTATCATTTTATGTACAATCGTCATAAACATAATACACAATTTGCAATAAAGTTATTTTCAATTAGAAATGGAAGAAGTCTAAGATTTATTTCGATTTCATTTGAACGAAATCTAATTTTTAGGGTGTTTTATATATTGTATGAATTTATTTTTATTTTTTAATCCTTAATTGGCTTAACTAATTTGTTACAAAAATTTAAAATTAAATGTAGAACTAATTGAATGAAATATCTTAATATCTGTCCCTTCTCGGGCTTAAACAATGTAGGAAAAAAATATTGTTTTTTTAAATTTGTTCTTGAAATTATGGTTTTGTTTAATAATATTCTCATTGTATAATTCTCTCTGTATTATTACTATAAAGCCTGTTATTTTATAACTGTATTATTTACAAAAACAATCAATATGAAAACTATGTACGTACAGGTTTCTAAATTTTAGATTATTTACACATTTACAACGAAAGGACATCAATCCAAATTACATTTTGAACTCGATTCTGATTGCTTTAACCATGTACCTCGAGTCCTATTAAGAATTTCTAAGAAATTCCTTCAAATTCTGAAAGAATACTTTTTTTTCGCCATATATAGCCAAAAGTGGCGACATTCTTTCACTTGGCGACAAGTATGTGTTTTAGCTTTCATAATCTTGAAAATCGATTCTTCGGCCAAATGTCGCCAATATTTCGCAAAATATCGCGAACTTCGAGGCTTCGTGATCCTGACCTGTAGTGACCCAAAATGACTCACTATTCAAATATCCTTGAACATGTAGCTCAATGGTCTTCAGGTAATCAAAAACTGTAGGATACAAATTTGTCAAAATCGTTTAACCCCTTGGGGTCTGTTACAGAACTTTAAATCTTTTATCATCGGTTTTTTATAACAGAATTTTTGGTCTAATTGAATCGAGAAAATGCCTTCATTAAATAATTCAAAACTTACAATAAAAAAAAGTGGTAATAATCAAGGATTTTCAGCAATTTATGCGGCACGTATACCGGTCGCTCGTCCCGGAAGGATTAAGCCGTTTTATAGATAAAATTAACATGACCCGCAGTGACATCAAAATGACCCAATAATCGACATTTTTAGAGCATATGGTCTAGCCCAGTTATCTTCCCGTGCCCGATAACGGTATAATACAAAATTTTGTCAATATCGTTTGAGGCATTTTTTTAGATACAATTTGATTGACCCAGACCCATAGTGACCTAAATTGACCAACAAATCGAATGTTCTCAAATATGCGACCTAACTCAATGGTCTTCTCGAGCCCGAAAACGATAGAATACAAAATTTAATCAAGTTCGTTAAAGCCGTTTTCTAGATAAAATTAGCTTGACCCGTAGTGACCCTAAAATGTCCCACTAATCGAAATTTCTCGAACATGTGATCCAACTCAATGATCTTCTCGTGCCCGAAAATGGTATAATACAAAATTTTGTCACTATCGTTTTAGCTGATTTTTAGTCCCGGACTAAAAATCAAGTAACTATAAGTCCCGGACCCATAACTTGTCCCGGAGCCATAGTAACCCAAAATGACACACTAATAGAATTTTCTGGAACATAACCCAAAGGCCTTCTACAGCCCGAAAACGATAGAATACGAAATTTAATCAAAATCGTTAGAGCCGTTTTCTATTTAAAATTATCTTGACCCATAGCGACCCAAAATGACCCACTACTCGAAATATCTCGAACATGCGATATATTCCAATGATTTTCTCGTGCCCGAAAATGGCATAATACAAAATCTTGCCAAAATCTTTTGAGCCTTTTTTTAAATACAATTAGCTTCACCCAGACTCGCTGAGACCCAAAATGACCCATTAATCGAATGTTCTTGAGCATGCGACTTAGCCCAATCGTATTCTTGTGCCTGAAAACTACAGAATACAAAATTTAGTCAAAATCGTATAGCTGTTTTCTATATAAAATTAGTTTTACTCACAGTGACCCAAAAATGATCCACTAATCGAATTTTCTCAAACGTGAGATTTAGCCCAATGGTCCTGTCGTAATTCAAAACGGCAGAATAGAAAATTTAGTCAAAATCGTTAGATCTGTATTTTAGATAAAATTGACCCATAGTGACCCAAATAGGATCCACTAATCGAAATTTCTCGAACATGTTGCCTAGCCGAATAGTTTAATCGTGCCCAAAAATCAGTTGGATACGAAATTTACTTAAAATTGATTGAGCTGTTTGTTAGATATAATTAGCTTGCCACTGACCCATTATGACACAAAATGACCCACTAATCGAATTTTCTAGAACATTTGACATATCCCAAAGTCTTCTCGGGCCAGATAATGGTAAAATACAAAATTTAGTCGAAATCGTAAGAGCCGTTTTTAAGATAAAATTTACAAACACACACACACACATACACACAAAATTTTTGCTTGTATTATAGTATAAGATATCCACGATGGGTAAGTATTACGGTGCCCTCCCCCCCCCCCCCCCCAACGACTACTTTCCTGTTGCGATATGTTTATGCTTTATAATGGTGCATGTTTTGACTTCTAACTTCTTGACTGGAGGAGTTGGAAGTAAACGATATTCCTTTGAGAAGGAGGGATCGAACAATTTTCGAAAAATAACATTTCCAGAATGCATTACATTTCGCTATACAAGGACAGTGTGATTTTTTAATATGTAAAAGAATAAATATAAAAACAAGTAACCCTAAAAATAACTTAGAAATAGTTGTATAAGCTTTGTATTTGATAATGTTTCAGAATAAATGAGATAATTATTCATTAGATAAGACATGATGCTGTCCCGAGAATATATTTTTAATAAAATTTACTTAAATAAATGGAACAAGTCGGAAATTGTTCGTCAATCGTGGCAAATGTACGGTGTTTTAAAAATATTCTATGTTTCAATCATTCGTACTATGTTACATAAATATTGAAATCTTGGTGCAATAGCTGTTGCACTGTTATGCTGAAATCCATGCATATAAAACTTATTACGATTATATATATTAAATTCAGAAATACAGTAATAATATGACTCTCTCTTAAACAGGACGCAATCACCATGGCAAGCTAGAATCATTACCTATGACGGGATATCATTGAATTAATTACGTATGATAGGATTTAATAGAATGAACAAAACTTTTATAAATATCTTTTTTAGTTTTGATTCGAATTTCATAAAATTCGAAGTGACTCGAATAAATTCAGCAACGATTATATGCAGTATAACTTCAAAAATCTGGCATCATTGGGACCGAGGCTATGCCGGTTTTTTTTTTTTTTAAATTCTGGATTTTTGAAGGAATATCAGAAGTAGTAACAAGGAATATAAAAAGTAGTACTATATTCTTAATGGTGCCCTCAGCTATAATTTAATTCACATTGATAATCATGTTAGAAAAAGAGAAAATTAATATAAAAAACTTACTTTAAATGACAGTTTCCATGTTACAGAAAAAAAAAATCAAATAAAGAGTGAAATTATTTCTTCTCGTGTAATTTCGGAAACATCGATGTCAATTTTGTTTGTTTGAATTTTCTTGGCGCAACAAGCTTTTTTTTTTTTTTTTTTTTTTTTTTTTTGTATTTTATACAAATGAAGAATTTCTATTTTTGAAATACAGTCTTGATTATCTAAAGCAGATATTAATTCTCCAGTCAAATTTATGCGATTTTCTAGTGACATCTTTTCGACTACCGGTTGTTCGCCCTCGTCTTCTGAGCTGCTACTAGCGTTATCAGCGCTTCTATTTAGCACAGTGCCAGTGATCTCGCTGTCCGTTAAATTGTTCGTTGTTAGTGCATTTTCATCAATGCATAGCCAATCATCTATATCCTTTTTTTTTTTTTTACACTTAATGCGTTTTCAGATTTTGCGTGTTCAATCAGCTTATAAAGGGCAGCCTTTTTACGAGAAATGTGATAGCCTGAAAAATTCTTCTTCATCATCGATGTCATCGTTGCCGAACCGGTCATATATTGTGCCATGCATTTGGCAAAGTGTTTGACGTTGAAAAAAGTCAAATAATCGTTTTTTTTGCATTTTTACTTTTGATCTTGAAGTTTTTCATTCATAAACAATTGCTATTTTTCTTATTCCATAACTTGAAAGTGTAAAAGGGAAAGAAAGGAAAATATAGTTTTGATGCCAAATTTTTGAAGTCACACTGTATATCAAATTTCAAACCATTCGGTAGGTAGTTTTTGCGCTGTTATATGCGGACAGACGGACAGACAGAGAGATGGGCGGACCAGACGACGGCTATAAGTTTTACGTGTTTATATAATTAAGAACGCACCTAAAAAATTACTACACTATACGTTTTATTTTTAATTTAGCTCTTTCTCAAAAGAAATATCGTTTATTTTCGACTCTTCCAGTCAAAGAGTTAGAAATCAAATTATGTGCCGTCATAAAGCATACATTTTTCGCAACAGAAAATATTGAAAATAATGCGTAAGCAAGATGAAAGGTATACCTCAAAGGTACACTTTCATTAGCATACACTCATTGAAAACTCACTTAAACTTGAGAAAATTGTAATATTCGGCTGGCAATACATCTCCCGGAAGGAGATACTTTGAAAACATATTCAAACTAATGTCTACTTTTTTTTTCGTTTTTTCCTGTTGCGACATGTTTATGCTTTATAATGGCGCATGATTTGATTTCTAACTTTTTGACTGGAGGAGTTGGAATTAAACTATATTCCTTTGAGGAAGAGAGATCAGACAATTTTCTAAAAATAACATTTTTAAAGAATATATTACATTCCCTATAAAAGGAGAGTGTGGATATTTTTATGAAAATGAATAAATATAAAAGTAAATAACCCTAAAAAAAACTTAGAACTAGTTGTATAAACTTTGTATTTAATAATGTTTGCGAATAAATGAGATAAATTATTGATTAAATAAGACATGATGCTTTTACATAATATATTTTTAATAAAATTTACTAGGGGGCTCTGCCCCCTTCAAGCTACGCTCGCCAATCCCCGTTCAGACACTGTAGAATCTAAAAGCACGCTAATCTGATCGGTTTTAAAAAGATTAGAGAAGATTGAATTATACTGAAAAAACCTGTAGCGATCTCCCTGTAAACGGATTTCCATTCAATTCCCTTTGATTGCAAAAATTTAAGGTAGAATCAGTTGCTGTTAAGACATCCAATGGTTGTTTTCGTGTTTGGTTAAAGAAGATCAGTTAAACATTTGAAAAGAAGCTAAAATAAAATGAATTAAGTAAACAGAGTCTTTGTCTCTCGGTATTTTTAACAGCGTTATAAAACGATTGACATAATACAATTACTAAAATTTGCTGCTTTAACCCCTTCAAGGGCGTTGGTTCATTTTTGGACCACTTAATTTTAATTCTTAAATGCCACATTAGCATCAGAATATTGGGATGAAAATTTCCCTTTTATTAAGTAAGTTAACAAAAGCATTTTTGTATTTCGAAATTTGTTTGTAAATTCTGGTGTCATTCACTGATTTCAAGATTTTACGAATAGAGATGCCTTGTCCGGGAAAGGGTTAAACGCATATTAATGTATTTATTATTTTAAAGTTTCCTTTCCCTTTTAATATTCACGTGTAAATACAATTTTCAGGACATAATTTTCGACATTTTCCTGCTTTTAAAACGTACTTGTTTAATAGTAATTTTAAAGTTTTTTTTTTCTGTTTTTAATAGTCACGTGAAAATAAATTTTTAATCGTTAGGAAATATTATTCTTTACGCTGTTTTTAAAATTGAAAACAATCTCTGTAATAATAGCCTAAGTTATGTGACTATCATCAACAGCTCCAGGCGGATCCCTTCGCTTTTTATATTCCATGCGGCCATTTTGGTACTTCAATGTTAGCCAGCCACAGGTGTGATAAGTCGCCGAATATTATTCTATCCCCATTATTTCGTTTATATTATAATAGTCCAAGTCGTGTAACTGCCATAAACAACCGGCTGATTCCTTCGCTTTTCATAAGAAAGGATTCCATTTTGATTAAAGAATCAAAATTATTTATTCGAATAAAACTACATAAAAGTTGCCATGATCACAAAGCATTCCTGGTACTTTTATGTTAGCCGGGTGAAAATCTCTCCAATAGCTTTTTTTTTTTAACTCGCCAGTTAGCATTTTTTTATTTTTCGAGTGGACTTTAAGGAAGTTACACATGTTCACGCCATCAAGTGATTTTTATATCGACGTTTTATTTGTATTTTTATTAATGTTATACTAATTTATTTGTTCTTTTGCTATTTAAAATAAAAAAAATATGTCAATTTGTATAATTTGGCGAAATTGGTCGACGGGAGAAGTAATAACATTAAAACGTTGCTTTGAAGTGGAAATTAAATCTCATGATTTGTTGCATTGTCACATACGCACCGGGTTTGGCGTGATTTTTTTTCATGACAATTTGGCGAAAGGCTCGTTTTCGAATACCAGTTACCTATGTATTTTTAAATTATTTTCTGTTATTTTTAAAATGAAATAACAATAAATAAATAAAAAATAATTAATAACTATAGAACAAAATAATTTATAAAATTTTTTGTAAATAAAAAGAAAATAAATTCAAATAAACATTTATTAATAAATAAGCAACAATAGCCGGGTTACCATGTCAGGCAAAATAACGCCATTTTGGCGACAATTAGGTAGCCCGTTGCGTATATGACACCTATGTCTAATATTTTTCTTTTCGTTTCGTTTTAAAAAAAAGAATGAAGTAAAAGCCATTTATTTTAAAAGTTTCAATTTTAAATGAAAGTTTTGTATTAAATAAAATGATAATGAAATACAAATTGAATTCTGAATAAAAGTAACATGATGCATTTCCTAGCATACATTTAAGGGAGGCCAAACTCGTCGCCAAATTAATTTAAAATAACCTTTCCCAAAATATGAAAAAATATCTTTTACGATTAAAATTTGAGTTGCCATCATTAGAAAAAAAGTATTTAAAATTAGAAAAAAATTAATATTTCGAAAACTAATTCTAATTTTAAAATTCTAATGCCAGTTTTGAGATCTGTGGATCAATACGGATTTTGGGGGTTAATTTCATCGCAAAGTGTTCCATAGTTTAGGAGAAATCGCCGTGAAACGTAATCAGTTGTTTAATCAGTCGTTTCATAGAATCGTTACATAAATTTGTTTCAATTCGATTCATTAGGATTTTATGTATATATGGTAGATATAAATAATTAGAAAAAGTAGAATATATTTTATGTATAGTACGTCAAAGGAAAAAATTAAAGAGTTTCGAGAAATATAATAAATATATGATTAATTTCTTTTTCATATTATAGATTAAATATTAAGCATATATGTGGTGACAGAGTTTGAACTCTGCACTGCAAAGACCAGCACATTCTTTAAATGAGGCTCGGGACGATCCACCCCAACCTCTGAGTGTACGAAAAACTGCTGAACTTACAGAAACTATTGTGAGAAGATAGAGATGACTGTTGGTTGCTCGTGAGAGCAGACGTGTTGAAACGTCGCTGTTCGACCGAATACCGGGTCACGGACCTGATTAAGGCGGAATACCGCCGGCCAGTTATAATTATCATTTTTAATCTAAATGTAAATACCCCATCTGTAAATACCTCATCCATATATTCAAGAACATTAAAGTTTAAGATTCCCTCAAGAATCTGCCTGGACTAATTACTTCTAGACACCGACCACAGTGTACATTTATTCGTCAAAATCAATGTGCATTAAATTTCTACAGATTGGGGGCTCGGTCGGGATATTTGCATGCAAAGTGTGGATTTAACTTGTGTGAAAAATTTTCTGATGTCCTAAAGAAATTCTGATGTTCTAAAAAAGGAAAGAAAAAAAGTTGCTTTCGTCGAATGTCCCGTTATAGCTGGAAAGAAGAAAATTTTTCTCATGCGGGAAGGATCGAAGTGGAGTGTTCTGCGATGAATCATTCGGAATACATCGTGAATTCTGAGTGCTGAAAAAAAGTGTGACAATATTTTCGAGTCTCTGCGAGAAGAAATATACGTTGACCCAATTTCAGCTTCTTCTTTTCTTTTGATATATTGGGGAAGTGAGTTTTTTATTTTCCCCCATAAGTGCTTGAATTGTGTTAATAAAAGGTGTACAACGAGTTTTCTGTTGTGTACGCCAGAAGAAAAAGCATATTTAGTAATTTATGCAGAAGTGGATTTTTTTTTTCGTTCTGCACATTTTTTTAATAAAAGAAATAAGGTACCTTGCTTAGACGTGTCTGCCAAGAGGAAATATAGGAAGGTGGGTTTTTTTTAATTTTTGCTTCCTAATAATATACATGATCTTAGATTCCTAATACATGATTATTTTTTGCTTCTATCAGAGAAAAGTGCATTAATGATATAATTTTTTTTATCTTGTTATTTTTTTTATGTGAAAAGAAAGGAATAGATATTCTGTGAGAATATTTAGAGGGAAGCAAGTTTTTATAAAATTGGTATTCAATAATTATTTTTTTTTGTATTGTTATATTGTGAAGAAAATATATATATTTATTTTTTTGTGGAAAAATCTGGTACAAAGTAAGTCTATTTTAGAAAACTGTTAATATTATTATATATATAGATATATTTGAATTATCGGGTGCTTATATATTATTGATTTACATTGAAATGTTTTATTTTATGTGTTAATTGGTTAGATATAATTATGGCACACTTAATAAGGTCTAAAAAGATCGATCTGGTTACTGCGGTAATCGAGTTAGGTTTAAGTCCTCCAGATGGTGCTAATAAAAGTCAACTGACTGATTTAATTTTAAAATCCGAAGGGTATAATGAGGATTTAGTAAAAAATTTGCTAGCGGGGATTATAAGCGAATGGGAAGAGAAAGAAAAATTGTTGCAACAAAAAGAAATCGAAAATCGCGATTTTGAGTTAAGAAAATTACAATTGGAAAAGACACAAAATACCCAATTGCATAATCCAATATCTACAATCACCGGAAATGGTTCCGATGTTCTAAAATTGCTAAATAGATATAATAATGAGGAAGAAATTAGCATTTCCTTAACCCTTTTCGAACGGCAAGCAAAGCGTCTTGGGATAGGAAAAGATGAATGGGTTACATATCTGTTGGCACTGTTACCGCTTGATGTCGTTACTCTCATAAATCGGGAAAGTGAAGAACTATCCAGTGATTACGACTGTGTAAAGAAAATACTTTTAAGACGTTTCAAACTTACACCAGAGCAATTCAGGCAAAATTCTTTTACATAGAAAACAAAATTCAGCGTCATGGAGAGATTTCTCATTTGAAATGACTTTCTGAATGAATGGTTATTGGGATTACACATATCAACGTTCGATGAGTTAAAAATATTTTTATCATTGACCAGATTAGGCGAAAATTGTCCCTAGAAATGAAGGAAGACTTTTGTGACGAATTGCCAAAGATTACGAGTGTAGAAGATTTGACCAATAAATTGGATTATTTTTAAACAGCCATAATTAACTCACGGAAAACTCAAATTAAGCCCCCAAACACGGAATTTAGAAAACGTCAAGGTAGTGAAAATAATAGAACGTTCCATCGAAATGACATTAGTCGCGTACCATATGAGAAAAACTACACACCTAAAATTTTTAAATACAAAAATCCGTTGTTTCAATTGCAATGACCTTT
Source organism: Maratus speciosus (assembly GCA_963932465.1). Taxonomy (NCBI): domain Eukaryota; kingdom Metazoa; phylum Arthropoda; class Arachnida; order Araneae; family Salticidae; genus Maratus; species Maratus speciosus. The sequence continues at coordinate 268,002,305 of OZ010786.1, forward strand.
CCCATCGTTTTAGGGATTGCCCCCGAAAAAAGAAAGTCCTGTCTGCTGGAAGTGTAAAATTCCTGGCCACAGGTCTGACCAGTGTACAAATAATTCTCCTAAAAATGCAAATGCTGCCGTAAGCAATAACTCAAATCCGGTTGATAAAATAATAAAAAGCGTGGGGATTTTAGGGGAAAATATGGATGCTTTAATTGATACAGGAAGTGACGTCAATATGTCTAGCAACGATACTTATACAGCCCTGGGATGCCCTAAATTGCATGAAAATGACTTGGTTTTATCAGGTATTGGTGGTAGCCAAATTACACCCACAGGTTTTACGACCGTAAAAATTGAAATAGATGGTTACACAGTGAATGCGGATTTATACGTCGTAAAAAATTTGAGCCATTCTATAATTTTAGGAAATAACTTTTTGAAACAGGTAAATTTCAATATGTCAGAAAAAGGATTGCAAATTACAGGGAAACGGAAATTGAAGGAAGTTAGGGTGAATTACGTCACTGCTTTCCCGCAAGAAACAATCATAACAATAGCCAGACACGTCATCTATGTCCCACCCAAATTTCATGCGATGTTGCGGTCAGAAAAGCAAAACAATGCCACGATAAGGAAAACGATTGCGACAGCTGAATTGGTGAGAAAGGAGCAAACTAATCAAAATGAAAGAGCTTGCAACTTTAGTGAAAAAATAAACATGCAATTAAGCTCTGATAAAAATTGTTTGTTGGAAAGTGAACAGTGTTCTGTCCCACAGTTAGACTCAGCGAAAACCACGGATATTTATTTAGCTGAGACAGCTAATTCTATTAATTTTCAGGAAGTTGAGCTAAACCATATTACAAACAACACTATTAAGAAAGAGTTAACGGAATTGATCACTAATTATAAGCCAAACAAGGTTAAGGACACAGAGTTAAAAGTAAATATAACATTAACTGATGATATTCCGATTGCGCAACGACCGCGTAGATCAGCATATCCAGAACAGGAATTTGCAGACAAACAAATACAAGAATGGTTGGAAATGGGAATTATAACGGAGAGTAATTCTAATTATGCATCGCCTATTGTGTTAGCGAAAAAGAAAGATAATTCCTGGAGATTATGTGTTGACTATAGACCCCTCAATAAAAAAATAATTAGAGATAATTTTCCCTTGCCAAGAATAGAGGACGTTTTAGATAACATTGAGGAAGCGAAGGTTTTCACTACATTGGATTTAAAAAATGTTTGTTTTCATATAGATATAGCAGAGGAGAGTAGGAAATATACAGCATTTGTCACGCATAACTGCCAGTACGAATATTTAAAGCTTGCATTCGGATTATCGATTGGCCCCCAGAATTTTCAGAGATATATTCAAGCTGTTTTTAAACAGTTAATTAAAGAAAAAGTAATATTAATTTACTTAGACGATGTCATAGTACTTGCGAAGACTGATGAAGAAGCGCTTTTAAAACTGAAATAACGTCCTAGAAGTTGCATCGTATTACGGACTTGAATTTAATTTTGCAAAATGCCAATTCCTTAAACAGGAAATTGAATTTTTAGGCTATATTATCGAAAACGGAACTACAAGGCCCTCCGAAGCCAAAACTTTGGCAGTAAAGAATTTTCCTGGACCCCGCACCCTTAAACAATTACACAGTTTTCTAGGTTTAACTTCTTATTTCAGAAAATACATCCCACATTATGCAACTATAGCGAGACCTTTAAGCGATTTATTAAAAGCGGGAAATACATTTAAATTTGGAATCCTCGAAAAACAAGCTTTTGAGACTCTTAAAGAAAAACTAGTTAACCATCCAGTATTGCATACATTCCGAAGAGGCGCTAGACTAGAATTGTACACTGATGCAAGCGCCATAGGTTTTGGTAGTGTCCTACTACAAGAAGATGAAAACAAAACCTTACATCCTATTCATTATATGAACCGTAAAACCACACCTACTCAAGCAAAATACTCGAGTTACGAATTGGAAACACTCGCGGTAATAGAATCGGTTAAAAAATTCCGAAACTACTTATTAGGCACGAAATTTAAAATTGTGACAGATTGTTCCGCGTTTCAAAAGACAATGGACAAAAAAGACATTACGCCAAATGTAGCCAGATGGACTCTATTCTTACAGGAATTTGATTATGAAATTGCCCACCGATCAGGATCCCAAATGAAACATGTAGACGCATTGAGTAGAAATACAGTACTAATAGTTACCCGATCACAGGATGAATTAACATTAAAAATAAAGAATGAACAACAAGAAGACGAACACATACAAGCGATAAAAAAGTTAATTGAAAAAAAATTAAAGTTCAGAATATTTTATAAGAAACGACATCGTATACAAATATGAAAATGATAGAGAACTTCTGATGATTCCTACCAATATGCAAAAGGAAATAATACGCGATGTTCATAACAAAGGTCATTACGCAGTGGCTAAAACTGAAATTATTTTAAAAGAAAATTATTTTATACCCCAATTAAGAAAGCAAATTGAAAGTGTCATTGCCAACTGCATAGAGTGTATACTTTGCAATAGAAAGCAAGGAAAAGGAGAAGGTCTGTTAAACCCGATCCCCAAACAAAATATGCCCCTCGAGACCTATCACATAGATCACATTGGTCCCATGCCTTCTACAAATAAAAATTACAATCATATTTTTACTGTTGTGGACGCATTTACTAAATTTGTTTGGCTATACACCGTTAAAACTACAGCCGCTAAAGAAGTGATCGATAAATTGACCCGACAACATGATATTTTCGGAAATCCATCGCGAATCATTACCGATAAAGGACCAGCATTTACCTCTGCTGATTTTGAGAAATATTGTAAGGAAGAGAACATGGATCATATTACCATAACAACAGGGATACCTAGAGGAAACGGTCAAATAGAGCGAATGCACCGAATTCTTATCCCAATTTTAGCAAAACTTAGCGTAGGAGACCCCACTAAATGGTACAAATTTGTCGCGTCCGTGCAACGTATCATGAATAGTACCGTATCGAGGAGTACAAAATTTACACCTTTTGAATTACTGACAGGAACGAAACTGCGGCAGAAAACTGACCTGCAAATCAAAACACTGCTAGATGATGAGGAATTAAATTCGTTCATATCGGAAAGAAATTCGAATAGAGAAATAGCTAAGCAAAACATACTAAAAATACAACAGGAAAACGTGAAAACGTATAACAAAAAGCGAAAAATGGTCAACACCTATAAACTCGGTGATTTGGTGGCCATTCAAAAAACACACAGTTTGGGACAGGTACCAAACTAAAGCTTAAGTTTTTTGGTGCCTATGAGATTACTACAGTAAAAAGAAATGATCGCTACAACGTGAGTAAAGTTGGACACCATGAGGGTCCAAATACGACCTCAACGGCTGCAGATCATATGAAGCCTTGGACTTCTACTGTCTAAGACGAAATATTTCAGCTTTAAGTGATTTTTGTGGTTTTTTTTTTTTAACTGTGTGTTATTGGTATCTTTTTTTATTACTATTATGAATAAACTGTGAAAAGAACTGCTTCCAAGTGACAAGCAGAAAAACTTTATTATTTTTCTAAATCTAAAAATATTGGTCAAGGACTGAAAACTTTTGATCATGGGTATTTAGTGGTTGATTTTACTATTATTTTGTTTTATATATTGTTTGTGAATTTTTTTGTATGTATATTATACGTTCTGGAAAAAGTAGTCCAGTACCAGTCAGGTATATAAAGGAGATGGGTGACTGGGAGGACCCAGCCCTGTCAGGTAGGCCGAATTGTGGTGACAGAGTTTGAACTCTGCACTGCAAAGACCAGCACATTCTTTAAATGAGGCTCGGGACGATCCACCCCAACCTCTGAGTGTACGAAAAACTGCTGAACTTACAGAAACTATTGTGAGAAGATAGAGATGACTGTTGGTTGCTCGTGAGAGCAGACGTGTTAAAACGTCGCTGTTCGACCGAATACCGGGTCACGGACCTGATTAAGGCGGAATGCCGCCGGCCAGTTATAATTATCATTTTTAATCTAAATGTAAATACCCCATCTGTAAATACCTCATCCATATATTCAAGAACATTAAAGTTTAAGATTCCCTCAAAAATCTGCCTGGACTAATTACTTCTAGACACCGACCACAATGTACATTTATTCGTCAAAATCAATGTGCATTAAATTTCTACATATAAATTTGTGACCCTTTAAGTTAAATTTCAAGTAGTTGAATACGAGGGTTGCTATTTATATTTCTGACCTAGTAATGAAAAAAACAAATATTTATAATCGACACTGGATTTATTGTTTTTCAAAGTATTCTCCATGATTATCAATACACTTTTCTTTGCGTTTGAACAAATTTTCGAAGCGCTGTTTCCACTCCGATGGAGGAAACTCTAAAACATGCGTTTTGAATGCATCAACTGCTTCTTCGGGTGTCAAAAATCATTGACTACGTAAATTATTTTAATGTGTGGGAATTATAAAGTCGTTGGGTGCCAAATCAGGGCTATACGGCGGATGTCCATCAATTCGATGTTTTGGCCTATCAGAAATTCCTTTGTTTTAGCCGATGTGTGAGAGTTCGCATTGTCATGATGAAGAATTATTCGCCTGTTCTTCTTCTTTTTTCGAATTTCTCTGAAGACTTCTGGCAAACAAATGGTCGTGTAACATTCAAAATCGACTGTCCTGCATTTCTCTAACTTCACTGTCGCCACGTGACCATTAATGCCAAAGAAACAGGCAACCAGTTGCTTCGATGTGCTTCTTCCTCGAACAACTTTTATTGGATTTGGCTCATCTTGAAAAACCCTTACAGCCGATTGCTGTTTTGTTTCTGGCACATATGCATAGATCCATGATTCGTAATCTATGTAGATCTTATACACAACCTTTCATGAATCTTGAACGTATTTTTTAAACATTTTCTTGCACCAATCGACACGAGCCTTATTTTGAGCGTTTGTCAGATGATGCGGGATCCAAAACGAAAAATTTTTGTTACTCCCAAATGTTCATGTAATATCTTATTGATGCTTGTCAAACTAATGTCCAAAGATCCCTCAATCTCACGGTACGTCACATGACGATCTTGCTTTATCAGTTCACGCACAACATCGATATTTTATGGCACAACAACCGATTTTGGATGACCTTCACGGAATGCGTCCTGGATCGAACATCGACTACGATTGAATTCGTTATAACAGTTTTTTACAGTACTGTAGGATGGCTCACCGCAATCTAATTTAAACTCCATGCATTTAAGGATATTTTTCTAAGACTTTTCTACTTTTTAGTGCTTTTAAAAGACATATACAATATTCAATATTTTTTCAATTTTAATAAAAGCATGTTTTTCAAAAATTTTCAAATATTTATTTTATTTATTTGTCTTTTTAGTATTTTAAAAGAAATTGGTATTTTTCCAGTATAGGAAGCTTGGCGAGGTAGAAAAAATGGTCTTGGCAAGAAAAGTAAACTGTTCATGCATATTTTCTGGCAACCTATTCATTGTTTCGTATACTCAAGCAATTTTTTAAAGATTTTTGCAATTTATTTAGTACAAACAAGCTATTTACCTATTTTTATATACAAACTTAAATAAACTGTATATAATAATAATATTATTATTATATATAAATAAAATACTTATATTTATTTGTAAAAATAAGCATAAACGTTCATCAGGTTTGTTTACATAGCTGTTTATATCTTTTTGCAACAAATCTCAATTTCTGAAGCCAAAATTGCACAATGAGTTGTAAGAAAAAGGCCAAGGCAAAGTAACATTGCAAAGTACTATGAAATTATTTAAAATCGTGTATTTTAAAACAAGCAAATGAAAGGTTTATATTTCAAATGAAAAAACTGTAACATGAATATTATATGGGGGGAATTATTGGCAATTTATCACCTGCGCTCGGCATAAAAGTATCAATATTGCAATTTGTTACATCGTATGTGAAATGAAACAATTATGTCATAACTACCCTTCGTACAAGGAAAATGACCAATAATCCGTATTCAGATTCACAGGAAAGGTTGCGTCAAAAAGAGTAATACTAACAACAACATTGTTACATCTGTATGATAGTTATAATAGCAATATAAATTTGGCTTTGAGCAAACAACCACACAAGTAGTATTTTACATATATTTAGAGTGAAGTTTGATCACCAATGTACTAATTATTCATATAAGCAACAGTTATAAAAATAAAAGGTTAAATTCAAATGTAAACGTATACAAAATCAGCCCTCCCCCCCCCCCAAAAAAAAAAAAAAAACAGTTACATCAATGAAATTAAATTAGCGTTTAGCGCCGATTTTTAAAAGTACGACATTGCTTGGAAAAAAGACTGCGGAAAATTCTTATAATATTTTAATTAATCAAAGTACTTTTTTTCAGCGGGGTTCAAGTTTAGCCAAGAGAACATTTTTTTCGCCAAAAGCAGCTTTTTTTACCACATGTGTAACTTAGAAACAGTTATTTAATGTATAAATAAAATGTTTTAACCTATGCTATTATCTCTTCTTATTGTTTTTATTTATTTGTTTATTTGTATTTGAAATGGAATTATTCTAAGTCGTGTTTTTTAAATGTATGTAATAAATGTATTTTAAATGAAAACAATGCATTACAAAAGATGGCGATAAGGACAACATTTTGCGATTTATCACCTGCGCTCGGCTAAGTGCCTTAGTAACTATGTATTTAATGCCCTTCACGGTACTTCACTGTTATATCAGGGTTGCCACAATTCAGATAATTTTACAGTCAAAATATCAGTATTTTTTTTATATATATATAAAACAATATCTAGATTAACCGCACGAAATTTCGCCTGATTTAAAGAGTGGTTCTCTGTAAAAAAGTGCTGGTGCCGAAAAATTTCCTGTTCTGGAAATTCCCTGTAGCGTGGCAACCCTGTATACGGACCTTGGCGCTTTTTTTTTTTTTTTTTTTTTTTTTTTGAAAAGCTTAACACAATTCGGGTTTAAGAAAGTGAGGTCTTTTTGCCAAATGATATAAGCGACTATGAAAATAAAACTGAAAAAGTATTATACTGGTTTATATAGATATTTTTAAAAATGCATCTCTAACACGTATTATATAAATTGTTTATGATAGTATATAATAGTAGATAAACGGCCTCTGAATCTATACCTCTATGCTAATATTATAAAGCAGTAACGTTCCTGTGTTTGTGGGGTGTGACCTTTGAAACTACCTAGCCGATTTAATAAATAATGGCGGCAAAGAAATGTTGGTGACCATCTCGCTCCAACACAGACTATACTTTATGTCTGTACAACAACCTCCATCAATGAAGGTAGAAAAAATTTCTAAAACTGCGATTTCTGTGATATTGTTTGGGCTAGAAATTTGAAATTTGGTGCGGTAATTATTTTTAAGATGTAAATACTCGTTACGAACGCTTTCTGAAAAGTTCGAATTTTTAAAGCGAGAAATAAAATTATAACGTACTTGAAAGATTCTAAATCAAGATTTATTTGGAATTGTTAGGGAGGAAAATTTTGAAATTTCACATGGTTATTACTTTTAAGATGTAAATGCCTATCAGTTAAAAAAGAAAAAAAGAAGGAAAACCCGAAAATTGAAATGGTGCACGATAAAAAAAAAAAAACTATCTAAATTGCAATTACTGTGATAGTGTTGGGGTTAGAGTCTTGAAATTTGGCATGGTAGTAACTAATTAGCTGTAAATGCTCGTTATTAAACAAATTCTAAAAAAAAATTAAAATTTAGAAGACTAAAAAAAGCGGACAATGTTCTAAAGACGATCTAAATAACAAAGTGCATTGAATAGTTTAAGAATTTAAACCTGGAAATTGACATGGATGTTACTTTTAAAACGTAAATACTCGCAATAGACAAATTTCTAAAAATTCCGCTATATAAAACGCGCAGGAACAAAAAACTTTAGAAAATTTTCTATTTCTACGTTACTACTGTGTCTAAAAACTTGAAATTTTGCAATGGGTTACTTTTAAGATGTAAATTATGTCTAAGAATGGTTTTTAAAAAATTCGAAATTAAAAAAAATTAAATTAAACGTTTTAATGGAAACGTTTTAAATTACCATTAGTATGAAATTTTAAATATAGAAACTTTAAATATTTAATAATATTACATTTCTCACAAAAAAACGTGTAATTTAAATACAATAAAACGAGTAGATACACACCTAGATAAATTGTGTAAATCTAACATATAAAAATGAAAATTTGTCTGTCTGTCGGTAATGCTATACAAATCCTTAGTTTGGAAGCCAGAATTGTGAAATGTTACAAGTGTATTAAAAACTGCCGAGGCACCTACTGTAATCCGAAGTCGAAATAACTTATAGTTCATTTTTAATTAATAAAAAACCCCCAATTTAACAGCAATTTCCAATCAAATTTAAACATTTTTCGATATAGCTGTTGCCAACAATTAAAATCCACAGTAAAATTCTTACCACAACAATTGCTTTTCTATTGCAAGATTTCCACGTGAAAAAATGAAATAAATGGTTTGACGAATTTAATAAAGTCAATATTACATGATAACTTTTCTACTGCAAGATTTTCACGTGAAAAAATAAAAATTAAATAAATAGTTTGACGAATTAAAAGCAAAAGTGAATGTTACGTCATAATTTTTCTGTTTTATGATTTCCGTGTGAAAAATTATAATTATTTAATTAATTTGACGAATAAAAAGAATGGAATATTACGTCATATTGGAAATAAAAAAGACGTGGTGAATATACAACGTCATATAAGTGTGTAAAAATGTATTGAAGCATGATAAAAACTCGATTATGGAAATATTGGCATTATTTTAACAGCATTGCTCCACTGATGAATGGAAATAAGTTCATTATTGGCTGTATTATTTTACGTCTATTATATAAATTTATAAATTTTTATATTGGGTTTTCATTTGATTCATGTGTACAACAATTTGACTATTTATTTTTATTATTATTATTATTATTTTTTTTTTTTTTTTTTACGTTATATGTTAAATTTTGAAATTGGTTTTTCAAAACAAACATTCTTAAAATCCCGGGCAACGCCGGGTACTTTAGCTAGTATCGAATAAATGTCGATATGAAACAGCTAATAGGTTGCCCGAAAGTGCTTATCAAAGTATTCCTACTCCAGGCTTTTCTCTCTCTCGCCATAGCCACTAACAGAGGAAAATTCTAGTTTAAATTTTTTATGCATTTTTCTTTTTTCAGATTCACTAATCTAGAGATTTTATCATAAGGTTATTTTCTCAATTGTCATTAGCAGATATTTTATACAGTAACTTATTCGGGTATCGGGTTCTATTATTCCATAATCGGGTTCATATTGGCGCATTTTAGCTTCTATGATTTGATGAAAAAATATGCACGGATTTGTAAATTACTTGCTTTGACAGCTCAAAGGTTATGCAGACGATATATTCTGATCTTGTGTCATACTTTACGCTGCAGTCATTGCCGATTCCTTTTATTTAACCCATTTATGCCTAGCGTCCCATTTTTGGGACGTCTCGAATATTAATCAATTTTTATAATTTTCTTCTTATTTACAACATGAAAATAGTATGAAGTAATTGTCTATAAATGTCTTTATCTATTATTGAGAGATAGCTGCATAAGATTGATATTTATTCGCTTAAATGAAGGCCTTTTTTCGGTATTTATAGATTTTTCATTTTTCAAGATAGCGAAATGTAAAAAGTAAGTATATTTGTATTTTTTGTATCAAGGATCCAAATAAATAAGTCATAATCTTAGCTTGTTGACTTCTTTCAAATACGTATTTTTTTTATTGTGAAATTATGTGTTCAAGCCTATTTTTTATGCATTTTTGTAACATACAAACTATAGGGCGCTAGGCACAAATATATATATATTTCTATTACCCATTTAGGGGGCAGTTATTTATGTAAAGTCTTTTTCAATATGATTTTGAAATAAATTATTTTTTAGCCTCAAATACGATTATTTTTAATTTATTATTAATAACGAGTTGGAACCCGTCGAAATTCGACGAACTAAAATGTTAGAAAGGAACTGTCAGATCGAATTTATAATAAACCTACAAAAATAATTGCAATAAAAAATTCATCTTATGCAACTCTTAAAACAAATAATATTTTTAACCTAAAATTATTAAAAAGTTATTTCCACAAACTTCAACTGCTTAAATTATTGAAAAATTAAACTGCATTAGAATACGCATTCAAGATAAGTAATTATGATGAAGTTATCGATTGAGGCTCTTATGTTTGTTTTTAAGGGATAAGAAATCAGTAAAAAGGATTTCGCTTTGTCACATCAAAAAACTTTCCCCAATAAAATCTAAACTGTGCGTTATTTTCACATTCTCATACGCTCCACTCAAATTCACAATTTGAAAGTATTTTAACGCGCAATAGATTATTAATGAATGTATTTCCAAACTTAAAGTCACGTTTGTCCGATATAACTTTTCATGTGAACATTCGCACAAACTTTTAAGTTCTAACCTCAGTACCCGCGAAAAAAAAAATTCAGAAATTTGCCTTTAGTTGTCATACTATTGGCCATTTAGTATTGGTAAAATATTTAGTTTTATCATAAAAAAATGATCGTTTTGTTTTAAATATAGCATCATTTTGGCTCACTGAATCATTTTGCCTAGCGTCTCAAACTCGGTATCAGCGTAATGTACAAATATTGAAATGTAACTGATTTATGAAAAAGAATGCGTGTTTTTTTTTAATGTCTGATGTCATTTTCTGTTCAAAAATTATAAAAAAGTTACTTTTATTTGTAATGTGAAAATGGCATCAATAAGGATATAATCGATAAAAATAATAAACCATGACTATTTTCTCTTTACTTTCAATATAAATGGAGTACTTCAGTTGCCACAATTACAAAATCTGTATTAAAAACTACAAAAAAATTAATATCTCAAAAATAAATTCAGATACAGCCTCCAAACAAATTGCATTTAAAAGCATATTTTTTCCCCCGTACAGGGGTGTAAAAATTGAAAATATGCGATGTTTTGAAGTTTAAAAATTTGCTATAACGAAAATTGCAAACCGAAATTTCATTTAAAATTTCAAAGTGTTGCCATTCGCAAAATGACGTATGCGTTACGCACAGATATGTTTGTCCTTTAAAATATAGATACTTATAATGTTATCAATCTCTGTAAAGAAATAAATATATTTTTTATTAGTTCGTAAAAATACTAATTATAGTATATAATACGCAATTTAAAAGCTTAATTTATATAAATTTTGACAAAACATATAATTAGGCATTTTTCCACATATGGATATTCCCATATTTAGTATATTTACATTTTATGGAATAATTACAAACATATTTTAGCGTAATTTTTTTTAGTATTTTTCCAGTTCATTTTGCAATATTTTAAAGGGATTTTACCAACAAATTTGAGAAAACAAAAATTCAGGCATAAATGAGTTAATGAATGCTAAAGAACTAAAGATAGCTCAGTTTGTGCAGAAAATTTTTCAAAACATAGCAATACAGCGTATCCAGTGGCCAGCAAGTACTCCTCATTTAAAGCCGATCGAACATATCTGGAACACGCTTCAACGACTCATTCTATGTCACTATTGACGTGTTCGGGACTTCCTTATATCACTTTTTCAAGAGAGAATGCCCTAAATTCTTATCTACAACATCATTGCATCCGTGGAAAACAGATATTTAATAGTAGTAACTATTCGAGGGGACCACACACCAAATAGAAAATAGGCTATTCTCTTTAAACATCATATTTATTGTCATTTAAAATTATTCAAATTGGGTCTGAGGTTTGTTTATGCTCTTGGCATCATTTCAAAGAGTAAAAATGCCGATGTAAGATATTTTAGTGTTTTATTTTCTGTATTACTTTTAACGTATTGCGCAATTCCAATTTTATACCCATGCATGGCTGACTTGCATGGTTTGCTTTACCGTTCTTTTAACAGTGTATATGAATCTATATACAGGGTGTCCGGTCTCAACGGTGTCCAATGGCTCATTCCTAAACCGTTAGTCATAGACATATAGTTCCAATTACAAAAATGTTTAAAATCAGATAAAGAAATATTTTAAAAGCGATTTGGGTCAGTAAAAACATTTCTTAAAAAATTACGAAATTTAAATTTTTATACGGTCCCCCGGTCCTATAAGTTATATTTAGTAAAATTTTCCTTTTACACTGACAAGTAATACAAAAAAAGTCCCGTTATTCTACGACTAAAATTAACCGAGTGATAGCTGTTTAAAGTTGGAGCATATTTTTTGCTGCAAATTGGAGGTCATTCACAAATTTAGTCGAAATATAATTTCGTCAGATATATTAAAAAATGGCTGAGAGTAAAATTAACATTGCAATATAAATTCGAAGTCTTTTATCATTCTGACATATTAATGCAAAATATACAATTTGTAATAAACATTTACGAAGAAAGAAAAAACAGAATTTTTGTTAAATAAAATGATGCTAAATTAACAGCCTCAATTCTTTACAAAATGATACGTATTTTAGAATATTGTTAGATTACACTAGCCCGCAAAAGTTCGGTTATGTCAAGTTTTTTAGCTTTTGATAAATGATTATTATGTATCCTGTACCGCTGAATATGAAATTGACCTTCATTTTTAACCATCACATCAGGATTTTTCGCAAATTTCAAAGTTAAAAAGTTAAAAGTTAAAATTAAATCTCTTCCCTCATCTCCTCGGACCACTCAGCTATTTAGCTGTAAGAATCCCAGGATAAGCAAAAATATCGATTAAATTACTGAATAAAATAAAATAAAATAAAATAAACAAAACAAAAAAGTTTTACATATGTTTTATAGTTTGAGATTTTCGCTATATTCTAACGGGAATTCTAACGTCATTTTCACATTCAGTGCTAAAAAGTGCGTAAAAATCAGTTATCAAAAGTTACAAAACACAACCATCTCCTCTACTTTACAGTATCCGACTTTTGGTATTCTTAAATTTGACAATTTATGATTTGCGAAATATCCTGACATGATGGTTGAAAATTAATGTAATTTTCGGATTCAGTGCTAAAAAATACATAAAAGTTAAAAAAAACCAACAATCGCAGTCTTGTATTATCTAACCTAAAACTTTTTCTTAAACTTATTGGCGGTAATCTATCCGAAATTTTTTGTGTTGTCCTGTAAAAAATTTATGAAGGTAACCACCGAAAATCATTATAATATTAGATTGTTATTGGATTTGCGCCAGTGTGTAAAATGTAATCTCGATCGGATATTTAAAAGTGAGTTAAAGTTCGAGTACAAATTTTGAACTTGAAAAACATACATATGATCGTTGAAGTAACATAAAAACCTATAAAAATAATATAATTTTTGTTAAAAGAAATCATAAAAGAAACAGACTCAAATCCTGACAAAATAAAACATATGTTATTTTTGCCAATCTGAAACTTAATAAATCTTAACTTGATCGTAATACTTGCACGATTTTTTTCAAAGCGCATACACACATGAAATGAGACCTTCGAATACTTTACGCTCTTGGTATTTGACCCCTCAAAGCCAAGCGGAACTCGTTTGTTTTCACATCAGAAAAGTGGCATAAGTCATGCATTTTTAAAGTTTCATAACTCACTCAATTTTAGTGTTATATGAATGGGACTTTTTTTTGTCTTACTTGTCAGTGTAATAAGAAAATTTTACTAAATATAACTTATAGGACCAGGGGAACATGTAAAAATTTAAATTTCGTAATTTTTTAAGAAATATTTTTATTGACCCAAAACGCTTTTAAAATATTTCTTTACCTGATTTAAAACATTTTTGCCATTGGAGATATATGTCTATGACTAACGGTTTAGGAATTAGCCATTGGACACCGTTGAGACCGAACACTCTGTATAGTATTTCGTAATTCAACGATTCAATTTGATCATTTTCATCTTTTGAATTTGTGGCAGGATATTGTCATCTCATTTTTAGGTGCGTTCTTAATTATATAAATACGTAGCACTTATAGTCGTCGTTCAGTTTGTCCATCTGTCTGTCCGTTCGTCCGCATATAATAGAGCAAAAACTACCCAACCGAATGGTCTTCAATTTTAAATATTTCTTCAAGTTTAAAAAATTGCTATAGAGTATTTAATCGTACTGCTTTGTTTTACGTCTGGCTTCTGTAAGGTAACGTTATTTTTTTTAGACGCACAAAATAAGCTGAGAAAAAGAAATAGCATACCATAACGGGAGCTAAAAAGCTGTCCGTCACATGACATAGAACGACCCATTACGATTTTCAGGAATTCTATTTCTTTTATTCTCCTAGTGAAATAATAGACATAGTCCAGTAGAAATAGAATTTTGCCTTGCAAAAATTCGGGTAATTCTGATTTTCGGGTATTATGTATAGGTTGACCCTCTAATGAAAAAACCAGGTTTTCGACCTTCTAGACCTTGTGCGTTTTTTACTATATCAAAAAAAAAACCAAAATTTTTCGGCACTTTTTTCGATTTTTCTGGATTAACTCGGTTCTAGTGCATTTTACAGAAAAACTTATAGTTACAATTTTGTAGAGGATAAAATTTTCTACAACATGCACTATTCATGTTTGTGAATTGACCAAATAGGACGAGAGATACGGAACCCGGAAAATGGGGTACAATTTTCAAAAAGTGGGGAAAAAAAAACAAATGACGTTAGTTTTTCCTTAATAACCCATTTTTATTTTTTATTTTTCAGTTTTAGGGACAAAAGTGTCGTAATAAACTTTGTAAAGTATGAAATATCCTAAAAGTTTCATTCATTAGAACATTAATTATCTCTAAGAGACTCTAAAATCAGAACAACACGATTTATAGTTAAAACAGGAAAATACTGCCTAGCAAGTCACTATTTTAAAAACGATCTTTAATTTTTGATACTGAATAAACCAAGCAATTAATTGATTATAGTATGTACAATAAAAAGTAATTGGAGAATAGTTGGGGGAGGGGGTGAAGTAACCAAAATACCTAGTCGGTAGATATATGCACCGACCAGAGTTTGGGCTAAGAATCGGAAGTCGAAAATAAAGTTAAGTGCTGGAATTAATATAAAAAAATACTGCAAAGATAAATAAAATATAATTTAGAAATTTTAAAAAAGTAAGAGGATTATACAGGGCCGAAACTAGAGGGGAACGGTATATGCTTCTTTCGCCAGAATGGAAGGCAATGAGGGCGCAATATGAAGATTTGGTTTGTCGTATTTTTATTAATTTGTCACACAAATTTTTATTAGTCAAAGTTTACATTATTGGTAAATCTATTTCACATTGAGAATATTAGTCTTTAACATAAAGAGGACCAACAATTATGCTTGTGGATACTAAGAGGAAACCTATATAAAACGGAATTGTCTTCCGAGTTTTTTGAAGTCAATTTTAAATTTTAAAATAAAGCAATGGATATTATAAACTTATAAAATTCTGCATGTAAGCTCACTTTCTATAGGAGGGGGCAAAATCCATGTTTGTCCTAGAATTAAAAAAAAAAAAAAAGCTATTACGGCCTAGAAGTATTGAATAAGAATAACTGTTAAAAATGAGTTCGGAAAGCCAAAATGCCTAATTCTATACGTTAAAAGTAATACCGGAAGAAACATTGGCAATTAATCAAATATATGAATATTATTACCGTAATTACCCCCGTATAAGGCAAGGCTCAGGTAACTCTGTTTTCTACTAGATTTTTTTTTTTTAAATACATTGTGACTTATTTCTGCTTAGCATTTATTTGGCTTTATTTTTTAAAAACAATTTCTGGTTTGAAGCAGACTCAACATAGCCACAGCTTATACGCAGGAAATTATAGTAAAAAACACTTTTATAAGAGAGACATTATGAGGATGGGGGGTGGGGGGGGGGAAATAAAGCACTGTTTTCGTCATTTTTTTTAAAAAAATAATAATTTTTCTAGTTTACATTTAATTTGCTAATTACTACATTTAATTAATAGTAATATTTTACATTTTTGTAGAGTATAAAATTCTCTAGAACTTGCACTATTTATGTTCGTAATTTGGCCAAATAGGAGGCCAGATACAGAGCCTAGAAAATAGGGTAAAATTTGCAAAAATTACAAAAATCCACAAATGACGGTATTTTTTGCTTTATAGCTCACTTTTAGTGCATTTCAGAATCAAAGCAATCATAATCAACTTTTTAGAGCATGAAGTGGACCATAGTTTTATTTATTAGGTAATTATTTTTTGTAATTGACTTTGAAAATCACAGCAACGAGGTCTTATTTAAAAACCTGAAAATGTTGCATGGCAATTTAGTAATAAAAAAAAAGCTTTTATTTTTTATATTGAAAACACGAATTAATTAATTATATCATGTACAAGATACTAATTAACAAATATATAGTAAGTATAGTCACTTTATATGTGTTTATTTTTTCTGCTGTTTGACCCTGGTAGCACGTGACTCGATTGTTTGTTCTAGGTCGTCAAAGTCCTCAAGGTCCAGTATAACATCAGGAGCGTTGCCACATAATATAATAATATTCATATACTTGACTAAGTGTTAATATTTCTTCCGCTATTATTTTTAACGCATAGAATCATGCATTTTGGGCTTTCCGAATTCATTTTAAGAGTTATTCTTATTCGATACCTCCAGCCCAAAACAAGCTTTTTTTTTAAATTCTGGGGCAAATATGGATTTTGCCCCCTCCTCGCCCCCACACTATCCCCCTCTTGCACAAAGTGAATTTACATACAGAATTTTATAAGTTTATATTATCCATTTGCTTTATTTTAAAATTTAAAGTTGAATTCAAAAAACCCCGGAAACAATTCCGCTTTATACAGGTTTCCGTCTTAGTATGCATGAGCATAATTGTTGGTCCTCTTTATGTTGAGAATAATATTCTCAATGTGAGATAGATTTACCTTTAATGTAAACTCTGACTAACTAACAAAAATTTGTGAGACAAATTAATACAAATACGATAAACCAAATCTTCATTTTGCGCCCTTTTTGCCTTCCATTTTGGCGAATGAAACATATGCCCTCCCCCCCCCCCCCTAGTTTCGGCCGTGTATAATCTTTTTCCCTTTTAAAATTTCTAAATTAAATTTTATTTATCTTTGCAGTATTTTTCTTATATTATTCCCAGCACTTAATTTTACTTTCGACTTCGGATTCTTAACCCAAACTCTGGGCGGCGCCTATATCTACCGACTAGGTCTTTTGGTTAACTTCACCCCCCCCCCCCCCAACTATTCTCCAATTACTTTTTATTGTACACAATATAATGAATTAATTGCTTCGTTTATTCAGTATCAAAAATTAAAGATCGTTTTTAAAATAGTGACTTGCTAGGCGGTATTTTCCAGTTTTAACCATAAATCATATTGTTCTGATTTTACAGTCTGTTAGAGATAATTAATGTTCTAATGAATGAAACTTGTAGGTTCTTTCACACTTTACAAAGTTTATTACTACGCTTTCGTTCCTAAAACGGAAAAATAAAAAATAAAAATGGCTTATCAAGGAAAAACTAACGTCATTTGTTTTTTTTTCCACTTTTTGCAAATTGTTCCCCATTTTCCCGGCTCCGTATCTCACTTCCTATTTGGTCAATTTACAAACATGAATAGTGCATGTTGTAGAGAATTTAATTTTTCCTGTAAAATGCACTGGAACCGAATTAATCCAGAAAAATAAAAAAAAAGTGCAGAAAAATTTTGATTTTTTTTTTTTTATATATTAAAAAACGCACAAGGTCTAGAAGCTCGAAAACTTGGTTTTTTCATTAGAGGGTCAACCTACACATAATACCCGAAAATCTGAATTACCCGAATTTTTGCAAGGTAAAGCCCTTTTTGAGCTATTTCTACAGGACTAACATGTATGTACGATAGATATGAATATAATAGATCTGAATAATTTAAGGAATATTAATTTAATTTCAGATCAGTTTTGAGTAAATTGTCGAAATTATTATAAATATAACGTTAAATAAAATTATGCTAAAAATGGATGAAATTTCAAGTGTTTAAATTGAAGTTTGTTTATAAATTATGTAAATTGAACTTATTTTACTTAAATATGCTTTTACTTCACGACTTTAATGTTAATTTTTAGCATTTAGAAATTTTCAGAGTTCCATACTTAAAAAGTAAAAATGGAACTATTAAAAGATCACTCCTGTGTCTGTCTGTCACAGCCATTTTACTCGTAAACTATGGGTTGGGTGGATTTTTGACGGCCGATAGTCTACTCGAGGGATATAGGCCCTAGGGTGAGTGCCCTTCGTGGGGTCTTTCTAAGGAACCTAAACTGTATTTACGCATGGAAAATCCAAGGTTTCGAAGAAAACCACGAAAACTCCGAAACGGTTAGGCCGACGGGCGCAATTGGGTTTGAACCTAGCACCTCCCGTCTACCAGCTTCGAGAGCACAACCTCTCAGCCACTTGTGGGGCCGTAAACTATGGAACGTGGAAAGTTCAAATTGGGAGAAGTAATAAACACTATTAGACCACATATTTACAGATTATTAATCATTTACAAATATTTTTAGGAAAAAATGTACAGGCGCTAATTAAGTTACTTGAAAAAAAAAGTCTTCTCTTTGTATATCGTGTGAAAGCTTTTGTAACGCTGAACTCAAAAATGCATTTCATTTAATTTTAGGCATTATATTTTCAGAGATATCGTCGAAAATGTAGTGCAAAAATATGTTCCATCCACCTATCTATTTCCAAATATACTGAAACTAAAATTATGAAAAAATTAGAGTAGATAGAGGTTAATTTAAATTTTGCAGGAAAATTATTGCGATTACCATAGGCTACATAGTTTTTGAGATAAGCGCAGTTTTGCGTTATACACAAATTTCGATGTGCGGGCATTCAGGAAAGTTGTTGAGTACCACTGGAGGTACCTATTGGAGCAGAAGTATAAAAGCATTGTTGATAATTATTTTTGACAAAAAAATTGTCGGTAACTAGCCGAGATATTAACGCTTAAAGACACGGACGGATTGGACATATATAATGACAGGGGCGGCGTACTGTATGTACCATCGGCTTTTAAAGCCTAGATAACAACTTTTAATGATACATTTGTGCAATACAATGCCCAGTAGCAGTATAAAAGCAATAAACGTCAAATTGTTAAAAACAGACATTTAATTAGAATTAATCACATAAATACTATGGTATTTGCGACTAGTTTGTATTGAGTAGATCTCTCACTACGACTCCCATGTCTTTAAAAGTTAATTAAAAACCTATCTGGAAAACCGAAGCACGGACCAAGGCCGGACCTCCTTTCAGAGCGCGCTTAGCAAAATGCCAAGTTTAAACTCTGAACAAGGATTTTGTTTTAGCTACACTGTAAAAGGAAAAGATTATAACGACGCTGAATTTAGTTTTATGAAACGCCAAATGAAGTTTAAATATGCACTACTTTTATTGTCAGTGCCGAATTAAGTTCATCATAAACAGATTAGGATAAGATTTAAATAAGAGTTATACAGAATAGAAATATTTCCTATTATTTAGGCTTCATATCTCTTTGAACTTTTACGGTATACCCATTCATTTTTTTCTAGTATATATACAGTTATATCAAACCCTACGTTGTATAGTTTTTTACAAAGTCTTATTTTTATTTTAGTATCGATTTTTAACATTTTCCAACAAAGTTGAAAAGTGTTTATGACTTCGGTTTGTCTGGCCGTCTGTCCGCGCTGTAACTCTCATAAATATACTCGGATTGTCCTGAAATTTTTGGATGTTATTTGCGCTTACCCTAGTACGAACCCTATTCCAAATTAAGTTTGTAGCAAGTTTAGTTCATTTACAGGGACAGTCAAAAGTTTCCGTTACACTACGGCCAATTGTAAAAAGTCGTTCCAAATGAATTTTAATGACGTTACACCCTGTAAAACATAATAAAATTGATATACATTTACAAAGTTCACTAAAATATGCATTCTGTAGAATATGCGGTGCAAAGAATATTTATTATTCATTTACAGGGCTACACAAAAGTTTTCCGTTACATAATGGTATAGGGGGAAATTTTTTGCGGCTTATTTTAATTATGTGAAACTTGTTCATAAATAATGAAATTGTTCTGCATCGGTGAGGCTTACTATAAGTTATTTCATGGATAATACGAAGTGAGTAGCATTTACTTGGCCACGTAAAAGATTTCAGATAGATGTTCTATCGGAAGTACTGTATAATAGCGGTGATGGCGAAAAATGCATTTGTAATTATGATATACGCTTCTCAATTTCACTATATTTATGCAAACTATACTGTGTGTATAAATACTATAGCTGATATGCAAGGCTACACAAAGGAATTCGTAAAGGAACGTAAATTGCTTAAAAGGGGTTTTTAAATGTATTACGCATTTTTACGATGAGCGTTATTTAGTATACTAAGAAATGTTTGTAGAATATAGATAAAATGATATACAGGGCCACGCAAACAATTGGATACACGGCGTCTATGGATGATAATTTCTGGAAATGTAATTTCAGAAGTTTTAAGAGTGTTTTATATTGAATTAAATTTTAGTTAAATAGTAGCGTGTAATAAAGGTACTATGTAAACTACAGAGCTGAGCAAAGTATTTAAGTATGCATTTATCTATAAGTATCAGCAATCTATAAGTATAGATTGCTGAAAGAGAAATTTCAACATGTTATGCATTTCCTTGCTAAACTAAATTTCCTCATTATATAGTATATATATCAACCTACAATTCAAATACAGGGCTGTTCAAAAGAATTGGAATACATATTTGGCTATGGAAGGTTACTGATGAAATCAGATTTTTAAAGGTTTTTTTCTGTTTTCTAAAATGTTTTATTTGTTATCTTATTTAGCTTATTTCCCTAAATAACGAAGTTTTGTTAAATATTTCAGGAAGTGTTGTAAAGTGTTTCATAATCTATGCTTAACGCATGTTTTTTCTTTCTCGTTTTAATAATGCAGTTGATAATTCATATACTTATTGTACGAATCCCTATGAGCGCGATTAATTTTCGCACTTGACCGTTTATTTAATTTAAATTTTGCAAATCATGCTTTCATCAAATTATTCATTTTTTAATTGTTAAATAATGAAAGACTATGCTTTTGTTTTCATGAATTTGATCTCTGTGCCAATAAAATAACTTTGCAAAGCGATATAGCGAAAAAAAAAACTTGATGGATGCAAAGAGTAGGCAAATGATCACGCCGCCATTTAACTACTGTGACGTCACGAGAATGCTGTCACGAAAATTCATTAGTAGCAATTGATAATATTAAGATAATTAGCATTAATGATATTGATAATTTTGTGTCAATAATATTATTATCAACAAAATATGTTTATTATTAGCTCTGAAAGCAGCGATGACATTCAATTTTCAAGCAACACGCGAACTCCTAATATTTCAAGATATTTTTGGAATAAAAACCGCGTGGTATACACGAAATAAATAGCATAAATTCTATAAATTTCAAACTTCTTCTATTCCCCCCCCCCCCCCTCTTTGAGTATTAAGGAACTACTTATTATTCATTTTGCGTGAATGAATGCAATTTCTAAGTTCGTCTAAATTCTTAAAAATTTTCGAAACTATTGAAAAACTTTATGATATGAAAAGAAAATGTTCTGTATTCTGTATTCTGTATTTTTCGAATGAATCCAATATTTTAAAATAAAAACTGTACAGTTAATTTCATGTACCTTATAAATATATTATAATGCAGCAGACGTTATGGCAATTAAATCAACGATCTAAAGTGGTTCAAAATTTAATTACATTCAGGATTTTAAATTCAGGATTAGATTTTTAATCAGGACTAAAGATTGACTGATTAAATTTTGTTTTAATCTTACTCGTAGACAAATGATTAATAATTAATTGAATTTCTATCGCTCTATTTGATCGGCGCTTAAATCAGTTCTTAATCTTATTAGTTAATCTAATTAGTGGTTAATGATTGAATATGATTAGTTAGGAAATTAAAGATCTTTGTCTCTCAGACCGCTTGCCGTTTTTACTTTAATAAATGAGCTTTTTCGCTGTTTTTTTAATAAAAACATTTAGGACAGAATGAACTCGCATTCATCTTAGCACTTCTCCGAAATTCTAGCACCCACTACCCAGAAACAGAGTTACTAAATTTAATAAATTTAAATTTTTTATGTTTTCTACAATAGCAGTCGGACCAAGATAAAATTAGGAAGGATTCAACTAAGCTTCCTTTTATGCTCTTAACTCTACCTAGCGGGAATCAAAGTAACTAAAATTATTTTAAATTGTATTTTCATATGGGAATCATACTCAAATTAAAATATGCAGGGCAGGTAAACTCAACTTTTAGTTACACACCTAGTGTCACCTAGTGGGAAATATAGTAACTAAAGTAACTGGAAAATGATGTGAGTTTCCTCATACCAGTACCATGACCAAATTATAAATAACGGAAGTCAGATTCTACTCCACTTCCTTTTACTCTGGTGGGACTCACTAGTGGAAAAGAGAGGAACTGAAATATTCAGTTCCTCAATGTTCCGTTAGTACGATATGTGCAAATCGTGGCGCCAATTCTTTATTCCGACCATCACGACATCGCGTTTCTTCTGAAATTTTACATGTTTGATTAGTACAATACATATATCCAGTCTGACCTCGTCATATCTTGAAAAGATATGAGCAAAAATGAGTGACAATTCGTCATTTTGATGTTGTACTATAACATCATCCAGTTTCGGCATGAAATTTTAATGATATACCGATTAGTAGAATATAAATATTTCCGTCTGCATCGTGGTATCCTGGTACGATATGCGCAGAATGTGGCTTCAATTCTTCATTTTGGCAGTACTAACAGGTTATGGCGTTTAATAACTTATGAAAATGACGAGTTGGCAAACTGTTCTGCTCATATCGTAACCAGATATCAGAAAGCAGACTGAAATATTTGAATTGTACTATTCGATATTTATAACATGTTATAATTTCATTCCAAAACTTGATGACGTCCTATTACCGTAAACATGAGAAACTGGCTCTGCTCATATCATACCATGATAACACGACACGAGTCAGACAAAAATAACCGTTTTGTACTAATCGGTATCTTGCACGCTTTAAAATTTGTTGCTGAACTTGATAGGGTTGTAGTACTGTAAAATGATGAAGTGGCAACCCATTTTGCTCATATCGTATAACATATTACGACATATTACGAAGCAGACTGAAATATTTGTATTCTACTAAACCATATATTTAATGTATTAAAATTTAATCCCAAAACTCGATGACGTGGTAGTTCCATCAAAATGACGAACTGCTCGTAACAAAATATCACGAGACAGCCAAATTGATCATGCACTTAATAGTATTTTCCTACATAATTAATTGATCTTGAAATTTGATTAAATAGTAATATATAGGTCAGTATAATGTAAAATATTGTGTTTATAATGTCTCAATACTATATGACGTTGTTTTCTGCTTTGCATTTTAGTTTTCTGGAGGGATCCTGCAAATATATGCCCTGTCAGACCAAAATATAAAAATAATAGTTTGTTTGGCAACAATCTCATCTCGAAAGTGGTTGGCGTGATATTGTCGTCAAAATGACGAATTGGCCCCGCTGCTGCTCATATAGTAGACCGAAGTAGACCAGACTTTCTTTCATCTACTAGTAGAAATCTTGTCATACATCGTTTTTTCATCTCGAAATTCCCGTAGACATTTTTGTTACCACCGCCTACTCTAGCCTCTTAGCCGGTCACAAAAATACAGATTACCGTAGGTATTGCACTACAAGTCGAGAAATTTTGGGCAAAATGCAAAGTACAAAATGGAGATTGACTTATATGCGACACCAGAAAGTTCCAAATTTTAAATAGTAATTTTCCCCGACGTAATAAGTTGAAATACAAATAAAAACTTGTTTTGGGAAAGGATTTATCCCCTACAAGGTTTTCGTAAAATTGAGCTTTTGTTTGATCGTCTGCATTAAATCCACTGGGTCTACCAGGGCCTGATTTCCAACGGGGCACATTCACACCAACAAATTTTAAAAGAAATGTTCGCCTTATCTAAACGCCGTATCTAAGTAAAATTTCTGCCATGAATGAGGCAAAATTTTCTATTTCTTTTTACTGGTGGGAATGTGCCCCGTTGGTAATCAGGCGCTGCGCTCTACTGGTAATTCCCTGCTTATGGTTATACATATTGATTTATTAATATAACCTGCGTCATGACCTCCTTTCATGAAGACAGCATCTAAGAGTATGTTACGAATTGACGTCACGTTTGCCAGGTACGACTTTTCATGTGAACATTCACATTTCTGATTTGAGGTTCTAATCGTAGTACTGGCTAGCGCAGAGTCCAAAATGTATGTCTTTTATGTCTTTTATTACTCATAATAAAATATCTAATTTTATCAATGAAAAGGCTCGTTTCCTGACTTCACCTGACATAAAATTCTAAAATTCAGTATTTGAGGAAAGAAAAAATATTGAAATGTAGCAGATACAGGTCTACTAAAGAAAATAATTCGTAAACTCTCTATGGCCGTGAATTGCATAACGCTGCTAGTCACTTAATTTCTGAATACCCCATCCCATAATGTTAAATCTATGGGAATAGAATGCATTCATATATTTAAAATATCTCCTTGCTTGATTAATTTTTTTCACTTCTCTTTTTTCTGTGCTCTTCGTAAAAGATGTTTATTTTTTTCTCAGTTCTCTAAATAGTTCTAAAATCCATGCTTAATTTATTGTTTTATGTGTTAAAAGCTGGCGAGCTGAAAGTAATATTTTAACACCTCACATAAAATTAAATATAAATTTTAAAAATATTTTGACAACTAAGGGAGAAAAAAAAGAAACATTCTCTAACCCTTTATCTACTAACGGTACTTATAAGTACCATTAAAATAACTTGTTATAAAATTCATTTAATACACCGATTAGTTGAAATACAGTTTAGAATGAATTACAGATGCATTACTTTATCTTGTTCCAAAAGCATTATTGGTTAAACAAAACAAAATTATTTTTGAAAGGATGATTTATTTTGCCTTTGCGTCTTTTCAGCTTTCTTGGCTTTGGGGGCGGGGGGGTGGGGGCATTTCTCAATTCGGAAATATTTCTATATTTCTATTATAAGAACATTATCTTTGTACATTTCCTAATTCTACAAAATACTGATTTAAATATACTAAGTAAAATATTAAAATAAACGATTTGAGTGGGGTTATAAATATTGCACAAAATCCCTATAAATTCAAATTTAATTATTCCTTCTAAATCCTGTAATCCTTCTAAAATACTTCTACAATTTATTAAATGATTATGTAAATGTTCTAATGTAGCTTACATAACTCACGAAAAATGTTTTAAAGATAAAAATTTTCATGAATTCATAATTCAACACATAAAGTGTTAAGAAGATTACAAAGAAAAAATAGGTTAAAAATATTAATTTCCTCAGGAAATAATCTTAAATTTAAGAATGCATCAAAAGCCCATAGACTTACCATTAGCGAGGGGATTTCGGAAATTGACTGACTGGGAGTTTTAGGGAGGCGTTTTTAATTGTGTTATGCATCTTTCCGATAAACTATATTTAGTATAGTCAGAGATGTTGGCATAATATAAATAAATTTATATACCTGGTTATGAAAAAAACTGCATCATTAACGTTTATGGATGGTAACTCCTGAAAGTGCGTTTCAGTTATAATATTATGATTAAACATTGAAGTTCCGTTGCAGTCAGGGCTTAATTTCTAACAAAAAATGTACCGGAGCCCTAATATTCTAAGGTACCGGTACTAACACTTGTACCATTTCCCCTTCTCTCCCTGTCACTCCAATCTGCATATTTATACTTCGTACATTATTTGCAAAATGTAAAGCATTTTTTTTCTTTAGCAAAATAAAAATTTTAAATATATCTGTCAGTATAAGCTGTCGACTATTCCACTTTTTAGCTATCACCACTTCCGAATAGTAATCTTTGCGTAACTTTAATATTAATTAATTGCAGAGTTCTGCGATTAAATTTGGTACGGATTATAATTCGGAAATAGAGTTAACGCAAAAAGTGGATAGTTCACAGCTATGCATTTTTATGAAAAAATGAATGAAATTTAGAGAAATTAGTATTTATATGCTAAAAAATGGAACAATGTTTTTTAATTTTCTATAAAAGGTGCTTATTTTAAACTAAAATCGATTCCTTCCGCATAACCAATCTTTTGTAGTGAGTCCCTGACAATCAGATTAAATTACAAAATTTTACACCGTTATCCGAAAGTTTCGATTCTTTAATTAGTACAGTAGAAATAGAGTTAGAGGTGGAACTAAATGGAACAAAAATTATACTTTTAAATGGTAAGTTACACGTTCCTAACGAACATCCTAGAAATATACATTCGTACTGTTGCGCAAAATGCGCTTTTTGGTGGCCATCTTAAAAAAAATATGAAAAATTAAAAAAAAAAAATCTTAAAAATCCTGTGGGGTATCAAATTACAGAAAATTTAATGCTTAAATAGAGAATGATATTGGTTTATAAAAGTAAAATGTTTATAAAGATCAACTAGGGGGAAATTTCAGAAAAATGATGCCTACATGACTCAGTACGTTAACCTTAAATGTAACTATGCTACATTGCATTACACCTATACCTGATACTGTAATGTGACAACTCCGACTGCAACAGTAATTGTTATAGCAATATTGTCAGATAAATATCAATCAACTTTTATCATTTCAAAATAATTTATTCATTACAAAAAGTCAGACTTCAAAATGCTCTTATCTCCAAATTTCCAAACGATCGGTTTCAGTTATTCCGCATTAATTTTTTTTCCGCATTTATTTAAATTTTCTAGGTTTCTTCATGTGAAGAAAAATCTAATACTGAAAGTTTTAATTTCTTAATCTGAGCAAATGTTCAACTTTTCTACTAACGCGCATGCGCCATTCTTTTAGTCGCAGGTTAAAAAAGCATGTATTAAAGATGTTGTAATAGTCTCTTCACATTCCATTCAGGTCATAACAATTACGCTTAATGCGCAAGAATATACATTCAACAAATGCGGAAACTAAAAACAATGAAACCAGAACTCTACAAAATGCTGAATTAAGGCCACTTTACTGTACGAAGAAAGGACAGGAAGTGGTCTGGTGTTTGGACCGGTATGCACATTGAGCAAAGGCTCATGAAATGCAATAAAAGACGTTCTGGAATAACTCATGGTGGAGGTATGACTGAAAGTCAACGTGCAACTTGGATTTTGAGCCATTCTCAATGTAGTGAAGTAGCATGTGCAGTGAGTTTTGCTAATCAATGTTTCACGTATTGGCAGCGAGCAATATACTGATTTAACTGATGTAAGGATGACAAGAGATTTCAAAGATGTAAATAGGTAGTCCATTTACTGCTACTTCAACTGATTTATGGAATATTTTTAATGGAATTACAGATAGTAAAAACAAAGTAACTGCAGAAAACGATGACATCATTGAAAGAAGCACTCAAGATAAACTTGGTGGCAAACTTTTTAAAAGTGAAACTCTGTTGAAATCAGATCAAGCAGTACTCATGAAAGTATTGAAAAAAAGAATTATTTTTGCTGGTGAGACTCACCATGTAGATTCTCGTCTTTTAACACAGAGGGTCTCATTCCCAGCAAATTTCTCACTATCTTCTTGATGATGGTGCATTAATTCACCAATTACCATGGTTCGCTTCTGCAGCATTTAGCGATGTCATAAGATAATATAAATCTTATCTCAGCAAAAGGTATGAAAAAGGGACAATAGTTTTTGATGGGTATGAAAAAAAACAAATGTGAAGCATAGATTACGCATGAAGCAGTCGTCTCTTGTAATATTCTTTGATGAAAATTCACTCGTAATCATCAAGAAAAACAAATTTCTTTCTAACTATACAAACAAATAACGCTTTACCAATATACTGGGGAATTATTTTCAAGAAAGAGGTCATTCCGTCATTCATGCAGAAGGTGATGTTGACACTGTAATCGTCAGAGATGCTATAAACATAGCCCAGGAAAAACATGTCACTGTAGTAGCTGATGACACTGATATTTTGATCCTACTATTATATCATTCTTCGAAGAACGTTTTCATGCAGCCTGTGACACAATCTGATAATGTTCGTGAAATTCAAGCCATGCAAAGATCTATTGGAGAGAAGGCTTGCAAAACTTTACTTTTTATCCACGCATTAATAGGATGTGACACCACCAGTGCATTATTTGGGAAAAATAAAACTTCTGTTTCAAAAAAATCATTCAATTGAAAATTTTATGCAAATAGGCTTTACATTATGAATCATCCAAAGATCTTTCAATGGAAAAATTGGTTGTCAATGGCTGTAAAGTTCTTTTGTCACTTTATACTTTATGGTAGCAATATTGAAACAAGTGACCCAAACGTCTTTCATTATGAAAAATACATGAGGAAAATAGCTTCAGCTAAAAAGGAATTTCATATAGCGCGTTTGCCTCCAACACAAAATGCATCGAAATACCATCTACTTCGAGTGCATTTGCAGTATTTAATATGGGAAACTCTAAATATGCTAACTCCTGATCCAACACTGTGGGGTTGGCAGTTGGTTGATGGAGAATTTCAGCAGATATTAACAGACTTAAACGCAGCACTAGAGAAACTTATAAATATGATTAAATGTGCCTGCCGAACTGCAGTTGAAGATCCATGTAACACTACAAAATGTCCATATCGCTGATATGGACTTCAAATATTTTTGGAAGGGATTGTGCAAACACAGGAGACAGCTTTGATTTAGATGACGACGAAGAGGAGATTTGAATTTGGTTACATAAATATGATTTTATAGATATAATTAAATCCGTTTTCTTATGTATTTATTTCAAATTTTTGAATTTTTTTAATAAAATGATGTTTTTTAAGAATAAAAAAATCTTTATTTATTCGCCATATGTTTTTTTTATTTACTTATACTTTTAAAACAAATTTATCCTTTTTCAGCTACCAATTTCCTGTAATTTGATACCCAACATGGCTGTTTGCGATTTTTTAAAATTTTTCATGTTTTTTTTTTTCAAGATGGCCGCTAATAAACGCATAAATAAACGCATTTTGCACAACAATACGACTGTATATTTTTAGTATGTTCATTAGGAGCGCGTTAACTACCATTTAAAACAAAAATAATTTTTGTTCCAATTAGTTCCACTTAATGGTGTTTTTGCCCTTATTGCTACTGCACTATATAGAAAAAGGGGAAACGCTGCTCGATTGCTTTCTATCAGAATAGCAATACAATGCAATTATACATTCTTACAAATGAAAGTGACCGGAAATGTGTAGAGCAGAGGAGCCTTAGCAAGAGCGATGCGTAAGCGTTCATGATACAAAATAAATAGAAAAATCCTAACGTTATTTTTATACTCGTACGCAATAGAAAATAAAAAATCTCAAACAAAAAAACTCAAGTTGATGCTCATTGGCTAAAAACAGAAAATATTCTTTCAGGTTAGCTATCTAAAAAAACAACGGTCAAGTGCGAGTATCACTCGAGCACAGAGAGTTCCGTACAATACATATATGAATTAGTAATTGTTTTATTAAAAAAATAACCTTTGCTAAAAGAATACTAAGACTTTGTAAAAAAACTATGCAAAGTAGGGTTGGGTATAACAGTATATGCTAGAAAAATTTAAATGGATATACCATGAAAGTTCAAAGAGATATAGAACCTAAATAATATCAAATATAGCTATTCTGTATAACTCATTTTTACTTTCTTCTATCTTTACAAGAAGAAAGTGCTGGATTCGTGAAAATTTTCGATTTCCGGTTTTTGACGGATTTATACGTTTTAGGGGACAGAGATAATAAAAAACATGTTTTAGAAAATGTCTGCCTTTGAGTCTGTCTGTCTGTGTGTGACACAAAATTTGTGGGCTCTGTATCTGAAGAATTATTGAACGGAATTCAATAAAACTTTAGATTCAGTCAGTCCCTAATATAAATTGATTAAGTCGCCCCTGATTAGATTTTGGTATAAATCACCTAATCGGTGGAGCTGCTGTGCTGCATTTATCAAGAAGTATTAACATGCATGAGACAGAAGAAAATTTTAGGATTGACACATCTGACTAGTTTAATATTATCTTAATCTGTTTATAATGACTTAATTCGGTACTGACAATAAAAGCAGTGCATATTTGAACTTCATTTCGCATTTCATAACACTAAATTCAGCGTAGTAATAATCTTTCTTTCTACAGTGTAGCTAAAACAAAACATTCGTTCAACGTTTACATTTGTCATTGTGTTAAGCGTGCTTCGAAAGGAGGTCACAAAATTGCAACGCCGCCTTGGTCCTTGTCGCGTTTTTCCAGATAGGTTTTTAATTAACTTTTAAAGTCAGTCGAGGCGTACTGGTAGATCCATTCAATGCAAAATAGTTGCGAATCCCATAGTATTTATGTAATTCATTCTAATTAAGGGGTCTCAGTACTCTTAAAATTGGAAATAATGAAAAGAAGAGGCCATTTTCAGCATTTAATATCTTAAAATGTGTATCATTTTAAAACGCAATTTTTATTGAGATGAAAGATATAAGTACTTTCTTCCATTTTATGTATTTAAAAAATTGCAAGATGCAGAATTAGCATTTATAGGATACTCCAAACAGTTACACATTTGACAAGCAGAAAATTGGTATAACAGCTTATGCGCACGATTAGAAAATAAATACTGCAACTAGAATAAAAATTTTTGTGCCTATTTATACTTCAGATTGTAGTAATTACCCTGAACCTAAATAAATTTATATTTAAAGCATTTTTATATTTTAATACAAAGTTGTATTTAACTAATACAAAATTTTGAAAATTTCAACAACATAATCACTCAAAAAAATATTTGAAAAAAATATTTTTTTTAACAATAAAAAAGAAAATTTAGGTTCAGTATATATAGATTAACATGAAACGAACGTTTTAAAAATTTCATGAAAAAATATTCAAAAGTTTTTGAGATATCGTGAGCGTTATGCCCAAAAAAATCATTTGGTGAAAGATAACTTAAAACTTTCGAAAATGCCGCTTCAGCTATTGAAAGCGTATAATTCTAAAAGCCATAACTTCCATTCTAATGAGAATTTGAAGGAAACAATTATATTAAAAGGTTCAGCAAAGATAGAAGATTATATCTAAAAAAATAACAAAAAATTTCTTTTGGAGCTTTAAGAGTCCTGAGACTCCTTGAATTAGTCTGTTTTTAACAATTTGACGTTTATTGCTTTTATACTGTTACTGGTCATTGTATTACATATCTACCCTATATATATATAATCCTAATGAAACGAATATATGAAACGCCTGAAATGTATCGATTCTTTGAATCGACTGATTAAACAACATTTTGTTTCACGGCGATTTCTCCTAAAATATGGAATACTTTGCGATGAAATTAACACCAAAAATCCGTGTTGATCCACAGATCTCAAAACTGGTATTAGAAGTTTTAAATTCGAATTAGTTTTCGAAATATTAATTTTTTTCTAATTTTAAATACATTTTTTCTAATGATGGCAACTCAAATTTTAATCATAACAGAAATTTTTTTTTCATAATTCAGAAAAGGTTGCTATTTTAAATTAATTTGTCGACAGTTGGGCCTCCTTTAAATCTATGCTAAGAACAATGCTTTTTTTTTATTTCGTTATAATTTTATTAAATACAAAGCTTTCATTTAAAAATGAAACATTTAAATTGATGGCTTTCACTTCTTTTTTTTTTAAATAACAAAACGAAAAGAAAAATATTAGACACAGATGTAATATACGCACCGGTGTACCTAATTGACGCACAAATGGCATTATTTTGATAGACATGGTAACCCGGCTATTGTTGTTTATTTAATAATAAATGTATATTTACTTTTGTTTCTTTTTTAAATTTATATAAATTATTTTGTTCTATAGTAATTAATTACTTTTTTGTTATTTCCTTTTGAAAATAATAGAAAATAATTAAAAAATACGGTACAATGTAGTAGTTATTCCGTCACCCAATTTCGCGAATTATATAAATCGCCAAACCACTCGCCAAATTGTACAGATTGACAAAATTTTTATTTTAAATAACGAAAGAACAAATAAATTAGTATAACATTATTAAATATAAAAATAAAACGTCGAAATAAAAATCACTTGATGACGTAAACACGTGTAACTTGCTAAAAGTCAAGTGAATGTGACATTTACGATCAAGCATTATTGACATTTAATCTTATAGTTCGCAATAGATTTTTTGTCGACGGGATAACTAAGTAGTACCAAAAATACATATGTAACTGGTATTCGAAAACGAGGCTTTCGCCAAATTTTCGTAAAAAATCATGCCAAACATGCGGTGCTTATATGACATCTGGCGAAATATTAAATTATGTAACAAACCATGACATTTAATTTCAACTTCAAATCAATGTTTTAATTTACCACTCGAACAATAAAAAAAATGGTAACTGGCGAGTTGAAAAAAAGATATTGGCGAGATTTGCACCCGGCTTTTTTTCTTTCGGCACAGATGTCATATACGGCCCCACATTGGCGCAATTGTTTTCTGACACCAATGTCATATACGCAACGGGTACTTAACTGGCGCCAAAGTATCGTTATTTTGCTTGATATGGTAAGCCGGATGTTGTTGTTTATGCTGTTGATGCGTTCCCCAAATTGGCGTTGGAAAAAAATCGCGCCAATGACATTTGTTCCAAACTTTCATATGAAAGGCGAAGGGATCAGATCGTATTTGTTTATGGCATTTGATGACTTGAACTATTATAATATAGATGAAATGATGGGGATATAATAATATTTGTCGACTGTTGCCTGCATACCTGTGCCTGGCTAACATTAAAGTATCAAAATGGCACCTAGAGTATAAAAAACAAAGTGTTCCGCCCGGAACTGTTGATGATAGTCACATGATTTAGGCTATTGTTATAGAGATTGTTTTAAAATATTGGTTGACAAAGACTCTGAATGCTTAAATCATTTTATTTTAGCTTCTTTTCAAATGTTTAACTGATCCTCTTTAATCAAAAACGAAAACAACCATTGGATGTCTTAACAGCAACTGATTCTCCGTTAAATTTTTGCAATCAAAGGGAATTGAATGGAAACCCGATTACAGGGAGATCTGCACAGCTTTTTCAGTATAATTTAATCTTCTCTAATATTTAAAAACCCCATTAGATTTTTAGATTTTCAGATTCTGCGGTGTCTGAACGGGGGTTGGCCAGCACAGCTTGCAGGGGGCAGAACCCCCTAGTATATATATATCATTAAAAGTTGTTAACTAGTCTTTAAAAGCCGATGGTACATAGAGTACGCCGCCCCTGTCACTATGTAGGTCCAAATCGTCCATATCTTTGAGGGTTAATATTTCGGCTAATTACTGAGCATTTTTTTCGAAAATCATAATCAGCAATGCTTTTATACTTCTGCTACGATAGGTACCTCCAGCGCTGCTTAACGCTCTTGCTGAATGCCCGTAAATCGAAATTTGTGTGTAACGGACAAATGCGATTTTCTCAAAAACTATGTGACCTAGGGTAATCACTGTAATTTTCCTGCAAGGTTTAAGTTAACGTCTACTACCTCTAATTTTTTCATAATTTTAGTTTCTGTAGATTCGGAATTAGATGGGGAAGGGGGATATATTTTTGTGCTACATTTTTGACGATATCTTTGAAAATGTAATACCTAAACTTAAAAGAAATGCATTTTTGAATTCAGCGTTACGAAAGCTTTTCCACGATATACAAAGAAAATATTGTTTTTCAAGTAACTCAATTTGCCCCTCCACATTTTTACAAAATATATTTATAAATGTTTAATAATCTGACTATATGTGGGTCAATAGTCTTTATTACTTCCCCCAATTTAAACTTTCCACGTTCCATAGTTTACGAGTAAAATGGCTGCGACAGACAGACACAGAAGAGATCTTATAATGGTTCCGTTTTTACTTTTAAGTACGGAACCCTAAAAAAGAAAGAAAGAAAACCAGCCAATTAAAAAATTATCCTTCTGTCACAAAATAAAATCGAACTGAAAGCAAATTCATTGTTTAGTCCCTTGAGTGGCGTCGTATCAACACGTAGCAAGGATAAATTTGCAAATATCACTAGAATAGAAAATCTTGATTTCTGTTTTCGATTCATTTTGATCAAATTAGCATTAAAATGATTTGAAAGAGAATAACGTAATTTTGAGTGGATTTGTTTTTCCCAATGCATGAATAAATAAAATTATGCATGTAAGACAGATTGAACTCGAGTTGGTCCAAGCCGAAAAAACGATATAAAAATTGAGTACGTTTATCTCCACCTCCTACATGTCCGATTACGTCACATGGTGTTTTCATTAAAGAGAATGCAAAAGCTTGGAAGTTGGAAGGAAAAGGAAAGGTAATTTAGGTTTCCGTTTTTCGGAAGCGCTATTGCACTGGGATCAGGAGCACTTTGTTTATGAGCTCTGATGAATTCTGACCAATATTTAAATATATTAAAATAGCAATTAAAGCCTTTGTGCAGGAATATTAAAAAGTAGTAAACCAACGTTTAAAATGCACAAATAATGCGTGAAAAGTAGCAAACAGCTGTTTCGAATCTACAGCGAGATTCTTCTTCAGTGCAAGATAGGGAAAAAAGGAACAGCGTGCTAAAAAAGCAAGGCTGAGCAAAATGATAGACAGAGACGCGCTGCCTTATATACCCTATGCGGGTAGCGAAAGCGCCAGAAACAACCAATGAGAGAGAAGCAGTGGAAACGACTGGGTGGACAAGTAGTGACATCTACCGGAGAAGAAGAGAAAAGAAACCAAAAAAGAGGAAATTAAATTAATGCTTTCAAAATACTTGGAAAATCTGGAGTACTAGATAAGTCATTGACTAAAGAGTGAGAATTTTTAATGATCTGGTAAGCTTCCCAAAAATCAAGATCAAGGTTAGAAGAACATTTTTGGATAATGGTGGCTGAGGAAAAATCGAACCTATGTTGAGAAGACCAAGAATGTTGAGCAATAGAAGAACGTTTGAGCTCCTGATTTTTAACATAACCTTCATGCTCTTTTAAACGAAATCAAAGAGCACGTTTAGTCTGACCAATATAAGAAAGGCCACACTGGCAAGAGATTTGGTAAATACCCCAGTTATCAAGGCGATCAACGGGGTGTTTGAGATTTGAAAAAGTGATTTTATTAACAGGAGAAAAAATAACATTAAAATCAAACCTTCTTAAGATTTTAGCAACTTGCTGACTGATTTTAGGAAAAAAATGGTAACACAACTGAAGTATTAGAGTTGGAATTGGAACGCTTTTCAGAATGGACGGGTTTCGTCAATTTCTTATAAATAGAATCAATAATATTAGAGGAATAACCACGATCAACAGCAATAGCTTTGATGTAATTAAGTTCAGCACTAAGTAACTGAGGAGTGGAACAAATATTGGTAGCCCGAAAAACAAAACTATTGAAAGCAGCGAATTTCTGGTTAGGGGGATGAGAAGAATGCCTGTGAGGTGGGAGACTAACAGCAAATGTTTACGAAAGACAATAGTCTGAAAGCCATTATCACAACGAATAACAAGGACATCGAGGAAAGAAAGACAGTTATTGGTCTCAATTTCAGTGGTAAATTGAATGCAGGGATAAATGGAATTTATAATAGAGAGAATATGATTAATATCCGCATTTATTTCAACCAGGACATAAACATCATCAACATAACGAACATAGAACGGAAATTTTAAAATTTCTAAAAGTTTGACCTCAAAATAGTGCTTATAAATATCGCATGAAATTGGACTAAGAGGATTACCCATAGCCAAACCATCAATCATGCGGAAGAAATTTCCATTGAAAGCAAAAGTATTTTGCGACAAGCAAGCGCGAATGAGAAGGATAAGTTCCTCGATTTCAAAATAAGAGAAATGGAATTCACAAAGCCTGTTCTTGAGGCAATCTAAAGCCCCCTCAACCGGAACGTTTCTAAATAATGATTTAACATCAAAAGAATCCATCATGTGACCCTGCTGCTTAAAATTGTGAAGTTTTTTAACAAAATCAAAAAAATTCTTAACAGTGAAAGAATTACCGCTCAAAAGTGGGGAAAAAACAGAAACTAAATATTTGGCAATCTTATAAGAAGCTGTGCCGATACTAGAGACAATAGGTCTAAAAGGAATGTCAGGTTTATGGACCTTAGGTAAAGCATAAAACCTGGCACAGTGCGCAATAGATGGAATAAGAGACTTCTTAAAGTTAGCAGGAATAATGGAAGAAGACTTGATGGCAGACTTAATAGAGTTAATTTCACTAGTGGAAGGGTCTTTGCGGATGTCCACATTAGGACCATCTTTAATTAATTTATGGGACTTTTCCAAATACGAAGATTTGTCGAGAAGAACAATCTGACCACCTTTGTCAGTCTTAGTAATGATTAAGTTTGGATCAGAACGCACATTTTTCAGACATTGTTTAACTGGATTTTTAAGATTGGGCTTATAAACATTAGAATGGAAATCAACAGTATTGGCAATGAGATGCCTGATGGACTCTTTTTGAGAAGAAGATAGAGCGCTATGGTTAAAGGCCCTTTCAATAGGAGCAATTAGGTAAGGTAAAGAAGGAATAGCAGAGACAGAGAAATTGTTATTCAATTTGAGAGCATCGAGCTGATTATCACTTAAAGAAACACTAGAAAGATTGACAACAACATTTTGGTTAACAACAGGCAAATTGCTGGAGTTATTAACGACAGAGCTTTTACAAAGTGCATTAAATTTCTTCGTTAAAACCGAACAATGAACAGAAGAAGCTGTGAGAACTCTACTCCATGACCTTCTGTCTATAGACTCAAAATCAGGAGTAGAATTAGCGAGGCTAATATGTAAGTAATATAACTCGCGCTCAATATGAGCAATTTTATGGCGAGTCCCTTGAATCAAAGCTCTTAAAAGAGCTAATTTAGAACGAAATAAGACCTTGTCAATTTTATTAGAAGAAAATAAATTACAACGTATAGAAATGAAATTAGGAATAACCTTCTTACGCCTACAGTCAAGTAGGAAATGTATTCTTCTCAACATATATTCGATTTTTCCTCAGCCACCATTATCCAAAAATGTTCTTCTAACCTTGATCTTGATTTTTGGGAAGCTTACCACATCATTAAAAATTCTCACTCCTTAGTCAATGACTTATCTAGTACTCCAGATTTTCCAAGTATTTGGAAAGCATTAATTTAATTTCCTCTTTTTTGGTTTCTTTTTCTCTCCTTCTCCGGTAGATGGCGCTACTTGTCCACCCAGTCGTTTCCACTGCTTCTCTCTCATTGGTTGTTTCTGGCGCTTTCGCTACCCGCATATGGTATATAAGGCAGCGCGTCTCTGTCTATCATTTTGACCAGCCTTGCTTTTTCTACCACGCTGTTTCTTTTTTCTCTATCTTGCACTGGAGAAGAATCTCGGTGTAGATTCGAAACAGCAGTTTGCTGCTTTTCACGCATTATTTGTGCATTTTAAACGTTGGTTTAATGCTTTATAATATTCCTTCAGAAAGGCTTTAATTGGTATTTTAATGTATTCGGCTTTAACGGACTCTATTCCTCTGTGATTTCTTTCTTTCTTTTTCTCTATTTTTTTCCGCAATGTCTCAAATCAATAGGTTTTGTAATTTACGATTAAAAAAGTACACGTTTTTGGAACACTTACATTTCCTACTTGACTGTAGGCGTAAGAAGGTTATTCCAAATTTCCTTTCTATACGTTGTAATTTATTTTCATCTAATAAAATTGACAAGGTCTTATTTCGTTCTAAATTAGCTCTTTTAAGAGCTTTGATTCAAGGGACTCGCCATAAAATTGCTCATATTGAGCGCGAGTTATATTCCTTACATATCAGCCTAGCTAATTCTCCACCTGATTGTGAGTCTATAGACAGAAGGTCATGAAGTAGGGTTCTCACAGCATCTTCTGTTCATTGTTCGGTTTTAACGAAGAAATTTAATGAACTTTGTAAAAGCTCTGTCGTTAATAACTAGAGCAATTGGCCTGTTGTTAACCAAAATGTTGTTGTCAATCTTTCTAGTGTTTCTTTAAGTGACAATCAGCTCGATGCTCTCAAATTGAATAACAGTTTCTCTGTCTCTGCTATTCCTTCTTTACCTAATCTAATTGCTCCTATTGAAAAGGTTTTAAGCATAGCGCTCTATGTTCTTCTCAAAAAGAGTCCATCAGGCATCTCATTGCCAATACTGTTGATTTCAATTCTAATGTTTATAAGCCCAATCTTAAAAATCCAGTTAAACAATGTCTGAAAAATTTGCGTTCTGATCCAAACTTAATCATTACTAAGGCTGACAAAGGTGGTCAGATTGTTCTTCTCGACAAATCTTCGTATTTGGATAAGTCCCATAAATGAATTAAAGATGGTCCTAATGTGGACATCCGCAAAGACCCTTCCACTAGTGAAATTAACTCTATTAAATCTGCAATCAAGTCTTCTTCCATTATTCCTGCTAACTTCAAGAGGTCTCTTATTCCATCTATTGAGCGTTGTGCCAGGTTTTATGCTTTACTTAAGGTCCATAAACCTGGCATTCCTTTCAGACCAATTGTGTCTAGTATCCGTACAGCTTCTTATAAGCTTGCCAAATATTTAGTTTCTGTTTTTTCCCCACTTTTGAGCAGTAACTGTTTCACTGTTAAGAATTCTTTTGATTTTGTTAAAAAACTTCCTGATTTTAAGCCACAGGGTCACATGATGGTTTCTTTTGATGTTAAATCCTTATTTACAAACGTTCCGGTTGAGGGGGCATTAGATTGCCTCAAGAACAGGCTTTGAGAATTCCATTTCTCTTACTTTGAAATCGGGGAACTTATCCTTCTCACTCGCTTTTGCTTGTTGCAAAATACTTTTGTTTTCAGTGGTAATTTCTTTCGCATGATTGATGGTTTGGCTATGTGTAATCCACTTAGTCCAATTTTATGCGATATTTATATGCACTATTTTGAGGTCAAACTTTTTGAAATTTTAAAATTTCCGTTCTATGTTCGTTATGTTGATGATGTTTTTGTCCTGGTTGAAATAAATTCGGATATTAATCATATTCTCTCTATTATGAATTCCATTGATCCATGCATTCAATTTACCTCTGAAATTGAGACCAATAACTGTCTTTCTTTTCTCGATGTCCTTGTTATTCGTTGTGATAATGGCTTTCAGACTATCGTCTTTCGTAAACTTTTGCTGTCAGTCACCCACCTAACAGACATTCTTCTCATCCCCCTAACCAGAAAATCGCTGCTTTCAATACTTTTGTTTTTCGGGATACCAATATTTGTTCCACTCCTCAGTTACTTAGTGCTGAACTTAATTACCTCAAAGCTATTGCTGTTGATCGTGGTTATTCCTCTAATATTATTGATTCTATTTATAAGAAATTGACGAAATTCGCCCATTCTGAAAAGCATTCTAATTCCAACTCTAATACTTCAGTTGTGTTACCATTTTTTCCTAAAACCAGTCAGCAAGTTGCTAAAATCTTAAGAAGGTTTGATTTTAATGTTATTTTTTCTCCTGTTAATAAAATCACTTTTTCAAATCTCAAACACCCCGTTGATCGCCTTGATAACTGGGGTATTTACCAAATCTCTT
This sequence comes from Maratus speciosus, assembly GCA_963932465.1. NCBI lineage: Eukaryota > Metazoa > Arthropoda > Arachnida > Araneae > Salticidae > Maratus > Maratus speciosus. The sequence continues at coordinate 268,042,139 of OZ010786.1, forward strand.
GCCAGTGTGGCCTTTCTTATATTGGACAGACTAAACGTGCTCTTAGATTTCGTTTAAAAGAGCATGAAGTTTATGTTAAAAATCAGGAGCTGAAACGTTCTTCTATTGCTCAACGTTCTTGGTCTTCCCAACATAGGTTCGATTATTCCTCAGCCACCATTATCCAAAAATGTTCTTCTAACATTGATCTTGATTTTTCTGAAGCTTGCCACATCATTAAAAATTCTCACTCTTTAGTCAATGTCTTATCTAGTACTCCAGATTTTCCAAGTATTTGGAAAGCATTAATTTAATTTCCTCTTTTTTGGTTTCTTTTTCTCTCCTTCTCCTGTAGATGTCGCTACTTGTCCACCCAGTCGTTTCCACTGCTTCTCTCTCATTGGTTGTTTCTGGCGCTTTCACTACCCGCATAGAGTATATAAGGCAGCGCGTCTCTGTCTATCATTTTGCTCAGCCTTGCTTTTTCTAGCACGCTGTTCCTTTTTTCCCTATCTTGCACTGAAGAAGAATCTCGCTGCAGATTCGAAACAGCTGTTTGCTGCTTTTCACGCACTATTTGTGCATTTTAAACGTTGGTTTACTGCTTTTCAATATTTAAATATTTACAAAAAACAGAGAAGTGCTGGAGCAGGGCTCAGGCGCAAATTAAGCACTGGTTACAATATTCTGGTAGTGTTGGAAAGTGTTTCACAATCTATGGTTAACCCTTTCAGTACCAATACTTTAAAAAATGAAATAAAAATTATGAAATTTTCACACATTGTTAATACAGCTCCCAATAAGCTAAAAACCACATAATAAAAAATTAGTGACGATTAATTTTTTAATTAGAGATTGTCCTTGATCAAGGACATTTGTATTCAATGGGTGTGTTGTAGACTATAACGAAAAGACACTTTTATTGGAAAAACAAATTTATTTTATGGTTACAAAATACTGTAATAGCTAAGAATTTAAATGGAATTCTTTGAAACAATTGCGTTCTTTATTCAAACATAAATGTACTTGGCACTTTTCGCACCTGAAATGGGATTTACCCTTGCACTGATTTTTTTTACAGCGGCCTGCTTCCTTAGAGCCATTGTGGACAGAGAAATGATCCATTGTATCCAGTTGTATTGCCTTATAAGGTCTTACTTCTGTGTTTTTTCGTGAAGTATCGTGTTGAGAATTTTCTGGCATGTCTTTGATTTTACTTGGTCTACCACGTTTTCTTGATGGTGATGGCTTTCCAGCTTTGACTAGATAGTTAGCTATGGCCATCCTGAAGTGTAACAAATCCATAACTTCTGTTTTTGGAATATTACACTCGGTAGCATCTCTTTTATATTCAAGCCAACTATTACATATAGCCAGGTCTACTGCATGGAATATAAGGCGAAGTGTCCATTTTCTGGATCGAATAAAAATTCTGTATAAGCCAATTAGAAAATCCATCTTATCTACACCTCCCATTGATGCATTATATTTCTGCACTATTTCTGGTCGAAACACATCAATGTATTGTTTAGACTTTTTGTCTCATCGTTTAACAACATCAGTGTTTCCTTTACCCAAAAAGTTACTTGCAATATACACACTCTTGTTATCATACCATCTTACAAGTACAATATCGTTGTCCTTACTATATAGCTCTTCTATAAAACCCCTTCCTTGATTTTTTGCTGCTTTCTCCGGAATGAAAGGTGGATTTCCAAATCTGTTCAATCTTGCTGTACAAGCTGCTAATATTTTATGACTTTTCAAAATCTGCAACAAAGCATAAGATGAAAAATAATTATCAAAATATAACTGTGTTTTCTCGGTAGTTATTCTCTTACTCAAATGCATAACAACTGCTGCTGCCTGCCAAATCTGTTTTGTAGATCTTTATTTATTTCTGTGGTTGCTCCCTGATATATAATAAAATCATACACAATTCCACTTTCTACACACAAAAGAAATAATTTTACACCCCATTTATTTGGTTTGTTTTTGACGTATTGTTTTACTTTTAGATGTCCCTTGAATGGGCACATCTGCTCATCAACACATAACTTTTTTCCATTTTCAGTTGTTTACATCTACTTTGAACAGCATCAAAAATTGGCCTAACTTTATAAAAGACATCAGTATTATCTGAAGGGCGGTCTAAATTATTTACCATATGTAAATTATTTCGCAATGAAAAAAATCTATTGCGTGTCATAGAATTTTGGAAAAGGTCAATTCCCAGGGTTTTATCCCAGTAGAGTCCAACTCTTGGAAATTTCAATGCCCCCATAGCTACATGAAGACCAAATAGCATTTCAATGTCTTGCTGTTTGGCTGGAATGAACGGTATATCATTTTGGAGAGCATAAATGTTAGTATTTTCTGCCATTTGACCAAATAAAGATTTAGGTATATATTTTAAAAAATATTTTTCTGGGTCTAGAGGATAAATTATATCACTTGCTTGACAGTTCCAGTCATATGCTTCAGGAGTGAAAGTAATGCGTTTCGTCCATTTTATGTTTATTTTTTCTGTGACAAATGAATAACAATCATCTAACATAACACAATCATCATTCCCTTCAACAGAACTATCACTGTTTATGTTATCAACAGTATCTTCATCAGAACCATCACTGTTTATATCATCTTCAGATTCCAAAGAAGAATCAGGTCTACAATCTAAAGGAAAGAGAAAAATAAAATCAATAAAACTAATTTATACATTTAAATACAAAGAAATAAAATTATGTAAATAAATATTAAGTTGAAATAAAGAATTACTTCGTTATTTACCTTCATTAAGAGCTTTCCATTCATCCTCTTCATCATTACTTTCGACCTCAGATAAATCAGATATATCTGATACATTCGCTATTTTTTCTAGCAATTCCTCAACTCTCTTCCGTTCCTGAAGAGATCGAGAACGTCTATTTTCCATCGATAGACCTAAAAAAATAGTTTTAATAAGAATAATATGAATGTATGATTTTATACAGATAATTTATTATCATTTCGTTACGGGGGGGAAAAACGGCGTTTTCAAACATGTGTTCGAAATTTTATAGATGTCGAAGTTTTATTCATATTATGTTTTATAAAAAGTTTATAGAAATAATAACAACAAAAATAAAACATAGAATACACTAAATGAACTATATACAATAAAAACGGAACGAAAGCAATCAATATCATAAAGTTATAGACTTTATGATATTGATTATGATATAGACTAGTCAATATCATAAAGTTTTCAATGCACACATTGAAAACTTTTGTCCATGATCAAAGACACATATTTTAAAATAATTCTACAACAAAATTATAACTACTTAGAGCTTTCATAATAAGCTTAAATCAAAGTTTCTAGTTTCCTTAACAAAATAATAAATGTATTTAGCTACTGTTTATATTAGATTATATCAAAATAATATGATTTTTAAAAGGCTTACCGGGACGAGAGCTCGTGTTTCCATCCATCTTTATATAAAAGTTCCTAGGTGCTGCCATCTACTATTTCAATTTCTAAATATTTGTGCTTTTGGTAGGGAAAGGATTAAAAATGCTGACAAAAGTTGTAAAATTACCTTAAATTAAATTTAAATTGATAAAAAAAATTTCTAAAAAGGATGTCCTTGATCATGGACACCAGTAGCGAAAGGGTTAACGCAGGATTTTTTCCCTTTTATTTAAAAAATATAAACTTGATATACGCGAATTTTTAATTTTTTTCCATTTCATTCTCTCGAAATTGGGGAGTCGACTCATATACGAGAATATTCGATAATAAATACAGACCTTTCATAATAAATTTAGAAACTGATTAAATGACAGCCTTTTAAATAATTTCGTCCGTAATTCCGATACCCTCCGATATGTTCAAAACTGTTTTAAAAAAAGTCGCTAAATATTTAATGAGGAAAGAAAACGAGATGATCATTAAACTCAATTAATTTTCAATGATTTTCCAATTACAGCAGATTTAACATAATTGTAAAATTTTAAAAGTTAATGAAGTTACCTTTTGTGGCTGCAGAGTAAAAATATTTTTTTATCAATTAAATTTCCAAAATCCCAATTTAAATTTTATTTAGGGTTAGAAAACACCACCAATACAAAATTTTATTCAACATAGCATGAACTTTTAATAGTGTATGTATATTATTTTTAAGTATTTTAATTTTAACAGTGTTTACGGTATCTAATAATGTATACAGTGTGTTTTAGTTTTAACAGTGTTATTTTAATTATAATAGTGGTTATTATTTTTAAGTATTTTAAACTTAGACAAAAAACTGAAATATTTACAAATAAGGTAAAGTTTGTTAATGTTAAGCTATAATCAAACACTCGTCCAGTTTAAATATAAATCAATAAAAAATACTACTGAAAAAACTTAAGTCTTGAATTATCTTAGACTAGCCTGAGGTGATTGCTCAGTAACTATTTCAATATATCTGTTATCTGACTCATATCTTAAATTAAATATTAAATTTTATTTCTTGTATCAACAATTCACTACTCCTTATTTTCATTCTCACATTCGAACAACAAACTTATTTCAATTCCACCTGTACACTGGAGGGTTGTCACATTAGAGGGGTTGTTGTGCCACTGACAGGTTGGCGCGTTTATCGAACGTTGGACGATAGCATTTGAAAGATCACCACAGAGTATCTCCCCAGTGAACAAGGAGAACGACAGTAACATTAGTAACATGCAGAAAAAAAAGGAAATATATATATACATAAATACAGTAATATAGAAATACAATTATATAAACAAAATTAAATAACAGTTTCAGTTACAAGTCTTTTGGGAAAATGTACATGACGACCACTACGCCTGACATAGTTAGGTGAATTGCCGTCATCTTTTTTAGTAGAAATTGGAAGTTGAACAGAGTCAGGAATTTTATTATCATATGATTCTGATAACAGATAAGCAGGCTTAACACGGTCGATTGACACTCGCAATTTTTTTTTCCTTCATCATGGTAATGTTTTTATTACTGCGAGAAATAACAGGATGTGGACCAGTGTAGGGCTGAGATAATGGCGGCTGCACTCTGTCAACTCGTAAAAAGATGTGCGAGCAAGTTTGTAAAGATGGGTTAATATAATACTTGTCAGTGCAATAAGCAGATGTTGCTACTGGATTTAAAAGTCGCATATTGTTGCGAAGATTCGCAATGAAATCATCAGTACAAGGTGGGATCACTGATGTATATAACATGTCACTAGGAAGTCGTAAAGTTGTGCCATACACTAGTTCAGCACAAGAAGCATGCAAGTCTTCTTTAACGGTTGTTCTGATACCTAAGAGAACTACAGGAAGTATCTCGGACCATCTATTATTCTCGTGAGTTTTCAGAGATGATTTAAGATGTCTGTGAAAACGTTGTATATTTCCATTGGAAATTGGATGGTATGCCGTTGTGCGAATTTTATTCGTGCCCAACATGCGGGTAAATTCGGCATATATAGCCGATCGCATTTGGGGACCTTGGTCTGATGTGATGACTGAAGCACAGCCAAAGCGAGAGATCCATGTATTGAATATCGCACTGCATACAGTCGTAGCTAGCGTACCTTTGATAGGAATGGCCTCTGGCCATCTAGAAAAACGATCAATGATCGTTAAAAGATGAGTATAGCCATCAGATGGAGCTAAAGGGCCTACGATTTCTATATGTATTTGATCGAAGCGTGCATCCGGAAGAGCAAATGTACCCAAAGGTGCTTTAGTGTGCCTCTGTATTTTAGAGCGCTGGCATGGTTCACAACATCGAACCCACGTTTTAATTTGACGCTTCATGCTTGGCCATACATATCTGGCGCATATGAGATTAGTAGTAGCAGCTATACCGGGATGGGATAAAGTTTGTGAAGATGATCAAAAATAAGCTTTCGAAAGGAGTTTGGAACACAGCAAATTACAGTCAGACATTTGACAAGGTGTTAGTTCAAATTTTAGAGACGAGGTATTATTTTCAGAAAGTTTCTGAATTCAGGATCTTTTTTTGTGCATCCAATTCATGAAAATTTAATGCTGGAGATTCTGTAATTGAATCGATTTCAATGCGCGAAAGTGCATCGGCAACAATATTTTGAGAGCCTTTCACATGCCGAATATCAGTCGACTACTGTGAAATTAAATCTAGGTGGCGTAATTGCTGCGGGAAGCATTTATTTGGATTTTGTAGAAAGGCATAAATTAGTGGCTTTTGATCCGTGTATATTTGAAAATGTCGTCCTTCTAACATATACCTGAATTTTTTTTATGGCAGAGTAAATAGCGAATACCCTATAATACGTTGACCATTTACGTTGGCTCGAATTGAGCTTCATTGAAAAAAAAGCTATTGGTTCCCAATTATTCTCAGAAAACTGCATCAAAGTATCCCCAACTGCAACATCGGACGCGTCTACCCATAGGCTAAGTTGAGCGCCGGGAATTGGATGCTTCAAAAGAGTAGCGTTAGCAAATGCATTTTTAACAGCATCGAAGGCTGCAGCAGCTTGATCATTCCATTCAAGATGTTCAGTTTGTTTGTGAACACGGGAAGGATGTTTTTTCATATTTTTATGCCCTTCTAATAATTGCACTAAGGAGGAAAGTATATTGGCAGCGTTCGGAATGAAACATCTGTAAAAAATGAACATTCCTAAAAATCGACGTAATTGGGTTAAAGTGGTTGGTTGGGGAAGTTTTATTATACACTCGACTTTATCAGGAAGAGGTGAAATTCCCTTTTCGGAAAAATTAAATCCCAAAAAAATCAATTATAGATTTTCCAAATACGCATTTTGAAACATTAATACAAAGTCCATATTCTTGTAATTTTGTAAATAAATGTTTTAAATGTTCCAAATGTTCATCAGGATTTTTAGATGCAATAAGAATATTGTCAACAAAGGCATAAACACTTGGTAAATTACGGGAGATTTCATCTATAAAACATTGAAAAGTCGTAGATGCGTTGCACAATCCAAATTGCATTCGTATACTTTCATATAATCCAAAGGGTGTACATATAGCGGTTTTATGAATATCGTCTGATAAGGAGAGGGCCAACCTTGTTAACCACAGATTTTGATTATTTTAATATATGTTGTAGGGTAGACACCCCTTAGTGTCACGTTCAACGGGTTTTATCCAATGCCCTTTAGTTCTTGAAAAACCAGGGGGTCTAATATTAGTAGACAACTTAAATACTTACTTCGCAGCAAAAATGACAGTAGCAAAAATTCGCAGCAAAAATTAGTCGTAGCTCAGTTGGCATGGCGTTTGCCGGCTGATCCGAGGGCCCGGGTTCGATACCTGAATGCGCTACATTTGTTTTTCTCATTTTTTGTTTTATAAATATAGTTATAATTATAATTTAATAATTTCAATTGAAAATTTTAACACCAAACATTAATTATAATGTTAACAAACTTAAATTTATCATTTCTTATTTGTAAACTATCATTTTTCATCCATTAAAGAGGTTTAAAAAGAAATTGGATCTATTATTGAATGATAAAAATTCCAAAATCGTGGCAAATTCTGTTGTGGTGCCATCTAGTTTTGATTAAAAAAAAGGAATATCCAAATAAAATAAAAGCAGAAAAAAGATAAACTGGAAAGCAAAATAATTGAAAACGCAAGCATACTTAATTTAAAAATCTTTAACATGCAAAAAATCGGTTGTAATTTAATTTTGATGCTAATTTTTAATATGATTATGCTTGTTACTTTTGAAAACAGAATAATAGCATTATCTCATTGACTTCCTTTGTTAAAGCAATGCGTAAATGATGTTTCTTTAAAATCACGAATTGACACAATTGCTCAATATCATTGCAACGATAAAGAATATATGAAATACATTTTAAAAGTGATTTAAAAAAAAATAACAGTTTTATGATGTTTTATTACAACTATTCAGTTAAAAGTAAAAAATTAAATAGGTTAAAATTATAATTGATATACAATATTAAAAATTTTAATTGACAGTGAGATTATTAAGTTATTCTTACAAGTAAATTTATAAAACAAAAAATGAGAAAAACAAATGTAGCGCATTCAGGTTTCGAACCCGGGCCCGCCAATCAGCCGGTTAACACCATAAAAACTGAGCTACGACTGACCTATCAGTAATGTAGCAAAGTAAGTATTTAAGTTGTGCACTAATATTAGACCCCCCGGTTTCTCAAGAACTAAGGAGCATTGGATAAAATCCGTTGAATCTGACACTAAGGGGCCTCTACCCTACAACATATATTAAAATAATCAAAATCTGTGATTAACAAGGTTGGCCCTCTCCTTGTGAGTTGACCGGGATTTGATGGTATGCCTTTATAAGATCAACCTGACTGAAAGTTTTTGAACCATGTAATGAACTGGTAAAATCTGCTATACAAGGGATTGGATACTTATCTTTAATTGTTTGAGAATTAAGAGCCCTGTAGTCACCAACAGGTCGCCATCCAACGTACCTTTTTTGGGTACCATATGGAGAGGAGATGCATAGTTACTACTAGAAGGTCTCAGATGTCCTAAATGCATCATGTTTTGAAATTCTTGTTTTGCAATTTGTAAGCGGTCAGAAGCTAACCTTCGCGGTTTTGTGACGACAGGAGGACCTTTTGTTATTATATGATGAACCGTATTATGTTTAACGGGTTGATTGGGATCTGTCAATTTCGTGATGGAAGGAAATTGCTGTAGGAGTTTATGATAAATAGTATCACTAAAACATATATTAATGAATGGAAATTCGTATGTTTTATATGGCCAATGGATTAAAATTTAGTTTTCATGTCCCGAAAACATTTATTACGAAGATCAGGCACCAATTCAAAATAATGGAGAAAATCAGCTCCAAGAATGGGTGTGCTGATATTGGCAATCAGAAAAGTCCATGTAAATTGTCTCCTTAATTTAAAGTCCAATGTGAGTGTTTTTTGTCCATAAACATTAGTTGTTGATGAATTTGCTGCAAAGAGCTTTTGTTGGGAGGGATTTCTCTTTTGAAAATTATTAGCACATAATGATGATACGTCTGACCCACTGTCGACCAAGAAGGAAACGTTTGTCTTTTGATCTCTAATAAATAGGCGACGTGATTCTTGGGGCAAAGAATAAGTCGCCTCTATTCTTTGCTGTCTGCATTTCCCTTCCATGAACAAGTTTTAACACATCTTTCTTCTTACACTTATTTCCACAACGACGATGAAACCAACACACAGAAGAGTCGCGCGTAGTAGAATTACATCTGTTACGGGGATTTCTATATCCGCGGAATGGGGATCAACCTCGAGAAGTTGAAAGCTGATCAATTCTTTTATTTAATTTTTTTTCAATTTCGCGAAACAATTTACTTTCGAGTGACTGGCCATTTATTTTGGAAACTGCTAAATTTTCAACAGGTGATGGGGTAACTTCAAGTAGTTTATCCGAAATTTCAGCTGCTTTATCTAAAGAAAGATTTGTAAGAGCGGCTAAAATTGACTGTACCGAAGATGGTAAACGTTGAAGAAATAATTCCATCATTAAATTTTCGGGAACGCTAAGAGATTCGGCGAGACGCTTCATATCGCGATATAATTCGGAGGGTTTGCGGCCTCCTAATTCCTCTCCAGATAAAAGTTTACGAATTTCCTGCTGAGAAGATTCACCTGAACGACTAATTAATTCAGTTTTCAATTTAGTGTAAGGATCAGTAGCATCGGGTTTTATAAGAACATCGCAAACTAATGACGCAATGTCGGGCGGGAGATGGGATACTAAATAATTATATTTAGTAATCGATTCAGTAATTGGTTTTGGGATGGCGAGAGCAAATGTGCTTTCGCACATTATAAAAGCAGGGTCAGATTTGTTATATACAGGAATTTGTACGGCGTTTACTTCGACATTGTATGTTTATGCCTCCCAACAAAATACAAATAAAAATTTCAAAATTGAATCAAGTATAAAAAAATATAATTCACAATTCATAAAAATAAAAATAAAGCATGTTCATATAAAATTTAAGGGGATAGGATAAAGAAAAAAGCTTAAAATGAAAATCGAGAACAAAATTAAAAAGAATTAGAAATTTTTTAACTTATCTGGACATTGTTAATCCTAAGATGAAGTTGGATAATTCTCCATAATATGCAGATATACGCACACATGCAGCATCTTAGCATTTAGCTGATTACTCCACGGTTTATTTTTCATTTGTAGAACATAAACACATAGAACAAAATCACTATTCGTAGAACAAAATCATCTTAGTTTCTTTATTTGAAGGCGCGAAATGAAAATTGTCGTAAATTCTCCATAAAAAGTCACAAAATAAATATGCATGGAAACACCGGGTCACCATTAAGGTATCAGTAACTATTTCAATATATATATTATCTGACTCATATCTTAAATTAAATATTAAGTTTTATTTTTTGCATCAACAATTCACTACTCCTTTTTTTCATTATCACATTCGAACAACAAACTTATTTCAATTCCACCTGTACACTGGAGGTTTGTGACATTAGAGGGGTTGCCGTGCCACTGACAGGCTGGCGCGTTTATCGGCCGTTGGACGATAACATTTGAAAGATCACCACAAGCCGCCCTTGGCGACCAGTTTGGTCTCCCTTAAAATTTATGTTTGGGAAAGCATGCTTAGCATTGTACCATATTACTTTTATTTATAATTTAATTTACTTGGACTCCCTTAAATATAATTAACATAATCACTTTAGCTAGTATTAGTTTTTGTTGCATTAAAATACCTCAATTTGTTGATTTTCTGTAAGCAAGTAAACCCTATTGGTTTACAATGGAAGATATATTAAATGCTGTTCAATAACCAATGAGATGCGTATCATTCGGACGTTGCATTAAACAATTAACAAGTAATTGCGATTTCTGTGCCACGTACGATAGCGTAATATATATATAGATATTGGGAAATTTTCTTTCAAGAAAATTTCGAAAGAAACTGGCGTACATGTTACATATTTCGATGCTTTTTTGAAATATCAGATTATTTTACATATTCCACAACAATATTCTCAGAATCAGAATATTTTAAGAACACTGAAGATTACGTTTTTGATACGTTTGCTATTATAATACTGAAAGAGAACACAAGAAAACATACATTAGAATATTTGCAGTAAATAACAGTGGGTGGTAAACGGTTGCTCTCAAAATATATCTGTAAAATTGATTTTTTTTTTAATTCGCAGTCATATTTGAAGGGGAAAAAATAGGCAAGGTTTGTAGCAATTAAACTCTCTCAATACAAAAAATTGTGCTTGATTGAATATCCATCATACAATTAAAAAAAGCATGTCACACAAGACACATCATACAAGAAAGAAAAAATCATGCATCAAGCGCAGATTATGAAACCCTTTCTAACACAATTAGAATAATGTATTCAAACTTCACAGTTTAATAATTTGAAATATGATGTCTAGTTGAGAAATTTGGAAACGCATAAGGCATTTGAAAACTCATTTTCAGTAATTCCCATCTACAGTCGGAACAGTATCCGAATTCTTTGAGCAGCCTTGTATATGATATATAGATTTGTATCTATTAACTACATGCATGCAAAAATTTAGTTCAGTTAGGAAATACATACCTCAGTTGAAAATTCCCCTTCAGCAATTTCCGCTAATAAGGAGACTAGTATGCGAATTATTTTGTGAAGCCTTGTATAAGAGATATACAGTGAAACATCTCCTTAAGGGCCACCTGCCGTTCCATTGAAAATTGGCCTTTATGAGGGGTGGCCCTTGAATAGGGGTGACCAAATTTTTCATTTCTCTTTCTTTTTATCCCGCAATTTTTAAAATCTGCATATTTTTTCAGTAAGTTTTCTTTATTTTAACAATATTGTTTTTTTTATTATTATTCTTGCTGCAATTAGACTGTGAAGCCAATTTTCTTGCAGATGTTCCTTGATCATGACATAAACTTTCATTTTGTCATTCAAATCCAATTGTACTCTTTGGCTTGTGCCATAATTTTTAATGTTACATAAGCCGGAGCATAAAATTTCTAGTGCAAAAATTGTGCTTCAATATGCAATCACAGCTTTAGTAAATGTGGAATCAGTTTTTCTAGATAACATGTTATCCTTAGTGTGCCCAGAACAAAGGGTCAAGTTTCTCCTTCAACACACCCCCTACAGGTTCAAAGGTCAAACAAAGTGTGAGGAACACCTGTTTGTCTCACTTGTGGAAAAGTTTGTAGTCCTTCATTGTTTTAGTAAATTCCCCCCTTCTCCCCCTGCCTTCTTTGTTGCAAGTGCAATTGTTTGCTGAACTCTTATCTTTTGGTTCCGGAATTCAAAACATTTGTTTAGGATTTAAGGCACATGTGGAAAAATGGCCTTTATGAGGGGTAGGTGTGGCCCCTACTAGGAGTAAATTTAACATTATGTCTATTGGGAAAATTTTCGTTCCTAAAAATATTGGCCCTTAATAGAGATGGCCCTTGAATAGGGGTGGCCTTTAAAAGAAGTTTCACTGTATAGAATTTATACACAACGAGTGAAATGCAAAAAATTAGTTCAATTTGAAAGCGCATACCGCGATTCAAAACTCACTTCCAGAAATTATTGCTTAAACACAGTAGTATAACCTATTTCTTTTGTGTGTAAATGAACGGCAAATGCAATGAATGCTTTATTCTATAGTATTCATCTTGTATTGAAATTCAGTGATTTAAATCAATTTCAATACATTTTAAATAGTGTACCGTCATTACAAAACTCAGTATACGATCGATTTCTCCCCATTGACCATAACGTAACGGAATTCTTTTTACTGCCCCTGTAAATGTACTATTGATACTGACACTTCATATTCAATGCCGAACATGCCATGGAACATGCTATCATTAACATATATCAATTGCATGAAAATCAGAGTATATTTAAGAGAGTTAGAGCATGGACAGACGAACAGATAAACCGAATTCGTAAACAATTTTCAACTTTGTTAGAAAGTGTTAAAAATTAAACCGAAAAAGTTATGGTTTCCCAATTTATTGCATTTCTGCTTTAAGTTATTTGCGTAAGTAGCTCATTTGCACATTTTTGCGAAAATGGTTTGGCATATTAAAATACTTTTTTTTTTTTACTGAAAACAATTTATTGTACTCTAAATTCCTTTTAAATTCCATTGTTTTCAATGTTACTCATTTTGACACGAAATAGAAGATGATATAATAAAATATTTGACACCGGTGTCTGTAAGAAAACTATACACGTTACGATGCCCACTTTTAATACATAAAGTTGTACTGAGTATCTTAACAACATCTATAAATGTTTGAGCGATTGTACAAATATTATGAACATTTAAGTCTAGAGAGTTATAATTGTACAAGAATCCAGATAGATAGACATCTGTAATATTTTTGGCTCTATATGTCATTTACGCGAGATCAGAGCCAGAACGGCATTTTCCAAAAAAATGTGAATTATTAAAATTGGATACAGGGTGTTCGAAAAAGTTAGAAACGCGTTTCAATTTTTTGCCTGTTGGAGATATGTAGACTGTGTAAATTTCAAAAATGTTCAAAATAAATTATGAATTAAGGTTATGTTGATGAAACAGTTCTGCTACAGATTTCAAATCGTTGCACTTTTAAACTTCTTATATTGTCTCTGTGTCGCATAAGTTATATTTAGAAAAAAATTCTACATGGCCAGAGAAGCATATCAGTAAAAATTCCAATCTTCTACAACCAAACTAACAGAGTTATGATACTTTGGATTTTATGAAAATTCGGAGTTTTACGCCCAAAAAATCATCAGTTTGATTTTAGAGCCAAAAAGCTACTATATTTCTTAAAATCTAAACTATCGTAATTGGGTGAGTTTCGTTCGTAGAAGAATGAAATTTCTACATTTTTTCTTGTCAGAGTATAGGTCTTTTTTTAAATATCAGAACTCCAGAAGCCAAAAAGTATAAGTGACAAAATTAATAAAACTGAGCTAAGTGCACTGGCGATCTGGAAATAAGGTTTTTCGTTTGGAGGTAAAGAGATACAAGTTATTTTCTAATTATGTTGTTCTAGAGGTCAACTACTTAACGTCTCTCCCGAAATGTAAAACGCGTGGAGCACAAAGGATCTAACGGCACTTGTACCCGTTGACGTCCACATAGCTGGACGCGGGAATGACAAAGGTGTTTTGTATAGCGTCTGTGTATAAGCGAGAGTCACTGGATAGATATTTCTTGTTGCTTTAAATTGTGTAAACATTTCATGTAGTCTTTAGCCTTCAAGTAGTTTGAGCCAATTAATCAGAAAGAAGATGAATAAAAGGAACCTGTATGTTCCAGAGCACCAGGAATTTAGTGCAGAGTATACGGAGGTATACGCCGTATACCTTCTGGATTTTTTTAAGAAGCTCCAAACCCCCTCTGTTTCTCAAAAATAGCTACAGAGTCATGAATGTTCACGACTCTAGCGTATACCTTCTGTCTACAGCATATACCCACTGGTTATTTTACGACTATAACACTCCAGAGAATTGGGCTCAACTTGTAAATGATTTCTGTAAAAAATTCCCTGCAGAAATGCTGAGATATAAGGATACTTATTAACACGTTCACGCCGGCGTGCATCACCGGTGAGCCACACTTCACTGCCCCATCGGGCGGTCTGCATCACCGGTGAGTCACATTCCACAGTTAAATAGAAGGCGTGCACTACAGGTGGGTCACACTTGAATATTCGAAAATTGAGTAATAAAAACAATTCAATATTATAAACCTTATACATTCACGACGTGAAACGAGAATTCTCGTTTTCATTCAAAAAATATCATTGACTAAGGGCGTGGCTTCTACCTTATCGATAATGCATTTATGCCATGTTGTCCATATTTCTTTAGATTTTAAGAAATTTTATATTAAATTCGCACTTATGAAGTCGATAAAGTCATGCGTCTAAGTAATTTGCTTTCTCCTTACGAACTTTCAAACATTCACAATCAACTCTGCTTGTTATATTCGAGTTCAATTTAATAAATATGAGAAGGGCGTGTCATTACATACAGTGTCTGAATAAGCGAAAGTACCGCGCCGCCAGATGAAGCGAAACAGAATTCGAGCGCCGCCTCATATCGAAAAACATGAATATAGGCGCCGGCGTGAACGTGTTAATCTTCAGTCACTTGCACTATTCTTTATAAAGTCAGTGAAAGGTATCCGACTTATGAAGTGGTTGTCTATTGAGAAAAATAAATATCTTCACATTATTCTTAGAAGAAACTGTTGGTTGTGAAATACAACCTTTTCACGAAAAAGTTTTCACCTTAAAGGTGAAGTCCAGCAGTGCCGGAAGATGCTCTACAGCTCTGTCTGAGCTTCCCATAACACAAGAAAAACCAAAACTGAAGTACTCTAAGTTTAAAACTGAAGCCCCGCACGCTTTTGAGGATCATGCTGATAAGACTAGTCGTGCTTATGAAACTGGTGAGAATGAGATAATGTAAGTGTGTTGTTCATATGTTATCATTGGAATAATATTGTTCTATATTTGTTCTATATTTCTTTCTCTATTTTCAATATTTGTTCTATAATTTTCTGTTAATTACTATTCTATATTTTGTTTCATTTGTTTCCCTTTAGAACTTAATTTCTTACATGTTAAATGAATGCATTTAAATGATTAAAAAAATACAAAATTTTAATGTTTCGATATTTATAATAAAATTTTCAAACTTATATTAGAACAAAACATTGTCTTTTCATTCATTTGTATAAACATTGTTCATAAATTATTCATAAATTCATTTTTTTATTTCATATTTTTTTCTGTAACCCTTGGAAGTTATGGGGTACAAGTGCCAATAATCATCAATATTGATTAATTATAAAAAAAAATTACTCTACTTTTTTTTCACAGTTATAGAAATAAGAGTTCAAAGACCTCTATGAAAGAAACAACAGTTTCATATTTCAATTCATTCAATTACTATTGATGTTCAATTATGAGCTCAAGTTACTCCAAATCTAATCTTTGTCACTTGAATCCCTTGGTTTCTGAGTTTCTCATATACAGGGTGTATCTGAAATGCGTCAACAAACATAGAGGAATGACATTACTCTTCAAGACTGTGTGTGTATGTAAATTGATTATGGACTGTAACTAGTTCAAATATAAATGCGAAGATAGTCAAATAATACGAAGAGAGTTTAATAACAAACAGTTCTTTTTATATACCTATATACAGGAACTTGTATCAGGACTGACACCATAGTCAGTTACGAAACATACTGCGATGTTGTTTTCGTGGACAATACCACTCGAATTAAAGACATAATCTACACTGCTCAAAACAATTAGGGGAGCACATGGTTTTAACGAAATTACGCAAATATTTACACCGATAAGTAACGTAAATTGAAACATCCATAATGTAAAGTGTTGTAGAAAACAGATAAAGAAAATTTCACATGTAAATTAAAGTTTATGACGCAAAATCTAGAAAAAGGAGATAAGCGCAGAAATCGCGATTTTGCAGAAACGTTCACTGCCTCAGTTGTAAAATTCAATTGCTCAGCTTGTGTTTTGAGAAAAGGTGACTTGAAAATGTCACAAAAACATGATATACCGTCCATGACTTGACTTGTTATCGGGACAGTTGAATTTGGGAAAACGCAACGAAATGTAGTGGACGCTGTTGGAGTCTCAATAAGTATCCATGAAAGGCTGTGGAATCGATTCCAAGACGCATGGAATGGTAGTCATCGACAAATGCAAAGTCGAAAATGTATTAACACAGAAAATGATGATCGATATATCCTGTTAACACCTCGTCGAAACGGAACGGACAATGCTACTCAGCTGCAAACACAGTTGTTCTTGTCCACAGGACGAAAGGTGTCCAGTCAAACAGTCCAAAATAGGCATCGTCAGGGTGGTCTCTATGCACGTCAGCCAATGGTCTGTATTCCTTTGACCTCAAGCCGCTGTGCGGCCCAAGAAGTTGTGGAACTGAACATAGAGTTTGGAGCAACGCTGTTGGAGTCAAATTCTGTTTACTGGTTCTGTTTCTAGCATGGAGAGTAAGAGACACTCAAAATAATCCCACATTCGTTCGTGAAAGACCACATTACAGGCGAGGTGGGTTGATGCTATTGGCTCGAATCAGCATGGGTGGACGTACGTGCCTGCATATTATTCGGAATGGCACTTTGACGATCCGAAGTTATACAGACGAGATACTGAGACCTCATTTCGTATTTTATGTTGCAGAAATTAGTGATTTCTTTTTTTCCATGCATGATAATGCCAGACTTCATACAGTTCGTCTTGTGGAAAACATGCTTGAGCTAAAACAATACAGCGTATGGAATGATCAGCATGCTCTCCAGACCTAAATCCGATGGAGCATGTTTGGGACATACTCAGACGACACATTGCTGAGAGACCGAGGCCTCCTTTTACTGCCCGGGACTTGGATATTGCAATTCTTGAGCAGTGGAACAGTATTCCCCAAAGTCTTATTGATAACCTCATCGCATCCATGGAAAACAGGTGTGCAGCAGTCTTAGCTGTTCGAGGAGAGTACACGCCATATTAAAAATCTTGCATCATTTCTAAACAATACATTTTTTTTTATCATTTACATGAAAACAAATTGTTTTCCTAAACCATCTTTTCAGGCTCTTTTCATCTTTTCAAAGAATAAAAGACCCCTTACAATTTTTTTCTGTATTGCGCATTGATACACGTGTACTATCCATTTTATGCCCATACATGGCTATCTTGCACTGTTCTCTTCACTTTTTTGCTTGCTCCCATAATTTTTTTGAGCAGTGTATATAATTATGGTACATCAATACTACAATAGATATTATTACTAACAATCATGCCCCCATGGTCATTTTAGCTAACGAAATAGCTCACTAAATGCGGTTTTATTCCATAAGAGCATTCAACGTGCGAACAACAACAACAAACGATAAAGACTGCTGTTGCCAAACGGCAAACACAAAAGTGTGGTGAAACGCGAAAGAAGGTGCGTTCAAAACAGTGTCAAGGCAAGCCGTAACATGCCGACCCCCACTGACATGTGCCGAAATTCAATAAAAGAATATGAAGTGCATATATTATACAATTTACACACCATATTCAAATATTACAATAGATAAACTTCAATATTATGCATATAACTCTAAATAAGAAATAGATAAATGATAATACAAAATACAATAAGGGTGAGTTGCAATAACAATAATACTTATACAATAAGTGTGATAAAGAAGGTGTTGATAAAGCTGACTAAAGAAAATTTAAGGTAAAACAAGTTAAGGTATTTCTTAAAACAAATACGAGTTGAATGTAAATTATATGTAATCATTCTAAATGCACTTTAAACCAAAAAAAATAGATATACATTAGATCACTGGGTCATCAGTGAATGGGAAAGACACATAATTTAGATATCGATCTAACGAAAACTTTAGAGGCAGTTTTTACTTTCGCTACTCTAACATTACCATCCTTCCCTGGTATAATCTCCAGGATTCGTCCCAGCATCCACTTATAAGGAGGTAAATTGCTCTCTTTTATTACTGCCATTGTTCCTGGTTTGATGTTATCGCTCTTTACCTGCCATTTTGAACGATTTTGGAGATGATTTAAGTAATTTAATTGCCAATTTCTCCAAATTAATTGAACAAATTTATTTACTCGCTGCCACCGAGGTAATCTCGATTCACTAATATCAATTAATTGGGGTTCTGGATTAGCGTCTATTATCCGACCAATAAGGAAATGGCCTGCTGTCAATACGTTAAAATCACTTATGTCGGTCGATAGTGGGGTTAAGGGACGCGAATTTAAACCTCCTTCAATTTGAATGGTGATTGTTTGGAATTCTTCCATTGCCAGTCTAACACCCTTTAAAGTTTTTTAAGATGGTATTTGAATGATTTTACCCCAACTTCCCATAAGTTGGGTGATCTAGGAAGAATGAACTTCCATTCAATCTCTTCTGTGGTAAGATAATTAGCTAATTTTTCATCTGGTCTACTAACTAACGCATGAAGTTTGCGTAATTCTAAATTAACACCCTTAAAATTTGTAGCATTATAGATTATAATAGAAGAGCATTTTCCCCGCCTAGGAAAAAAGAATTTAAGTGCTGCGATAAACGCGTCCAATGTTAGATCTGTGACCAGTTCTAAATAAATGGCCTTTATCACTAAGCAAATAAAGATCGCGACATAAATCTTATGAAAAATCCCCTTTCTCTGATTTTTATATTTAATCTCAAAAGAATCGCAAAAATCAGCTCCTGTATGGTTAAAAGTAAAGTTTGGAGTTACCCTTTCTGATGGGAGAACACTTATGATTTGTTTTGCAGCAACTGGGTTGCTCGTGAAACAGACAACGCAGTCATGCACTACTTTACGCGCTAAATGTTTCCCACTTACGAGCCAAAACCTCATACGCACGTAATGTATCAAACTTTGGGGACCAATATGAAAATATTTCCTATGAAAATACTCAAATATGAGTTTTGTAATCTTATGGTCCTTTTGCAAAATGATTTGGTGCTTGTTATTAGAGTTTAAATCTGAATTTTCCAATCTGCCTCCAACTCCTAAGATATTATTTTGATCCAAAAAGGGGGATAAACATTTAATTTTACTGGAAGGAGGAACCCTTGACTTCCGTTTTAAACTGCTAATCTCTTCAAGAAATTCTGCATTTTGTACTAACTTAATTAGAGAAGTTTCTGAAGCCTTTATTTTTGAGGTGGTGACGCTGCCTCGTCGCCGATCTACTGACTTACTTTTACAATTGTGAAAAAATCTATAAATATAAACCAATATACGAAGAATAGTGTAATAATTGCTTTTCAAACTTAGAAAAAAAATCTACTGCTTCAGGATTCCTGAAAAGGGAAAGAGAAATATTAGAATCAATGTCATTTTTACATTTTGATTTAGTCTCTGCTAAATAATCCTTTTCTGGAACAGAAATAAGCTCGTTTGGAATTGACAAGTCGTCATCAGCTAGAAATTGTGGTCTCTTAAACCACATGGGATTCTCTATAATAGAATTAACAGTAGAACCTCACGTTAAGAGATCGGCAGGGATGTCCTTGCTGGAGCAGTGATACCATGAGTTAAAATCAGTCAGTGCATTGATCTCTATGACACCGTTTGACACAAACCGTTTCCATCGCTTTGATGAGCCTTTGATCCAGTATAATGTTATTTTGGAGTCAGTCCAGTAGTATACCGTAGATGGTATTTTCTGATCTAAGACAGTTTTTATCTTATTAGTCAATCTTGCACTCATTAGTGCTCCGAGAAGTTCAAGTCTAGGTAGAGTAATTTCTTTTATCGGGGCAACACGACTCTTGGAGGTCACAAGAATAACTTCCACTCCACTGTCTGTTCTTATTCTTAAATAAACAGCGGAGCCATACGCTATTTTACTGGCATCGGAAAAGGCGTGTATCTCTGCAGCAATTACTTGATTTGCACAACCAAGAATTTTCCTCGGGATCTTTAGCTTTGCTAAATTTGGAAGTTTTTCGCACCATTTCACCCACCTTTCTTGCACACTAGTTGGCAATTGACCGTCCCATCATGTTTTCTTTAGACATAATTCTTGGAATAAGCATTAGACTCTAATGGTGAATGGCGTGATCATGCATAATGGATCGAAGATTTTTCCAACTGTTTGCAATAATAGACGTTTTGAGGTCTTTTGCGATGACAAGAATTTTATTAGACTCCTGACTTCGAATGTCAGACAATCCTCTTCTGTCCCAAGACATACCTAATACTTTAGTGAGATTACTTCCTAAGCTTATAGTAGTATGTTCCGTCTGAATATCTAAACCTTCTTTTTGCCAGCCCTTTACTAACGCTTCATCATTTGTTATCCATTTTCGTAGAATCATTCCTGCTTCAGACATTATTTTCTTAGCATTAAGGGAAACATCAAGAGCTTCTTGCAGAGTATCTTCGCCTGATATGATATATCCTGCGATATATATGATATATGGGATATATATGATATACCTGATATATCGTGTCCGCCCCTCCGGGTGGTTCCGACCCGACCCCTTGAGTGGGGGAGGTGATCGGAAGCTCGGCAGAGTTCGTTGTGGACGAATGCGAGGGGGCCGGATGGGGACGAATCGCCACCTCCTCGAGAGACTCATCTCCGACAGGCGTTGAGTCCGGTAGCCACGGTTAACGGACGTCGTGCATGGGGTGCGGGGACCTTCGGGTTCGACTAACACGCATCCCCCGGCAACCAGGTTCTCTGGTCAAGCCGGATAGCGACGCTCCATAGCCCGATCCCAGAGCCGGTCATGACCGGGTGGTGACTCTGGGCAAAGGATAGCTAAGGCGATAGGACCCCATCCACCAATTGACTAGGAGGGAGCCTGAGATAGGAGTGAGGGCTCTGTAGTGGAAAGTCCTCGGTGCTCGCTAGTGACGACGGGGCTCGCGGGAACGCCATGCAGGGACTCCCGGAGCAACCGAAGGGCGAGGGTTTCGGACAGCGCCCAGGTTACTTTATGACTTGGGTGGCTCATCCCTCCGAGGACCTCAGCTGGAGCAGTTGGGAGCCGACCCTTAGGGTGGTAGGGTTTGGCGGTGCCCCCGTTGACCAAGGAGCGGTCGCGTGGGGAGGCCAGTATGGTTCTGGTTGCTCCATGTCGTGTCGTGACCCTTGGGAGGGTGTCTGCCGGCAGGTCCACCATCGAACACTATTCCCGCAGGGAAACGGGCCGGAGGATCGCCGGTAACGTGGCGGCTCATCGTGCCTCAGAGGAACTCCTGGTCCGATCCAGGTCCTCCGTGTCTATGCGTACCGGAGTTTTCCTCGCCTGGTGATGAGGACCTAGAGGTGTCTCCACCTAACTTTCGAACGCACTAACAAAGGTAGCGGTCGGTCACTGCACGGGGTCAGGGGCCTGCGGGCCTGGGTACCCTCGACGGCCGTGAGGTAAGGTAGTGGCGGGCGGGCTTCTGCCGGCCTCCGCTGGCTTCTCTGTCTTTGATGGGGTCGAGTCGGTGGGGGCTGGCGGGACTCCGTTCCGTCCAACCCCCTAGCGAGGCGGAGTCTATTCCGTCTAGGTGGAGCTTTCCGTGCCCGCCTGGGGTCGCTAACGGCACCTAGTCTGGGCCAACTGGTTCCCGGCGTGATCCACGAGGGGTTCCGTCGGTTGAGCCACGTGGTTTGGGCGAAAAGCCAGGAGCTGGGTCGCTTTACGGCCGAAGGGATTTTCCCCGTCCTACCTGGTCTTCAAGTTAGGGGCTCTTCAATAACTTTCCTATCGGCTGGCCCACAAAAATGTCTCTGCCGGAAAATGGTATCTGATCTTGGGGACCTTCCGTAAATTAAATTCGGGTCGGGAAGCCTCGGTTCAGTCCGTGGGCCCAGCGTCTTTATAGGCGTCTGGTTGCTGCGATGGCTTGCGGGGTCTACCGGCTCGAGTAACCAAGTTTAGGGACCACTTGGTTTTTCTAGCTGGGTGGTGAGGACTCTCGTAGCGATTGTTCACCAACTTGGGAATAGCCGGCGTGGCGTGCGCTGGGCAGCGCGCCGGCCTGACCGGAGTTTGCGTGGGGTTCTGCTCTGTTGGGGCTTGTCTGGCGGCGACCTTCGGGACGCGCCGCGCGGCTTAACTCACGGGTGGTTCCTTGCGTTGACAGATGGGCCCTCTAAGGGCCTGGGA
Organism: Maratus speciosus; assembly: GCA_963932465.1. Taxonomy (NCBI): domain Eukaryota; kingdom Metazoa; phylum Arthropoda; class Arachnida; order Araneae; family Salticidae; genus Maratus; species Maratus speciosus. The sequence goes on from OZ010786.1 coordinate 268,064,838, forward strand.
CCGGGAGATGGTAACCCGTCTTTATACCTGATATATCTACATAAATATATTTATCAATTAAATTAACAGTTCTTGGATATAGGTTTTTAAACTGCTTGGTGTGCTCTTTAATGGTAGCTGATGAAGAAATGGAGAAGCATTGACTCCAAAAATAACGCGTTTGAATCTAAAAATCTTTACATTTTTGAAAGACCTGAAATCATTATCGATCCACATAAAGTGTACAGCATCACGATCCCTTTCAGCGAGTGATATTTGAAGGAACGCTTTCTCGATGTCAGAAGAAAAGGCAATTTGATTTAATCTGAAGTGGATTAAAATGTCGAATAGATGTGGATTTAAGCTGATGTCTGCTCATAATCAATCATTTAAAGGCAACATGTTGTTATCATGAGAGCTGGCGTCGAAAACTATACGAACTTTGGTAGAGAGCTTATCTCCTTATAGACCGCATGATGGGGCAAATAGTAGACAGCCTTGCCTTAAACAGGTTCATTTCCTTCAACCTACTGAACAATTCCTTGATTTAGGTAATAATCGATTATCTCATAATACTGACGAAAACGTTCAGTATTTGTATAAAATTTTCTTTTTAAACCTTCCAAACGCTGTTTTGCAATATTAAAGTTATCGCATAAATCCTTCCAGTACCTTTTCAGGGCAACTGAACTTCATATCGACCGCCTACAAATTTTATAGTTTTGTCGAAACTTTGTTGCACTTGATCAGTTTCCGATATTTTTGGATCATCATGTGTAATGCCAATAGATTCCAATTCCCAAAATTCTCTTAAATTATCATTAATTTCATCGAAATCTCTAATTAAATGGCACATAGATGATTATTTGAGGTTACCCCTTGATCTAGGGTGCGGTCGGAATCCATCCAAAAACTGAGTCTTGCCAAATTCACTTATCACTAATTTTAACTGAATTATGTTTTAAAATTCTGTAAAATAATTTAACTCCAATTAAACCATGAAATTTTCTCGGTTTGAAAAACATTGGAGCAGCAAATTCTACAATATTTGGAACATTAATATCCGATATATTTAATTGCGTTGATGGAATTACATCTGTGATTTTAGGAACAATTAAGAAATCTATATTCTCCTTGAAACTTTTATTCGCATTGGAAATAACACAGGAAATTTTATTTTTTATATTATGTAAAGAACCATTCAAACCGCTTAAGGGCACATTAATTAACCTTTTTTTAAATTTCAAGGCATCTACGCATTTTGTAGTCAAAATATTTACATTGCTCGCTGAATCGAGCACCATTCTGTGTTTCCTTCTATTTCCAAAATTATCTTCAATGAAAAAAAAAAAAAACAAGTACTTAATAAAATTTATCTATTTTTCGTACTTACATTATTAAAAGCTGTCAACAATTCAATATTTACCGAGTTGCATCCGTCGTTTTCTGCGGAAGTGAGGGGAGAGATTCCAAGTTTATTTCATCTTTTGATTTGTTTTCCCTTTTATTTATTTTTTGAGTGAGAGGTGGATAATTTTCTCATTAGAAGAAGAGGCATGCTTGCGACAGAGTAAACTGTTATGCCTACCTGAACAAACGGAGCAGCTTGATTTTGATAGGCATTTCGCAATCTTGTGCGTTGGAGATAACGGTTTATGCAGAGATTAAATCTTTTTGCTACTGAATATCTGTCATAATCATTCATTTTTAAGAACATATTACATTTAAAAATAGAATGATTGATAGAATGTCAAAGAAGACATTTATTTTTTGTACGGGAATCGTTGTTTATGAGCAAACATTTTGCTTTTAGATTTCTTTCACCTGAAAATTGTTTATGTTTCGTATTTAAATTACCCTATAAATTCTCTAATACTAAGCAAAGCTTTTGCAGAAAAGCAATAAATTCATCGCATTCGGGTAATTCACTAGTGGTTAATGATAATCAACAGCCCTTAAACCTTTAACTGAATCTCGCGATGAAATTTCCATTGATAATATTTCATTCAAATGTCTGTTTACAATGAAATGTTTATTTTGAAAACGATCTTGTAATGCTTTAAAAAGCGATTCATAGGAATCATCATCTGCAACTACAACTAAAGCACTTTGACTAAAGGTAGATTTTACGAGTAAATAATACAATTTCTGTGTGCTACTTAATTTATTATTCGAATCAATTAAAGTCATAAACTGATCTTTAAATGAGTACCAATCTTGATAATTTACCGAAAACTTTGGTAATGGTATATCAGGCAATTTAAAATTTATACTTGAATTACTATCAAAATTTGAATTACTAACATGAGATGCATTTTCACTATTATTACTATTAGAGAGCAAGAATTTTCTAAGCCTTACCTCTAATTTTTCTGCTTCATCTTCTATTTCTGTAAAGGCTACTAGATTATCATTAAGCTTCGTATCCTCTTCTTGAATTTCAAAATATTTGACCTTTAAGTCGTCTAGATTCGAGACAATTTTTCGAATATTGTCAAATTTAACTTGATTTTCCCAAATTTTTTTTTTATCATCATCTAGAAATGTTTGTATTCACGTCAACTGCCCTTTATAGGCTGTTCTCGGACGATTCAACGTTTTAGTTTGTTTTTGTCAATCATTTTGTAACTGATTATCTATAATTACTAATACTCCAAGAATAGTACCAGTTCCTAACTCCAAACGACTGGACTATTTATATGAGTGTGTGTAAATTAATTATGGACTGTAACTAGTTCAAATATAAATGCGAAGATAGTCAAATAATACGAAAAGAATTTAATAATAAACAGTTCTTTTTATATACATATATACAGGAACTTGTATCAGGACTGACACTATAGTCAGTTATCAAACATACTGCGATGTTGTTTTCGTGGACAATACCACTCGAATTAAAGACATAATCTGTATAATTATGCTACATCAATACTACAATAGATATTATTACAAACAATAATGACCCTATGGTCATTTTAGCTAACGAAATAGCTCACTAAATGTGGTTTTATTCCATAAGAGTATTCGACGTTCGAACAAGAACAACAAACGATAAAGCTGCCGTTGCTAAACAGCAAACACAAAAGTCTGGTGGAACGCGCAAGGAGGTGCGTTCAAAGCAGTGTCAAGACAAACCGTAACAAAGACGGACAAAAAATGCAATGGAACATTGGATCGTAAACCTCTTATTGATTCACAAATACTGGGTGTTTCACCCAAACAGAAATCGGCTTGTCGGTAATAATTTTGCGAAAAATTAAAATATTGTAATAAAAATATAACGATATGTACCTTATTTGTATGAAATATGATAACATCACAAAAAGTTCTGGAAAAACAGGGTATTTGTATAATCGATCATACCGTATGAAGTAATAATTACTGTCTAAAATGGAGAACGCCCAATGATTACTGCTGGTGCGTATAATAGAAACTTCTATTTTTTTGTGATGTTGAAATCGTGGACAATGAATACTTTTAATATAGTTTCTGTTTCAAATTTCATGTTTAAGAAATCCCAATAACTTTGACCAGTTCCAAGAATCTTCACCTTTAACAGACCGATTATATTCCAGAACAATTTCTTCAGGATTCAATTCGACTAATAAAGCGAATAGAATTCTAATTCGAATAATACAGGTATCATGCAGTTGCTGCCCAGAAAACACACACCTTTCGGCACACGAGCGGACCACAACCGGCAGCGTCGGTCAAGTGTCGGCATTGGCACAGTGGTTTCGGTGAAATGTCGGCAGCATGTTGGCAACTGAAACTTAAGAATCTGCATTTTCGACTGCTGATTGCCGTAATCGATCCCCTTATGGTTATATATCGGCAAGCGACTTACACCGGCAAGTGACACGGATCAATATGTGATTTCTGATAGTTGTCCGATTAGATTTGCCAACATCGGTCCGAATTCGGAATTTTTGGTCTTAGCCGACATTTTTTTTTTCTTTTTCTTAATTTTGTTTGAGTTCCAGTTTTAATAAGAGTTATATTTGATGCATTTCATATAAAATTCTAACAGTGATAAACAGAAAAAATGTCAAAAATAGCCTGTATTAATTTATTTAAAAAAATGTTATTGAATTCATTTTAAAAAGGACTTATTTGAATCATCAAAAGAATTTTTTAAATCGCTTCTTTAAATTATTAATCATTATAAACTTAATCTTAGAAAGAAAAAAAATCTTCATAAGTTAATTGAACTTATTTTAAAATTATACATTCATTTTAAAAGCAATAGCTGTGTTTCTTATTTTATTTAAAAATCAAATTATTAAAAAGTGTTTAAAATTATTTTACATGCTAAAAAAATAAAAAACAAAACTACCCATCGTCTTAGCATTAAAATTTAAAAGAAAGATTCAGAAATCTCCAACTTCTAAAAAATTATTTACAAAAAAAAATTAAAAAATAAATAAATAAATAAAGAAGAAGATAAATTAATATTTCTATTTTATTTTAAGATTAAAAAATATTGATTTGCAAGTAAAAGAATTAATATTGCTACATAGTCAGTAAAAATATATTCTGTATTAAATCATCAAACGACATAATCTAATTAAAAGTGATTAATTACCAACTTATTTTTTTTATTAAAATTAGTATTTCTATGTTACAAATATATATTTATTGAGTTAACACATTTAATTACATTATAATTCCTAAAGAAAAAAATGCATTAACAGAAAAACCTCTAAAATTTAATTATTTTATTTAACACTTAAGCATTCTTAAATTTATATGAAAGATTCAGAAATATCCCCCATTTAAAAAATTATCTTCCAAAGGAAAAAAAAAATATGCAAATGAATATTTTAATTTTATAATGGGAATAAAGGAATCACTATTCCTTTTGATTGTAACTCACCATTTTCATATAAAATTGCTGCCTACAGGTTTTACGTTAAACCTGCCTTCGAAGTTTGTACAGATAAATACCTAGAAAACGAGATTAGTATAATAAAACAAATTGCTATTGAGAATGGTTTCCCTCCTCAACACATTAATAAATTAGTTAATCAAGCAAAATAACCACGATAGAAGAAGGAATTAAGTTTGAGCAAGTCTATTTATTGCACATTTGATTATATCCCACAGCTTTATGAGAGATTGAGATATGCATTACTAAAATATAATATTAATTTAATAGTTAAACCTCCAACAAAATTGAAAGAATTGATTCACAGTAAAATTGATCCTATTCCCGATTATGAAAAATCAGGAGTCTACATCATCCCATTCAGTACAGAACAGCATAAGAGTTTATTTTATATTGGTATGACATGTCGAAAATTTAAGGAAAGATTAAAAGAGCACATTTCTGATATCAAGTTTAACAAACCAAATACAGCTTTATCCAGATTGCATCAAAAAGAAAATATTAAGATAAACTTCGAAAAAGCTAAAATTATCATTTCAACGTCTAACCACTACTCGTCAATAATCCGTGAATCCATTGAAATTTTACTTAGAAGTGATAATGTTTGTAACGATGTCCTTTCCTATAATATTCCCGCAATTTGGTACAATATCCTTAATATTTCAAGACCTCCTGATAATATGAACTGATCTTTCACCCCTCTGCGGAGAAATGGACTGAACTCCGCTTGCGCATGCGTGCTATTTTTGTTTTTCAAATGTATTTCTATTCAATCAGTCATCTTTTTTCCCTTTGAAAATGAACGCGTGTGTATTCGAAAGATCTCGGATTGCATTAAATAATATTTTTATGTGTTTTTGTCACCTTTTAAGTAGTTATAAGTATATTATAAAGTTTATTAATAACAAGGTGAAAATTTCCTTCACGACACTAGTGTTTAAAACTGTTTTGACTCTATTAAATGTTTGATCTTGCTAAAATTTAATTTTTACCAAATCAGTCTTTTAACAAACCGATGGCGATATAATAATTGTTTTGCGTTAAAGCTAATGCTTCAATACATCTTACCTGTATAGCTGTTTTTTTTTTAAAGAACTTATTGAAATAATGTAGCTTCTCTATAGTCAATAATTATACATTTTCGAATTTTCCAGGGCATTTGAAATTATCCTTAGCATTCCTGCCAGATTTTATATTCTCTGTCAAAAGTCTCTATAGCAGTGTTTTTCAACGCGGGGCGCACACCATTTTCTGTCATTTATTTTTGTAGTAATGTTGTCGACTAAAAATGAAAGTTATACAATCAAATTATAAATAAGTAAAAAAAAAATAATTTTTACTCAATTTGCAAAAAGATTTCATTCAAAAATTTAAAATAGATTAATTACAAGAATAATTTATGAAAATATTTTTAGATATTTTGACACATACAATTTTTTTATTTTGTTTAAAATGTTTTTAAACATTTTCTATTGATTATTGGATTTTAGTATGTAACACAGCTTTGCCCACTGCTATTTGAATGAGCCTTATAATTCTCTTCGCTGTCATTTGAATGTCATTTGAAGAACTTTTTGCACATGAAACTAGTGAAGTAAATCTAAAATCGATTATAATTAACACATGGAACATCAAAAACATTTGAGATATTTAAATAAAGTTCTAACAACATTAATAAAATTAATAATTTCATAAAAATCCAGTACAGAAAGAAATGGGTTAATAAAGGCATACTTTTTTTCTGCGGGGTGGGGATGTGGGGGGAGTTTTACTGTTAATCAAAATAAAATGTGTATTGAGTGGTAAGTAATTTATTTCAACATAAGCGATTGATTAATTAATATCAAAAACTACATAAAATCCAAAATTTAAGACTTTTCAGGAATCAATAAAAACTGTGCTGCACTGGAATGCTAGATGTTCCAAGAATTTTCCTGTGCTCACGGTCACTGTATTTCTTAAATCTTTAAATATGGTTTGTTTATCGCTTTTTAACTATTTACTTTATAAGTATCAAAATTAAAAACTTTAAAAAATCTTTTAATTTATGTTCTATTAGCAGTCAATGTGATTTAGTGCCCAACAAATTTTATAAAATGTATTTTAATGCAAAGTGAAATATAAAGTTAAAGAATCAATATTACCTACCTCCAAGGGAAACTTTTGAACAAAAAATAAAAACACATTAAAAAAATGGAACTTTCATAGTTTTCACAATAGCTGAATCAATTATGAAATAAAATGGCTGTTTCAAATACGTTTATTTAACTTGAATAAAACGGGAAGTTCAGATACTATGAGAATGACTTTCTTTTGTTTTTGATGCCACCATCTTACAAAACATGTAAACATACATCATACATTTTCATCTTAAAATTTAAAATTTAAAATCAGATTACACATGGTGGTCAAGTGAGAATAACTGGTAAGGGAAAACTCCATAACTCAGGCCTGTTTTTTATGATGAGAAAGAAAAATAGCTGCTTAAAATTAAGATGAACAAACAGGAGTCCTTTTTTGGTAAAGTAGAATCTCGATCTCAGGGTAATTGGGGGAGAAGAGGGCACGAGTGAACATAGGGCAGATGTGAACATAACAATCTTTCAATAGTTATTATACTTTTTTTTATTTGAAAAAAATTACCAAAGATGACAGTAGATGTATACATATGGTAAAAAATTTCTGAAACTCTTTGGCATTTTGTTTGTCCTCAGTATCCAAAAAACTTTTTTATGATCTCAAATGAAAAATCTCAGTTCCAACTTGATAAGCAAATAACTTTATTTATTTATTCATTTATTTTAATTTTAATGTTTTAACATATACTATGAATACTAAAGATATTTTTGATAAAGTTTTTTTTTCTTCTAAAATTGAAAAATGTTAATGATTTATCAATTTAACTCTAGCAGCCATGTGGGGCACTTGTGAACAAACTAGTTGCGACAGATATGAACAGTTCATAAGTGCCCCAATAATCATTCTGTGATTCTTTTCCTTTCAGTTAACATCATGAGACGCTATGTCAGCTTCCATATAATTTTCCTGAAATAGAATACATTTCCGTCATATAAATTTGATTTTGTATTGAAAATTCCACAAATACATCTGTCAGCAAGCACATAAAGAGCAACAAGCTCGTTTACGTTTAAATGTAATTTAAATAAATTTAATGTTTTCTAAAATACAATAAGTGTTATGTATTATTTTACTAAACGGTTTACAACAATATTTTTATTGCATTGTTAATACAAAAAGTATTACGTTAAGCAACTTTGCAAATTTTTCTGTTAAATCTGTTCCAAACTTGCAATGATGGCTTAAAGCCATCTCTAAAACAGCTATGTATATGATGATTTGAATGGAGATATCAGTAATATTTTAAGATAGTAAAATTTTTAAACTGATAACTACCGTAAAATCTCGATTTTAAGCACCACCCTCTTCTTCTTTCGAAAGGAAATAAAGTTAAATTTGGGGGAAGGGACTCATAATCGAGATTTTTTTTTAATCATAAAAAACCCCCTTCTTTATCATTAATTTAAGGCAAATATAGGGGTGAGAATCTTTCGTATTTGAGCAGATTTCCGATAAATATTATCTAAATATCCCCGCCCTAAAATCTCCCCCAAACAAAAAAACAATAAGCAAGATTTAAAAATTTTATTTATTTTATTCAAATTTACTTTTTTTATTTTTTATCTTATTGCAACAATATTTAATCAATCATCTGAGCCTCCTTTCCACCCCACGCTCAAATCTGCTTATTTTCCTTTTATAATCTTTTGCGTAAACTTATCACCCAGAAACTAGATATATATTATTTCCCTTTGTGGTGAATTTAACAGATAATACAACTAATGATTATGATGTCAAATGAATAACGGAATAAAAAAGCATGTCAAACGATATTTTTTCCCTTTCACTTGTATTCAAATGTGCCCCTTGTGTATTCGCAACTACACCGCCGCCGGCGGGGCACATGTGCACAATTTTTTGAATTCATAAAACTATTGAAAAAAGTAAGAAGAACTATAAGGGTGATTAAAAAATTTACCATGTGTAAAAATATTGTTCTGTTTACTAAATTGAATAGTTTTTGTTTATAGAAATTAACTCAGTTATTAGAAAAAGCTATATTTATGCGAAATGTTCACATGTGCTTCTATCTCCCCTACAGTGTAAGGAGCTCAATAAATGAAAATTCGTTCTTATAAGCTACTCAATAAGCTATCAATACGAAATTATGAAAAAAATAACATGATTAAAATTAAAAATTATTTAGTAAAAAGTACTCAGTTTCTATAATTACCTTAAATATTTTAAAAATATATATTTACCTCCGATACTAAGTATAATATATAATTTAATGACTGGTGAGTTTTAATATCATATATCACTAACAAGGAAGGTGTGTTCTGGGCGTACTCAGAATATTTTGAAAAAAATACTAATTAAACTACTTATGTATGTAATAAAGTATCAGTCAAATTTAGCGGCGGAATTACAATAGAAAGTGTGTAAAAAAATAAAATACTTTTGAGTATTTGGCGCGAAAAGGCGAAAGCGTCACGCTATTTGCCGAGCAATACTTTTCCTCGCCAAAAGCAAACGATTTTAGTGCACCTGAAAATTGATTGTTAATTGATTTTTAGAATGCGTGTAAATAGTATTTAATGAATTTAAACAATGAGAGAGTTTTATAAAAACATTTTTTCGTATTACATATTTATGTTGCTGGTTATTTAATTTTATTACTTTAAAAACAATTTCATGTATCAAAAATACTTTCATATATTTAAGCGTATTCCAAAATAAAGGCAAGATTCATTTACCAGTTATTCATTTCAAAGAATTCGTCGTTTCCATAGCAACAGAATTGAATCTACAGTGCTCAATTGAACTTAATTTTGAGACATTGAAACAATTTTAATTTTCTTTTAATTCATAAAATTTGATATTTAACTTTCATTATAAATATATATATATGACAAAACTATAGTTAAATCAATCTAAAACTGACAAAACTAAAGTCGTTTACATTAAATTTATTTAAACAAGTTCAACATGAAAAATTTTTATCTTAAAGAGTATTCGGCATAAAAAAGTATTTTTGGAAATTTCATTTCATCGCCAACCGATGATAAATCGCCAAATAAACGAAAATTTCATTATTTTTTTATGAACGTTCTATCGCGGTTCCGCCAAAAAAAAATTTATAAACATATATATACACATGATAAGAACACTGTAATTTTTTCAGATTTTTCTGAATATGCCCGTATGGAGACCTTCCTTGTAAGTACAATCGTTCTTCATTGAATAACAGAATCTCAACAGTCTAAGTAAAATGTGACAGTTGAAAAGTTGTGCATTTCTCTTAATTCTACGTCTTCTAAATCTTCTAATTCCCCCTCCCACATTTTTCTTTTTTGCTTACTAAGCCGATGAATCAAGTAATGAGCATCATTTATTGTGTAAAATTTGAGTAAAAAATAATATATGCAAAAATAATTTTAAAAAATGCTCCAAGGAACCTCACTCTCTCCTAATTAAGTTTTAGACTTTTATAACTACAGAATTTCAGACATTAAAGAGATCAAAATAAAAATTATGCTTTCACTGCTATTGTTAAGATGTCCTATTTTACAGATATATTACAATGAAACCTCCCTGTGAGACTACCTCCATTAAACGACCACCTTCCTGAACGACCATTTTTTCATGAAACGAAATTTATTCCCATAGGCTCAATACTAATTTTACCTCCATTCAGAGACCATCCCAGTTGAACTCCCTCCATGAGCGACTAATTTCTTTGAAGAAAATGAAACAAATTCCGTTTTTTCCTGGTCGCTTGAAGAAGGTTTTGTTAGAAAAATGATTCCGGAGAATGCATTATTCATCAAACTTCCAAACTAAGTTTAGATTTGTTTTTTACTCCGATAACTTTTAAGTGTTTAAAAGTTAAACTTTGTGCCTTTTTTTGGGCAATGAATTTAACTCTGATGACAAATCAAGAAAGACGCTCAGTAAAATCCCTTGCCTTACTCTGTCAGGAAACTCTCAAAGGAATGGATAAATTTGTGAAATCGTCATTATTTGTTCCTGTCCAAAAAAAATTGCATTTATTTACTGAACTTCGAAAGGACTTGGAAATATAAGTTATAAAAGATAAAACCATAAAATCAAACCAAACATCAATGTATTCATTTTTTAAACTCTGCAATAATTAACTTATGTAATTAATTTTTGTTTTGATACTTACATTTTTATATTTTTTCCTAATGTGAAAAATAAATTTTTGTAACATTAATTGTTACCTCTTTTTCAAAAATTAAAATCTAAATTTAAACATAACATCCATTAAGAGACCACCTCTCGAAGTGACCAATTTTTATAAGAACGGAACATGGTCGCTTTAGGGAGGTTTTACTGTGTTTATATGTAAAATTTATTACTACATGTTAAATTGCAACTAATTCCCAGAGAATTTTTTATAAATAAATAAGTAAAATATACGACAAAATCATGTGAAAGGTTTCATAAAAATATTTGAAAATCTCAGAAATGTTAAAGTATTGTTATATTAGCATGTATATCATATCACGATATCACTCTTTTACGACCATAGTATCCTACTTTATGATAACACACTCATGGTCAAAATTTATTTTAAATGAGTAACTGAAATGCTCCAAGGATTTCCATATATTATTTGATACATTATCATTTCAAAATTATTCTTTGAACTTTCTTTCAATGATTTATTTATAAGCATACAGAAACTGGGCGCGAAAGTTTTATGATATTTATGCAATCTGATAAATACGCCATAATATTATGAAACTATATATAATAATAAGTATAAATAACAGTGTTATCTTTTGGGATATTTCCAGTTTTTATATGAGCTCATCTATTACAAATTTATTGCGATGTAATACAAATTTAATGTTTATTGTAGATATAACTATTCAAGTGAGATTCATTTCAATTTATTAAACCAATTCATGTGTTCCAAGAAAGATAAAAAAATCATACATTACATTTAAAATTTAATCAAAGTAAAAAATATATGACAATAATTCCAGAAAAATAATAAAGTACCGTTTCCCCTTAAGATTAAGTTTGAATTTCGCAAACATATATACTAAGATAAATGAAAATACTCTACTACTCTAACTCTATGACTATACAATCCATGAAGGATCAGGGCCGACAGTGCCCATCTCTGTTTTCTTGACACTGGGCCCCGAGGTGCTAATAAATGAAAAAACAGATATTTTAAAAATCACTAAATTAATGAGTAAAAATGTGACAATTTTGAATATTCCCATTACTTCAATCTTTACTTTGGTTTGATAATTGCATGCATTTATTTAACTAAAGTTACGCATGATAACCATTGTCATGCAAATATTTATATCGAAAAATTATTTGGACAATTTCTTTTCATAAAGAAAAATAACTTTTCAGAAAATGCGATGAATTATTAATAAGATCAAAACATTAAACGCGTGTTTCAAAGAACGTTACAAAAGGAATAAATTGGGTTCATTCTATGTAAAATTTGGAAAGAAAAATTCTATTTTTACAGCAGAAAATGTTTTCTATGACTTCATAAGTTTTAAACATATACTGCATAATTAAGTTAATAAGAAACGCAGTTGAGTTACTATATTACCTTGAGACAACGTGAAATATCACAAAAAGAAATATAAAACTATGAACTGGTATATTTTTCATTTCATATTAATTATTAACAAACTTTGAATGGGTTTATTGGGATTTTTGTTGATCACGTTTAGAGATAAAAAGACTTAGTTTCAGACAGATAAATATTTTTACTTTCTTTCTATCTTTATAAGAAGAAAGTATTGGATTCGTGAAAATTTTCGAATTCCATTTTCCGATGGATTTATACGCTTTAGAAGGTCCTGGACACGATTTGATGGTATTTAGAAAATGTCTGTCTGTCACTCTGTAAGTCTGTATGTGACAAAAATTTTGTGGGTGCTCTATCTCAAGACTTAATGCATGAAATTTCACAAAACTTAAGATTCAGTTAGACCTTGATATAAACTGGTTCTGATTACTTTTTAATGTAAATCGCCCAACAGGTGGCGCTGTTGTGCTGAATTTTTCACGATTTCCGCAATAACTATATCTCAAGAACTAAAGCGTGAATTTTCATCAAGCTTCAGATTCAGTTTGTCCCGAGTATAAATTCATCCTAATTAATGTTTGCTGTGAATCGCTCAACAGGTGGCGCTGCTATGTGGAATTTTTTACGATTTCCCTATAGGATTATCTCAAAAACTTATGCACGGATTTTCATCAAACTTCATATTCAGTTAGAAGTCAACATAAGTTGTTTATGATTAGATTTTGGTGTAAATCACCTAATCTGATATGGTTCAATTTGCATGAATTGCACGATTTTAGCGATAGTCCTATCTCAAGAACTAATGCATGGACTTTCATAATTTTGGAATACTCATGATAACCATAGACTGTCATTTAATTTTGGCACTGTACTAAAGAATTTTGAAGCATTAACATGTATGAGATAGAAGAAAGTTTTGGGATTCGCATATCCGACTAGTTTAGTTATGGTATGTAAATTAATTATAAAAAAGTTAAACAACTTACAAAAGTATTAATTAAAAGTAGGATAATTCTATAATTGAGTATGACAGTGAGAATCGTTTCAAATTTACCAAAATGTATCTGAATAATATTTATTTCCTAAAAAGAAATTATTTAGCGTTTCTGGAGTAATAACATTTTCAAGCTTTTATGCGATTAGCAAGGAGAGTAAATGTCCCAAATTTTAGGAAACACAGTACTCGAGATGAAAATAACCCACAGCAATTTTATTTAAAATTGTATTAAAATGGTAATAAATTTATAAAACTTAACAATGTTAAAGCTTAAACAGTTATAAATTTTAATTTTCTTTAAAAGCTTTGAAGAAAAATGTTTGGGTTTTGATCACCCTACTCTTACAGATAATAGAATCTTTTATAAAAATGTAATCTACTATATTATATAAAATACAAATGGGAATTTCATTCCGACTACTTATAAGTTGAGTTTTGCTGAATGGATTTTGATAGAATTTTCAATATTAATTAGATTTTTTCAGGGAAAGTTTTAGTATATAAAATATTGTTCTACGTTGCTTAATTATAGAATTATGGGGAAAAGTTCTAAAATCAGGTTAACCCGACAATGAAATATCAACCTTTTAAAAACATTCTGCTCGACGAAGTTTGATAAGACTTGCATTATTCGTTAGTTTATCAGGGATTGCAGGGATATGGAACATATCGTTCTACGTTGCTTAAGTATAGAATTATTGCAGAAAGTTCTATAATCAAGTGAACCCGTTTATGAAAGCTTAGCCTTTTAAAAGAGTTTTGCTGACTGGATTTTGATGGGACTTCCATTGTTAGATAATATTTCAGGGGATTTAGTATAATACATATTGTTCTATGTTGCTTCGATATAGAATTACGGGGGAAAATTGTATAATACGATGAACCCTGATATGAAAGATTACCCTTTTTATACAGTTCTACTAGGCTGATTTTGATTAGATTTGTATTGTTAGTTAGATATTTTTTCAGGGATACTTTTAATACATTGCATATCGTCCTATCGTTCTATATAAAATCCCACTGTAAATGATCGACTAAAACAGTTGGTCCTTATCAGCTCAAATTGTGACTGACACATTAGAAAATATAATAACGCAATGAAATTCAGAAATGCGGAAAGACATCCCAAGTAAAGGTCCATATTAGTTTAAAACACAAGGTCAAATTCACCGATATATATCGTTTGATTCCTAGTTCACTTGGAAAAACCGACCAGCTAAAGTAGCGGGCAAAGCCTGCTAGTAAAATATATAAAAATAATCAGATAAAGTTTCGGCATGAAAGAAACTATCATCACAAAAAGTATAAATTATTTTAATATTACAATATACAGAGTTCTCACTAAAGACCTGATTTCATCCCCTCACCCATTAACTTCAGAAACGCGAAGGCTACAGAGATAGACGTGGCGTTAGGTATCGTAAAGTTGTTATGCGATGCGCTAGACGAACATTACAGAGTCATCTAGTGACAAACTACGACAGTAGCGTCCCGGTCTTAAGAACGAAGCCGGATGGCAGAGTTTGGTGCGAACGCCACCGTGTAGCATGTGCCAGGAATCACCACATGCATAACACGCACATGGCTTGACATTCAAGCTCCTGGCCTACCCTTTCACACTAGATCGATCAAAGTAGTCCTTATTACTCACCTGTCCAATACCATGCCAATGGATGCTACACGGCTATCTGTGTATGGCTCAAAAGGCGACGAACTGCTTCTCGGGCGTAACCAAGGCGCACTTACGGCATCTCCATGAAATGTAACCACTGCGAAAGGCCGAGGCTTTTCAGTTTTCGCAGTTTCATCTAAAGTTTTTGCGCAAACCGAAAGTTGCTACACACCACCTCGCATTTGGCTCAACGACATTATGAAACAGCACATAATGTCGTATTGCGAGGGTGAGTTCTCGTCTCTAAATTCAAATTTGTTTGTACACTGTCAGAAAAACTCAAGTTCGTATTTATTTTTAAAATGAATAACCGAAAATTCAATAAATTAAAATTTATAATTTATTTAAAAACAAACAAATAAAAATAATGCTTTAAAATTTAAAGAAGTAAAAATTTTCTCATTCATTTAAAATATTCGCAATTTATGTTTAAAATTATTCAAAATTTATGTTTAACAAATATTCGCACTTAAAATGTGTTCTAAACGAACACATTTAAAGAATATTTAATAGTTAAATTAAATTTAAAAAAATTGATTTTACCCAAAAATGCAAACATTTTTCTCAAATTTAATTCAAAATATAATATTCATTTTCTACATCTAACAATCAAATTAAAAATGTTTAATTCCTATTTTTATTCCCTATTATACTATAACTTTTAAAACCCCAACCGTTATCTCACAACGACGAAATCTTTTTGTAATTAAATTCAAAATTGAATGCATTTTAAACGAACAATTTATTAAGCCATACACAAGCCTCGATTGAAGAAAACCCGTATCTTCATTTTATACTCAACACCTTCCAAGCGATCGTTGATATAACGGTTAAGATATTGGGCTGGAGGCAGTCGGGTTCAGGTTCAAATCCAAGGTTACACAGAGAAAATAAGACAGAGTTTTTTTTTAAACCTACGTTTCTTCAAATAACGTAAAATGTCTCTCCTGCAATGGAAAAATATGGACAAAACTTTGTTGAAATGGTGGATATTTCTTGTTCAAAGAGAAAAAAAACGGACATTCTTCAAATTACGAAAATATTCTGGTAGCTCTGCTGCCAGAAATATTTCCGTGATTTGAAGAAAGCATTTCAGAGAGTGAACGGTCCTATCAGTTTTCGATATTATTTGCTGTACTGGCCTAAAACCGGACTCTGAAAACGACCTACGATGTACTCTCTCTCACAGAACTTTTTATGAACACCGCTTGCCTTTGCGAGAACCGCAGATACGTGAGCGACCATGAAAACCGCGAACTCCGAGAAACCAACTTTTATTAATCATGAAGCACGTGTATTGCAGAAGTTGAAACTCGTCCGTACCACCGGGAGTTGAATCAACATAAAATTGAAAAGTCATAATTAAAAATTATATTGATTCAACTTTGGGTAAACCAACTGATCATATTAAACTTGGCGATAGATGCTGATATATATGTATCATTGAAATCGAAGTAAGTATAGCACAGCAGGGCCAACAGGTGATTAAGATATACCAAAATCCTAATCAGCATCAAATTAGGTCAAGTTCGAACGTAATATGAAAAATTTGATCAAAGTCCATGTCATAGATGCCGATATGTATCTACCACGGAAATCGGTAAAAATGCAACATAGCATCGACACCTGTTAAATGATATACACCCAAACCTAACCAGTTTTTGTGGAGGTTTAAGAGAATATGATGTTTGGTGAAATTCCGTGGGTTAGTTCTTGAAATAGAGCGCTTACAATATTTGTTTTACACACGCAGACACAGGCAGGCAGACAGATATACAGACACATATACAACCAGTCAGAAATTTTTCGAAAATAGTCAGTGGCGTTCAAGACATCCCGATCCATGTAAATCCATAAAAAAACGGAAGTCGAAAAATCTCACGATTCTAATACATTCTTCTAATTTACACAGACAAAATTAAAAATGGTACGAAGGAACCAGGAAATTTATGAGTGGACATCGTAAATGCTTTCATTACCTTCTTCAATGAATGTTAATAATTTTTCTATTTCTCAATATATCAAATCTATAGCGTGTTTCCTATAGGCTCATATCTTATTTATCATAACAATCTTATTCATATTTTCGAAATCCCTACACTGGATGACAACTTGGTACTGGTGATCCACAGGCATAGCTGCGGAGGTGAAGGAAAAAATAGCCGACTCCGACTCCTGAAATTTTAAAGACTCCTATTCCGACTCTGACTCCGACTCCGGGACGTCTAATGTACTAGTGCCTTTTGGTTTTGTTCCTTTTATTCAGTTTGGTTGATTGCTACCACTTGTTTTGAAATAGTAATAGTCGTTCTATTAATTTTGTCCTTAAATAAAGAAAACGTTACTATTTTAAAAAAGTCGTAGCAATCAAGCAATTTGAATTTTTTAAAAATACCCATTGGCAACGCTGCAATTTACTCACACATTGCTGTTCTAACTTGAAGCACGTGATGTGCATATCGACTGATACATATATATATTTTTATTAAAGGGTGTATTCCAATCCAAACTGCTTATTTTTTTATTCATTTTTAAATTCATTTTTGCTCTCAAACGCATCAAACTGAGAAATTCTCTTATTTAGAAACTACATAATGTGCCGTGCTTCTCGATTTTTTGATAAATACAGAAAGTATTGTAAAAAATGGTGTCAAAGTTGGTGTTTTAAACCGAATTTTCCGAAGTGAGAGATCTGGGAATTAAAAAAAAATGGCCATACTGAGAAAATAATTGCTTAAAAATCAAATTCTAATTAATTGAGAGAAAAATGAAATCACACGGCTTCTTATACATCTCTTCAAAAATCACCTCAGCAAGTTTCATGCTTTTACTTTTAAAAAATGAGTGTGAAAATGTTTCGGAACATTTCGAGCTATTGAAGATAGAAAAATATTTTTTAGAATACACCCTTAATTTCTTAGGATGCATCATAGTGCAAACTGTCACAGCCAAGACCAAGGCTTTATTACTGCAACAGCAGGGGAAAACTTTCAAAAGTATTTTAGTTTAAAAAAAAATGGGAGGAGGAGTATTTACAATTTTGGCGTTACTTCTGGTCCTACAGGCCGGAAGAATCTGAGGGGGCGGGGGTCAAGGTTTCTATTACAATGCTATTTCGAGTTGTGTAACCTGAAAAAATAACAGAAATTTACAATTGTCGCATTACCTCTGGTGATAGGTCTGCATGATCCGAAATGTCCAGACCTGGTCTTCTAAAATTTCGCTCTTAGCGCAGCGGCATGGTAGGAAAAAAAGGTCGAATTCGGAATTAATTAGAGGAAAGCTGGAAATTGTTTTAATCCATTTAGTTCAGCCTAGAATGAATATGGTAAGTTTTCCCCTCGTAGTAAGTGAGCGTTAGAAAATATGTACAGATTTATAGTCAAAAACACGTTTTTTTAAATACCCTAGTAATATCTCAAAACAGCTAACTCTGCCAAAAACATTGTCAATACAAATGTTGTAGAGCTTCAAATTCTGAGTAAATTGAGTACCTACACTTAATATGTTTGTTGAACATAAAGGTCACAATTCTACTTTAAAATTTTAGACCCGTGGTCAGGAGGTTGAACTCAGAATTAATTAGTAGAAAACTGGAAATTGTTTTAATCCCTTAAGTTTAAGTCCAAAATGAACGTACTATGTTTTGTTCCCCGGGCTTCGGTGAATGTTAGAAAATATGTACATGTTTATTTTCGAAAAAAAAGTTTTCTTTAATTACCTTAACAATATCTCAAAACAGCTGACTCTATAAAAAACATTGTCAATACAAATGTTGTAGACCTTAAAATTATGAATAAAATGAGTACCACAATTAATATTTTTGTTCAGCATTAAGGTCGCAATTCTATTTCAAAATTTTCCAAATCAAGGGCTTGAAGCCAGGAGAGACCAAGTTAACTTAACAATGTCTCAAAATTGCGGTCTTAATATTGAACAAAAATATTAAGTGTAGGTACTCATTTTATTCAGAATTATAGGCTCTACAACTTTTGCATTGACAATGTTTTTGATAGGGTTAGCTGTTTTGAGATATTGTTAAGTTAACTTTGTCTCTCTTGGCTTCAAGCTCTTGATTAGCGATTAAGGCAAAATTTTGAAATAGAATTGCGACCTTAATGTTGAACAAAAATATTAATGATGGTGCTTATTTTATTCAGAATTTTAAGCTCTACAACATTTGTATTGACAATGTTTTTTTTATAGAGTAGCTGTTTTGAGATATTGTTAAGGTAATTTAAAAAAACGATATACTCTTTTTCTAACATTTATCCAAGTACGAGGAAGAAAACATAGAACGCTCATTTTAGACCTAAACTGAAGGGATTAAAACAATTTTCAGTTTTCTCCAAATTGATTCTGAGTTCAACTCCCTGAGCAAGGCTTTAAAACTTTAAAGTAGAATTGCAACCTTAATGTTCAACAAAAATATTAAGTGTAGGTACTCAATTTACTCACAATTCGAAGCTCTACAACATTTGTATTGACAATGTTTTTGACAGAGTTAGCTGTTTTGAGATATTGTTTTGGTATGTAACAAAACGTGTTTTTTGATTATAAATCCACACATATTTCCTAACGCTCACCTAGTTCGAGGGAGAAAACATAGCATATTCATTCTAGACCTAAACAGAATGGATTAAAACAATTTCCAGCTTTCCCCTAATTAATTCCGAATTCAAATCCCTAACCACTGGGCTATCTGGCCAGTTTATATTTTTGAATTTAAATTCCCGGCCCATCGAAAAATTAGCGAAAACAAGCACGGCCGTTGCGAAAAATCAAATAAATCCGGCACTGCCTGATCCTACTCGACTTCTAAAAAAAAAAAAATCCGTTTTTTCTTAATATAAAATTAAGATTCTTTTAAACCAGCTATACTCAACCTGCGGCCCGCGGGCCGCATGTAGGCCGGCGGCATTTTATGTGCGGCCAAGACACATAATCATTAATACATATTTATAGAATTAATTGATGTGCCGTGCATAAAAGGTTTTTAAGACTTTCACTTTTCATTTATATATCTCTATTGGGAAGACAAAATCTGTTGTATTATTTATAATTATTAATTTAAAATTATGTTAGAACGTCTTAAGTGCCGTTTCCTTAGTCAGAAGTTTCTTTTACCTATAGTCCTATTTGTGCTACAGTGGTGTATACATTTTTTAAATTAACACAAATCAAACATTATTCCAATTAATTAAATTTGCGTTATACAATTCTACATAAAAAAATAGATAAGTTTTTTTTACAATACTAACGTGAAAATAAAAATCACAATTTACTAAATGTTGTGTACACAATGTTGTAAAGTTTAAAACTAAACAAATATCAAAATAAAATTGTAACAATCGACGTTTCGGTCATCATCTATGACCATCTTCATGAAGGAGTTGTTACATTGCTTTTACAGTTTTAAAGAACAAAGTCAAGCCGTCTTGAATTTGAAAAAAAATTGTTGGAATCGACCTTATCACACTTTTATTGCAGTTTTCACCTCTTCTATGGTTTTTGGCCGATTTCTGTAGACTTGATCTTTAACATAGCCCCGTAAAAAGAAGTCTAATGGCGATAAGTAAGGGCTATAATGGTGGGCCGGCAAAGAAGTCCATATCCAAAGTTATTCGGGAAGCCTCTTGCGATGACACGGTTGTCATAGTAAATTCTTGGCAAGTCCGGGACGTCTCTTCTTGAATGTGGGGGAGCTCAATCTTGCTGAAACCATGTGTGAATCAGGAATGAACCTCGTTGCCAGGAAGTCGAGATAGTGTCGAGAATTTACTGTCTGGACAAAGAAAAAAAAAAAAAATACGGACCCAAAATGCCATCAGGGTAGAAACCACACCAGACAGTAACTTTTTGTGGATGAAGAGGCTTGACAACGACAAATCCTGGATTCTCCCTGCCCCGAATGCGATTATTTTGACGACTGACATAGCCATAAAGCCAGAAGTGTACCTCATCAGAAACGATGATATCGCCACAGCTGAGACCAGTGTCGATCATTTCGCACACGATGTTAGCGAACTCCAACCTTTTCAATCGCATCTGAGGCGAAAGGTTGTCCTACCTGAATTTTGTAAGGAAAAATATCAAGATATCTGCGGACTATTCTCCATGCTATGGCTGCTCTGACGTCAAGTTGACGTTGATGGCTCTTCCTTCATTATTGTTTTGGCAGCGGTGATTTTTTCGGCCGTTCTTGCTGTCTTTTGTTTGGTATTCAGGCCCACTTTGTCATCAACCACTGAACCTGTTCGTTCAAACTTGGCAATTAATGCTCTTAACACGCTTCAAGATGGCTTTGGTCTATTTTTAAAGACACTAGACCACTCCCTGTGTGTTTCGGCAGGCCACTGGTCACAAATATAAAACGTTTTGACTAAAAAACACTCTCTTCGGTGGAATATCGGTACATTTTGGCGAAAACAATATATTCTTCGACAGTAACCAGGGTCCGTAAATAATCTTCCTTTGTGTCTCTGGCCATGTGTGCACAATTTCCTGTCATTAGTTTCATCCGTTGAACAGTTACTTAACTACAAGGTTCGCTAACCCTGTGAAGCATCCCCCAGTATGTACCTTTGCTATACTACTTTTACTATTTTAATATTTTAAACACCTTTTTTCTACATTATTATATAAGTGTGTTGCGCCTAACGTTTCAAACATATGTTTGCGGCCCGCGTGAAAAAAATTGTTGAGTATGGCTGTTTTGAACAATACTGCATATGGGAAAATTTTACTGTATATCTCAGATTACGAAATGTTCACAAGCCAAAGACAACAGAATATCAACATTAAGATACTTAGACACTTAGATTATTACATTCAAATAAAATCTCATCAAAAAATTAATGTAGTTTAGAATAAAAGAAAAATGGTTACAATATCATAATATTTGAAGCCCATAATAAAAAAGAAGTAGATTTGTTAAAATATTTCCCTGTAATTCATATTTTAAAACTCCGTTAACGAAAATTCATTATGGCTGTTAATATTAGGACAAAACAAACTTGCATCCGACACGTCCTGAGAATAATTATGTTCAGTCATTGCTCGGTCCGCCCCGAATATGTAGGGAGAGTGTACGCTTGATCCCGGCACGACCCGTTTCCATTGAAAAAATTCAACTCTGCTTAAGATACAATGTGAGTGTCCAATGCCGATATCTAAGTTGCACATAGTGGGTTTCTGTACTGATGTTGTCAAACTAGCATCAGCTCATGCAGCACATTTATACTTATTCTCACACCAGTCATGTCCATTGAAAATTGTTCGTATTTCGCGAATAATTTGTTTTTAAAATTGTTATTCAGGCAGGTCCGGGCCATTTATTTTTTATCGTCCCGGCACATTAACAAAAACTGTCTTTATTCTACAGGCCCGACACGTTTGAAATGTTGCTTTCATTTTGTGGGCCGTTGCAGATCTTCGAGGGAACTGAAAATACACTAAATTAAAAAACGATTTTCATCTATACTCTGTACACTGGGCAGTTATTGGACATCTTTGACCTGAGTAATCTAGTCCAAAAAATAATAGTAATTCAGTTTATAAAATTAAAATTACATATAACTGGTTTAATTTTACTTCAAACTGTCTAACAAAAAAAAAACTGAGGTCGGAGTCGGCTTGTTTTTTGGCGACTCCGGCTCTTTTACTCAAAAATGGGCCTGGCCAACGTCCCCTAGATAAAGGAGAAAGCCTTGGCACGCGTCACGAAAACGTCACAAAAAACAGGGAAAACAAAGAAAAAAATTCGAGCAACTTGCATGTTTCGTTTTCTTTGGCTCGTGGAATCATTAATTATTATTAGAAAATAGGAATTAATAACTCCACGAGCCAACGAAATCGAAACATGCACGTTGTTCGATTTTTCCTCCTTTGTTTTGCCTGCTTTGTGTGACGTTTTTTTGACGCTTGTCTAGGCTTTATCCGTTATCTAGGGGGCATTGGTCTGACTCCGACTCTAC
The DNA here is from genome assembly GCA_963932465.1 of Maratus speciosus. Taxonomy (NCBI): domain Eukaryota; kingdom Metazoa; phylum Arthropoda; class Arachnida; order Araneae; family Salticidae; genus Maratus; species Maratus speciosus. The sequence goes on from OZ010786.1 coordinate 268,088,019, forward strand.
AGTCCTGTTCCCAGGGCATCATGAATACAGGCAAGACCCCACACAATGTGTGTGCAATGGAACCAACGGGAGCTGAGCCCGGTAGTGCCAGACTGTCACTGTGTCAAATCAACGCACTTACGCTCTTGGCCACGGGGGAGCCAAGTTACAAAAATTATTTCTGGATGTTCTTTGCATTTTGAACAGACAGCGCATTCTTTGTCATCTATTATCAATGACTGAGTATAAACTCGATCTTTACTGTTGCGAATCACTGGTTGATTTTTGCCTGGGAGTAAAATTTCCGGTAAGTAAACAGCACAGTCAAATAAAGCGAAAGTTCTCACGACGACATCGAATCTAGTACAGTAGAGCGCCGATTACCGGAACTCCAATTAACTGAGCTTCTAATTATCCGAATAGCCTATTTCTCTCAAAAAACAATTTTTTTAAATTGAACTTCCATTTATCCGAACAGCGTATTTCTCTCAAGAAAATTTTTAACCGAAATTTCATTTATCCAAACAACCTATTTCTCTCATAAAAATTTTTTTTAACCGAACTTCCATTTATCACACCAGCCTATTTCTCTCAAAAAATTTTTTTAAACCGATCTTCCATTTATCCGAACAGCCTATTTCTCTCAAAAAATATTTAACTGAATGTCCATTTATCCGAACGGCCTATTTCTCTCAATTTTTTTTTTAAACCGAACTTTCATTTATCCGAACAGCCTATTTCTCTCAAAAAAAATTTTAACCGAACTTCCATTAATCCGAACAGCTTATTTCTCTCAAATAAATTTTTTAAACCGAACTTCCATTTATCCGAACAGCCTATTTCTCTCAAATAATTTTTTTAACCGAACTTCCATTTATCCGAACAGCCTATTTCTCTCAAAATTTTTTTTTAAAACCGAACTTCCATTTATCAGAACAGCCTATTTCTCTCAATTTTTTTTTAAACCGAACTTCCATTTATCCCAACAGCCTCTCTCAGAATTTATCTCTCAAAAATTGGGGATAAGATTTAAGGTGAAAAAGAAATCGAAGAAATGAAAAGGATCCGGGTCCATTACAAAACGAAACCTTTGTATGTTTGGAAACTGCTATGAAATGGCTCGAACGGCTGAAGAACTCTGATCCTATTCAACTACCATATTTAAAAGAAGAATTCGAGATATGGCAGCAAGGGAATGAAAAAAGTATGGAAAGAACGTCTTCTTTGAAGCAAGTAACAATCGAAAGATTTATTGCTTAAATTATAATCTCTGGAGTTCAGAAAATGATAAAAAGAGAAATAGAAAATTTTAAATGATAAAAAAGCAAAAAAAAAAAAAAAAAAAAAAAAAAAAAAAAAAAAAAGTTTGAAACACACTAGCATTAACTGGTGCTGCCAGCCCTAAGCCTGGATAAAGTGTGAAGGTTTTAGTATAGTCAGGAATATCCCTTAAATTGTCTGTCCATTTATCCGAAATTTTGCTCATCCGAACTATGGTTCGGACCGACTTGGTTATCCGAACCGACTTGTTCGGATAATCGGCGCTCTACTGTAATTAGACTTTCTACAATAAATAAAAACTAACAAGGAGAGCGCCAAAAATGAATTTAAAATTTTTGCAGTTGTGCATATTTTCCGTCACTATACGCAGACGAACCCGGTAATCGTGTGATCAGGCTACTGGCCTTAAATCTGGAGGGCGCGGCGGCGTGGTTGCAAACGCCAGTGCTGTCATTTTATTTTAGATTTTTTCCCTTTTCTTTCATTTAAAAATGCTTCATCAGTTTCTTTGTAATTTTCGTTATTAATGGAATATTGATATATATTAACAGTTTTTGGATTCATTTACATTATTAAAAGGAAGTAGTTCTTAATATCTAATCAAAAGCGTTTCTGGAAATTTCATTAAAATTATTTATCGGTAAAAAAATGACGAAATATTAACATCTAATTAATTAATTTCATAAAATATGATATTTTGAAATTATTATTTTTCACGTATATTGCATTATTTCTTGTAATTACATTTTTGTATGATTGCCTATTTAAATAACGTACGAATTAAAAGTTAATATAATAACAACATAAAAAATAAGTAATTATGGTACAAGTTTAATGCACGAAAACCTTATTTGTTTAAGCAGAAATGCTTAAACTAATGTAACCTTTTACTAATTAGAAAATATTTTAATTTTCTAATTATATTTTATTCATTACTAAGCACACGTTTTTAACACGTTGGATGCCAAGTCTATTTTGTCTGTCTTTCCGTTTAGGCCACGAAATAAGACTCCCGTTACAGAATCTATAACTGTCAATCACCGATGACTGACGAAGCATATACGGAAAGATCAGTGTCAGTCAACGGTGACTGACATGGCATTCAACGTGTTAACCTCTTTCGAAATAGTAAGTATATTTATATTTCGAGTCAAATAAAATAATCAATTATTATTATTAAATCTTTCACGTTTTACTGTTGCAGTATTTCCAACATTGATTTTGCATTGAAAAAAAAGCTTTGTATTCTATTCTCATAAATAACTCGCAGTTAGCAAGAAAATTATAAATAAATAGTTTCTTCAATTGCCATTTTCTCGGTAGTTGATCAATCGAAGAAATCAGTCGAAAATTCAAAAATTAGCCTTTAAAATATCATGCTTAAGATGCTATTAACAATAATTCATATAAAACTATTATTTGAAATAAGCAAGATGGAAGTGGATTATTTTAACTTAACGCAATTGTCTCCAACTAATCAAAAACCAAATTTTTACATTTCATAATACAAAAATTCATAAAATGGATTCACTTACAGTAGGCAGCTGACAACAATGTGACAACAGGTGCTCCAACATTCAAACAAAAATACAGATAGTGCCACATATAAAACTCATTTCCGCCTGAAATGGCGTAATTTTTCAAAACATTTATCAACTACCGGAAGGTATCAACTACTGGCGGGGTCACCTTACTATCGAAATTATTTTTATCAAGAATATTCCATTTATCATGAACCGCAAGAAGCAAGTAATGAAAAATTTTAAAATAAATTAAACTAGTATGCTTTGGCCATGACAAAACTTTATTCTATATAAATCACGTCAATTAAATCAATTAAATAGAACAAGAAATTATATCAATTTAGCACCAATTCATATCAATGTATATCTGAATTTGAAGTTTGATGAAAATTCGTGCATTAGTTCTTGAGATAGAGCTATAGCGGAAATTTTGAAAAATGTAGCATAGCAGCGCCACTTGTTGAGCGATTTACACCAAAGCATAAAGAGCACTAATTGATATCAATTTATACCTGAATCTGAAGTTTGATGAAAATTCAGTCATTAGATTTTGAGATAGAGAGCTATGGTATAAATTCTGAAAAATGCAGCATAGTAGAACCACCTGTTGAGCGATTTGCACCAAAACATAAACAGCACTAATTCATATCATGGTATACCTGAATGTGAAGTTTGTTGACAATCCAAGCATTAGTTCTAGAGATAGAGCTATCGCGGAAATTGTAAAAAAAAAAGCAGCATAGCAGCGCCATCTGTTGAGCTATTTACACCAAAATGTATAAAACGTCAATTCATGTTAAGGACTTACTGAATCTGAAGTTTGGTGAAAATCCGTGCATTAATTCTCGAGATTGAGCTATTGCGGAAATCGTGAAAAATGGTGCATAGCAGCGCCACCAGTTGAGCGATTTAGACCAAAAACTAAACAGCACTAATACATATCCAGGTATACCTGAATCTGAAGTTTGTTGAACTATGTAAAAATTAGTTCTTGAGATAGAGCTGTTGCGGGAATTACGAAAAATGCAGCATAGCAGCGCCACCTGTTGAGCTATTTACACCAAAATGTATAAAACGTCAATTCATGTTAAGGACTTACTGAATCTGAAGTTTGATGAAAATCCGTGCATTAATTCTGGAGATTGAGCTATTGCGGAAATCGTGAAAAATGGTGCATAGCAGCGCCACCAGTTGAGCGATTTAGACCAAAAACTAAACAGCACTAATACATATTCAGGTATACCTGAATCTGAAGTTTATTGAACTATGTAAAAATTAGTTCTTGGGATAGAGCTGCTGCGGGAATTACGAAAAATGCAGCATAGCAGCGCCACCTGTTGAGCGATTTACACCAAAATCTATAAAACATCAATTCATGCCAAGGGCTAACTGAATCTGAAGTTTTATGAAAATCCGTGTATTAGTTCTGGAGATTGAGCTATTAGGCAAATAGTGAAAAATGCTGCATAGCAGCTTCCCCTGTTGAGCGAATTACACAAAACTAATCAGCACCAATTTATATCAGGGACTAACTGAATATAAATTTTTATTAAATTCCGTGCATTAGTTCTTGAGATAGAACGTCCACAAAATGTGTGTCAGAGACATACAGTTTGACAGACATTTTGTAAAAACTTTTTTCGGAATCTCTGATCCCTAAAACGTGTAAATCCGTCGAAAACCGAAATTTGAAATTTTTCACGAATCCAATACTTTCTTCTTGTAAAGATAGAAAAAAGTAAAAAGGGAAAAACTGGAAATAAAAGCTGATCACGAATTTTGGACTCTTACTGTCCAGCCAAGAGTCCAACATTAGATTAAACAAAAACATAATTTGAAGAACAAATTAAAAAAACAAAGATTATTTCCTATATTGTTTAAGCCCGAGAATGGACTGATATTAAAATATTTCATTCAACTGGTTCTACATTTAATGTTAACTTTTTGTAACACATAAGTTAAGCCAATTGAAGATTAAAAAATAAAAATAAAATTCATACAATATGGTATTAAAAGCACTCTAAAAAATTAGATTCCGTTCAAATGAAATCGAAATAAATCTTACAAGGAGAGGGCCAACTTTGTTAATCACAGATTTTGATTATTTTAATATATGTTGTAGGGTAGAGACCCCTTAGTCTCAGGTTCAACGGATTTTATCCTACTCTCCTTAGTTCTTGAGAAACCGGGTGGTCTAATAGTAGTACACAACTTAAATACTTACTTTGTAACTAAAAGGCTAGGTTAGTTGTAGCTGAGTTGGCATGGCGTTTGCCGGCTAATCCGCGGGACCGGGTTCGATACCGGAACGCGCTACCTTTGTTTTTCTCATTTTTTGTTTTATAAATATATTCGTAAGTATAACTTTATAATCTCATTGTCAATTAAAATTTATAATATTGTATATCTATTGTAATTTTAACCTATTTAATTTTTTACATTTAACTAAATAGTTGTATAAAACATCATAAAACTGTTAATTTTTTTAATCACTTTTAAAATGTATTTCATATATTCTTTATCGATGCAATGATATTGAGCAATTGTGTCAATTCGTGATTTTAAGAAAACATCATTTACGCATTGCTTTAACAAAGGAAGTCAATGCGATAATACTATTATTCTGTTTTTAAAGTAACAAGCATAATTATATTATCTATTAGCATCAGAATTAAATTACAACCGATTTTTTGCATATTAAAGATTTTTAAATTTGTAATACGTATGCTTGCACTTTCAATTATTTTGCTTACCCCTTTATCTTCTTTCTGCTTTTATTTTTATTTTATTTTTATTTTATTTGAATATTGTTTTATTTTATCATAACTAGATTACGCCACAATAGGTTTTGTCATGATTTTGGAATTTTCATCATTCAATAATAGATCCAATTTCTTTTTCAACCTCTTTAAAGGATGAGAAATAATAGTTTAAAAATAAAAAATGATAAATTTAAGTTTGTTAACATTATAATTAATGTATGGTATTGAAAATTTTTAATTTAAATTATTAAATTATTATTACAAATATGTTTATAAAACAAAAAATGAGAAAAACAAATGTAGCGCGTTCGGGTACCGAACCCGGTCCCGCAGATCAGCCAGCAAACGCCGTACCAACTGAACTACGACCAACCTATCCTTTTTGTTACAAAGTAAGTTTTTAAGATGTGTACTACTATTAGACCCACCGGTTTCTCAAGAACTAAGGAGCGTTGGATAAAATCCGTTGAACCTGAGACTAAGGAGACTCTACCCTACAACATATATTAAAATAATCAAAATCTGTGATTAACAAGGTTGGCCCTCTCCTTGTTAGACTTTTTTTTATATTTTGTATTTTGCATACATGTTATGATTTTATGTACGATTGTCGATCGTCATAAACATAATACAAAATCTGATATAGAAATATTTTCAATTAAAAATGGAAGAAGTGTAAGATTTATTTCGATTTCATTTGAACGGAATCTAATTTTTTAGGGTGTTTTAATGCCATACTGTATGAATTTTATTTTTATTTTTTAATCTTCAATTGGCTTAACATATTTGTTACAAAAAGTTAACATTAAATGTAGAACCAATTGAATGAAATATTTTAATATCTGTCCATTCTCGGGCTTAAACAATATAGGAAATAAACTTTGTTTTTTTTATTTTGTTCTTCAAATTATGTTTTTGTTTAATATGTCAACTTTTTAAGTAACTACTGCATTCAGACGAACTCATTTCAAAATTAATAGAAGGTATCATGAAAATCAAATTTCAAATTAAAATTGCCTTTAAGCATGTAATTTGAAATTTGATTTTCATTTGAAATATTGTATGCAAGGCGAATGGTTCTCTCTGGAAAAATTTCCAATTATTAATATAGTTTCAATCGATGCTGGATTTAATTAAGTTTCGTGTTTGCACAATGTCAGTGGCTCACGATAAATATTCCCTCTTGTGCTGCGTTTGTAGCCTCGCCATCATGTAATACTGAGAAATTTTCCCGGCTGATTATCGTTCCATGTGGTTTAGTCGGTAGAATGTCAGTGTGCTATACTGATGGCCCGGGTTCGAGTCCCGGCATGGAATCTTTTTCACTATGTTGGCCTTTGCGCCTTTTAAGCAATTAATTTGAAATTTGATTTTCATTTGAAATCATCACATTGTTTATGACAAGTTCGTCACAAATGACACATATTTCACAAAATGGTCACAATGTGACTTCAAAGCATTGTCGCTTTCGTCACAGGTTCGTCACAAAGTTAATGCCAAAATAGTCACAAATGACACACTTTTCACAGATTAGTCCCACCGTGACTTCACAGAGTGGTCACAATGTAACGTCACAAATGACCTCTAAAACGGCCATAACGACTTCGCATTTTAGTCACTATGACCTCACATCGACGGTCACAAAATCGCAGTGTGACTTCTCAACGACGTCGCTGTAACGTCACCAAGCCTTACGGGTAATTAAGAAAGTTGTGATTTGGGAGGTAGGAGTTGGGAGGAGGCAATCTTGAGAGATATAAGGTACAGTCGTGGAAAAAAAAGTAAACACCCCCTACTAACTCTGGAACAAATTATAGTAGAATAAAGTTACTGGTACCAGACGATTGGATATAAAGTCCACTCTAAAATTATGTAAATAAAACTTGCTTTGGGGGCCATCTACATATCAAAACAAACCAAAACTTTGTTTCTTTTCAATATCAAGATCCAATTTTGACATTATAAAATTTCTACCTTCCTTCAATTAGCCTAAATATGAATTTGCATGGAATTTGTACGATTAGTTTACGAGAAATTAATTAATTTCAAATGCGATTATTTTAGGGGATGTATCCAAATTGAAGTTCGGTACTCAAAGGTTGTTGAAAAGCTACAGATTGACTAAATCACTTCGATTAATGCATTATTCCTCGCCAATATGACCATTTCACTCACTTAGTATTTTTCGGCTATTGTTACAGACCATAAAGTCCTCTTCAATATTCATTTTACAATGCTTACAAGTGTTGAATTATCCGATTAAAAAAATATAAGTAATATGTAATTATAATAGTTTTCGAATATGTGAATGTGATCGGAATTTTATATGTGTTTTTATGTTGCTTTTTCTCAGATATTGAATTTATTTTAGTCGCAGGTTTTTATTTATTGTCAGAAAAATGTAAAGAATATCGGCCAATTCAAAATTTAGAATAAAAAATAGTATAAGGCAGCACAAGTAATCGATGTAGAAAATACTCGACAAATTGCTTTTTTGCCTGAAAATAAACCCCAAAGGGATTAATAATGCCACATTTTGAAGGAAAAAAGGTTTTGAAGAGTAGGTGGGAGGGATTGATTTTTGTTAAATCTTTTCAGATATGTTCGCATGGTTTATATTCAAATTTATTTGAAGACCAAAAATTAAATCTAATTTTAAAAGACATCAGAATATCTTTACATTCGTTATTCTCATTTGAAATAGGGTTAATAATTCTATGATTAAACTTATTATGCTATTTCATTTGAAATTTTGCAATTAACTCATTAATGCCGGTTGGCAAAAAAACTTGCCATTCAAAGTTTCTTTTTCTTCATATTTTAGATTTTTTGCACACTACTTCCGATTGTCTGAAAGTCATAAAAATAACTTTTAAAATGTTTTTAACCCGGGAGAACTCGCTAGTGAGAATGCCCAATTGCTTTTCTTTTACTTTACATTCATATAATATCAACTTTTTTTGGTTGGCTTAGTACTCTTATTCACAAAATAGGTAAAATAATTGAAAAACATTTTGAAATTTTAATTAAAATGAAAAATGATTTAAATAAGAGTCTTAAAAAAGTACGACTGTGAGAGAAAATCTCATGCAGCGAGTTCTCCCAGGTTAAATTAGCCTGTGTACTCATATAGATCTAAATTTCAAGATGTGGAAGAAAAAGTTTAATAATTTAAAGCTGTTTATTAATGGGTTAAAAACTTTACATCGGTATTTATTTGTAAAGATCACTTTTTTTTTTTTTTTGATTGATATACAAAAGTTAGTAAAAGACTAATTTAGCAATTTTAACTAACAATAAAATACTTTCGTGGGCATATTTTATATATTCTGTATTAAGTGTAATACAGGGAGCAATTTAACAAGAGTTGAGTAAATTAAAAATTAACTGATGTTAGCGGTTTCACAGATGCTGCTTTTTTCAATTTTTATAGTTTAACTTGTAACATTTAGTTTAACTACAAACAGTACCGAAATTCTGTTTCGTTTGGAACTTTAACACTATCACGAGAGTCGTTTAAATAGGTGAATTTTAAGTATAAGAGTCATGCACAAAAAGTTTAGTACAAAAACACCATTCTATGAGTTAATCGCGCCTTTTATTCATCTTTCCATGGAGCGGTTTGACAGACCGTTTCACATTAATATGTGACAATTTCTGTCACATCAGTTAAAAGTTAAATTAATAAGTATAAATATCTCAATGTCTAACATTATGGATGTAATAATGGTTTAAATGATGTAAAATCTTTTTGACTAATTTTTGTAGATGTCAAATGCTAGAATTAGATTAATCATTTGCCGTAAATACATCAGCATCTATTTAAAGAGAAAGGGTTTTTTTTTTTTCATGTGTTCATTCATTTTGTGGAAAGCATTGAATTGAATAATTTCGTGTTTACACTACCAATAAAGCTTTACTCTCTGAAATTGCATGCTATGCGTGATCATCACAGTTTCTTTCATTAAAATTAAACATCAACCAAACGCAAACATGTGTACAAGGACAAACTGGTTTGCATAATGAAACTTAAAAAGCAGAAGTTGCAGCAACTTGATACCAAAATTTTAAAATACGGAAATATATCGAAATAAAAAATATGATTAAGCAAAATAAGAAAAACTATTGCATATGATAGAACTTTAACAAAGCAGAAAATCATGAGTAGATTAGTACACAAAAAATGAGAGGGCAAAAAATCTCAAATCTGAAAGTTAAATGCTTGTATGAAAGATATTTTTGTCAGTGCATTGTATCTTTCACACAAACTGCAAACTGCAAATAAACTAAAACCCCTCTTTAACGTCAAAATTACTACCAATTTCTTTAAGAAAATGTATTTAAATGAGTTATTAAAAGATGGAAAGTAATTGTTTTTGATTATTTTATTTACAATGAAAAATATCAGAAAGTTGAGAATAAAATAAAAGAAAACGATAAAAGTTGCAAAAAAAAAAAAAAATCATCTGATAAAAAATGTATATTTTATAATTGATGGAGAACCTGTAATAAAAAGGCATTCATTAATTAGCTTTTAAATTTCAATTTAAAAATATGGGGTGGTAATACGGGGGGGGGGGGTGAAATGGGAGGAAAATGCATTTACGTAACGAGTATAAGAAAAACTTATTCTTAAGTGTAGTTTTAGAATAAAACAAACAAAGACGAAAACAATGAAGGAAAATTTGCTATTAAAAAATAGTTTGAATAAATTGTTTCCCGTGGCAAATTATAGTCTCTTGTGTAAATAACATAATAGAAGGAAAGAATAGCGCTAGAAAAAAATTAATTGGCGAAACTTGCATTTTTAGCGAGAGTTGAAGTAATTGTGTACTTTGGTAAAATAGAAATAAATACCCAATAAAAACTTCTTAAAATAAATACCCGAGGCAACTAAGTGCGTAAATAGGAAAAAAGCATTAAGCCGTTTATAAAAGATTTTTAATGTCTATAACATTTCATTTTTAAGAAAATATATGTTATTGATTTTCGCCCAAAACTTATTCAACATTTCTTCATATTGAAAAAATAATAATTATTAAGGAGGTAGGGGTGGATGCGAGTGCAACACTTTTAAAAATCTTTTTCTTTCTTAAAGCCTAAAAGAGTAAATATCACAAAATGTGAGATATTGAAAACAAAAATTTTCAAATTTTAAATCGTTTCAAAGCATCTAATTTTCTCTAAAATGTTGGTTGAACAGCTGAATAAAGGAATTTATATGTAAAATTGTTAAAGTTTGAAGACCTTAAGCTCATTTTTATGTAAATATAATTATGTGTCATTTTCTTGGCTTATGTATGCCAGGATAATGAAAATGTCACACTAAAACATTTTTCCCATTCTTGTTTTTTTTTTTCCTTTAAGATTTAACATTTTAATTTTGTTTAAAAGAACATGTTTCCTCCACAGTACTTCAAATTCAGTGTAATGTTCAGTTTTATGTGTAATTTATAGAAGCTAGGAAAATGACATAATAAAAGTCTACTCAATTTTTACAAAGCCTTTAAACACATTATTTTCAAAGAAATATCTAAAATATCTTGCTGGTAGCAACGCTTTTACTACTTCTGACTTGAACTATGTCAAGAACAAGAAGAATTACTCTGCAGCGCCATCTTTATACCACATAAAGAACTAAAATGAGCAGGCCAGGACAATGACATTCCTTTTCAGTGACAATCCTATTTTAAATATAGAAAATTATTTGTAAAATACAGAACTTGTTACATTCCACATATATGTGTTATATAAGGTATAATTATAATTACAAATAAAAAAAAACTAGAAAAAGATATTTGTACATGATAGCAGAAAGCCTTTTACTTTACACACATCACAGTGTGACATGCCAGGAAAATGACAATCTGAAATTTCAAGAGTTTTAACTGCTTTATTTTTGTGTTATTATGAATATAATGCTCTTGAAAATTCTTCTAAGAATATTTTTTATTAGAATTTTAAAAAGAAAATTGCATTATATAACATTAAATAGAAATTTTATTGTGCGGACTGCAATTTTCGTATTTTGTAATAGTGACACAAAATATATTTTTTTCCCTCTAGGACGCCGCACAGTAGATTATTTGAATCAAAATCCTGTCCAAAATTATTTTTCATGTGTTTTACAGTTGACTTACTATTAGTAAATATACTTGATTAATGTTATATACACATAAAAGCATACATTTAATTAAAAATAATAAATATATAATACAAAGTTCACGTAACTTTTTTCTGCCCCATAAGAGGAAAGTAATTGTTGAAAGAGTTGTTTTACTTACAAGTAACATTTAATTAAATGTGGTTTATTTTACTATTTGTACTTATATAAACCAATGTGTTAATATATATATTATTTGCATTTAGTATTTAGCAAAACTGAGTCTTTACAGTTGAGTTGTAGTACAGAGATTCTGACTTTTGAGTGTTAATAAGAGATTACCAAAAAAAAGTTCATATTTAAGAATGGCAACTATATGCGGAAGATTTTTTAAAAAAAACTGGCCTTCAAACTTATCAGCAATACGACTATACATCAAAAATAGCTCTTCAAATACCGGCACATCCCTAAAAAGATTAATATCTAAATAAATATATCTAAATTAGAGCTAAAAATGCTGAAAAAGAACACATTTTTTATTTTACCTTTTTTCATTATATTAAAAATAAAGCTATTGAGTTCAACTATACATGAAGCTACAAAAATATACATTTAAATATAATTAAACATACTAATAACAAAGTTGAAATGTAGCAATAAAGCACGTCTTCTCTCAACCTCCTCTTCAATTGAGACTAGTAGTCACCGTATATGACTCATGCTCCTGAAATTGACATAGATTGGTGCACCAGTAGCCAGCTATTAAAAAAATATGCTTTTTATAATTATTGAGAAGATTTAATTTTTGCATTTTTGGCCAGGTTTTTGGGGGAAATATTCCACTGTGCGCCGCTTTGCTCAGCGCTCTATTTAAAAATAAAACACTTTTACGGGATTTTGCTTGCGGCCTCTGTCGAAGCGTTAATCCGTTTTTCAAAACTATTAAACGTATTTTTCTGAAACTGGCGTTTTCAAACTGAAGGGCATTGTGGGAAAGTTAGTAATTAAGCTATCGTCTTCAAATATAGAGATAAGTTGCATGAGACGTGTACTTATCTGCTGAACTATTAAATTTGTCTTTATAATTCCTTTTTAGCCCACGGTATGCTACTTCTTTCACCCAGCTTATTTTGTGTCGTCTCCAAAAAATAACGTTACGCTGTATAAGACAGCCGTAAAACAAAGCAGATGTATCATTGTACGATTAAATACTCTATAGCAATTTTTTAAACTTCTAAGCATCACACATTTAAAATTTTTATACCGTCGTATTGGGAAAAAACTACTTTTAAATGCAATTTGTTTGAAAACTGTATCTCCATTATTTTTGAAATATTAATTTTTTTGTAGTTTTTAGAGCCATTTGCTTAATATTGGCAACGGAAGTACTCCATTTCTGTAGAAAGTAAAGGAAAAATTGTTGTAAAATAGTAATTATATATTTTTGTTGCCATTTTCTCACCACAACCGAAGAAAATGTAATTAAAATATGTGCTATTTTGAAAAAATATAAACGAATGATTTATGTTAACATGGAGCTATTATAAACTATATTTAATTTTAAGTATCTATATTGTTGTTTCAAACAAATGAGGGCCTATGAATCATTAGATAGTCGTTCTTTTTTTGTCGAGTTTCTTTAATGACGGCATCTTTTTGCTGCATTTGTATATTATTTTGCGATAGTGACGTCTTATGCATGCTTTACTGCAGATGTTTAACAGCGGATTGTAAATGTGGAATTCCTAAGCGGATGTGAATATGACGTCATTTTACATAAAATAAAAGCGTGTGCTTTAAGTCTTAAAGTTGAAATAAGCTTTGTACTATTTATATATACACACATTTTTTTTTTCATCGGGGGTGACACTAAATTCTGACAAAGCAGAATTCCTGTTTTCAAGTATTTTATTTATCTTTTTTTTTTTTTTTTTTTTTTTTGACAAATGTGACTTGTAAGGAAATTGTTTGCCTTTTGTTTTTCCGAAACTTCCCTTTGAAAAAAAAATAATAATAGTATATTTTTTGTGAAAAATTAATCATTCGTAATATTTCTTCATTCAAGTAAAAATTTTTAAACCTTTGTTAGTAAGTTTCAGTACTGCGAGGCCCTGAATACCAAAAGAAGCACGTGCTTCCCTTAGAAAATTTTAAAGGGGTCCAAAATTGAGGAAATAGGGGCCGCCAAATTTTATATTGAATTAATTCCATTCAAAAATTCTAATTTCTTCTCAAATTATTAGCTCATTTATGTATACATATATATACAAGGTGTCCATAATTAAACGACCCTACTTTAAACTTGTCTACAGACGAAACTATTGGTCAGAAAATTGTGAAATTTTGTGACGGACATAAAGAAGGAATGGGAATTTCTTTGAGCAGAAAAAAATTTAGTTCGAAATTTCGCCATCAGGGGGCATTTTAAAAAGTGTTTATGGTTTATTTTTCTCAGATTAAAGAAGACAAATATACAGACTGCCCCCTGAAAAAAAAAATAAAGTGTAAAAACTTAAAAAAATTATTGGTGTTCGAATCGAATGGACCGTACAAATTCTAAAAAAAAAAAAAATCCGCCAACAATAGCCGCTCTGTTTTCACAGAGTTCAGCCCTAGTACTCAGTGGGCGGTGGCTAAATGTGTAATTTAATTTAAAAAAAGCCTTCTGATGGAGAAATTTTGAACTAAATTTTTTTTTTCGCTCAAATAAATTCCCATTCCTTCATTATGTCCGACACAAAATTTCATAACTTTTTGATCAATAGTTTCGTATTTAAACAACTTTAAAGTAGGTTCGTTTAATTATGGACACCCTGTATATATATTTAGAAATATTTCATAAAAATACTTTTCATGACAATTAATTTTTTTATACAACAGATCAGTTCCAACCACATGTTCACAATTCCTCAGTTTGTCCAACCAACGAAAGTTGCCTATTTACACCATGTAGTATTATTGTCCAACCAATCAAAATCGAGAAAATCTAATAATACAATATTTGTAGTAGTTTGAATGACATTTGTAGCATCGGTGAGTTTCCTGTATGTCGAATTTAGGAAACTGTTCTCAAATGAAAGAGGGCCCCGAAGTGATACTGTGTTCGCCATAGCTTCAGATGTTAATCGGGTCCTGAGTACTACTACCATTACCAAGTGGCAAAGCCCAGCAGTCAGAAGGGTAGTGTAGTGGAGATGTGCTCGCGTTCTGAGTTTTCTTATCATAAGATTAACTTTATTATGTGATTTGTTGTGATTAATGTGATTTGTTGTTTATCGTTAGTCTAATCTATTGGTGACTTTCGTTTCAATACATGCTGTTATTTCTCATACCCGCTCCCTCCAAAAAATTACAAACATCCCATTCAAACATCATCCTTATTTAAAGGGTGTTACCATCGAGATGAGATATAACAGGATTTCAAGTCTATGGGCATCCCTCTTCCGTTAAAATGCTGAAAAATGGATTGCTAATATAGCCAATAGGTGTTACATCATTATGATGTTGGTCACTAGTGTTACAGTTACAACAGTGACCAAAAATGTGACTTTATTTTGTAAAATGACACTTTAGCAACCGTTATTTCGTGACTACCCTCTGAAGTCACCGTGATCGTTATCTTTAGCCATTTGAAACTCATCACAAAAATGTACATACTAACGTCACGCTGGCTTGGATACGATACAACTTCACTATCTACATTTTTCACATATATATGTCATATTTTTCTTCGTTTTGGCTAAGATTATCAAAAGTCATCGAAATTGGAGCATGTTCTCAAATTGGGAGATTCTAGTTTACACAAATTCCTCAGTTTTTGATTTGAAATATTTTTTACATTTTAAGAAGATGATGAATTTCTGGGACAAAGAAAAATATATAAAGCTTGAAAATTTACAACTTTTAAGTCCCATTATAGAACCGTTTTGAAATTTTGTCCTACCTGTATACGATGAAAATGATGAAAATAAGACTTGAAATTTGGTCTCGACGCATCCACATTTTAGTCATAATTCGGTCACGGTAATGAAACGGATATAGTCTGCTTCCGAACGTAGCAGTCTAACAAGTAAAAGTTAAATTTAAAAAATCAAAAAATCTGACTGCGTAAAAAGAGTACTAATTAATTATTTCTCATCAATGTGAAACTATTCTTTATATTACTTACCTATTTTTTTATTTACTTGTATTGATGACTTTTAAGTTGCGTTTAATTGTTCGTTCCCATCAATAAACACTGTTTTGATGAGGCCTATAGCTGTCTATGAAGGTTAGAGTTGCAGTAAAGCTAGAGATGATACCTACACAACTTCCAGGTTGTGTAATATTTAAACGAAGCTTCTGACTCTGAAATAGTCAATGAAACATCGTCTTCATTTTGAAAGACCTATCCTATGATATGACAATGAATATGATGCGTAAAAAAAAATCGTCTAAACCACCATTTTGTATTTTACGGCAGCCATTTCAAATTTATAAAAACAAAACCTATCCTATAACCATCGGACGGTTAAGACGAATTGATAGAGACCTCATTCATTAAAATCCATCCAGCCGTTGGGAAGTTTCGAGGGTATAAAGAAATCCACATACCCAAATACGCGTGAAATACATAACCCTTCTTGACAGTCGGGTAAAAACTAAAAACTTTTAACGATTTTGATATGCTGGGTGATACAAAATAGAAAGTAACCTCTTAAACCGCTGACGTTAAAACGTATTTGCAATTACAAAAAGTATGCAAATCAAATATAAATTTTAGATATCGCATCATTTGTTTTGCGTGGGATTGTGAGCATATTAAAATACGAAATTTTAATTTTTTATACGATTCTCTTTTTAATCTATATATATAAAAGAAAGCCTGAATTTTGTATTAATCAACGCGCAGCCAAAACTACTGAACATAAAGTCTTGAAAATCGGGATAAAAATACTTCTTATGATATAGAGTGCCGCTAAGAAAGGATTTTCCAAAATTTCACTCCTAAGGGGGGTAAAAAAGAGAACAAATTAAAAAAAAATTCCTTAAAAATCTGATTTTATAGTTATTTTTCAACTGATAACATATTTTGGTGTATTTTTGTATGCTGAATCGAATGGTACTAACTGAATTCTTTTAAGCCCAATAGTTTGAGAGATATTTCATATTCTTCTAATTTGGTACTATCTTTGGCGCCAAAACCTGAATTTTTCAAGCGATAATTTCAAAAAACTAATTCTTTTCATTCTGTTACTATAGCAAGGGAAAAACTTCAAATTGAATAAATTTTTTAACCAATTTTTTTAGTTAAATAAAAACAACTTCGTCAATTAGAAAAAAAAAATTGAAACGCCTCAAAAGCTAAAACTAAAAAAAAAAAAAAAAAAAAAAAAAACTGTGGTACTTGTTTGTTCTAATTTTCGTCGCGATACCATGCCAAAATGTATGGTATCGCGCCATTTATTTCAACCCTAATCGTGCAAACGATTTTTATTACAAACCGTGCCACACATTAACATTTGCTAATTATTGAACGTGAATATTTTTATGCAGGAATTTTTAATGATGGAATTTATTTTATTCCATCATAATCTCGCAAAACTTTTTAATTTGTTATTTTTTGAATAGAAAATATTTATTACTGATACTGATATAGATTTTACCATTTCGCAGTTATCTGATGATGAGGAAGCTACAATAAAATTATTTCAGAAGTTAGGAATTATACATGTAAAAATGTTTTGTTTAAGAAACCATCAATGTCTTCATTGAAAGAATGAAATGTTTACTGCAGTCTGAGACATATGTATTACGTACGCCATGCTTCAGTAGTAAAAGACATTTACAATTTCAAGACTGCAGTTTAAATTGACTATATTTTATTACTTGCAAAATATTTATTTATTCTTATATTTTAAGTATTTATTTTGGAACCCGTCGACCAATTTCGCCAAATTATATAAATCGCCAAACCACTTGCCAAATTATACAAATTGACATAATTTTTATTTTAAATAACGAAAGAACAAATAAATTAGTATACCATTAATAGAAATACATTTAAAACGTCGAAATAAAAATCACCTGATGACGTAAATACGTGTAACTTGCTTAAAGTCAAGTGAATGTGACATTTACGATCAACCATTATTGGCATTTAATCTTATAGTTTGGCAATAGATTTTTGGTCGACGAGATAACCAAGTAGTACCATTATTTTTATTGATTTTAAAAAATGGTAGGTCAATGTCTGCAATTTTCAAAAGGTATAATTTTTAAATGCTCATTTTTTTTTATCAACAAAATTATTATTATTTTTTTTTCAAATGTATCATTTCATTTTTGTACCAACTATTACGCTTGGTGACAATGGTGTTGGCATAACATGGAAATACCATAACAGTTACTGATTTTATTTCAAATGTAAAGAAAAAAGGTTTAATGAGCAATAAATATTGTAAATATGGCTATAACATAGATTCTACTGAACAGAATTTTGTAGAACTTACACTGTTAAATAGTAAATTTGGTTTATAAATGGTTTAATGTAAAAACCATCATTCTAAGTTGCTACGGTAGTTCTAAAGTTAGGTGAACTCGATTATGTAAGATTTCAAGTCAACTAATTAAATGCATAGTAAGTTAGATAATATTTCAGGGATTTTTTCAATATTTATCATATCATTCTGTGTTGTTCAGTTACGGAGCGATGCGGAAAAAGTTGTCAGTGGTACAGTAAAGAAAATTGGAAGATATACGCTACAGGGATAGGGTATACTAGAAAGTATACATGCTATAGTTATGGAAGTTGAGCTGAGTTCCTTAAAAAATTCAGAAGTGATGCGGTATATACCTACCCCTACCTCCCAGAGAGTTCTATAATCAGGTTAACGCGATTATGAAAGTTATATTTAACTATCTCAATATATATATAACGCAAAGATAAATTTCATTCCGGCCGCTTATATCTTGAGTTCTGCTGAATAGATTTTGACGAGACTTACATTGTTAGTTAGATAATTTTTCAGAAAATATGTTAGTATAAAACATAAGGTTCTACGTTCCTTAGTGAAATAATTATGGGGAAAGTTCTAAATCAGATGAACCCTATTTTCAAAGATTTGCTTTTTTTTAAAGGTTTCACTGAATGAATTTTTATGGGATTTAAACTGTTAATTAGATCATTTTTAAGGAAGGTTTTGGTATATTTTCCAGTTTAAAAGATTCTGCTAAGTGGATTTCGATGCAACTAGATCGGTTAGTTAATTTTTCAGTGAATGCTTTAGTATAAAGCACATATCATTTGCTGTTGCTTGATTGTAGAATTATAGATGAAAGTTCTAGAATCAGGCGAACCCAATTATTATGAACGATCAGCCTTTTCAATAAGTCCAATTAAAAGATTCTGATGAGACTTGCATTGATAATTTTTCATGAAAGCTTTTAGTATATTACATATTGTTCTTTACCGAATCCTACACTAACAGATCAACTAAAGAAATTGGTCCTTAACAGTCTAAATTTTCTATGACTCAATAAAGGATATAATAGCGTAATGACATTCATATTGCTTTCAGCAATTCGGTTGGATACACCAGGTAAATGTCCATATTGCTTTAAAACGCATGATCAAATTCACAGATATATTTTGTTTCATTCAAGATTTCTTTAGAAAAACCGACCAGCGTAGCGGGCGAAGGCGGCTAGTAATTTATATTTTTAAAATGTTGCACTGCGAGTAACGATATTAAAAAAAACCCTCTTTTTCGACCGAAACTTACCGAATTTTGGAAGATCGGATTTTATGAATTTTCAGTGTTTTCTGGCATTAAAAAAGGACAGACGCATTTTTAGTGCCAGAAAACACTGAAAATTCCTAAAATTCAATCTATCATAACTCTCAATCAGGATAATCGACTCGTAATCGACTGATTCTTCAATAAAAGACAAAATCATGTACAAAAATTTCAAACTTTGAAATTTAATAACTGTGTCAATTTTTGTAGTACAGATGTCAAACTTTTTGTGCTATATCTTTTATAATAAGTCTAAAAATTTACTAAATATAATTACAGGGACTGGGGGACCGTATAAAAAGTTAGATTTCGTAATTTTTATAAAATTGATTTTTTACTTTAAATAATATCGCAGCATGAATATTTACCTCATTTGAAACGTTCTTGTAATTGAAACTATATGTCTACGACCAACGGTTGAGAAATTAAAGGTCGGCGATAGATAACATATTGCACACTGTATATATATATGTGTGTGTGTGTGTGTGATGATGCAGTGTTGTCACAGGAATTTAAATTGTGATATGTTATAGTGGGGTACAAATATTTATATCATCATTTTCCCCATTTTACATATCATTTTAATTTAATATATCAATTACTAATTTTTTATAATACAGTTGTATGTATTTATTAACATATTTTTAATTATTATTTAATTATCATATATCTACCTCTAAACAGTATTTGCTTTAAACTTAATCCGTTAATAGTTATTAATAGATTTTATTATATAATAGTTTTTATTTTACTAATAAGTCAATAGATGGCAGCACCACACCGACGATTCATTTGAATACATGGAGCAGTTCATTCTCAATTCTAAATTATCTACAGAGGGCGCTGGTAATCACCACCCAAATCTATAATTTTCTGCAAACATTTTGTTAGTTTTTCAAAGCCTTCGCTGCCCAGAAACTTGGAGGCCACGAGTACAAAAACAGGTCAACCTCATTTCGGACGTCATGTGCAAAATTAAAGATACACTCTAAAATTGGAAGAAGTGAAAAGTTCACTCTTTGAAAGAGTGACAGGCATTTTCACTCTTTTTGGATTGACTTTTATAATAATACACTCCTTAAAAAGTGGAATTTTCCACTCCCTAGAAAGGAGTGAAATATTTCACTCCATTGTCGAGAGTGATGTATGCCACTACGTTGTCGAGAGGGAAATATCTCACTCCGCTAAC
This sequence comes from Maratus speciosus, assembly GCA_963932465.1. Taxonomy (NCBI): domain Eukaryota; kingdom Metazoa; phylum Arthropoda; class Arachnida; order Araneae; family Salticidae; genus Maratus; species Maratus speciosus. Next base: position 268,108,634 of record OZ010786.1, read on the forward strand.
GAGAGTGAAAGCCTGGCATTATACACGTAAAAAAAAATTCCGTTTAAGTTTGAAACAATATATGGAGTAAAATAATGAAAAGCTCCAAATTATGTCGCTTCTTAATTTTCAAAAACTCCATTTCATAATGTAACCTTGGAAATTCGCTGATTTGGTACTAAAACGCACTCATTTTCAAGAGTGAACAGCCACTCTAAGCAGGAGTCAGTATTGTATTGGAATTACTCATCAGCCAATCAGAACATCTTGTCTACGCCGCTTTTTTAAGATAAGAGAAAGACGTCCACCATTTTAGAATAAAAATATATTATTAAATATATTTCTTATTAAATAAAATAATATTATTAAAGTGATTATTTATGGAACTTTTCATTTTCATATAAAATAAAATGTAATTAATACATAAAGAAAACGATAGAACTATCGCAAAGAGCATTTGAAACGAAACACATCTGCGGTTTCCACTATTACTGCTTAGATTGCAGTTTTTAACGAGCGCGCGAAATCTTCAACTTTGAGTCACAGATGCATTGTTTGCTTCATAATTTTCTCCCCCTTCTTGTTGTCGTGACTGATTATTACGCGCAGTGAAGTTCATAGCAATAAATAAAAAGAGTCTCATTTGAGCCGATACTGATCAAATCAACGGCTGATGTTGAAAATTTCAGAAGGAAGAAACGAGATTTCTGGAATATAGATAGTTTCGCTCCGGCCGAAATTTTGGCGGTATTTTTGCCGAAAACAAATTTTGGCGAAACTCAGATTTTGGGACGAAAACGAAAACGAAATTTCGATCGATCTCTAATTGTATGTATTGGTATTACTGATCAGCTATAATCAGAACAGCAAGTCTACGACGCTTCTTTTAAGATAAGAGAAAGGCATCCGTATTTTAGGATTAACATATACGGATAAATAAACATGCTAAAGAAGTTATTAAATTATCTTCTATTGTAAACTCATTTTCTACGTTTATGATGCGCGTAATTACTGGCCCAAAAATATAAAACATGATTTTTAAGCATTGAAGTAATATACGGATATTATTAAAGTGATTATTTCTGGAACGTAAAGGTAAGTCTTATTTAATTTTAATACTTTATTCCTGTAGACCCTGTATGTTACGATTATGAGTTAAATAGTTTTATGTTATATAGAAAGAGATTGATCAGTAATTCTTTTCCTTTAAGATTTGTTGAAAATGTTGAGATAGTGTGCTGTTGGAGTTTTTGGGGATTTTTACTGTTTTCTGATTATAAACTCTTACAGTATTTTCCGTTATTATTGTTGTAGTTTAATAGTACAACTTTAAAACACTAATTATTATTTTTAGTGTTTTTTAAATTGGTATATTTATGTTTTAAAATTGTATGTAAGAATTTTTCTGCTGTTTATGATCTTAATCAAAACATTTAATTATAGACATTCTGAATAAGTTATTAAATTATCTTCTATTGTAAACTCATTTTCTACGTTTATGATACCTGTAATTACTGGCCCAAAAACATAAAACATGATTTTTAAGCATTGAAGTAAAGCGTTTTTTTTTTATATCTGATATGAAATTTATAGATAAAACTGCTTTAGTATATATATATTTTTTAATGTTTATAGTATCACTTATATAATATAAGATTAAATATTTTAAAGAGATAAATAACTACTTTTTACATTAAAAATGTTTTTCAAACAATAAAAAGAGTACATAAGCAGTCATTTCTTTTTTTTTTTTTTTTTTTTTTTCTTTTTTTTTTTTTTTTCTTTTTTGTATTCCCTAAGATCAATCTTTTCCTATAAAACATACAAAATCAATTTAGCTCATATTCCCAAAATACAATATTTACGGGCATATTTTTTTTAAATTAAATATGGCTTATCATATGTCATTCCATAAATAAGCGTTGTATTAATATCCATTTTTCAGCATTAACGTGAGAAAATTCGAAATCATCATTAAGTTAAGGAATATTTTTAAAAGAAAAAATATAAAGATATTCCAAAGAACATAAAAATCTCGACTCCATGTTCATATTTAATAAAACAATGGCAGATCACAACACATAAAAAAATATCTTACACATTCTTAATATTTAGATTAAGCAAGAGAAATAGATCCCATTCGAGTCCATATATGGCACTAATGTCTAACTCCTTAGCTAGCACTCGAGTGGTTGAATACTGCTCTCCTTCCACAAGCTCTAGCAAGCGGACCTGATCAACATCAGTAGGCGGGCCAGAGCGCTCTGCTTCTTGAATACCATACTCCTTGTTTTTTAACTTTCGGTACCAAACCTTCACAGTGTCATATGATGCAACAGTAGTACCTAAAGCTGTACACATGATTCGGGGACATTCTGTTGCTCACTTTTTGCAACAGAACTGGAAGTAAATGATGGTTCTAATCTGGTAGCGTGATAGTTCCACTTTAGATACCTTGTACTTAATGATAACGATATTTTTTTACTAATTTAACAACACAGTGTTATAAAGTAAGTATCATACTTTCAAATGCCAAAAATCGTTTGAAAAAAATATGAGCAAACACGTGAACGCGAATTGTTTGCGCAGACGATAATAGCTGTGGCGGGAAACTTTCGTTGCAACTTAATATTTTTACTTTTACACTGAACTGAAGAAATATTGAAATGTATTTTGGAACAAAACATTACGTATATTTGGAACAATATACACGGAACAACAACACGTATATAGGAACAACAACACTTATATTTGGAACAATATGCGATTGTATATTGTTCCAAATATACAATTGAAGAAAAAATTGTATATTTCTGTATATTGTGTGGCGTGTATAAATTCTATAAATCATATACAGGATGACGAAACGGGTTCACATTAATTAATTTTAATCAGCAAATTTTAATCAAAGTGCGGTTTTAGCCGTGTTTGCGCGTTTTTTAGCAATAGAAAAAATTTAACAGGAGTGAAAATGACCAAAAAGCGCTCCGGAAATATTCTAAATTACGATTAATATGCAATTGTTATAGACAGAAACTTGAAATTTAGCGTGGTAGATACTTGTAAGAAATAAATTATCTCTAAGAACTGTTGATAAAAATTTCGAAATTGAAAAGAGTGAAATGAGCGGAAAACATTCCATAAACTTTCTAAATTACGACTTCTATGGAATCTCAGAAAATACCAAAACGAATTGAAAAGTAATGGTTGTCAATTGATGGTGATTGTCCCTGCTCCAACATACGCTATATTTTATTTCGGTGCCGCTACCGAAAGAAAAGGTGGGAGGGAGATACTTATAAGATACAAATGATCTCTAAGAACAATTGATAACGATTTTGAAATTTTAAAGGTTGAAATCAGCGAAAAGTGTTCTATAAACTTTCTAAATTTCGACCTCAATAGAATTTCAGAAAATACCAAAACGACTTCAAAATTGTTAATTGATGGTGATTATTCTATTTTTTTCTACTTAATCTAAACATTCATTTCAAATCAAATCTAGTGTTTAACTGGTTCAGTGGTATCTAATTCTACAAATAATCAACATTCTTTACGGCACAAACAAAAATTTTATAACGAAAACGGAACATAAAAATCTATTAAGTGACATTCGCCACGTTACATCTAAAGCATTCTAAGATAAACAAAGGATTAGTCCATTTCAGTTCAGAAGTTGACAGTTCAAACAGAGCATGCGCTGGCTAACTAGCTGTTTAGAGAATTAGCCTGAATATCCCGCCCGGCGTTGGACGGCTGTCCGACATCATCATAAAATGAATTATAAGAAATAAATTATCTCTAAGAACTGTTGATAAAAATTTCGAAATTGAAAAGAGTGAAATGAGGGGAAAACGTTCCATAAACTTTCTAAATTACGACTTCTATGGAATCTCAGAAAATACCAAAACGAATTGAAAAGTAATGGTTGTCAATTGATGGTGATTGTCCCTGCTCCAACATACACTATATTTTATTTCGGTGCCGCTACCGAAAGAAAAGGTGGGAGGGAGATACTTATAAGATACAAATGATCTCTAAGAACAATTGATAACGATTTTGAAATTTTAAAGGTTGAAATCAGCGAAAAGTGTTCTATAAACTTTCTAAATTTCGACCTCAATAGAATTTCAGAAAATACCAAAACGACTTCAAAATTGTTAATTGATGGTGATTATTCTATTTTTTTCTACTTTATCTAAACGTTCATTTCAAATCAAATCTAGTGTTTAACTGGTTCAGTGGTATCTAATTCTACAAATAATCAACACTCTTTACGGCACAAACAAAAATTTTATAACGAAAACGGAACATAAAAATCTATTAAGTGACATTCGCCACGTTACACCTAAAGCATTCTAAGATCAACAAAGGATTAGTCCATTTCAGTTCAGAAGTTGACAGTTCAAACAGAGCATGCGCTGGCTAACTAGCTGTTTAGAGAATTAGCCTGGATATCCCGACCGGCATTGGACGGCTGTCCAACATCATCATAAAATGTCAAAGGTTACTCTTGTGATATTTCGACGTAACATACCTGTAGTGGTCTTGAGATCGATTACACGGACATGTCCGTCATCACTTTTATAAGTTTTCATAATTCTAGCTAGTTCCCAGTCTATAAACTTGTCATTCCCATCCTTTAATAACACAAACTGACCAACTTGAAGGTTGTGCGAGGACTTTTTCCACTTACTGCGGACTTGCAGCCCATTTAAGTATTCTCGGCTCCAGCATTGCCAGAATTGCATTTTTAATCATTGAACTAGTGTCCATCTAGAAGAAAAAGGCAAAGAGTCAAAAATAGGATTATTTTCAGGAATGTTCAAAAGAGGAGGTCCAACGAGGAAGTGCCCAGGCGTCCGTGGTTGTAGATCATTAACATCTGCAGACAAGGGAGTCAACGGGCGTGAATTCATAACTGCCTCAATTTGCGTCACAAGTGTTGTTAGCTATTCAAAATTTAAGATAGAGGCTTTAGTTATTTTCAAGAGGATTCGTTTAGTGGTTTTTATATTTGATTCCCATAATCCGCCAAAATGTAGAAATGCAGGGGGTATGAAATTCCATTGAATTCGTTCTTCAGCACTCAATCGCTGAATTTCTTCCGAAGAACAGATTTGATAGAAGGATTTCAAAAGAGCACAAGTACCCTTAAAATTTGTGGCATTATCACTCCATAGGACACAGGGTTTAGATAGTCGAGCAACGAATCTTCTCGAATATGCTAAAAATGCTTCTGTAGTCAAGTCTGAAGCAACTTCTAGATGAACGGCTTTGGTAGAAAAACAAATAAATATAGTAATGTGTGATTTTAGGGTTATCTTTGAACGTTTTAAGTTAAGTTTTGTTATAATAGGACCTGCTAGATCGACGCCTGTTTTCTCAAATTGTCTAGGTAGTACAATTCTATCACGGGGCAAGTCACCCATCAGTTGTTGAAGAGTTTGATGTTTTGTTAGAAGACAAGTCACACACCTATTTATAATTTTCTTTATTTGACTTTGACCAGATGGTATCCAATAACATTTTCTTAATAAAGATAGAGTTGTCTGAGTACCTCAATGTAGGAATATTTTATGATAACTAAGAGTTCAGGAAATAGTGAGACTTTGGTAAAAGTATTTGGCGTTTCTGAGATTCTGATAAATTAGAAAATTTCAGTCTTCAACCGACCCTTAACAGTCCATCTGCATCTAGAAATACCTTTAAGTTCTAGATCTTACTGTTATTTGGGAGAAGACGTTTTTCCTTTAAACATCGAATTTCAGTTTGAAATGCGGAATTTTGAACAATTTTTATCAACTTCTTGGTCGCATTATGTAACGCAGACGTATCTAAATAATCATATTTTTTAATTCCTGATTTCAATTTACAGTTTTCAGAAAACTTAAATAGCACGCAGTAATTCTTATAACTTCATAAAAGAAGAATATCGATTAATCAAATCAATGTTTAACTGATTTTCATTTACAATAGTTTATTTCACAATAGTGTTTTTCTTTATTTCTAACTGATCTTTAACTTCAGAAATATCTAATTTATCTAATTTTGGCCAAAGATATCTGACTTGCTTTAAGCACGGGGACCTTCCCACCAAAGATGGTTATTTTTCAACTCTGAAACTTTCAAACCTCAAGTAACTAGATCGGCGGGATTTTCTTTTCCAGGACAGTGAAACCAATTTAATGGATCACTAAGATTTCTGATTCCCTTTATTCGATTTGTGACAAACATTTTAAACCTTACTTACTCTCCTCTAATTCAAAAGAAAGTAATAGTAGAGTCAGTCCAAAAGTAGCAAGTTGTAAGAAAAGCTAATTCTTTAGCAATTTTATTGCAAAGCCTAGCAGACAAAAGGGCTCCTACAAGTTAAAGCCGGGGTATTGAGACAGTTTTTAAAGGTGCGACTCGACTTTTTGCTGCCACAAAACTGGTAACATTATTCTTATTCTTTAACACTGCTCTAAGGTACACTACCGTACCATATGCCTTCTTTGAAGCATCCGAAAAACTAAGTAACTCAAAATAAGCAACTTCATCATGGACAATATCAGCCAAATAATATCTGGGAATGCTAATACAATTTAGATCTTTTATTTCTTCAAACCATTCATTCTATAAATTGTCTAGATTTTGGGTACGTTTTGATCCCAATCAAGTCCTAATACCAAATTTCTTCAATTAAGCATTTAATTCTAATAGTATAAGAACTTATAAAACCAATTGGGTCAAAAATGCGACCAACAGTTGGCAATAAATAACGTTTAGTACTAAGATTATTCGAAAGGAAATTTTCTAGATTTTGAGTCGTAAATGAAAACATGTCACTATTTGGGTCCCAAGCAACCCCTAAAACCTTTGAAGGTATCAAATGTTGATTAGTGAAATTTAAGTTTTCAAACATTTCATCAACATATAAACCATGTTCTTTCCATTTCTCACGTAATTCATGCTCGTTGGTTTTCCATTTCCCTAACGCCATACTAGCTTCTTGAAATATTTCATACGCTTCCTTACTAATTTTAAATGCGTAATAAATATTTGGTTGACTTGTAATAAAATCATCAACATATAATGATGAATTCAAAATTTCAAAAGATTCAGGAAATGTTTCTACATACCTTTGTAGATGATGTTTGATAGTAGCAGCCAGAAGAAAGGGACTTGATTTTACCCGAAGAGTACTCTCTTTTGTCTGAATATTTTAAATTCCTTACCTGGATCGTCAATCCATGGTTCATCATCCCCAAAAAATCTTGTGAAGTCCCTATCTGATTCATCAATCTCGATCTGCAAAAAACTTGTTGAATATCAGCAGTAATTGCTATGGGAATTTTCTGAATTTGATTAAAAGGCTGAACAATTCGGAAATGAGATTCAATCCGGTATGTAAACAATCATTAAGTGACAGCTCACCCTTACCATGGGCGCTCCCGTCGAAGACAATGCGAACTTTAGTGGTAGACTTATCTTCACGAATTACTGCTCTGTGGGGTAAGTAAAATGTGTTTACATCAGATGTGTTGTCAACAGGTTCGATAATATTTCCGGCTAAATAACTATCTAAAATAGCTTTATATTCTGAGAATAACAAAGAATCGTTTCTAAAGATTGTTCTCAATTTCAAAAATCTTCTGTGTGCAACTTCGTGATTATTATTAAGAGACATTTTCAAATTCGCTTTCCATGGAAATTTTACTTTATACCGGTTATCCTTCAAAACAATGCTAGACTGAAAATCAGCCATAATGTCGTCGTCCACATTACTAACATTTTGAGTTTCGGCTTCAATCTCTAAACTTTCCAACTGCCAAAAATTTCTGATTTGATCGGATATATATTTTTCTTCAACTATAATTTTCATGCTAAACAATTCATTGACTGACCCCGTATAACACTGTAAGCACCAGCCAAAAACGGTTTCAGTAGCTACGAGATTATTCTTTAGCCTTTTGATTCTACAAGCTGCAATATTATAATAATTATCAGTGCCGATTAAAAATGCAATTTGTTTACTAGTACATTCAGAACTATCAGCTAATAGTTGTAAGCTTTTTATTTTATCATGTGTTTTCCTAATGTATTTATCAAGAGTGGGTAAGCAAGCAGCGGAATTTTGATCTGTTTCCAGAGCTTCAACTTCAATGTGTTAAGAGGGATATTCTCTATTTACAAGTTTTACCTTTACTACATTATACGTTTTCTCAGTTGCCTTTTTGAGTCCAAAAGCTTAAACAGATAAAGTTTCTTTTCTAATAACCGGCAATTTTAACTTTCGTAAAATGTCGCAAACTATGAATGTTTTCATGCTAGCATTATCTAATAAAACACGAACTGGTTCATTATTATCATTTTTAGGATCTTTTATTATGAGTCTGCAAGTCTGCAAAACCATATTGCAATTTGCTTTTTCGTTCTGTGTATTACTAGTGGAATTGTTACCACAATGGGAAATAGATACGACACTTTTATCAACATTTATCTTGGAATCATTTTCAAATTGAAAACAAATAGCCCTATTATGTTTCTTAATGCAAATATCGCACGTTTTGGTATTTTCACAGTCTTTAATTCTGTGTTTACTCTGTCAGAATAAAAAGCATCTTCCCTGCTTTTTTAGTATTTCTTTCTTCTGATCTATGGTTAAAGAACTACATATATATCTTTTATGATCGACACTATTACAAAATAAACACGAATTCTTATTTACTGAAGTCATTAATTCAGTAGCTGGAATACTATTTTGTTTATATCCTTTTGTATTATATTGATATCTCGACATACATTTCAATTGTTTATCTGTAAGTTTTGGTCTATAATCAATTTTATTATCATTATAAAATGATTTCTTACCATCTAAAGCATGGATAGTTGATACCCGTCCTCTACTTTCAACTTCATTTATAAGAAAACTCATATGTTTATCTTTATTCCACATTTCTCCGTCTTTTAGATTTCTATTATATTCTAATGTCAAATCTGGGGGTATTAACTTCAGTAATATTGAGCAAAGTAACCCACTGTATGTATCAGGTTTTACACCTAACGACTCTAAGTTTCGAATTTGCACTAGGCATTTATCGTATACATTTCTTAATCCACAAGTATCAGAAGAACTTTTCAAACCTTTCATATTTAATAAATTGTTTAAGGCTGTTCTTAACTGCTCCGCTGAACAAGCGCAAAACGTTCTGACACATTTACAAATTCATTTTTTAACGGAAAGATATAAAATGGGAAAGCCTGGCCATGGAAGCGATTTGGAACTGAGCTGTTATTTCCATTTTTTGATCTATCAATTACCCATTGAGTAATAAGCGATATCGATCACGTGACAAACCCGTTTCTCGCCCACTCTTGAGTGATTTTTCTACTTTCGCACCGAAATTCGGTTCAAAAGGTCCAATTTGACATTATTTTCTGAAAAATCTATTGCGTTTGCAAAACAATGGAAAAAACAGCTCGATAACATAGTTTCTGAACAACAACACCAGCTAGTTTCATGTATTTTCGAATAAAAATAAATTAAAGCTTATGTCAGGAAGTTGCCCTTTTGGATTTGAGAACAGCCTTAAGTGAGCATGTGCGAGCATGTCATGTCTACCATACCTTTCTTTCAAAAGTGATACGGCCGCTGCATAATTATTTTCAGTTAATCCAAAACGATTAACCTTCTCACCGCCGTGAACTGATATATCCGTTCACTAAGCTGAAGGTTTCACTGCAGTAGAAGCAATTTATAAATTAATATAATTCTACAAATATAACGCAGTTTTAAAATATTTTGTGATGATTAGCATTCTCAAGGCTTATACTCCAATATGTAATTAAATTTTTTATATCTGGTTAGAAAAATAATATTTTTTTAGACTTTAAAAAAAATTAAAGAGAAAACAACATTACAATTCTGCCCTTTTGCTCGGCGCTGAGGGGGTTAATCGTGTTTGCAGCCGCTCCTGAAACCAAAGTTTTTAAATAGGTAAATTTTTCGATTTCAGTTAGACTTGGATTTTTACCTATTGCTAATTCAAACTGGTTCCAAAATTCTAAAAATTTATCTTGTTCACCAAAAAATCAGTTTATTTGTAGCTTTGGCAATTTTACTCTTTTCAGTTCAATAGCAGCATGACATGTTCGCACTGAATCAATATTATTACTATGTGTAATATCTGCATTAGAATTAAAACTTTTAATTTTAAAGTTTAATTTATTTCTGTAAGTTATTATTTTCTGGTCATATTCATCAATATTCAGGATTTCATTTTCGACATTTTTCGCAGTTATTAGGCTTAAAATGTTATTATCATGATCTTTAATAGTCTTACATTTAACGTTTAATTTGTTGACAAATTCTTCTAAAATTTCTAAAGAATAGTCATTACTAGCTAAATACTGTTCGATTTCTTCAAATAATTTATTTAATAGAATGTGTATCACGCATTTTTCGTTCTTTATTTTGATTCATTTTCAAAAAATAAAATATAATAACAAAATCAACTCACCAACTTGATGTCTAATCGAAACAAATTTTCATTATGTTGCGCAATAATCTTTTTTCACATCGAGACTTAACGGCTCCATGCACCAAAAATATTCTATTCTTTTCTACTTAATCTAAACATTCATTTCAAATCAAATCTAGTGTTTAATTGGTTCAGTGGTACAAATAATCAACATTCTTTACGGCACAAACAAACATTTAATAACAAAAACGGAACATAAAAATCTATTAAGTGACATTCGCCACATTGCATCTAAAGCATTCTCAGATCAACAAAGGATTAGTTCATTTCAGTTCAGAAGTAGACAATTCAAACAGAGCATGCGCTGGCTAACTAGCTGTTTAGAGAATTAGCCGGAACAGTGATAGTCCCTGTTCCAACATACACTATATTTTATTTCAGTGCCACTTCCAAAAGGAAAGGCGGGGGGGGGGGGGCTGCAGGAGCGAAAAACATTCTAAAATTGAAAGTTTCCTGATATTGAAGGGGCTAGAAACTTAAAACCCCCTGAGCGGTTTGGGCGTATTTTCCCGTTTCCCAAATACAAGTTAAATCTGTCGTAGAAAAAAAATATTTTAAACGTAATTGTATTTTAGAATGTAATATCAAATAAAGGGTATGAAGTGTATTTTAAAAACAAACAGGGAAAGAAAATTTACATTAAGATTATTTTTATAAGCATTTCTATGAAAATTCAAGGAAAGCCCTCAAGACGCCCGGAAAATTAAAATTTGACATGGTAGTTATAAGATATAAATGCTCTCTAAGAACAGTTTCTAAAAAATTACAAATTAGAAAACGTCAAATGAGTAAAAAATTTTCTAAAAATTTTCTGAATTTCTATTTTTATGGAGTTTCTAAAGGTAGAAACTTGAAATTTAGAATGGTAGCTGCTTATAATATGTCCTCATAGCATGCATAGTCACAGTGACGTCATTGTGACGTCACTGTAAGTCACTGTGGTCACGTCACAACTGTGACCAAAATGCCACCACTCAGCGATGTCACACTGTGACTGATATGTGAACTTCTTAGAAAACTTTTAAAAATTATAAAAATTCTTCAAAACATGTTACTTACTGTAAAAGATAATTTTCTGTCAATTAAAAAAAAATTGTGACGTCACTGTTATGTCATTACATGTAACGTACGTCTCATTATATGACAAAAAAACCCTACCATATACTCACAGTGTAACTCGCAGTGTAAACTCGCAATAAAACAAAACATATGTTAATATTAAAAGTTTCCACATCCAACAATAAAAATAATTCAGTGTTTGTTTCCGACTAATATTTCACAACAAAATTAAAAACTTCACCAAAAAATGTACATAAATAAAACACACAAATTTAATAGACATGTAATCAAACTGCTCGCTTAGACTACTAAAACTTTTTGAATTAAAAAAAACTGTTGTAGGTAGTAAAATATTTTACGATATTTACGACTACTAACTCTTGGAATGTTGCTAATATGAAAGTATAGCTATTGAATTTTAAAACTTTATTTGAATACATAATTGATATTTTTCATATAAAAATGTTTTTTGGTGTTATTAGTGGTCAATCTAGAAAAATGTATTAACTGTAGAGATTTCAATAATAAGAAAATGTTTTCTTCCTGTATTCTATAATCCGGGAAAATGGTTTTTATTTATAAATTATTGTATGTATAAATTGTGTGTGGGTATGGGAAGGGACGGAGTTTTGTAATAAAGCAATGCTTTATTATAAGAAATAAAAACACTTGCATATTTTCAGTAATAAATTTTTCTGCTAGTGTTTAATTATTTTAAGTTATTCTTAAAAAATAAATTTGGCTACTTGTTTCACATTTTTAAATAAATTTAACTTTTTCCGAATATAAAATAAAATACAGTAAAACCACTTTAAAGCGACCACGTTCCGTTCAAATAAAAATTGGTCGCTCCGGGAGGTGGTCTCTTAATAGAGGTCACGTTTAAATCTAGATTTTAATTGTTAAAAAAAGGTAACAATTAATGTTACTAAAATTTATTTTTCACATTTTGAAAAAATATGAAAATTTAGGTTTCAAAACAAAAGTTAATTACATAAGTTAATTACTGCAGAGTATAAAAAATGAGTATATTGACGTTTTTTGTGATTTTACGGTTTTATCTTTTATAGATTTTATTTCCAAGTCCTTTCGAAGTTCAGTAAATAAATGCATTTGTTTTTCTTTTTTTGGACGGGAGCAAATAATGACGATTTCATTAATTTATCTATTTTTTTGAGAGTTTCTTGATAGAATAGTGCACGGCAGTTTATTGACCGCCATTCTTAATTTGTCATCAGAGTTAAATTCATTGCCTAAAGAGGCACAAAGGTGTTTAAACACTTAAAAGTTATCAGAATAAAATATTTAAAAAAAAAAAAATTCTAAACTAACTTTAGAAGTTTGATGAATAATGCGCTCTCAGGAATTAATTTTCTAATAAAACTTTCTTCAAGCGACCAGGAAAAAGCGGAATTTATTTCATTTTCTTCAAAGAAATTGGTCGCTCATGGAGGGAGTTCAACTTAAATGGTCTCTGAATGGAGGTAAAATTAGTATTGAGCCTATGGGAATAAATTTCGTTCTATGACAAAATGGTCGTTGAGGGAGGTGGTCGCTTAATGGAGGTGGTTGCACAGGGAGGTTTCACTGTATACAAAATATATGTAAAACTCATGGCGTAATTAATTATTCATATTTTTTTTTTTGTTTTGCAAAACTTAAATAGCTTTACAAAACTTAAAACTTGAACTATTTTGAAACACATAAAAAAAGTTAAATGCATCAAAAAATTCTTCAAACAAGAAATTTTAATTGGAAGTAAGTTTATAAAAATATTATATCATATAAATGTATAAAAACGGAAAAGCCATCTGTTCTTGCTTTGATAAGCAAAACAGTGCTAACCGCAGACGATAAAACTATTAAAAACAACATATTGCGTTTAACCTTTGGAACAGGCAGATGGAGTTTTTTGCTGGACAATAGGTAGCGTTATGAACATGCAGTCTGTCAGATAAAAACATTTAACCTAAAAAATTCATAGGAATAATCATTCCAAGGTCATACTTTAGACGAAAATATGAGTTCGAGATATTTACACTAGCTTTGGTGTGGTTTAAATGATTCCCATCATTGCTAGTGTATGTATTATTGACATATTTTCTACTGCCAAAATTTGTTCTTCCTAAAACATGGATTACATCGGAATTTAAAGAATGACGTTAAGGGGAAAAAAAAAAGGTATGAAAAAATATTTTATTCCAGAGTTTGCTTTTCTTTAAATTATAACGCTTTTAGTATTTTCTTATAAACATTTCATTAACTTAATACAGTTTAGTAGATTTATTATTTAATTTATTGAAATAAATGTCTCAACAATTTTAATCAGATGATTAATATCAATTATATAAATTTATTTTAATCAGATTTGTTTTCTTTTAAAATATTATAGGTTAAAATCACATGTTTTCTCAAACTTTAAAATGACATATAAAAATATTATAATCAAAGTTTAACATAATTAGCAAATATTTAAATGTATTTAACGTACTAAATAAAAAGGCATTTTTATAGAATAAAATTTTTTGATTGTCTCAAACAATTTGCGTTGCACATTTTTATTTAAAAATTAATATATGTTCGGAAGAAAAGAAGATTGTTTATTCTATTTAGAAGAAATAGGAAATTTTTACATAATGGAGAAGTACTATTTAAAGGATATCATACATATGTAGTATTAAGAGTGAAAAATCAGTGTCAATGAGTATTATTCGATGTGAAAAAAGTTATAAAAAATTATAAAGAGATATCCTTAGCTGGTAAGAACTTTTCAGTTAGACATTATGAACGAAAAGCTTTGAAAGTAAACCGGTGTCTTAATTTGTTGACAAATATAGAAATTATGCAACCCAGTGAGAATTTAAATTTGGTTATATTGAAAGATTTTAATTTTTAAAACACATATCCATGTACTTGAATGAATGAAACTAACATGCAAAATATATTTCATTTTTTTTTTCTAGACACTTTTAATATTTTACTTTTTAAATGATTTTATACGCATAAACTTCAAAGTATCTATACTATACACTCTATTAGAAAACAGACTGATTAAACGGGGCTTGTTATTTATGATTATCATCTAATCCTGTAAATAAAATAATAATAGTAATAATGAACAGTGGTGTAGTCGTAAAAAAAACAGTGGGTATACGTTCTAAGCAGAGGGTATACGCTCAAGGCAGAGAGTATACCCTCGTGCATATATACTATAGCTTTCTTGAGAAACAGAGGGTATACGGTGTTCTTTAAAAAAATCCATAGGGTATACGACGTATACCCCCGTATACCCTCCACTACATCCCTGATAATGAACCAATGTGTGCATCTATTTTTTGCTTATGGTTTGAATTTTTATACTTTATTCACATAAAAATGACTAACTATTTTACATTATTTTCATTATTTTTTATTTTACTGTGTCATATAAAAGTAAATATGAGTACCTGCATTTGTAACAGACTGTATATATAAAATTTTCACCACACGTTATTCTAAAACCTTTATAACAAATAAAAAACGTCATCAAACATTGTTCATAAATAAAACACAAATTTAATAAACATGTAATCGAACTGCTCGCTTAAACTACTAAAACTATTAGAATATTACTAATAATTTAAAAAAAACTGCTGTAGGTAGTAAAATCTTTGGCGATTTCTTCGACTATTAACTCTTGGATTGTTGCTTATATGAAAGTATCGCTATTGAATTTCAAAACTTTATTTGAATAAATAATTGATATTTTTCATATAAAAATGCTTTTGGTGTTATTAGTCAAATGCATTAAAAAGAGATGCTAGTTCATAAAAACAGAGCATGATGACAGAGCTTCATGAGTAAATGTAATATAGTAATGTGTTTCGTAATGCTATAAGAAAAGGTATATATAATTTGTTAATATGATAAATAAAGTGACATTAATTTTTAAGGATTTTATGAATTACAAATTGAAAAATACAATTAAATAACGACATGATTTAACAATATCTTGTATTTTCTGAAGAAATAAAGTTCTATAATTTTTGCAAGGTCTTGGACACACTGATTTAGGAATACTGTTGTATGAGGTAGTTTTTTAGAAGAAATTTCTGATTGCAACTAAAGGTGAATTTCACTTTAAAAAAAAAGGATGTATTTCGCCCATTTTAAAAAGAGCAGGGTACTGCAACTTTAAAAAATGGCCTAGATTGAACAGTAAGTAATTGCAGAATTAATAAAAACAGCAAATAAATATAATTTAAGGTTGTATTCCGATCCAAACTGCTTATTTTCTAATTCATTTTAAAATTCATTTTTGCTCTCAAAAGTATCAAACTGGGAAATTCTCTTATTTAGAAACTACATAATGTGCCGTGCTTCTCAATTTTTTGATAAATGCAGAAAATACTGTATTAAACGCTGTCAAAGTTAGCGTTTTGAACCGAATTTTCCGAAGCGTGCAATCTGGGAATGAAAAAAAGGGTCATACTGAGAAAATAATTGTTTAAAAATCAAATTCTAATTAATTGAGCTGAAAATGAAATCACACGGCACGTTAAACATGTCTTCAAAAATCACTCCTAGCAAGTTTCATGTTTTTACTTTTAAAAATGAGTCTGAAAATGTCTCAGAAAATTTCGAGCTGTTGAGGGTGGAAAAACATTTTTTCGAATATACCCTTAATTAGTGGCACAAACAACAAAACAAGCAAATATGGTTTCCAGCTCATCTTGCATTTGTACAAAGGAATATTACTATTAATCTCCGACGCTTTGGACGGAAGCAAAGATGACATTTTATGGAATGACGGAGATTCTTCATACACCGATTCATATTACAATAGTGGTACTGCTACTTTCAGTGAAAGTGATTTATTATGAGAATTTTTTGTCAAAATTTTCACAAAGATTATTTGTAAATTTTACGTCTATGAAAATATTACTATAAAAAGAAAAATGGTATTTAATAAACAGCATATAGTTTGGAAACATATGATAAGTTACTAATTTTATTATAATGTGTTTTTTTATACCAGCAATGTTTTAGCATTAGAGTGTACAATATTGTGTAGTAGATTTCCCCGCATAATAGTCGCACTTAGACTTTCACAATGAAAAATTGGCAAAAAAGTGCGACTATTACGCGAGTAAATACTGTAGTTGTTAGCGCCAATTTGCTGTAAATTTATTATTGCAAAAGCAGAATGAGAAAATATTACCTAATTATTCTTTTACTCTCAAAAGTTTTTAATACTTGCTGTGATGTTTATAGAAAAGAAAGAATAACTTGATTGATTAAAGATGAATTTCGTAAAAGCATCGCGAAAAAATGCAAATTTCGTCAAAAGATCATGAAAAAAAGCGAATTGAATCTAAGATTAGCAAATTTTGTCAAAATATTGTAGAAAAAACGCGAATTTCGTCAATGGACCGCATAAAAGGTGAAATTTTTAAATTAAATCGCGCAAATAAGGTGAATTTTGTCAAACGATCGCGAAAAAAATTCTAAATTTCTTCAAAAGGTCGTGGAAAAAAACGTGAATTTCATCTAAGAATCGCAATTTCGTCAAGAGATTGAAAAAAAAAACGTGAATTTCGTCAAAGGATCGCGAAAAAATGCAAATTTCGTCAAAAGATCGTGGAAAAAACGAATTTCATCTAAGAATAGAAAATTTTGTCAAAAGATTGTAGAAAAAACGC
This sequence comes from Maratus speciosus, assembly GCA_963932465.1. NCBI lineage: Eukaryota > Metazoa > Arthropoda > Arachnida > Araneae > Salticidae > Maratus > Maratus speciosus. The sequence continues at coordinate 268,125,879 of OZ010786.1, forward strand.
GAATTTCATCAATGGACCGCATAAAAGGCGAAATTTTGTAAATAAATCGCGCAAATAAGGCAAATTTTGTCAAATGATCGCGAAAAAAATCTAAATAGCTTCAAAAGGTGGTGGAAAAAAACGTAAATTTCATCTAAGAATCGCAACTCCGTCATGAGATTGAAGAAAAACGTGAGTTTCGTCAAAGGATCGCGAAAAAATGCAAATTTCGTCAAAAGATCGAGGAAAAAAAGCGAATTTCATCTATCAAATTTTGTCAAAAGATTGTACAAAAAATGCCAATTTCATCAATGGACCACATAAAAGGCGAAATTTTGTAAATAAATCGCGCAAAAAAGGTGAATTTTGTCAAACGATCGCAAAAAAATCTAAATTTCTTAAAATGGTCGTAGAAAAAACGTGAATTTCATCTAAGAATCGCAATTTCGTCAAGAGATTGAAGAAAAACGTGAATTTTGTGAATTTCAAAGCATAGTGAAAAAAAGCGAATTTCGTCAAATGATAGTGAAAAAACATAAAATTTTGTCAATAAATCGTACAAATAAGGTGAATTTCGCCGAAGGATTTCGAAAAAAAAACGTAAATTTCAATAAAGTATCGTGAAAAAAACATTCTGAAATTTTTCTGTGAACTTCAGAATTTTTTTTTACTCATAATCATTCCTGCTTTCATTGCCATGGTGCATTGATTGAACTCGAATAGCGATTTCATTTTTCAATAAATATATTGCATCTTAACGCTGTCACAACATTGTCATTGTAGTCACATATTCGTCACAAAGTTAATGACAAAATCGTCACAAATTACACAATTTTCACAAAATTGTCACAATGTGACTACACAACATTGTCACTGTCGTCACAGAATCATCACAGTGTTAATGACAATTTCGTCACAAATGACACATATTTCACAAATTGGTCTCACCGTGACTTCACAAATTGGTCACAATGTGACGTCACAAATGAGCTCTAAAACGGCCATAACGACCTCACATTCTAGTCACTGTGACTTCACATCGACGTCACGTGACGTCACATCGACGGTCACAAAGTCACAGCGTGACTTCACAACGACGTCGCCGTAACGTCACCATGCCTTACGGGGTAAATGATTTCTAAAGACGGATGAAAAAAATTCTAAATTAAAAAGGGTGAAACAAGCGAAAAGCTTTCTAAAAATGTTCTAAATAACGATTTCTATTGAATTGTTAAAGATAGAAACTTAAAGTTTGGCATAGTAGATACTTACATGGTAGATATAAAATGAGATACATGGTAGATATATGGATACATGGTAGATGTAAAATTTAAATGAACAGTCTCTATTAGATTGGAAATTTAAAGGGGTAAAACGAGCGAAAAACATTATAAAAACTTTCGAAATTACGATATCTATGGAATCTAAGGAAATACCAAATCAATTTCAAAATAAATGTTCATAAAATAATGATGACAGTCCCTGTTTTAACATAGGGTATATTTTATATTGGTGCCACTACCACCAGGAGGTTGGTAGAGCATTAGGCTTGAAGCTTAGAATATATGGCATGATGGTTACTTTTAAGATGAAAACGTGTGCTAAGAACGGTTTCTAAAACAATCAAAACTTCAAATGACAACTGAAATGAACGTAAAACCATCAAAATACATTCTAAATTATCATTTATTTAGAATTAGTCTTAGTTCTTCTCTTTAAGTCTGATTTTCGCCTAATGCAGCTTAATAAAGAATTTTTGTCAAAATGTGGCCTAATTAGTAATTTTTGTATTATTCGTAAGCAATATAATACCTTCTAATAATAAACGGTCAAGTGAGAGTATTACACACGCACAGAGGGGTTCTGTATAATAAATGCATTAATTATTAACTGCATCATTAAAAAAAATCGTTGCTAACAGAATAATAAGACTTTGTAAAAAACTATACAACATAGGAATGGGTATAGCTGCATATACTAGAAAAGTATAAATGGATATATCATGAAAGTTTAGAGAGATATGAAGCTTAAATAGTATCAAATATTGCTATTCTGTATAACTCTTGTTTTTATCTTAGCCTAATCTGCTTATGATGAACATAATTCTGTGATGACAATAAAAGAAGTGCATATTTAAACTTCATTTAGCATTTCATAAACCCAAAATCAGCACAGTAACAATCGTTTCTTTTAACTATGTACCTAAAAAAAAACTCTTGTTTAAAGTTTAAACTTGGCATTGTGCTAAGCGCGTTTCGAAAGGAGGTAACAAAGTCGGAACTCCGGGGTCCGTGCCGCGTTTCTCCGGGTAAGTTTTAATTAGTCTTTAAAGCATGGGTCGAGTATTGAGAGAGCTACTCAATTCAAACTAGCCCCGAATCCCATAGTATTTATGTGATTAATTCTAATTAAATAAGACTGTTTTTAACAGTTTGATGTTTATTGATTTTATACTAATATTACTGGTCATTGCATTACACAAATATATCATAGAAGTTGTTTTCTAGGCTTTAAAAGCCGATGGCTTATAGAGTGCGCAGCCCAAGTCTTTATGTATGTCTAAACCATCCGTGTCTTTAAAGGTTAATATCTCGGCTAATTACCGACAGTTTCTTTCGAAAATCCTCTTCAACAATCCTTTTATACTTCTGAGGATAGATAGTGCCAGCGTTTCTATACTCTTGAACGCTCGCAAATTAGAATTTGTGTGTAAGGAAAAAATGCGATTTTCTTAAAAACTATCTGACCTAGGGTAATCTCTATAGTTTTCCTGCAAGTTTTAAATTAATTTCTACTACCCGTATTTTTTTTTCATAATGTTACTCTCAGTAGATTCGGAAATAGAGGATGGGGGACATATTTTTGCATTGCATTTTCGACGATATATCTGAAAATATAATACCTAAAATTAAAAGAAGTGTATTTTTAAACGAACGCTTTCCCACGATACCCCACGTGTTACGAACCCTTTCCCACGATACCCTACACCATTTACAAAGAATTTTTTTTTCATGTAACTTAATTAGCCCCTCTACATTTTTCCTAAATATATTTCTGAATGGTTAACAATCTATAAATATGTGGATTAATAGACTTTATTACTTCAGCCATTTTTAACTTTCCGCGTTCCATAATTTACGAGTAAAATGCCTGTGACAAACAGACAGACACAGGAGTGATCTTATAATGGTTCCGTTTTTACTTTTTAAGTACGGAGCCCTAAAAAGAATCCCACAAATAACATTTAACATATTTCAACTATTACGCAAGTTGCTAGTAATCTGTAATTGAAGAAAAATCCTTTTCAGTTTTGTTATGCGTTTTGAAGTTTGATTAAGTTTCAGTATATAGCGTGTATAAATTTTATAGATCATATACAGGATGACGAAATGAGTTCGCATTAATTAATTTTAATCAACAAGTTTCGTTGAATGTGCGGTTTGAGCCGTGTTATACAGTTTTTAGCTAGAAAATTTTTTACTAGACTATGTGGTGTAGCTATACTATAAATAATAATAGTATTTTAAATTTTAATAATCTTGTATTATAAATGTGAAATTGTATGCGAAGGTTTGGCCGAAGTAAGCCTCAAAACGGGTGATTTGTTGTCTTTGTAACTTTGCATATATGTGGATTATAACCAAAAATAGAACATAGGCTACTTTTTATTTCTTTTAATCAAATATTTACCTTAATAATTCAAAATTCTATTATTTTCAAAGAGAATTAACGAGCATTTTTTTCTATAAAATTCAATATATATATTTTTTTTATTGCTGCCAAAAGTTGCAAAACACGGAGTGATAATATGTACATAGCCCTTCAAATACGGAACCCTAAAAATAAGCCCACAAATAACATATAACATATTTCAACTATTACGCAAGTTACTATTGATTTGTTATGGAAGAAAAAATATTTTCAGTTTTGTTAAGCGTTTTGAAGCTTGATTAATTTTCAATATATAGCGTGATGTGATAAATTTTATAGATTATATACAGGATGACGAAATAAGTTCGCATTAATTAATTTTAATCAACAAGTTTGGCTGAAAGTGCGGTTTGAGACGTGTTATGCAGTTTTTAGCTAGAAAAACTTTACTAGAGTATGTGGTGTAGATATACTATAAATAATAATAGTATTATAGATCCTAATAATCTTAATGGTATTATAAATGTGAATTTGTATGCGAAGGTCTGTCCGAAGTAAGCGTCAAAATGTGTGATTTATTGCCTTTGTAACTTTGCGTATATGTGGATTATAACCAAAAATAGAACATAGGCTACTTTTTATTTCTTTTATTCAAATATTTACCTTAATAATTCAAAATTCTATTATTTTCAAAGAGAATTAACGAAAATTTTTTCTATAAAATTCAACATTTTTTTTTTTTATTATTGCTACCAAAAGTTACAAAACACGGAGTGATAATATGTACACAGCCCTTCAAGTACGGGACCCCAAAAATAAGCTCACAAATAACATATAACATATTTCAACTATTACGCAAGTTGCTATTGATTTGTTATGGAAGAAAAAATATTTTCAGTTTTGTTAAACGTTTTGAAGCTTGATTAATTTTCAGTATATAGCGTGACGTGATAAATTTTATAGATTATGTACAGGATGACGAAATAAGTTCGCATTAATTAGTTTTAATCATCGAGTTTCGCTGAAAGTGCGCTTTGAGAGGTGTTATGCAGTTTTTAGCTAGAAAATTTTTACTAGAGTATGTGGTATAGATATACTATAAATAATAATAGTATTATAAATCCTAATAATCTTAATGGTGTTCATATAATGGTGTTCATGGTAATTCATAAATGTGAATTTCTATGCGAAGGTCTATCCGAAGTAAGCGTCAAAATGTGTGATTTATTGCCTTTGTAACTTTGCATATATGTAGATTATAACCAAAAATAGAAATAGGCTACTTTTTATTTCTTTTATTCAAATATTTACCTTAATAATTCAAAATTTTACTATTTTCAAAGAGAAACAACGAACATTTTTTTTTATTGTTGCCAAAAATTACAAAACCCGGAGTGATAATATGTACATACAGCCCTTCATTCTCAAATGAGATATTTTTACGTAAAAAATGGAAATGAAATAAACATTTTCAAATAAGAAAAATAAGATAAATATGACGTCATATTTGAAACGAAAAATTTTATTATTTTTTATTATACATGGAACGTGTATACCAATTACCTTGAGAAGAGGTTTTTTGTACAAAATGGCGTCATAATTAGTAGGGAAAAGAGTAACAGGAATTATATTATTAAGAAAAGATTAGATGTTTGTGGATGACATTTTCATTAAAAATTAAAAGGCGAAAATATTTAAATAAAACCGTAATATTTTCGTGTGGGAAAGTACTTTATATGTCGTACTACGTTCACAAGAAGTAAACCCCGAGTTTTATTTTGCTTATAGCGTTTTTCAGTTTGACGCTAAAATGAAAATATTTGTCGCTCAAATGACGCTCAAACCCATACTGTTTTCAGTTTTTAAATTCCACAAAGTCGAATGGCCAATTTCATACACCTATCCCAAATCTATATTTTCTAAACAATATTTATATATTTATGATTTCCAGAAAAAAGTTAAATTATGAAAAAAATAAATTACAGTTATTTTTAGTTCATTGAATAAAAGAGAAAGATGGATTTTTTTTAAAGAATTTTTCTTAAGTTTTTCAAACAAATAATTTCTGTTATCATCAAAGTTGAAATATTTCTTTGAGGTTTCTTCGATCTTTACATCAAAACTCTCTACTTTTCTCCCAAAAGTATTTTTCAGTATTTCTAATCTATGAAAATGGAAAAATGAATATGACACTTTTTATATGTTATTATTCCCTACTTTAAACTCTTAAAACTCTTTCTGTAGAAAAATATATTGCACTGGATGTAAGATATCGTGGAAAGAGGGAAGGGGATATAAACAATTTCTTACATTCACAAATTCATGTGAATGTAAATACATTAATAACGAAGTAAAGCAAATAAACACACATATATATCTGTAGCTTTTTGCTGTCGACTTTCAGACATTTCGGCGACACTAGTACATCTCGAAATAAAACGTAGTGGAGCAATCAAGGCCAACCATCCGTTATCATGAAAATATCGGATTGCAGTCAGGGTGGCGAGTAAGACAGGCTTAATTAACATTGAGAATTTTCCATCACATAATGAATAGAGTCATAGTAACTTTAAACTGGTTTATTTAACAAAAACATATCGAACATTCCAGGAGCTGTTTCATCAACTCTCAATAACCGATCATTCACTTCATAAAACTTTAGATGTTACAAGATTAGGATCTACACATTAGAACGTTCACTCCAAGCGATGCAACTCAATTAAACAACCGGAAAAACGAAATTCTCTCGCTCCTCGCCGATGTAACGATATATGTACTACAAGCAACAGAACGCGGACGGATACAGAAAAATGGAAAACCAATGCCAGCAGAGAGATGGGGAGGAATGGGACAAAAACAAGCTACGATTCGATGGGAAGGGATGACATCGATAATGAACTCTTTATACGGCGTCAGAATTAAAGCGCCGTTAAATGCTGGCGGGCGCATGGAATTGTGGGCATAGAACACCAAAGAACAAATGATATTAAAAAACATTTGAAAGAGAAAGAATTTAGTTTTAGAAGAAATTGAAAAAGTAATTTAATGGGTTTTATAAGATTAGACGAATGGATTAAGGTTTTTAGAATAATAAAAGAATACGCAAATTTAAATGCATGAAATAAAAGACAAAAGATATTAAGATATTATTAAAGATAGGTAAAAAAATGAAAAATATTAAGAATTTGGAATAGTTTTACTAAGATAAAAGGGCGAGAATTTGTATTATTACATATATATATATTTCAAAGTGTCATTTGAAATATTTTGTTATCCAGTGAAAATGGGTAAACGCATTAATGTCAATAAACTCAATTATTTTTATTTTTTTAAAGTAAAGAAGTATTTTTCAATATTTTGCTGCACTGCGGTAGTACTAAATAGATACATGGCGGACAAATGTCGATAAACACAGTCATTTTTATTTTCGGAAAGAAAGGAGGTAATTTGCATTAATTTCTTAACCAGTGGTAAAGTAAAAATACATGCATGGACGGACTAATACCAATACACTCATCAGCTGTTAGTAAAGACGTAATCTTGAATATTTTATTATCAAATGGAAAAGGATAAAAACATACATAACGGAATAAAGCTAATAAACGGATATTTTTATTTTTGAAAGGAAAGGAGGAAGTTTGCAATATTTTGTTATCCAGTTTTAAATGGTAAATACATACATTACAACCTAATTCGAATAATTTCAATTATTTTTATTTTTGAAAAGTAGAGTGATCTAGAATATTTTGTTATCAAGTGGTAAAGGAAAAATGCATACATGACGAACTATAAGCAATAACCTCAGCTATAAGCCTCAGCTAAACCTTATTTTTTTTCTTTTTTCTTTTTTTTTTTTTTTTTTTTTTTTAGGGAAAGAGGCAATTTGCAGTATTTTGTTATCCAGTGGTAAAGAGGAAATACATATACGGCGAATAAATAGCGATAATCTTCGTCCTTTTTATTTTCAAAAAGAAACGAGATAATTTGTAATATTTTGTTATCCAGTGGTAAATGGCAAATACATACATGACAAATTAATGCCAATACACTCGGACATTTTTATTTTTGAAAAAGAAAAAGAAGTAATCTGTAATATTTTGTGCTCCTGTCTTTGTTACCCTATTGTTATCCTGTATATTATCATCAATTGGTTAACCCCTTTGATACAAGTATCCTTAACCCTTCTTTTAATTTTTAGCACCTGTTTTATATAATGTAATTTTTAGGGATAATAAATCTCGGAAAATATGAGATTAGATGTGACAAAAAAATTATGTTCGATTTCCTGGTATTCAAATTTAAGAATTCCTTGCATTCTAAACAGCAAAGATTAAAACAATTTCTGATAAAATAAAATAACCAAAAATATTTCGAATTCTGTAACTTCTTTAATATTAAATTATTGTAAAATATAGCTGAATTTAAAATAAGTACATTTGCTTGAATTTTGTCTAATCTCCCTGTTAAACAAAAATTTAATTATTTAATGGAACAGAAACAGTACAAAAACATTTTTCTTCCAAACCCGATACATTACATAAATTAAAAACATGAACGTTAAAATACATGTGCAACAAAATTTTTGCTTAAAATGTAACTATAAATAAATAAATATCGTTTTTGTAACATTTATAAAAAAAAATTAATTTTCGTAGAAAGTTACTCATTAGTCATACAAAACAACTTTCTTTAAAAAATACATTTTTTTTTCCTTTATAAATTGGATAACTGTTGTAAAGTTTTCCTTGCAAGAATTTTCTGTTATCGCCCACACATGAAATATTTCTTTCATATTTTTTTCTTTATGTCAAACCTGTCCAATTTTCCTAAAGGAATTTTTCACTATTTCTAACAAATAAGAAATGTGTAGAATAAATGTATGCCCGTAGTTATATCCCTTTATTTTCTAGTTTCAACACTTAAAACTCGTTATAGAGGAAAATGTATATCACTATATGTATAAACGTCATGGAAGGAAGGAAGGAAAACATCCCCTGTCTATTACGGGATAAAGGGTGGGAAATGTCAGACTGCAAGTATGATATTAAACACCTGACACGATGGAAAATTTCAAATAATTCTCGTTCCCTTGTCTGTTAAAAGAATATTTTTACGCTGAACTACAGTTCATGTGAAAAATCAAACATTTTACATTAAATGAGTTATATTCATGCTGGACAGATAATTAAACCTGTTTATTTTCTTTTTCATTTACATCCAAAATTGTTAATTGATCCAAATCATCCAAGCAACCTCATAGCAAATTGGTATATAATTTTATATACCTTAGATAAATTCAAATAACATAAGTGATCGTAATTACATAATTCTAGTAGAAGAGCAACGCGAAGCATTAATAAAATTAAATTAAAATTCGCGTCAAAATGTAATTATTAAATTTAAATAATTACGAATAAAATTAAGAGTTTGCGTTGTGAATTATTTAGACGAACTCTTCCACTTATGAATTAAACTAAAATTTAAGCTGTAAAAATAAATTGACATACCTCAAACATTATCAATTAAATAATTACAGAAACTTTTTAAAACTTGATTAAATATTTTATTTACATTGAACACAACTATATACAGAAATACATAATATTAATTCAAAAAATAGAAAGCAATACTTTTGTTTGCTTCTCATTATTTTATGTATATTTAATCTTTAAAAAAAAAGACAATATTTTCATATACTCTAATTATTATATTTGTTTCTTTTTGCTAAAAGAATAATTCTCTTTCATTTTTAAATTACCTTAATTTTATTTAATTATCGGTTTTGTCGGATCTCAGATTACTCTCTACCATAAAATATCAGAAAAGTATATTTATAATTTTTCACATGATTTTAAATGGTAAAAGAAAAAGTTGAAAGTAGTACCTTTTTTTAATATACGGGATGGTGGCCTTTATTCATCAAATTCAGAGTTGTCACGTTGCTTAGGATCATATTCATATGTCATCTGGAATTCGCTTCGTATCAGAGCGGCGACCTCGGGATGGCAGGATGCATAGCTACGGACCTCTGTAGAACAATCCTCTGTATTTTAACATCAGGAAGACATCCTCAATTAGGCTTGCTTAGGCTCACTCCAATATGTACATCAGGAAGACATCCTCAGTTAGGCTTGATTAGGCTCACTCCGATATGTACATCAGGAAGACATCCTCAATTAGGCTTGCTTAGGCTCACTCCGATATGTACATCTCACCTGGGCATTACTAGGGCTTTCAGGATTCATTGCACGGGCTTTCAGGAGAACTCCTGCGTCCTCTGCATCTTTTTCCAGACTCCCTTTTTCAAACCTTATTCTTCTTGCACACCAACTCCTGCAGTGGGTGGAACTATTTTTGTCTAGTCCACTGTTATTGGATGTGAGAAGATTTTGCATTATTCTTCGATAGGCCTATTAGCTAACAGTCTGCAAATGGCCCCTTACATATACTTTAATATTATTATCTGCCTCAAAGTTTGGGTGGTCTGAAAAGCCATAAATTTATCCCAACACTTTTATTGAGGCCATAAATTTATTCCAACGTTTTTATTATTTTACGATTTCTAATTATACACCACTTTCCATTGACTTGTCATAAAACGACACCATGGCGTCTGGCTATTGTTGTTGTCTGAGATCCGAACTCTATTCAACATTATACATTCATTTTACAATACAACAATTTTTTTAAAAATATATATTTAATATTTAAAATCAACTTAATAATTTTTGTATGAACTTACACTCTTATTTTACTTAAATATATAAACATTATAATTTTACACTCATAATTATATTTTATAAAAAAATATTTATACAAACAGAAATAACAAATTACGTAATTTTACTTTGATTTAACCAACATGGTGCGGGAACATATCATAGTTATATGTTGCCCAGCATCTCTCCCGGTAGTCAGAAAAAAAAATAATAAAAACTGATTGCTGGTTTTATTTTTTTTTTGTAAAGCATAAAAGAATGTACGTGTCCATATGACTGTGTATCTACACAGTTTTTGAACTAAGTCTGTAAAGTTCAATTATCAATAGTTCTGGTATATTTTATAAGAAGTTCTTCCATTTTTCATAACAGAAAGTTCAACACATGATAGCATAGTTGTATGTTGACATTCACATTTATAGAAGACCTCTGTACTGAAAATCTGACGTCTTTCTCGAAGCCTTTTTTCTTTACCACACACATGTTTAATAATTTTGTAACTTTACAGTTTAAGTGCCCAAAATACATTCAAAGCTATAATTTTGTATGAAACTAATATGCCGAAATAAACCTAATTACAAGAAAAATAATGGCATACACATTTGACATATTATTTCCTCACATACAACCTTATGACACAGTGTTTTATCTAAAACACATTTTATACTGAATAAAAGTAAATACCATGCTTGTAATATGACATGTTATATTTTCACATAATTAATCTGATGTATTCAAATTATAATCAGAAAAATATTGTATACAAACTGGTTACATTATTTTATTTATTTATTTGTTACTTCTAACATGTATGATACGTCAACATATACAAGCTATTTCATCTCCTTTAATATATTATTACGTAATGCTTTCCAACTTTACCCGATACGAGAAAAAAAAAGAAGAAGGAGAGGAGAATAAAACCAGTTTTTGACCGTCGCCGATCCTTTCGAAACGAGGGGTTGGTCAAGCTACTAATCACTTTCTGCGAGGTGATTTGTGCTGTGACAAAATTTTACGACTTCCCAAAGTATGTATTTAAAACCATTTCATGCTTGTAATTACCTTATTAATTAGTATAATTTCTTGATATACTTTCTTCTTAACTAACTGTGCATGCCTGTATGTAATTTTAAACATAATCTATGCATAAACAGTGTATGTATTTGTATCATATCTAATGTAAACCTTCTGCTTTTTTTATTATTTTGTAGGGGAAAATGGCGATTCTAGCATTTGAATTCTCCTGCCTCATACTGCGACTGAAGCGAGCGTGGCTTTTTATGCTGTCAGGTTCAAATCTAAACCAAATTGCCTTTCAGGATTTAAGAAAAAAATGCATATAATTTTCTTTAACTGATTACATTGTATATTTTTAGACCTTTCTAACAAACACAAATTTTGATTCATGATATTGTTTACTATTAAAATGTAAACAACACGGAAATATGACTTCTACAGCCTCTCAAAATGCAAAATATGCATTACGCTGACCTTAAAAATGCACCTTCATTTAATACTATTAAATAGTGTTGTCAGAAAATGCCATTGACGAAGAAGAGAACAATTTTTGTGTCTTTACTTATTATTTATTTAGCCAACAATTCTATCTTAAAAGATTGTTAAATTTTCATATTTATTTATTTTTTTACTGAATGAAATAAAAATTTATTTATTCAAAAATTAATTTATCGTTAACATTCCGTATGTGAATTCTACTGTCTAAAATTTAATGATATGTTTACAAATAAAAGATAATAAATTATTATTATTAATCCAACATTAATAATTATTATTTAATTATAAAAAAAATGTTATTAATACACTTGTATAATTTTAAAAATACAAAAGCAAATGATAATTACTACGTAAAATCGTATGTAGTAACCCATGAGTACTCGGCCGAACCAAAGAATTTCTGCCAGCAGAAAAAAATCTTTGTATACTCACAAATATCTACACCCAATTGTTACAGATTAAGTTTTTTAAAAATAATTACTGTATGTACTATAAAAAAAATTAAGTAAATAAATTTATTAAGCCATACTACCTATTTTAATAAGAATAAGGCCAATATATAAATATATTTATTTATTTATTTTGTTTTCTTATGTTAAATTGGCCAAATTATATAAAAAAAAAATTTATGAACTCACACACTCAAATTTATCAATACTATGTATATTTATATGTATTAAATTTAGAATTGCATTTAATTCTAAGGGAAAGTAAAGAGAAAAAAAAAATGCTTAAATTCTAAACTAACATAAATTTATAAAATATTTTATTTAAAAAAAAAATCTAATTTCTAGCTGATTTCAGCAAGCTGTCATTTAATATTTATATTAAATAATTTTGCTAATACATTTTATTAATTATTAAATTTGCATATTTTTATATATACAATAAAAATATAATAGTCTTACATAAAATTTTACACTACAACAATGTTATTAATTAATTTAACTTGGATTTAAGCCCACTTTAATTCTAATTGAATACCGTTAATAAAAGTAAATTAGCTTATCAAGTTAAATATAATATAAACTATGTTTGTCTAATGTTAATTTTGCTGAAAATTCCATAAATTTTAACTGTAAATGCTAATTGCTATACCTTTTGTTATTTATTTTGAAAACAACACCAACTTATATTTTTATTTATTATTTTTTTTATTAAATCTAGGAACTATACACTGAGCTAGACACTCCATAAATGTGTAAAACCTAAAAATCAAAAGTTTTCCTAAATAAAACTCAAAATGCTGCTTTTTACAATATAATATTACTAATTTTATTGTTTCTGAGCATAACATCTAGTAATTATACCATACTTAATTTTTTCTTCGATTCCTTTTTCAGCCAAGAATCCTGAAATTTATGTCCAAGTGATGACTATATATTGATGTATCTGTGAATAACTTTTCTAAAAAAATTTTGTTGGTGTTGGTGCATACCCAGCCGTAGGCCAAAATTGCACCCTATACAGAAAGCCTTTGGTGAGAAAATTTTAATTTTACTTCAATTATTTATTTGTGTAATTTTTTTTACAATAATTTTGTGTGCAATCATATTGAAATAACTTGCCTTGTCCATTGTTATACATATATATGTTTTTTTTAAAAAACCAATGTGCTACACCAAAATCCTTTTTTTTTTTAAATTTTTATAACACTTTTGTTCATAAAACTTATCCCTGCTGTCTAAATACTAGACTTTAGCATATAAGTTGTAATTGAACTACCGGAATAAATCTTAGCACTTTTTGCATATTTTATTATATTTAGGCTTATAGCTGACCGCTATCCTAATATAAAGTGCACTAATAATTTATTCCTTGTCAACCATATATTTATATAAGAAAAAAAAATATATATGAGTATGCAATAAAGCTGTTCTAACTACCCTGAACCTATAGCTTACACCAACTCATTTTAAAGAGTAATTCTGAAATTCTGTCATCTAAATTGTAAGGCTATTAGCAAAGGCTACCCTTATAGAAGACAGAAAAAATTCTCTCTTTTTTTTTTTTTTTTTTTTTTAAATTACTCCAACATTATTCACTATTAAATTAATTAAGTTTTAATGTTATTTGGCTTTGTTAAGATTTTATATTTTCTAATTCATATTGGAAAAGAAAAAAAAATATATAACTTTTGCCTGGAGAGAAATATTTCACTGCTCCATTGAAGTTTTGTGAAGCACATTTCATAATTTTATAAGTATGTTTTCGGGTGCGCCCTGCACATTTGCTCAATATTGTAACCCTGAGACAAATTGGCGTTCCCATGTTCCTATCCTTTCTTATTATTATTTTGAATTTTAAAAAGGCAAGTTATTAATTTTGTTTCAATTTTTTTTTTACCTAAAAGAGAAAAATTTATTTTTAAATTTTGAAAAATTTTTAAATTTTTAAATTCGATTAATTATGTATTTTGATTTATTTTTAATACCAATTCATATCCCTTACTTGTCCCTTTGATCATCAGTTTTACCCTTTTTATTATACTTTTTTGGATACTTTTGAGCATTCTGTTTTAAATTCTCATTTTTATCCTCATTTGGATAATAACTGGCATGACTCTGAGGTTGACTATTCCTATATGGCACATGCTGAGGGAAGTAATTTGGTGGGGGTGGGGGATATGGAGAATATCCATAGTAACCACCTGTGGGTGCATAAGATTGAAAATGCACTTGCTGGTTTGGGTTAACAAATCTAGGATTAAAATTCGCTCTCGGTTGATACTGTCCATTATAAGAGTACCTTTTATTAAAATGCCGACCTGCGAAATCCCTGCTATCCTTATATGTATTTTTATTATCATTTTTGTACCAGCACGTTTCTAAAGTATGCGAATTTTTTTTACATAATTCGCACCATCTGCTTGATGCAGTATCTTTTGTTTTAACTTTCAAAGTGTTTATTTCGGAAGTTAAAATTTTAATTTGCTCCGCGCTTTCCATATTTAATTTTAACAATTTGTCCAAATTTTCCTCAGTGGAGGTTTTTGTAATCGAATTAATTTCCTTTGATGCAACCTGATTGTATGCATCTTCCATTTGTTTCGCAAATTTACATGCGTCGTTGAAATTTTTCGGCGCCATTCTTCGAATGTCCAAACTTAAATCTGCCCTAACTGATTCTAAAAATCTTGTGAATTTTATCATTTCAAATAAACTACCATTACCGTTGTCAATATTTTGGCCACTTTTATCTAGGTAAAGTTTTGCAGCCGCATTGAATTCACTGATAAAATCAGCGATAGCCTGCGCAGGTTTTTGCCTAAGAGAAAAAAAATTGCTTTGAGCCGCAGAAAAACTTGTTTTAGTAGAAAAAGTATCGATTAATTTTTCTTTAAATTTACCATAGTCTTTTTCTGTATTAAGATTTTCTTCGTTAGCTAATTTATCTCTAGCACTACCGACTAATTTCGTTTTCAAGAGCGCAAGTTTCGAAACATTCTCTAATTCCGTTTGTTTAATTAGATTATCGAATTCGTTCACAAAAAATTTAATATTAGACTCTTTCTTTCCGTCAAAGACGGGGATACAATTCAACAGCGTATCAACACTAGGTTGAGTCATTGTATTCTTTTTAGTTTTTTGTAGCGAATAATTTAGAGAAATAATTTTATTTTTCTGTCCTCTGGTTTTAACTCCAGAGGTATTTAAATCTACACTTCTCCTTTTAAATTTTCGCTTATTGTTGGGCATAACCTTTTAACAGAATATTTCTGTTTATCATACTTTTTTCTCTATATTGCAACATATGTATGAAAATATTCTAGATTGCATAAATACATAAAAACAACAGCACTAAAATTTAAAAAAATTTCTTAGAGGATGAAGTTGTTTTGTAGATTATTCTTTTACACACATAAATACCCCTAAAATGTTTATAATACACGTATATATATAAAAAAACAACATAATTTCATTTAACAGAAAAATATCTGTCTTTTTCTACAGAAAAAACAATCTTTTTTTTTTTTTTTTTGTAAATATTGTACTACTACTTCGTAGTACGACTCATAAATTTTCTTTTGTATCAAGGTGATACAATTTCAAAAATCATGATCTATTGACATTTCAATCATTTTTATACCAGACATATTATCAAATTTTACTTATTATTCTTATTATTATTATTTATACAGTATATAAAAAAATTATTTTTACAAATGTGTCATCTGTGATGTGAATGCCATTATTTCTCAATGGTAACTGAGATACAACCACAAGAGAAAAGAGAGAAAGAAAAAAAAATTGTGATTCCTAAATTTACCTATTATAAACCCCTGAATTATTTTTTTCATTTCCTTTTTTTTTTTTTTTTTTTTTTTTTTGCTAACATATATTATTCATTTTATTTATATAAAATTATTATATGTGTGTCATTATTGTCACAATAATAAAATTAATTTTAATAAAATTTTAATCAATTAAACTTACATACCTACAATATCTTTAAAATTGTGACATTAAAATAATACTTAAATTTATTTTCCTTTATTATTATTATTATTATTATTATTATTTCTAATGACCTCAGATGAACGTTCCTGAGTCATAGCACCATTTTACTATGAAGGGGGGGGATGCTGGACAGATAATTACACCTGTTTATTTTCTTTTTCATTTACATCCAAAATTGTTAATTGATCCAAATCATCCAAGCAACCTCATAGCAAATTGGTATATAATTTTATATACCTTAGATAAATTCAAATAACATAAGTGATCGTAATTACATAATTCTAGTAGAAGAGCAACGCGAAGCATTAATAAAATTAAATTAAAATTCGCGTCAAAATGTAATTATTAAATTTAAATAATTACGAATAAAATTAAGAGTTTGCGTTGTGAATTATTTAGACGAACTCTTCCACTTATGAATTAAACTAAAATTTAAGCTGTAAAAATAAATTGACATACCTCAAACATTATCAATTAAATAATTACAGAAACTTTTTAAAACTTGATTAAATATTTTATTTACATTGAACACAACTATATACAGAAATACATAATATTAATTCAAAAAATAGAAAGCAATACTTTTGTTTGCTTCTCATTATTTTATGTATATTTAATCTTAAAAAAAAGACAATATTTTCATATACTCTAATTATTATATTTGTTTCTTTTTGCTAAAAGAATAATTCTCTTTCATTTTTAAATTACCTTAATTTTATTTAATTATCGGTTTTGTCGGATCTCAGATTACTCTCTACCATAAAATATCAGAAAAGTATATTTATAATTTTTCACATGACTTTAAGTGGTAAAAGAAAAAGTTGAAAGTAGTACCTTTTTTTAATATACGGGATGGTGGCCTTTATTCATCAAATTCAGAGTTGTCGCGTTGCTTAGGATCATATTCATATGTCATCTGGAATTCGCTTCGTATCAGAGCGGCGACCTCGGGATGGCAGGATGCATAGCTACGGACCTCTGTAGAACAATCCTCTGTATTTTAACATCAGGAAGACATCCTCAATTAGGCTTGCTTAGGCTCACTCCGATATGTACATCAGGAAGACATCCTCAGTTAGGCTTGATTATACTCGCATCGATATGTACATCAGGAAGACATCCTCAATTAGGCTTGCTTAGGCTCACTCCGATATGTACATCTCGCCTGGGCATTACTAGGGCTTTCAGGATTCATTGCACGGGCTTTCAGGAGAGCTCCTGCGTCCTCTGCATCTTTTTCCAGACTACCTTTTTCAAACCTTATTCTTCTTGCACACCAACTCCTGCAGTGGGTGGAACTATTTTTGTCTAGTCCACTGTTATTGGATGTGAGAAGATTTTGCATTATTCTTCGATAGGCCTATTAGCTAACAGTCTGCAAATGGCCCCTTACATATACTTTAATATTATTATCTGCCTCAAAGTTTGGGTGGTCTGAAAAGCCATAAATTTATCCCAACACTTTTATTGAGGCCATAAATTTATTCCAACGTTTTTATTATTTTACGATTTCTAATTATACACCACTTTCCATTGGCTTGTCATAAAACGACACCATGGCGTCTGGCTATTGTTGTTGTCTGAGATCCGAACTCTATTCAACATTATACATTCATTTTACAATACAAAAAATTTTTAAAAAATATATATTTAATATTTAAAATCAACTTAATAATTTTTGTATGAACTTACACTCTTATTTTACTTAAATATATAAACATTATAATTTTACATTCATAATTATATTTTATAAAAAAATATTTATACAAACAGAAATAACAAATTACGCAATTTTACTTTAATTTAACCAACATGGTGCGGGAACATATCATAGTTATATGTTGCCCAGCAATTCATTTTTAAGTTTGTTTTTTTAAGATGACTTACGACGTTCGAAACAACATATTTTAAAGCAGAAACTACATTTTTAAATTCGTTTTTATAAAAATAGGAAAAATTACAAAAAAAAAAAAAAAAATTACTAATATAATATTTTTAAAAAAAAGGTAACTGACGCATCAAACATAAATTTTAAAACACTTCTCAAAACTTCCAGAATTCTCCAACTGAACTTCACCATTTAAACAAGTGAAAGAAGATATCTCAGTAAACAACTTAGAAAATGCATACGTTTTACTAAAATGATATTTTATTGAGATACTTTTGTGCGTCCCTGTATATAGGGGAGACCAGTGAGGGTTGACCCACTTTTTACAAAATAATTTTTATTTTTTAAATATTGAACGTAGAATAAAATTTTATATATCATTTTATTCGTTATACAATCAGTTACCAAAATAAAATTGCTGCATAAGTGTAACATATAAGAAATTTGAAAAATTATTGATTTTAATCATGAGAAAATAATGTGTCAAGGCTCCCCATATATGGGAGGGTGGACCCACTATATGGGAGGCTTGACCCACTTTGTTTTATATATTGAAATATTTGTGAAGAGAAATAAAATCGGTTTAAAAAAAACTAAATAAATGTATGCTACATGCTTTAATTATTATAAAAAATACTTTTGGAAACACGATGCTTAAGTCAATCTGTTTAGACGAAATTACAAGACAGAGGAGAAAAATCTTTTTTTAAACCGGATTTTGTCAGAGCAGGTATAATTGTACCGCAGGGAAAATAAAACTTTAACATTTAAGACAGTATTCCGCTAGAGACAGGTTCCGTTTTCATAGGGTTTGATGCATTATTATGTCTGTAATTAGTAGCCACTGCCCCACTTTTGTTCCACTTTTTGTGAAATTCGATCCGACAACTTTATGTTGTCACATAGTTTGGCTTCATCTCATTGTATTCATGCTGGTGAAATTTGTCTACATACCTTCCTAAAGTTTTTCGATCAATGCTATGTTCATTTCCAGTCGCATGAGTACTTAACTTATCATTAACGTCTTTTAACCCTTTCAGGGGCAAAGTACTTTCAGTACTATAAAATGTTGACATAAATGACTGGCACCGGAATATACGAATAAATTTATTTCCAAATATGAAAGGCTATATTTCACATACTTTTTAAATGGAAAAGATTTAAGCAAAATTCTGGAGCCATTGCGGCGTTTGGGAATCAAAATTAAGTGGTTTCATAAACATACCGCTTCCCCTGGAACGGTTAAGACTGCTGCTTTCATACTTTCTCGTCTTTTCCACTCTTTCTACTTACCTATTGTAAGTAATATTTAAATGGAAAAAGCTCCTATCAACTTTCCCATTTATATTTCATTAATTTTTTTCGTGCAGTGGATACTATAGCAATTTTTCACATCTTTCTTTAATCAGTTTTAAAAGTTTTCTTTTCCATCACCCCATTATACTGTAGCTATACAGAGTAAATTTACATTCATTTTTATATATAACCATTAATCTTTCCTTATGCACAGTATATAATAAAAACATTTCCCAAACTCCTTAATTAACGCATCGCCGACAGGCAATTTTTATCAAATCTGAATTTTAAAACAGTAGAAGCTCCTACCTGTTCTGAAAGTCTTTTGTTTATTGGTGTTCTAGATAGGTTTTCCAGGTTTATGCATCTGTAAATATCTTTCAATGTACGAATTTAATATAAAATGTCTTGCAATCTAAAAAAATATGGGCAACATGATATAAATGCATTTTCTGTAAGGTAGAAGCCACGCCCTTTGTCAATGATGTTTTTTGAATGAAAACGATAATTCTGGTTTCCCGTCCTGAGTGTTTTACGTAAGCCTTGAACATCTGGTCAATTCTCCCTCACTTTGACAGGGTGAAGCTCCCCCGCATAGTCCTTTTCTAAAGAATAGCACATTGTTATGTTAAGCCTAACTTACTGTATAATTTTTATACCTGGAATGAAAGCTCGACATTTCTGCATTACTTAAAACCTACTTACTTAAATTTCTATGATATATTTTATCTGAAAAAAGCTTACAAAATATTTCTAAAAAACACAACTTTTAGGTTGAAAACTCTTCACAATTAATTTTTTACACAACTATTTCGATTATCAGTATAAAACAGAGGCTGTTGTTTAAGCATTCCTGTAGCTTTGGTTGACACCTATTTATAAAACTCTGAAATTCTTTTAAATGTCAAAACTGATGGGTGGGTCAAGCCTCCCGTATGGTCAACCCTCCCTAGTCTCCCCTACACTACACAGTGTGCTAATATTTAACTTAGTTAGAATACGCATAATGCAGTCGAAAATTCATAGCAATTCTCAGCAATTTCCACCAATAAACGGGAATGCATTAGAATAATTTTATACAACCCTGTATATAATCTACAGATTTCTATATACGCCTCATAATAAAGTAAAATAAAATTAAAAAAAAAAAATGCAAGACACAGAAACGTATTTTCAGAAATTATCCTCCATAGATAACAATGTATATAATTCTTTCACAGCCCCGTATGTGAAAGTATTTATATTCTAAAAACATTTTCTAGTATGCTATAGTTCAGCTGCAAAGTGCGTAACTCAATCAAACACATCCTTAAAAATTTCAATCTCATATACAGTAACAATAACCAATTACTTTGCATAGTCCTGTATATAATATATAGAATTTGTAAATACAAATTAGTGTGAAAAAATTTAGTTAAACTTAAAAACGCATACCACAACTGAATGCACACTTCCATCGTTTATTGTTCATAGACAGTATCCGGAAACGATATATTTTGTGTGTCCCTGTAAATGAACAGTTACTGTTATGCACGGCATATTCTACAGTAAGCATCTTGTAGTGTAACTCAATAATTTACATAAATCTCATTATGTTTTAAATACTGTAGCATCATTAAAATACGCTGTTAAGAAACTTTCCCCGTAAAACATTATGTAACCAAATTCTTTTGTGGAACTCCGTAAACTAATGATAAATGCTTTGCACTTCATATTCTATAGACAGCATATTTTAGTGCACTTCAGAAATGCATATCATTATTGTTGTATTTGAAATGGTGGCATTAGAATACACAGCAAACGATTTTCACCTATATACCGTAATGTAATGGAATCCTTTTGAATGCCCGTGTAAACGATTTATAAATTATACACACTCCGTTTTCAGAAGAGAATCCACCTTAAGTTTTCTAGCACAGTGGAGCAGTATGTATTTTAACTTTAATATTTACTAGCAGATCGGGCCGGCGTTGTCCGGAATAATTTATTGAGAGCCATTACTTTATTTTAGTTTAGTTTATTTTAATTAAACATATACATCTCATTTGTGTGGTTGACATCAGGTGTCCGCTTATAAGTCACCCGTCAATATACAAGTACGAGATAGTTTCAAGGAAATTTACAACACTAGAAAATTACAACCCGGAGCTCCACAAAGAGTGTGCAACGGAACCAGCGGGAGTTGAGCCTGCAGCCCACCTACGCTCTCAAGCGATGATGGGGCCAAGAGCCATTAGTGGTGAAGCTCAAAAGTAATTTTCGCCTCTTTCAATAAAAGGAAAGAAAGTGTACAACTGAAACTGTAAAGAACTTTATTCTGAAATTCACTGTTCTCCAGATGGAATGATCATTCGCGTATTTTTGAAAACTATCCAACCGCTATTCAAGATTTCAGAAAACAAGGTACTAAAAACGTAAGTATCGTTTTAAAAAACGATATCAAATAATTTAAAAGCTTAATAGTAACATGGTATCATAACAGTGTGATTTTATATCACAGTGTAATAAAAATACTGTTTTGATAATTTAAGAGTATTTTAATTATCTTTCAGTTAGTATTATTACCTAGACAAATGACGTTGTATATTAGTTTTAAATGAGTTTAATTCCAGTTGCGATATAAGCTTCGGTATATATGAAATTTTTTAATACACTCAGTATCAAAAGCTGCAGTCCATAGTGTAATAGTTTTATAATAGGTGAAATGTAACATACTCATTTTTAACATAGTAATACTGGAGTAGTTTTAATAACAATTTTGATAAACAAATGAATATAGAGTTCTTAAATTGCGTGTATAATGGCTTTTTTTCGTTTTCCATGACGATTTCAGACTCATATAACTAGAAATGCTGTGATGAAAACTTATGAAAACAGTGCAGAAGATATATATTTTTATGTTAAACCAGCATATATATACATAAGTGAAAGTTTACCAAATTATTTTATTCACCATGAGGCTTTCCTAAATGATCTATATTCATTGATGCCGAATTAGGAGCTACCTATAGAGAAAGTAATTTTGAATAGGGTTTAAATATCGTCTGCGTCATTAAAAATATTCTTTGCTTTAAAATGTCTCTGGAAAATAAACCATGGTTACGTATTTATGCTTTTCGAAGAGAAATACTCTTATTCCTTTATTAAAAAAGGTGTGACTAGCAAGGTTTTAATATTTCTACATGTAAATTAAGTGACATAATTAATGAAAAAGAAAGAAACGTCAAAGTTTACATTTGACTGGGAAAAATGTAAAAAATGCATACCAACAAAGGTATATTCGCCGCTTATTATACTTGAAGTCTCATTTCATGGTTTAAAAGAAAATCCAACCTAAACATTTCATTATGTTATCCAAACAATATTCATTGTGTTAAGTTCCACAAGGCCAGTCATACCTCTAAATCTACTTGTATATTTTTAGAATAAAATGGGAAAAATAAAATGAAACTGGCATTGAGGATATTCTATTTAAAAGCATCCCACGCAAGTCTCCCGACGACGTTTCTCCTATGAACTACCGGTTATTTGGGCTTTTAAAACAATTCTTTAAAAGCGGCGATTGACTCTGGAAGATTGTGGTCGAGGAATGGAAAAGAATCAACCTTGATATTTTAAGTAAGGCTCTTTTATCTTGGAAATCAAGAATTAAAATGGTAGTTCAAAAGAAGGTCTATCATATTCAGCATATAAGAAAATAAAATTCTTATATTTGTTTATAATATATTTCCAAAATCGTTTAAAAAATGTGTGTACAACACACTCTATAATCATCAAGATAAATTGTTGTTTATACTTTGACTTTAAAATGCAATGTGCACGCCTGTATAGTAAAGCGAAAACATTTTATAATTTGAGATAACGTTTCATTAATAAAAACGCTAATTCAACACCTACACAACGTCATTAAAAAAATAATAATGTACGAGGTGGAACCCATCAAAATTCGACGTGAAAAAAAGTTTTAAAATGTCCTCATCAATCATTGTTCGTTTCAATTTCCTAACTACTGAAACGCATCCATTGTATTAAGCTAATTAATTTTTATATACAAATAGACGAATTATTTTTCAATAATAATAGGACAATCTCCAGATAAGACAGATTTTTTAATGCTTTAAACTTATAATTTTTTTGTATGGTTTCCTCGTTCCCCTTCCATAACCGGGATGGCTGTCCTTTTTCCTCAATTGGGGTTACTTTCCCTCTTATAAAGTAACATATACAATGGATCCTTAAAAAAAAGAAAGAAAATGCCAAGCATCGATTATGAAACACTTTCCAACACATTCAGAATAATGTAACAAAACTGCACTGTTTAATAAGTTAAAATATTATGTCTAATTGAACCATATGGAAACGCATAACACATTTGAAAACCCAATTTCAGCTGTTCCCATCTACAATCGGAAAATGATCCGAATTCTTTGATCAGCCCTGTATATGATACATAGATTTGTATCTATTAACTAGATGCATGCCAAAATGTATGTTAAGTTAAGAAATACATCTAACTCAGTTGACGACTCCCCTTCAACAATTTCCGCTAATAAGGAAAATGGTACGTGAATTATTTTGTGTAACCTTGTATATGAGGTATAGGATTTATATGCAACAAGTAAGATGCAAAAAACTGTTTAAATTTAAAAACTCATACCGAATTTTAAAACGCACTCCCAGTAATTATTACTTGTTCCTGTAAATGAATAATAAATGCTGTGAATACCCTATTCTACAGTAATCATCTTGAAGTGAAATCCAGAGATTTACATCAGTTTCAATACATTTGAAATAGCGTAATCTCATTAAAATACTCTGTAAACGATTTTTCTCCATATACCAAAATGTAATGGAATTCTTTTGAGTGTCCCTGTAAATGAACTATTAATCACACACTTCGTATACTTCATATACAATACCAAACATGCCTTAGTGAGCCCTAACCCTAAATAACCTTTATCATTTGCATGAAAATCCGACTATATTTACCAGAGTTAGAGCTTGGGCAGACGGACAGACGGAAAGACAAACCGAATGCATAAACACTTTTCAACTTTATTGGGAAGTGTTAATAATAAAATACAATTCCGACCATATTCCGATGCAAAAACATATATCAACCAATTTAACATGATATTAATTTTACGTTCAATATAAACTGAATATCTGTCATTTTGGTTGGCAGATTTCAGTTTAGTACCAAAATGCTGCATCCTATGGATAAATGAACTTATGATTTATCGTTTTTTAGCCTCCACTCTTTGAGTTGGTTGAAATATGTAGATTTGAACAATAATTCATGCTTGAAAATAATTTAAAAAGTCGTTAAATTGAGCCTCAGTTTTCAAATAAATCTCATTCGAACGTTAATTTTGTTCTTGTTTGATCGTGTAAGAATTGAAATTGTACTGTATTTAAAAGTAATGTCAGTGCAATAAAATCAAAATCGATAGCGCCGTTCGTTGCCACCATCGTTAGTCATTTCTAAAAATTGTAACTGGGTTCTTGCTGGCGGTCAAAATTAGACTACTATGTTTTGACGACGACAGAGAAATCCTCAATGAAAGAAATAGGACTTTATCAATAATAAGGAACTGTTAAATGAACTTATAATACGCCAAGCACATATTATGAAACACTTTCCAATACATTCAAAATAATGTAACAACACTGCACCGTTTAAGAAATTAACATATCACGTCTAATTCAACCATATGGAAACGCATACCACAATTCAAAACCCAATTTCAGCTGTCCCCATCTATAGTCGGAAAATTATCTGAATTTTTTCAGCAGCCCTGTGTATGATATATAGATTTGTATCTATTAACTACATGCATGCCAAAATATAGTTCACTTAAAAAATACATATACTTCAGTTGAAAATTCCCCTTCAGCAATTTCCTCTAATAAGGAGAATGATACGTGAATACTTTTGTGCAGCCTTGTATATGAGGTATAGAATTTATATATAACGAGTAACATGCAAAAGATTAATTAAATTTAAAAGAATTTTAACCGAATTTTAAACCGTACACTACACAAATTATTACACAAAGACAATACTATAACCGATTTCTTTTGTGAGTTCCTGTAAATGAGTAAAAAATGCTATGAATGTCCTGTTCTAACGTGATCGTAGTGAATTCAGTGATTTATATCAATTTCAATATATTTGAAATAGCGTAATGCCATTAAAATATTCTGCAAACGATTTTCCCCCATATACCATAATGTAATGGAATAATTTTGAGTGTCCCTGTAAATGAGCTATTAATCCCACATACATCATATACAATACCAAACATGCTTTGGTGACCCTAAATAACCTTTATCAATTGCATGGTAAAATCTGAGTATATTTACGGGAGTTAGAGCTTGGGCAGACGGACAGACAGAGAGACAAACCGAATGCATAAACACTTTTCAACTTTGTTGAAAAGTGTTAATAATGAAATACAATTCCTACCATATTCTGATGCAAAACATATTTCAACCAATTTAACATGATAATAATTTTATGTTCAACATAAACTGAATATCTGTCATTTGGTTGGCAGATTTCAGTTTAGTGCCAAAATGCTGCATCCTATGGATAAATGATCGTATGATTTATCGTTTTTTGCCTCCACTCTTTGAGTTAGTTGAAATATGTAGATTTGAAAAATAATTTATGCTTGAAAATAATTTTTAAAGCCGTTAAATTGAGCCTTACCTTTCAAATAAATCTCATTCGAAAGTTAATTTTGTTCTTGTTTGATCATGTAAGAATTGAAATTGTACTGTATTTAGAAGTAATGTCAGTGCAACAAAAGCGAAATCGTTGTCACCATCGTTAGTCATTTCTAAAAATTGTAACTGTGTTCTGGCTGGCATTCAAAAGTAAACTACCATTTTTTGATGACGACAGAGAAATCCTCAATGAAAAAAATAGGACTTTATCAATAATAAGGAACTGTTAACTGAATTTATAATAAACGTACAAAAAATTATTCTTATAGAATATAAGGCTTACATCAAGTCTTTTTTTTTTTTTTTTTTTTTTTTACTGCAACACCATTTTATATTAATCTTAATTTTCCTGAAATGCTTTACTTTTCTGAATTCTTTATTAAAAAATTAATTCATCTTACCTATAATCAATTTTTTTTCAAAACAAGGAATAACATGTAAAAGACGAAATAATCAATAAAATTTCCAATTATAATCTTTATAACTAAATAGTGAAAATTACTCCATGTTGATAACATCATATTAATTTGTTTCTTTACTATTGTCGAGGTAAAAATACATTTTACGCTAAGCATATAGTCACTTTCACCTTAGCAAACTTTTCACACGTATTTTATATAAGTATTTTATGCTTAACCAGCATGTATTAAAGTAAACATTTTTTTTCATTTCATTGTAATGAAAAACTAGTCGTTGGGGGCCACCGTAATACTGGCAGGTAATACTGGTATTTCCATAAAACATGTTATGTGACCATAACGTGCCAATAACCAAGTTTTTTGCAATGATCCTGTAAAATCTTTATATTGAAATACTTCAAATCTTTTTATTTCCTCATATTTTCTCACCCTTTGGAATTTGTAGCGAGCATTTATCTTAGAACTGAGTAATTTTTTTTATTATCCCAGTCAATAAAATTATATATTTAACCCTTACCGGCGCGGAGTAACTATGTTTATAAACTGATGAAATAATCCCAGCAAACACATACCTTTCAGCACACGATCGGACCGCACCCGGCAGTATCGGTTAAGTGTCGGCATAGGCACAGTGGTTTCGGTGAAGTGTCGGCAGCATGTCGGCAACTGGAACTTAAGAATCTGTATTTTCGACTGCCGGTTACCGTAATGGGTCCCCTTATGGTTATGGATATAGATAATATGAAATATGAAAATATCACACGTGTAATCTATGTATAAAATGCATTGCAATTCTAAAATAAAATTTAAACGTATAATTAAATATTTTTAATACAAAGTAATGCTCTATTGCTGAATTTCAGGTACTACTTGATTATCCCGTCGCCAAATTCGATAAATTATGCAAATCGCCAAACGAAAGAACAAATAAATTAGTAAAAGATTAATAAAAATACAGTTAAAACGTCGAAACAAAAATAACTTGATGACGCAACAAACACGTGTAACTTGTTTAACGTCAAGTGAATGTGGCATTTACGATAAGGCATTATTAGCATTTAATCTTATAGTTTGGCGATAGTCTTTTGATCGACGGAATAATCAAGTAGTACCGAATTGCGTAAAAGAAACATCCTTATAACTCCAAAAATTATAATCATATTAACTAACAGTTACTGCGTCAGATTAAGCGCCTCGTTTTCAATTAAAATATGTCTTTGTATTAAAATTTGAATGAAATACAGGATCATGAAAAATCGAAGAATTCGGTGTGAAAAATATGATTACAAATATCTCGACAACTAATTATCCGATCGACTTCCTTCTTTATGCAAAATTTATGTTTTTTTATTGCATTTTATATTCACCCCTTAAAAAAAATTCGAAATTTTTTATATATCTTTTATAAGAACGATTATTCAAAAGGCCTAAAAAAATAGTTCCGGATAATCGAGGTTACTTACATTCAATAAGCTTATTTCCATTATTACATACTAAGTACACACCAAATTTCAAGTCTCTATCTCAATTTGTTCCGGATATAGAGCGTTTACAGACACACAGACACACAAACAGACGGACGGCAATTTTGTTTTCTAAAAATATGTTTTTCGGAATTTCCAGTGTCTGAAACGTCTAATTCTGTCAAAAAAAACTTTTTCGATTTTTAAAACGATTACAAGACTTACCCTATACTACGTATGATGGGTAAGTAAAATTGCATCAATAAAATTAGTATAATGCACCAGCAAAACCCGCAAAACCAGCAAAACCCGCAAAACCAGCAAAACCCGCAAAACCAGCAAAACCCTTTTTCGATAAATGAATCACTTCTTTAGTTATAAACGACTAGCAAACCACGTGGCTTTGCTCGCGTAATATTTAAAATATGCCAAGTGATATTTATATATCTAATTTTTATTAAAAGAAATTATAATTTTAGGAATAATTCATAAATTACTATTTAAAACATAATTTGACTAAACTTTATTATTACACTGCATTAGGCAGAAATTAGACTTAAATTAATAAAAAGAAATAAAACTAAATAAAAGATAATTTAAAAATATTTTGAAACTTTTATGCTCAATTAATACGCTCATTTCAGTATTCATTTGAAGCTTTGAATTTTTTAGAATCCATCTTCTTACACCGTAAAATTAACCATCATGTCAAATTCCAAGTCCTACCACCTCTCTCAACATAAAAGGAACTAATATTCCACAGAAACGTAATTTAAAAAGCTTTTAAAGGCCTTTTTTAGAATGTTTGTTGTTCATGTGAAGCCCAAGTGGTAGAATCATCCGTATAAAATATAGCCTGTGTAGGATCAGAGATTATTACCATTGATTCGCTATTATTACTTTTATAATAGGTTTATAGTCCCTGAAATTGCATAGAAATCGTAATTTAGGACTCTTTTAGAATGCTTTACGCACCTGCCCTTCGCATCACCCCTTTTTAATTCGAATTTATTTTCGACAGTCATTCGAGGGCATTTATATTGTATAAGTAACTACCATGCCATATTTAAAGTTTCTAGCTTCTTCAGTGTCACAGAAATCGCAATTTAGAAAGTTTTTTGCTCCTGCAACCCTCTGGTGGCAGTGGCACAGACATAAAATATTTCTTATGTTTTGGCAGGTTCTGTCACCAACAATTTGTCACGATTATTTTTTAAATCGGTTTGATATTTGACAAGATTGCATACTAATTGTAATTTAGAACGTTTTTAGAACTCTTTTCGCTCACTTCATCCTTTTAACTTTGGAATTTTCTTTCGATTGATCTTAGAAAGCAGTTGCATCTTGAAAGTAAATACCATGCCATATTTTAAAATGTTAGACCCCTCAGTTATGAAAAAAATGCAAATTAGAACATGTTTTGCTCTTGCACCCCCCCCCCCCAATGGTAGTGACAGCAACATAAAATATAGCCTATGTTGGAGCAGGGACTGTCACCATCAATTTGCAACCATTACGTTTGAAATAGGTTTGGTATTTGCTGTGATTGAGTAGAAATCGCAATTTAGAACGTTTTTACAACGTTTTTAGAACGCTTTTCGCGCATTTTCACCCCTTTTAAATTTCCATTTTTTTCGAAACTGTTCTTAAACATCATTTATATCTAATAAATATGTACCTTGCCTAATTTCAAGTTGCTAGCCCTACCGATCACAAAAATCGAAATTTAGAACGTTTTTTGCTCCTGCAACCCCTAGGTGATTGTGACACCGACATGAAATAGCGTCTATATTAGAGCAGAGGCTGTCAGCAAAAATTTGCCCACCATTACGTTTGAAATCAGTTTGATTCTTCCTGAGATTGCTCACAAATCGGCATTTAGACGTTTTTAGAACGCTTTTCGCGCATTTCCTCCCCCCCCTTTTAAATTTCAAATTTTTAAAGAAATGTTCTTAGGGATATCTAATAAATATATACCATGCAAAATTTCATGAATCTAGGTACTTCCATAATTCAAAAATCACATTTTTAGAGCCTTTTTAGTACCTGCATCTCTTCTGGGGTAATGGAAACTAAATAAAATATAGCCTATCTTGGAGCAAGAGTTTTCACCATCATTTTTAGACCATTATATTTGAAATCGGTTCAGTACTTCCTGTGGTTGCATAGAAATCGCAATTGAGAATGTTTTTTACAACGCTTTTCGCGCATTTTCATCTTTTTAATTTTTTCGATTTTTTTTTAGGAAATGTTCTTAGAGATCATTGGTATCTTATAAGTAACTACCATTCCAAATTTCATGATTCTAGGCCCTTCCATAACACAAAACCGCAATTTAGAAAGTTTTTTTCCTCCTGCAACCCTCAAGTTGGTAGTGATACAAAAATAAAGCAGAGCCATGTTAGAGCAAGGTCGGTCACCATCAATTTACAACCATTACTTTTGAAATCGATTTGATACTTCCCAAAATTGAGTAGAAATCACCATTTAGAATGTTTTTTAGAACCCTCTTCGCGCATTATCACCCCTTTTAATTTTCGATTTTTTAAGAACTGTTCTTAGAAATCCTTTATATCTAATAAGTAACTAATATTTCAAATTTCTTATTTCTAGGCCCTTCACTAACGCAAAAATTGCATTTTTAGAACGTTTTTTGCTCCTGTACCCCCTTTGGATAGTGGCACCGGCGTAAAATATCGCCTATGTTCTAAGTTGGACTAACACCATCATTTTGATACCATTACTTTTGAAATCGGTTCGGTAGCTCCAATGATTACCTCTAACAAACAAACAATTTTTACTTCTTTATAATATTAGTATAGATAAAGATAAAATAAACCCAATAGGAAATAGTCTCGTGACGTCATAGTGAATATGAATTTTTATTCGCTTATCAAAATAAAATATACATTCATAAATATTTTTTACTGAAATTTAAGTTTCAAATTTAAAAATACGTTCAAAAAGCCACGTGTCTGAACATTTTCATCATCTCTTTTTTCTCTGCAAGAATAGAAGTAATCCGATTGCCACTGTTTTGAAGAAATTTCATAAAAAACTTTTTTAATTAAATTTAAAATTGAAAATGGTAATATTTAAAAAAAACAGCTAGTGTGGACACATCTACGAATTAACAGCTTTCCTAAAAGAATAGTACTAATTAGCAAAATCGGTTCAGTAGAAAGCTCAGGACAGATGATTGAAAAAACGGCCTTGTCTATTAAATATACGAGGTAGAGCCCGTCGAATTTCGACGAAAGAAAATGTTTACAAAGGAACTGTTGCATCAAATTTATAATACATCGACAACAATAATTACAACAAAAAATCCATCTTACACTTGTTAGTTTAACTCTCCAAAGACATATTTTAACCCAAGATTAACAAAATATGTACTTTTCTCATAAACTTCAACTGTTAAAATTATTGAAAAATTAAACTTCATTCATATACGTAATCAGTAACATATAATCAAGATAAGTAATTTTGATTAAGTTATCAATTTAAGTTATCAATTGATATTAAGGAATGAAAAATCAGCAAATATGATTTCACCTTTACATAATCATAGAATTTTCCCCCTTTAAATCTAAACCGAATCCAGTCATTTTCCGCGTTTCACGTCCTCCATATTAACCATTTAAAAACATTTTTAACGCGCAACAGGTTATTAATAAATATATTTTCAAGCTTGAATTCACGTTTGTCAATTATTACAACTTTCCATGTTAAAATTCCCACTCGTGATTTGAAGTCTTTGTATAATCTCTGTACCTGCGCGTAAAAAGTCCAGAAATTTATAAATTTTAGACGCATTCAAGGAGAAATATCTTGTTTTATCAAATAAAATCAACGTTTTCTTTTAAATATGACGTCATTTTCAGTCGTTGAAATATTTTGCCTATTGTCTCAAACTATATATCAGCGAAATGAAAAAATAGTGAAATATAACAGCATCATCAGGGAAATTTTGTCTTTTTTTAAAGCGTAACTTCATTTTGTTCAAATTTTTAAAAAAAGATATTTTTAATTGCAATGAGAAAATGGCATCAGTAAGAATATAATCAATAAAGATAGCTAATCCACTTTTAACAGAAATGAAGTACTTCAGTTGCCACGATTAGAAAATTGGTATTAAAAACTATAAAAAAATTAATATCTCAAAAATAAATTGAGATACAGCTTTCAAACAAATTGCATTTAAAAGTGCATTTTTTTCTGCATACGTCGGTGTAAACATTTAAAATGTGGGATGTTTAGAAGTTTAAAAATTTGCTGTAGCGAAAATTGCAAAACCGAAATTTCATTTCAAATTTCAAAGTGTTGCCATTCGCAGAATGACGTATGCGTTACGCACAGATATGTTTGTCCTTTATAACATAGATAGATTTATATTCTTTAATTGTAATGTCTTTGTAATGTAATTATATTCTCTATAATTAAAAATATAAAAAGAAAATGTACTAATTATGTTATTATATTTTGATTGCGAAATGTTTTTCAAAAGCAATATTTTTTATGTGTTTTAATTTCATTTTTAAAAAATCTAATTACTGGCATCTATTTATTTTCTTCTGACTTTATAAAATTTTATAAGAAATTCAATTTGATTATTCGAATGAAAGGAAAAATATTCAGGTATTTCTTAAGAAGAAACCAACTCTGAAGAACTCTGAAAGAACCAAGTTAAAAACAAAAACAGTCTGAGATTTATTTAAAATCATTGAAAATATTTCTGATGAGAATTTCGAATTTTAAAAAACAAAGACAAATATAAAACCTTGTGAAGACCACTGTAACTGAATATTTCTAAAGTTTTGTCAATAGTAGTTTGTTAAGTTTTGTATTTCGAAGAACTGCTTTGTTAAATCTACATCTCTTCCCAGGTTAAAATTTCTTCCATCACATTTGTTAAAATGCGTATTTGTAGTCATTAGGTAAAACTTTTCATACTTTAATTCACAAAACTTTTAGTTTACAATTATTTTGACTATTCACAAGTACATTTTCGGTCATTTTAAGGAAATAATCAGAATTCTTTATAGTATCTGCATTCATTTCAAATTTTACCTTTAGTACTTTAATTGCAGAAACTAAAGTACACTCGTGTTCAAAATAAGAGAATTTGCATATTCTATCGAATTTCATAAAAAGCACTGAACGAAAGATAAAGCTAATGCTTTGAAACAAAGATGCAACTCTTTAGTGTCGAATGTGTAAACGTACATGTGTGTATGGGCGATGTGGGTAGAGGAACAAGCTTTGTAAGCGAGCGTGACAATTTTCGCGTTTTGTTCTCCCGCACACCTCGCTGAATATTTTGGTATTTCTTTTGCAACTTTCGATGAAATTCGGGAGAAAACAGTAAAAATGAGTAACCAAAATCATTTGGATGATGGGATCAGGTGGCAAATCGCGAGGAGACTGGAAACAGGGCAGTCTCAAGTGCAGATTTCTAGAGACTTCAGTGTATCAGAATGTCTGCCCAGCGTCGTGTCCAACTTATTGAAACAGTTTAAAGACACTGGATCCATAGAGAGAAAGCCGGGGAAAGGTCGTGCAAGAGGCACGACGGCCAACGAAGATCGCTATTTGTGCATTGCAGCGAGGGGTAATAAGAGTGCAACAGCTTCTCAGCTCTCTCGTGACCTTTATGCGGCCACAGTCAGTCGAGTTTCAAGGGTTACTGTTTGCAGACGGCTACATGACAGAAAGTTGTTTGCAATAAGATCTGCTGCTTGCGTCCCGTTCACTTCTGCATACAGGAGAACCCGTTTAGCATGGTGCAGAGATAATTGACGTTAGACCAGTTATCAATGGGGTACCATCCTATTCACTGATGAGCCTCTGTTCAGCCTAAATACAAATTCTCGACGTGCTTTCATCTGGAGAAAACCAGGAATCCGCTACCTGCCTTCCAACTTCTGAGAAAAGGATCACTATAGCATCGGAGGTTTGATGGTCTGGGCAGGTATCATGTTGGATGGCCGAACACCCTCCCTGAATTTGGCAAAGGCTCTAGGATTGGTGTGAGGTGTAGGTCTTGGTACCCTAAGTTCACCTTTTCAGAGATGCAGTTGGCCCTTATTTCATATTAATGGACTGCAACGCGTACCCAGATAGAGCTCATCTGTTCGAAGAATTTCTGGAAAGTGAGGATATTCGCTTAATGGATTGGCCAGTCAGATCTACAGACTTAAACCATACAGAGCATGTCTGGGAAGCTCTGGGGAGGAAAATTAAACTCGATTTCCACAGAACCACCCACGGCCTTAAAACAGCGGTGCTGGAGGAGTAACACATAATGCCACTGCGACCCATAAACTGCCTGATTTTCAGTATGAGTTCACGTTGTGAGAGCTGAACAACTGTAACAGGGGACCATACCCACTATTAACCCAATTTTTTGTTCAATATTGTAAGCTCTGTTGTGTACCTTCAGACGCTGATGATTTTTACGCACGATCATGCGTGCGAATTATAACTGTTGAATGTTTATTTTTGTTGCATTTTATCAACCTATGTACATACCTAATTACATTAAAATCTGTCCAGTAGTTCTGGAGATAATCGGCCAAATCTGAAAATTCTCTTAATTTTGAACATGAGTGTACATTTTCTATAACTTGATCTATTACAAACTAACACTAGCAAGAAATATTACAATAAGCAGGAAAAACAAAAAATATAAATAAATAAAAAAAATTTGTTCTCCACAAAAATATATATATATATATATATATATATATATATATATTAGGGTGGGTCGAAAAAACCGAAATATTTACAATCGAAATGTAATAGAGCGGAAAAGTTGCCTTTTGTAATAAAGAATAAATATTTAAAATATTATACCGATCGGTTAATATCTTTTACCGCCGCAAGGGGGCCAAAATTTCAAAAAATCGCAAAAAACATGATTTTTTTTCGATATTTTTTTAAATTATCCAAACGTACGAATACAATTTCTAATAGGACGCAATATATACATGAAGATATAAGAAATGTGCCGGTAAACGTTCATTATGATAAAATCCTATCATTTACTGCCACAAAGGGACCATATTTTTAAAAAAAATGTAAAAATTTCAAATTTTCAGTTTTTCTAAATTTTTATAATTTTTATAATATGTCTAGAAATAAATAAATTTACGTTATATCTATTAATATGTCATAAATTTTGTTAACTATTTGCCATAAACCGGAAAATGAAAACGGTAATCATTCGTTGTTCTTGACGATCGTTTCATCTACTGTTGTTTTACTGCATATCAGCAGTTCATATACCACAAATAAAAAAAATGATATAAAATGAACAAAATATTTTAGCATTTTATTAATTAAAATACAGAGAAATTTAACCTAAACTGGTTAAATAAACTTAAAATGAAGAAGTATTTAAATTAAATGAATTTTATAATTTGACTTGCTTTCAAATAAAGCCATTGTTCCTCGAGAAACCGAAATTGATCATATGTTATCCTCACTCTGTTCTGATCCACAAATTTTACCAGCACTTCAGTGACTAATTTCACGCATCTTTCTGCGTGGGACAAGGAAAGTTATAATAGCTGGTATCTTTAATCGAACATTCTAAACTCACCAGCTTTGTTAGATCATCAGTCGATAGACAAACCGTAACATGTGATTTCGTTAGTTTACAATTTTGCCTTTCGACTAAAGCGATACAATTTTAAACTTCAAAGTTCAAGTCTGGAATGGCGAAATGACGGATGGCAGTATTCGTGTCCACAGAACTTCGTGCTTTGGCAATTTTCAATTTTGGCAATCGGCTGATGCAGTGACGGCACTTTCACGATGTACTCAATAAGTACATCCTGAAAGTGTACTGCATCAGTTGGTTCACAATTAAAATGAATCCATCATGTTTTTCAGATTCTGTTGGCTATAATTAGTAACTCCCGTTACTAGCCATATCATCTACGAAAGATTATAGTTCCTGTAATTTCACGAAATGCCTGTTTATCAAAGCATGAAAATAGCCTCATTGGAATGATAGCGTATGAAGGAGAGGACATCAGGACCCCAGCCATAAAGAAAACTGCCAAAGCACGAAGTTCTGTGGACGCGAATAGTGCTATCCGTTACTTCGTCATACCAGACTTGAATTTTGAAGCTTAAAATTGTATGGATTTAATCGAGTGGCAAAACTGTAAACGAACGAAACCACCTGTTATGGTTTGTCTATCGAATGACGATCTAACGACGCGGTGAGTTTAGAATGTTCGATTAAAGATACGAGCTACTATAATTTTATTTGTCAAACTCAATGAGTAGAAAGATGCGTGGAATTAGTCTCTGAAGTTCTGGTAAAGTTTGTGGACCAGAACAGAGGGAGGATCACATATGAATTTCGGCCTCTCGAGGAACAATGGCTTTATTTGGAAGCAAGTCATATAATAAAATTCAATTCCTTTAAATACTTCTTCATTTTAAGTTTATTTAATCCGTTTCCGTTAAACATCTCTGTATGCTAATTAATAAAAAACTAAAATATTTTGTTCATTTTATATCATTTTTGTGATTTCTGGTATATGAACTGCTGATATGCAGGAAAACAGCAGTAGATGAAGCGATTGTCAAGAAAAATGAATGATTACGGTTTTATCTCCCAGTCTATAACAAATAGTTAACAAAATTTATGACATATTAATAGATATGGAGTAAATTTATTTACTTCTAGACGTATTATAGAAATTATAAAAATTTAAAAAAAAATTAAAATTTGAAATTTTTGCAATTTTTTTTTTTAAAATATGGTCTTTTTGCTGCAGTAAAAGATATGACTTTATCATAATGAATATTTATCGGGACATTTCTTATATCTTCATGTAGCTATTACGTCCTATTAGAAATTGTATTCGTACGTTTGAATAATTTAAAAAAAATATTCAAAAAAACATGTTTTTTTGCGAATTTTGGAAACTTTGGCCCCCTTGCGGCGGTAAAAGATATTAGCCGATCGGTGTAATATTTTACGATTTTCTTCTTTATTACAAAAGGCAACTTTTCCGCTCTATTACATTTCGATTATAAATATTTCGGTTTTTTCGACCCACCCTAATATATATATATATATATATATATATATATATATATATATATGTATTAAAATGTTTTTAATTTATTTTAATTAAATACTGTTTCTTTTTATAATTTGTATATGTTTTTTATGCAGGCTCTGTGATGACTTGAATTAAAAGGGAATTTTTTGAAAAGACTTCGAGTTGTAAAAATTACATATCTTTTTAATTAAGAAGTTGCATAAACAGATAATTCAATAAATCAATGTACAGGCTTATTCAGTTCGAGTTTTAGAAACTTTACAAATAAATATAAACTGAACGAGCCAGTAATGAGTACTAACTCATTGAATTGGTTCAAATTATCCGACAACATTGTTATAGGATAGATTCATATAAGTTAACAGATCTTGCATTATTGCTCTTCATATCTTTTTTTATAAGGACGCGTATCAGTAATAAACTTTTGAGACACTGTTGTTATGAAAAGATAATAGTTATTATGGGTTTTTTTTATAATACTAGGTGGCTCTGCCCCCTACAAGCTACGCTCGCCAATCCCCGCTCAGACACCGCAAACTCTAAAGGTGCGTTTTCGCTGGTCGTCCTAACGACCTAAAAAACCCTAGCGATCCAAAACCTTAACCTAAGAGCGTTTTCACTGGTTACACATAAACCCTTACGCCAACCAATCAAAGGCAAGTTTTTACTGCGCAAGCGTCTGCTTTACGGCTTCTATATCGAGCCTAAGCTCCGATAATCAATCAATCGATCAGCTGTCAATTATAAACAAATAATTGTTGGCTGCACTTGTCATGTTTAATAGTAAATATTTTGTATGAAAAATAATCGAAAGTTTTGATTGTTTTCCCCACTAAAGGTTTATTACCTGTGGCTAAAAGAAAAAGACCTGTGCCTTAAGATTAATTTTATTACTTTATAATTAAATTCCTAAAAATATTAATATATTTATTGTCAACAGAAGCACACAGGTGTACATCACTTTTATCACATCAAAAAAAAAAAAAATTATAAAATCCCATCGTGACATACTTAAAGCAAATTCAATAAAAGAGAGTAAAAAGAAAAAAAAAGATTCATAAGTTTAATGAAAATACAGCCTATACTTATTTTCAAAAATACAAAGTGAGGGGGGGGGGGGGGCTCCTAATAATTTTGTGAATATGAAGGAAATTAAAAATAAAAGGTATTTTCTCATTATAGCGGCCCTCGCAATTACGCCATGGTTGTAGTTACGAGTTTGCCAAGCTTATATTTACATTTAAAATTTAAATATCATAAAACATAAATAAGATTTTACTATTGTAAACAGGGTTGTAGTGGCGGGTATACACTGCATACCTTTTGGATTTTTTAAAGGAATACCGTATACCCTGTGTTTCTCAAAAATACTATAGCGTATACTCTCTGCCTTGGGCGTATACCCCCTGGTTTGTTTATGACTACATCACTAGTTGTATATATGAGATAACTTCGCAATTATCGTGGTTGCCGCTATATAGTAAAATATTATAAATTTTGACCTTTTTTTTTTTTAATCTTTAAAATAGTACTCAGGGTCAAGGTTACCCAAAGACAGACTTCTAAAATGATGTTATTGTGTCAAACTGAATGTTCGCTAAACATTTTTTTCCGAAATAAAGGCCCTGCTTTTATGTACAAGTTAATCTTTCAGTTGTCACACTAATTTTTAGGAAAAGCAGTCACTATGCACAGAATAGTTACTCTTTATCTAAAAATAATATATTTCCTCTTCGATGAAGAGGATATCTTCAATCTAAAGAAACGTTTTAACCTTTGCTTACAGTATTTTGATATTATACACAGTATTTTGATATAATATTGATTATATATTATCTTTTGATATTATAACCATTATAGGAAAATTAAAAAAATATATTTATTGAACTTGTGCTGTATCCTAAGGTGTCCCATCTGGTGGGACACCTTGGGACAGTTAAAAATAGAAGTGAAAAGTTCAATAATTGAATTACAATATACACAGAATTGTTTATTCAGGAAAAGAAATTTATTTAAACTGACAAAGATAACTAATGTAATTTTTCTAAATTTTAGGGATGCAAGGAATATGCGGCCTTTGTATTCCTTCCCATTTTTTTTTTTTTTTTTATGCTCCCAATTTGAAGGAATGTTCTTTTTATTTGCTGAAGCATATTCATGAGCAAGGGTATGCAAATCATTAATTGTTGCCTATAGTGATATTTCGAAGCTTGTAAAATGTAGTTTACCAACTTTCCTTCCTCATCATCGATGAATATTTTTCGACTTTATATCTTTGATATATACTAGAAGTTAAAATTTGGTTGTTCACATTTTTAAAAAGTACTAATATGATAATTCAGAGTGGTCTTACTAACAT
Source organism: Maratus speciosus (assembly GCA_963932465.1). NCBI lineage: Eukaryota > Metazoa > Arthropoda > Arachnida > Araneae > Salticidae > Maratus > Maratus speciosus. The sequence goes on from OZ010786.1 coordinate 268,165,449, forward strand.
TGTAAACTGCAGCAGCTTTCCTAAAAGACAATTCACTTGATAAAATTTTCGCAGCAGCTTTCTGAATATTGTCAGCATGAATTGCTGCATTTATTATTATTTTTTTTTATTCTAAATTTCTAATCCTTGCCATTGTTAAGTACAATGAGTTCCTAAAAGAAGAAATTATAACTATTAATAAATATATGTTATGTAGATTAAATTAAAAATGTTTTAAACACAATATCTTTTTGGTAAAATATTTCGAATAAAAGTTCACTAGGCATATCTTGTGTATGATGTATCCCAAGGTGCATCATATTAGAGAGACTGGGGCACAGTAGACCAATTTTGCAGTTTACATTTTTCTTTTTTTTTTTTTTTACACGCCTCAGACTTTTTTCAGAACATAGTTTCAAATACATTTTTCAAAAAACAATTATTTGTATATGTTCATAAAGTGGACCAGTGTGCCCCGGAAGCGGGATACACTGGTCCACCCACTGGAACACAGTGGTCCACTGTTAAGTATCATTTGAAATACAAAATAAATTTATTTTTTATTAATCTAATCCCTCTTTATTTTCCCTTTACTTCCAAAATAACATAATTAAGAAAAATTATTAAAAAAAAATTATTAAGTCATCACACATTAAATTTGCAAATGGAACTCCAAAATACTTATGAGCCTGAAATGTTCCTGAAATACTTTTGGGTCTGAGGGCGTTTTTACGATAACACTGATATAAACAACAGATTAATAACCATAAAGTTTTGATTCCAAATTTTTGGTTTATGTTGCATCTAAAATGAGTAATAAAATTTCAGAACCTGCCAGAAATTCTTTTTGTAATAACAGGCTACAGTCAATAGGATACTTTTATATTTTTTAAAAGCAGTAAATACAAATCAAAATATTTCTTACTATATTATATAAATTTCCATTTTTCTTTGTTTATTTTATTTTGCAGTTAAAACTTTAAAACAATATTTTTTTGTAGAGAATAAACAATTATTAAATATTTTGAAAATTCTGCATTACAGTAGAGATGGGAAATAGAAATAATTTTGGCTAACAGGTTCCATTACTTCACACTTGCGCAGGTAACAGGTTCCAACAACCTGTTATTTTTGTTATAACTAATCGCTGCATATGATTTCAATGGATGTTCTAATTAGAAGATATTTAAACAAAATGTTTGAAATAATTTTGGGACTAAGTATTTATAGTTGCTGTTTTCTATTGAAATGAATCCACACCATTAAATCCGTTTGGGGTTAAAAACTTAATTTTTATGAGACAAAAATTTACCAAGTTATGATGCTTTGGATTTCATCCATTGTCAGTTTTTTCTGGCACTAAAAACATATTTTTCCCATTTAGTGTGACTGAAACATTGAAAATTCACAAAATTCAAAGTATCATAACTCAGTAAGTTTTGATCATAGAAGAATTTTTTGCTGTTTTACTAAGAACATGGGGAAACTTTTTCAAAATAAAACTTATGGGACCCAGACATTGTATAAAATTTGCAATTTCTTAACTATTTAAAAATTAATTATTTTAACATTAATCGATTTTTATATGATGCAGAACAAAATTTAAAAGATTTTTGTAATTGGAACCACACTTCTAAAACTAACAGTTATTAACTGTTGGTAAACGATAATAACAGATATCCTGTATAAAAATAAACACAGTTTTAAACGTTTTTTAAAAAAGAGAAATTTTATACCCCGACTTCATTGCAGCCATATCTATCAACGCATATTTAAAGTGAATACCACAAGAACACAAAAATATTATTTATACACTTTTAATCAAACACAATTCATTAAAACAAATTTGTTATGCAAAAATATCATCAACTGTAGCAGCTAAAGCAACTAGCAAATTAGAAGAGAGAAAAGAATCTAATACATGCATACATATACAGAAATTAATTTTTGAAAAGCAAATATTATTTACAAATGAATAACCAACTAGCTAAGAAATTTAAGTATACTTGTTTGAAGCCATTAGACAAAAACCGAAATAGTTATGCTACTGTACCATCAAGATATTTATTACAGAATGCTAATTATGAAAAAACACTTAAAATGCTTATTGGAATAAGTTTATTGCATGGTATTTTAATAACAATACTGCAAAACAGTTCTTTTGTTTACATTAAATTTTCATCAAGTTTTAGGATAAAGTAGTAATATAGATTCACAAAAGGCAAGCTTCAACATTTTAAATCAAAATATCTTAAGCATAATTATATTAAAAAAAATAAAAGCACTCTAAACATATTAATATTTAAAAAAAAATGAAAGGCAAAATATAACACAAAAATAAATAAATATTTGATTCAAACGGTAAATACTGATTTTTTACTTAAGTACTACTCAAAACAAGTATGGGAAACTGAAAATAGCTGATTATATATATTTATTAAAATAGTATATAATTTGTAATTGCACAGATGTCATATACACCCCATATTGGCCGCGATTGTTTTCCGACGTCAATTTAGCGAAAACATCAACAGCATAAACAACAACATCTGGGTTACGATATCAAGCAAAATAACGACACTTTGGTGACAATTAAGCACCCGTTGCGTATATGACATTGGTGTTAGAAAAAAATGATATGACATCTGTGCCATTGTAACATTAAGAAAAATCTCATAAAAGAATTTTATCCCTAAGCAATGATTCATAAAATTACACATGCTTCTACTTAAATTAGGCCTAAATTCCATCAACTGTCAGAAGACTTTAATAAAACTACATTTAAATACAAAAACAGTTATATTAATCCTTTAAAAGTTGCAGAAATTTGTCCTACCTGCACATACTTAAAATTGTTCTGGTGGACTTTAAAATCTTTCTACAAAAGATTAAGTTTATTATACACATAAAAGACCCACCTCTTATTATAAAAATGTTTCTGTCATAATTTTAATTTTTGAAAGATTACCTTATCATTAATTTTTTAAACATTATTTGCAACGGGTGGTTTGTTTATTTAGGTTAATACAATGTGACAGTTTATTTAAGTATGCAATGTTGTTTCAGTGTTGTTGTTGACAGTTTGTTTATTTAGGTTTTTTTTTTCTTTTGCATGTTACATGCTTTATAAATCACTATTTTCAATCCAATTTTTAAAATTTTCCTAAAGATAAACAAAGACGTCTCATTTAAAATTTTCTTTTTTTTTTCTGCATTCTCAATTATTCACAAAACAATAAGACTAAAAAGCAATCGAAGAGTCAAAATTTAACAAGTTTCAGTTTCAGTCGATACTTAATTTTAAATCATACCAACTGTATCATGTAACTGTCCTGATGACAATAAATATAATTAACATAAGGAAAAACAAAACAGTTTGTCGTCTTAAAACAATAAACTCTCTATCTTTTAAAAATGCTTTTTTTTTTTCATTTTACTTTCAAAAACACTTAGTCTTATATGAATATAAACAACAAACCCTTTTTGCATCTTTTAAGAACACTTTTTTTACTTTAAAAAAATAAATAAACAAATAAATAAAAAAAAAACTCTAAAAATATTATCATCTAAAAAAATATTTCTCCCCCCTTTTTTTTTCATCTTATAAAATAAAATCAAATAGTGCAATTGCGCTGGTAACAAACAAGATGGAGATATACATAAAGCTGGCCCACACTTTTTTTTACTTAGCGGCAGATTTTATTTATGCCCCAGACTGAAACATATAAATGTTTATTTCACATTATATTTACAATTTTACTTATGGGTATTTAAAAATATTTTCAGCTAAATAATTTTTGTACTTACTTTTCTTATTGTGTTCTCATAGTTTGTAGTGTAACATGTTATTTTTGGAAAATGTAATTTAATGAGTAATGTAATTAAAATAAAACTAGTAGTTTGTAGGGAGCACAAATAGTATTTTTGATGTTACTTTAATAAACTTACTTTATTGTCTCCTCTTTTGACATAGAAGTGGGAGTCCTGTCATACTCACAGATTTTTTTAAATCTTCTGTTTTGAAATCTTCCGATGCAAAGAAGAATCCTTGTAAAAGTAGCAGGGCACTAGACAAATTCCAGTTGCTTGCAGACGATCACTAATGGTAGTCACTTATTATACAGTAAAACTACACACCTGTGATTTTCTGAAAGCATTCAAATTTGAAGATCTATAGAAAGTATAAAGAGCAATAATGCTATATCTGTTAAATTATTATGAATCTTCTCTATAACAATGTTGTCGGATAGTTTGAACCAATTCAATTAGTTAGTACTCATAACTGGCTCGTTTAGTTTATATTTACTTGTAAAGTGTCTAAAATGCAGACTGAATAAACCTTTACATTGATTTTTTCAATTATTTGTATGTACAACTTTTTAATTAAAAATATAGGTAATTTTTACAACTCGAAGTCTTTTCAATAAATTCCACTTTAATCTAAAGTCACCATTGAGGCTGTATGAAAAACATTAATAAATTATAAAAAGAAAGTCTTTAATTAAAATAAATTAAATAAATTTTAATAACATATATTTTTATGGTCAACAGATTTCTTTTGTTTATTTATATTTTTGATTTTTCCTGTCTATTGTAATATTTCTTGATAGTGTTAGTAAAAAATCAAGTTTTAGAGAACGTACAGTCGTGGGAAAAAAAGTAAACAACCTCTACTAATTCTGCAGCAAATTATTACAGCAGAAAGTTACTGGTACCAAACGATTGGAAATAAATGCTGCTTTTAAATGATGTATTTAAAATTTGGTTAGGAGACCATCTACAAATCAAAAAGAACCAAAACTTTTTTTTAATAGCAATACCAACGTCTGACACCATAAATAAATTCTACGCTATTCAATTAGCACAAATCCAAATTTTCAACAACTTCGTACGATTAGTTTCAGAGAAATTAATTATTTTAAAATGAGCATATTTTAGGAACTCTATCCAAATTGAAGTTCCGTACTCGATTGTTGAAATGCTACCGAATGATTATGTCATTTTTATTAATGAATTATTTCTTGCCAATAGTACCATTTCTTTCTCTTAATATGTTTCAACTATTGTTAACCTAAATGTTTAAATAAAATGAGTAATATATATACATATATATTTACAAATTATTTTTTTCTACACATCATAGAAGGCCGCTTAAACCATCATTTTCACGTTTTTCAATAATAATTCAAAAACTACTTGGAATAAAAATTTGAAATTGAGAATTTGCATAAATCAGGTCATAATAAATATAAATATATATATATATAAAAAAACTGTAGATTGTAATTCATATTTTTTTCGAATATTAATTTCATAAATAAAAATAAGAACGGCTAATCAGTGTATACAATATATTAAAGAATCTTCAATTAAAATAACATACATTCTCACAGTAATAAAATACAAATATTGTCCAACAGTTTCGAACAATAAAAAACTTGTTAAAAAACACGTTATAATATCTACATTACCCAATTTTCAAAAACGAATACTGACGTCCTTTAGCGGGAGTTTCCCAAGGTTCATTTTTAAACATTTTTATTCAAAAATCAGTTGAATAAAATCCAATTATTTATTACTGTGAGTAGTATGATATTTTAATTAATGATTCTTTAATATACTGTATACACTGATTAGCCGTTCTTATTTTTATTTATTGTAACACAGTGTAATGAGTCCTTTTAGTAATAATTAATTTCATAATTCATGATCCATATCATAAAAATTTTAAAATTACAAATTCAATGTATTTATGTTTGGGTTTTTTAGTGTTATAAACACAGAAAAAAATATCACACTAGGATTAAAATTTCAGGTGATATTAATAAAAAAATGAAAATGTAATTTAATATTAGAACCTCTATGACTTGAAATTTCGTTTCTAGGTATAGTTTGAACCGAAGATTTAAAATATATTGTTAACATTGGGTGTTGCTATTGAAAAAAACACATTTTGGTCTGATTTTGATTTGTAGATGGCTCCCTGATCAAATTTATATACATTATTTAAAAGTAGACTTTACTTCTAATCGTTTGGTACCAGTAAATTTCTTCTAGTTGCAGAGTTAGTAGGGGGTGTTTAATTTTTTTCCACGATTGTACTTTAGTTTCTGTAATTAAAATACTAAACAGTAAAATTTGGGATGAGTAAAGATATGAAGAATTTTTATAATTTCCCTAAAAGACCCGAAGCATAATTTTTGAATACTCTAAATAATCATAAAATAAATGTTTTTTCAATTATACGAGTACTATGAAAAAATTTTCTTACTAACTACAAATACGCATTTTAACAAATGTGGTGGAAGAAATTTAAACTTGTATGTTAACGTAGCAGTTCTTCGAAATACAAAACTTAACACACAATTGTTGATAAAAGCACATATTTCACATACTTTGAAGAAAATTATTTCATTCTTAAAAGGGCACGTTTTATTCTTATATATTCTAAAGACTTTCATCGTAAAAACTTGGATGTGATAAAACCTTTTATAAGAGTTTAATGGGCACTTGGAAATTTTGCATGAAAAATAAAATTATTCTATTCACATAGGATTCCAAAGTTCATAATGCACACATTTAAGGGAGTTTAAAACACACCTAGACAAACACAAATCGGTACTTTTCCAGTATAGGGGCCTTGGAGAGATAGAGAAAAAAGGTTTGGCGAGAGTAGAGAATTTTCATGCATATTTTCTGACAGCCTATTCATTGTTTCACATACACAAGCAATTTTTTTCAATATTTATGCAATTTATTTTAATACAAATAAGCCATTTATCTGTTTTTATATACAAACAGAAATAATTTATACATAAAAAACAATAATAATACATCTACCCTATAAATATATAATCCTAATGAAACGAATTTATGAAACGATTTCATGAAACGACTGAAATGAAACGATTTTATGAAACGACTTATTAAACAACTGATTACGTTTCGCGGCGATTTCTTCTAAAATATGGAATATTATGCGATGAAATTAACACCAAAAATCCATATTAATCCGCAGATCTCAAAACTGGTATTAGAATTTTTCAATTCGAATTAGTTTTCTAGATATTAATTTTTTTCTAATTTTAAATACTTTTCTCTAATGATGGCAACTCAAATTTTAATCATAACAAATATTTTTTTCATATTTTAAAAAAGGTTATTATTTTAAACTAATTTGGCGATCAGTTTGGCCTCCCTTAAATATATGCTAATAAATTATCGTGTTACACTGAAAAAAGTTCTGCCACTGACATCTAGAAAATAAATCATGGATCTAGAAAAAGTAGTTCCATGTCATCCTTATAAATTCTAGTTCCCTTTGGTAGAGAGTTCTAGTTAATATTTTGGACGAGTAGACCAGAATTTTCTTGCTCCCTGAACTAGAAAAAAATGGGCTTTGATCTGGATTTTGAAAAAAAATTCTGCCACTGGCATCTAGAAAATAAATCATGGCTCTAGAAAAAGTAGTTCCATGTCATCTTTATAAATTCTAGTTCCCTTTGGTAGAGAATTCTAGTTAATATTCTGGACGAGTAGCCCAGAATTTTCTTGTTCCCAGAACTAGAAAAACAAGTTGGACATTGCTCGTCAAACGTGGCAAATGAGGTGCGTTCGTACTATAACTAGTTTTATAATTACTTTTTGCCCCCCATATTGTACTTAATGTATATTTTTTTGCACTTCATAAGTGCATAGTCTGTAACATCATTAAAATGCACTTGCAATTATTCTTTTCCTATTCCCCGTAATGTAGCGGAACACTTTTGACTGTCCCTGTAATTAAACTATAGATCCAATTTTCATACAATTTCAAATGGCTCGACAAAATTTTACAACAATTATATATTTAAAATTTCAGACCATTCGGAAGGCTTTAACATCATTAAAATGCACTTGCAATAACTTTTTCCCATTGGCCGTAATGTAACGAAAAAATTTGATTGCCCCTGTAATTAAACTAAACATCCGATTTTCATAAAATTTGAAATGGCTCGACAAAATATTACAAAAATTATGTATTTAAAATTTCAGACAATTCGGAAGTCTGCAACATCATTAAAATGCACTTGCAATGCTTTTTCCCATTGTCCGTAATGTAAAGAAAAAATTTTGACTGTCCCTGTAATTAAACTATACATCCGATTTTCATAAAATTTGAAATGGCTCGACAAAATTTTGCAACAATCATATATTTAAAATCTCAGACCAATCGGTTGGGTAGTTTTTGCTATGTTATATGCGGACAGACAGACGGTCAGACAGACGGACAGACAGACGGACTGAACGACGACTATAAGTGCTACGTATTTATATAATTACGAACGCACCTAAAAACGGGCTTTGATATGGATTTTGAAAACCGTTAAATTTCATAATCATAAGTTCTGGTTTCCTAAATCAGAATGTCCACCTCCCCTACCTTTCAAGACAGAGATTAGAACTGGAATTTAAAGGCACCCTGATTGTAAAATATTGTTTCCTGAAGCAGAAAACAAGGTCATAACTGGAAATTCTGGTTTTGTGAACTAAAAAAATGGGCTTTAGGCTAGATTTTTAAAAAGATCTAAATTCCAAAACTGTAGGATCAGGTTTACTGAACTAGAAAAAATGGGCTTTAGACTAGATTTTGATAATGCCATAAATTTCATTGCTATAATTTATGGTTTCCTGAACTAGAAAGAAATGGGCTTGAGGCTAGATTTTGAAAATGACCCAGTCTCCATAACTATAAGTCCTGGTATCTTAAACCAGAACTTCCTATTCCCTGCCATTCAAAAGCAGATTTTAGAACTATAAATTAAAAACACTTTGATTACAAAATATTGCTTCCTAAAACAGAAAATAAGGTCATAACCAATATTTTTTGGATACCTATTGCAAAATGTGTTTTTATGAACCAGATTCTCCCGTGAAATCAGGGCCGAAACTAGGGGGGGGGGGGCAGAGGGGGCACGTGCCCCGGGCGCCGCTTTAACATAAGGTGAAGAAGGCACCAAAATGAAGATTTTGTTTGACGTTTGATACAAGAATGTGTATATATATATATATACGAAATTGTATAAAAATGTCTCGCAGCCGGAAAATTTAAAAGGAAAACTGAACCAAATGCATTAAACTTTACAAATAGATAAAAAAATTCATCTACAATACAAAATTGCAAATGAATAAGAAAAAAGAATCGTCCTCTTAGGCTTTTTTCATTCTCCCATTTCAAAAGTATCATGTCCCTGCCTTTGCCTTCTATCTTTTAAATCACTTCCTGTGTAGGAAATTCACTACCGTTTTTCAAGGTCAGTCTCTATTGTGGTACACTATCGACTGCGGATAACTACCAAAAGAGAAGCGACCCCCCAGTCTGAATTTTCTATTAGATAAAAAAAATTCCATGAAAGCTGCTTGGTTTTTTTTCGCTGAGCAATGTTGAGCTTCCTTTCTTTTTTTTTCTTCTTGCCATAGGCGATGACTGCCCGGGACAATAAAAACAAACAAGAGGGGGAATGCACAAAGTAAATTTCTTAGTGAACCCCCCCTTTTTTTAGATATTTAGCCTATTAAAAAAAAAAAGATTAAAAAAGATTAAAATGCAATTCGGTTCCTTTTGGTTCCGTTTTCAAGGTTTTAATTAAATCAATGTTTGACAAAGCTGATTACGTAGTTCAGTTTTATATATTTTAAATTTAAAAATAAGTTGTCTATTAGATACTTAGTAAAATTCTTTTTCTAAATTTACTTTGTGGTGGAGAGGGGGGGGGGGCGCCAAAATCCATGTTTGCCCCGGGTGCCAAAACTCGGCCCTGAGTGAAATATAGATCTTCGAATTAGAATTTGTAGGTAATCGGAAATAATGGCGACTGAACAAATGGCAAAACTTTATGAAAAGGAAGGCTTCCTGAATTACATTTATACACAATATTGTACGGCATCAGTAGCTTGGACATATGTCGCCTCATTAAAGGATAAAATAAATTAAAAATACATAATATTGATTTACATCAAATTTTCAGCAAATATCATTAATTAAAATTTATTAAATTTTAATTACTCATGTGTAATATAAGTAAACATTTTGCTTCAATTGGTTTGTAATTCTGTCACATCCCCCTCCCCCCCATAATCTTTAAATTGCAACGATTGTCAGAAATTTATAAATACATTTATTTACTTATAGTTTTTTTCCTTCCAATTAAGGGCAAAACCTTCTACACTAATATCATAACCCCAATACTTCTTGATCAATTTCAGGTTTCATCTTTAAGTGTAAATATTCTGACTTTTTCCTAGATTGTAATTTGTAGATGGCACTGAAATACAATGACTCTCACTAAATCAAAAAATTGAGTATGTTGAGCTTTTCTATACTGTCCGTAGTTAGTCTATTTATAGTATATGAGAGTATAGAAATGTAAATTTGGATCTCATACATGATTTGATTCATTAAAACCATTCAATTCTATCAAACTCTCTAATAATTTTGGGGCAAAACCATTAATAACAATAATTAGTGGTTAAGCAGTTTGTTTACCTTAAGAGTAAAATTTTACAACATTATGATATGTAAGATTTAAAACTAAAATGTTTTAGCACCCACCAACCACTAAAGTATCAGAAAGGTAAAGTAAACAAGGATGGATTCCCATAATCAGTATCATCAAATTGAAGCTAAGGGGCTGTACTTATATAACGTTATCAACTTTTTGATAACTGTGGACCTCCTATCCCCCTTATGATATCATACGTTATTATCTCTCGAATCCCCCCCCCCCCGGCAATGATATCGTTATCGATTTCTAAAAATATGGTTAAATTTATTTTTCGCATATTTATTGATTCCAAATGAAGAGAAGTGAATAAAATATCATTTTATATATAAAATAATTTTATATCAAAATAAATAACATTTAAAAGAAATAGTTATTATTTAAAAGTATTTAATAATAACTTTGTTTGTACATAATGCATTCAACAGTAATGATGTCTGCTTGCACTTGAACCCACACGGGGGATGGGAGCAAACAGAACTTCTTATCAACAAAACAGATGAACAAAATTCTTTCTTTTTTATTTACTAGTAAACACAAAGTATCATTTTAAACGTACTTCGCATATGGTTTCTCGAACAACGGATTATACATGCATACACATTTGACAGAAGAATAGGAATGTCAAACGTTGGGGTATCACATATTTTGAAATTAAATAATTTTATAACCATTCAAACATTGTAATAATAAATAATTATAAAGAAAGAGCTTGGTGCAATATAATACAAGCGTAAAAAATACAACGTTAAAAGCACCAAAAACTTTTAAATTTTAAGCATGCCAGTTTCGGTAGCATATAGCATACTGAATGAATATAGCACTGAGGAAGGTTTGCTGTATGCTACCGAAATCGGTGTGCTTAAAATTTAAAAGTTTTTGGTACTTTTAACGTTGTATTTTTACGCTGCTATTGTATTAATAACTTTGTATTCACATAAAAATAGATAAGACTAAGAAAGATAACATACAATTTTGATGTAAATACCAAGTTACAAATAAAAGAAAATTTTGGTTGGGTGAAAAATGATAACGATATCAAATGACAAATCCCCCTCCCCCTTGCAATATCTTACGATATCATGTGCCAGACCTCCCACTCCCCCCTAAAATGATAACGGTATATATGCACAGCCCCTAATGTGTATAGTGGCCGAACCTTCATTGTGTACATAAAAAAGGCCTTTTCTTACACTCAATCAAATTGTTAATTTTTTTTTTTGTTTTTTTTTTGTTTTTTAGGGTAAGCTGCGAGAAATTTGACTTTTAATATCTCATTACGATAGAGCCCACCAGAAACAGATAATTTTAAGAATAGTATAGAAGAATAGTATAGAAGCTAATTAAATTAAGGATTGCTCCTACAACCCAAGATTTTTTCCGTTTGAACAACAAATTTTAGAATTTACGATACTACAAAGAAATTATTATCTCAAAGCTTACCACCTTACTACTTGTAAATCAATGTAGTGTATAAATGTAGACCCCACCCCCCTTTCCCCCTTTTTTAATCCCATATATTTCTGGTTACCATTATTATTTTTGTATGTCTACTTTTAGGAGTATGTGGATTGTTTTAACTATGATAATAGGATTTAGTAGGATCAAAATAAGCAATGCAATTATATATTCAAAACTTTCATACGAATTTATTAATATCACTATCATCACATACATTATTCAAAATCTGAATCTCAGAACTAACTAAATAATAAAAAAAAATCTGAAATCCCCATAGCCTACTTTTTCTTGAAATCATATCATTTTTATTTCTTTTATGCATAATCCCCTTTCTTTAAAATACCATGATTTCATAAGCATCAGAAATAATTTTACATTATCATTCCATTTACTTGAATTTACATATAAGAGTGGGAAACAGAAACAGTAGAAAAACTCTCAGTTTGTCTTGAGTCTCTTTTCATAGCAATATTACACCTCTTATTGCTACATCTTCCAATTTATTTTCTTTTAAATTCAGATACAAGCATAATCTTAATTCCATTCTCTAATTAAACTGAAGGGTCAATTTAGAGAATAAAAGCAGAGTTAAAATTTATAAAGAATTCTACTCTCTTGAAATTTTAAAATCTAAAAACATTATCAGGGATTCATGAGTAAGTGTAATAATTTCACCATTCAAATTTATTTAATAAATATTTAGTTTATTTCATTTTTGTACATTATCCACTTCACCATTGCAATATTTAGAAAATTAAAAATACTATAAATACATTTATATACATTAAAGAATTTTCAAGAAAATGATATTCAGAAAAAAATTATTTAAATAATTTATTAACATCATTCCAAAACACTTCAGTATTCATTTATCAGGGTTGTCAAGGTTTTTCCCAACCCCGGTAAATACCATGGTAAAAACTGATAATTACCGTCCTGGGAAATACTATGTTTTACCCACATGGGGAAAACTGATTATTAAAAACATAAATATAAATTCAAAACAACCTTTAAAAATGTCAAAATTGAGCTCTACGTAAACAGCCTAAAAGGTAAAAAAAAAAAGAAAAAGAAAATCTACAAAAAACAGACAATGGAGTGCACTTATTTAAAGACTAGCCGCCCTTGGCGACCAGTTTGGTCTCCCTTAAATGTAATGCTAAGCATTATATCATGTTAGTTTTATTCATAATTTAATTTACTTATCCAATCCTTCGCGAAATCCGAAGATTCTGATAAAGAAACCAAGAACTCGGTATATTTATGTTAGATGGACACAGGGGATAAATCGCCAAACATTGTTTCTGTCGCATTTTTTCGTTTTTTAATACAATCCTTCACATCCTTTTTTCTCCTTTTTATTTAAAATATACAACTTTAATTTAAAACTGAAATATTTAAAATTCATAACTTTTATTTATTTCTTAAAAAAAAAAAAAAAAAAAAAAAAAAAAAGGAAAAAAAGGAAAAAAAGGAAAATAATAAATGATATTATAAGCCATGACATTTAATTTAAACATCAAAGCATTACGGGAAGAGTTGAAACATGTCAATAGTCAGATAAAACTTTACTGTTTTAAAAGTTTTAAACTTGCACCTTTTTAGCACTTAAAAATAAAATAATATTACCAAAGCATTACTTTAATTTACCACGCGAGAAATAAAACATACTATCTGGCGAGTTTAAAAAATGCTATTGGCGAGATTTTTACCCGGCTAACATAAAAGTACAAAGAATTCTTTGCAATTGGGGCAACTTTTATGTTAGTTTTATTCGCAAAAATAATTTTGATTGAAAAAGTCTGCGCATATGAAAAGAGTTGATGTTTATGACAGCCACATGGCCTTGAACTATTATAACATAGATGAAATGATAGCGATGGAATAATATTGGCGATTAATGACCTGCACCAAGTATCAAAATGGCCGCCTGGCATATAAAAAGCGAAGTGGTCAGCCCGGAACTATTGATGACAGTCACATGACTTAGGATATTATTATACAGGGTGCAATATGTTATCTATCGCCGACCTTTAATTTCTCAACCGTTGGTCGTAGACATATAGTTCCAATTGCAAACACGTTTCAAATAAAGTAAATATTCATGTTGTGGCATTATTTAAAGTAAAAAATCAATTTTATAAAAATTACGAAATCTAACTTTTTATACGGTCCCCCAGTCCCTATAGTTATATTTAGTAAAAGTTTACAAATACCATAACACATATAACACAAAAAGTTTAACATCTGTACTACAAAATTTGATAGAGTTATTAAATTTCAAATTTTGTGATTTTTGCACATGATTTTGTCTTTCACTGAGGGATCAGTAAAAAGACGAATTAAAGTAATTCGAGATCAAAACCAGAATGCTATGTCTTTTTTACGGCGAAACCACCTTTAGCCGGTATCGCCAAATCGGGGTATCACCTAAGAGGGTTATTTTTTCTAAAAATTTGAGCTGACTTAAGGGTCGTATACAAAGCGAAGAAAGAAATATCGAAATGAAACAGAAAAATAAATATCAATTTATTATAATATCAGTAAACCGTCTAGTATAAAAAAATGAATACATAAAACGCCTGAATCTACTAGCGATACTGTTCAGAGTGTTCTCCATTGGTGGCAATGCACAATTGAATACGTGACAGTACTGCGTCCTGGACACGTTAGAGCATAGCAGGGTTGCAAACTGTGCTAGAATCAAAAGGATGATGCGACCTGGAAATCTCCACATTGCCCGGATAGTACGACAAGTGTGATGCGCTATATGGGGAACCTAGATTGTTGGACCCATTTTCTATAATGGGACCTTAACGGGCGATCGTTACCTGCATCTGCTACAAAAAACTGTACGTGACTGTGAAGAGTTGCTCTCCGACATGCATGCCGGGTGTGGTTTCAACATGATGGGGCCCTCTTCGCATAAAACATCAAACGTCCGGGCGTATCTAACCACCGAATTTGGTCAACAGATCCTGGGATATGGTGGTCCTTTAAAGTGGCCACTGCGTTCACCGGACTTGAATCCCATGGAATTCTACCTCTGATATTACATCAAGGCACAAGTCTATGTGACTGAGACTACTTCTATGGTTTATCTGAAGCAGCGCATCTCCTTGATTGTCGCACAGTTTGCACACCTGCTATGCTCTAATGTGTCCAGGACTCAGTACTGTCACGCATTCCATTGTGCATTGCCACCAATGAAGAACACTTTGAGTAGTATCTCTAGTAGTTTCCGGCGTCTTATGTATTCATGTTTTATAGTAGACCGTTTTCGATATTATAATAAATTGATATTTATTTTTCTGTTTAATTTCAATATTTCATTCTTCGCTTTGTATATGGCCCCTAAAAGTCAGCTCAGTCAGATAAAATAACCCTTTTTGGTGATACCCCGGTTTGGCGATACCGGCTAAAGGTGGTTTCGCCGTAAAAAGGACATAGCACCCTGATTTTGATCTCGAATTACTTTAATTCATCTTTTAACTGATCCCTCAATGAGAGACAAAATCATATGCAACAATGTTAAAATTTGACATTTAATAACCGTGTCATTTTTTGTAGTACTGATGTCAAACTTTTTGTATTATATGTGTTATGATATGTGTAAACTTTTACTAAATATAACTATAGGGACTGGGGGACCGTATAAAAAGTTAGATTTCGCAATTTTCATAAAATTAATTTTTTTACTTTAAATAATGCCACAGCATGAATATTTACTTCATTTGTAACGTTTTTATAATTGGAACTATATGTCTACGACCAACGGTTGAGAAATTAAAGGTCGGCGATAGATAACATATTGCACTCTGTAGATATTTACTCACCACACAGATTCAAAAACATTTACCAATCATAATCGTATTCATATTCTTCATCTTCCACTTCCACGTTGTTTTTTACCATCATATAACACAACACTAATTTAGAGGCTTTTTTGTAAACCCAAACTATTTCTAATATTGTTTTGGATGAAAGAAAAATTAGAAAAAATGCCCTCCAGAGATGCTGGTGATGCAGGACATCCCTGAAGATGCTCTATTAATTGGAGAAATTCTGCATCTATTCCAGTTTTACTTAAATTTTTCCACCATAGTACATGTGAAATAGTGTTTGTAATGTCTTCGGGAAAAGGTGCATCTTTTAACTTGAACTGTATTGTGTATTGTTGTATATGATTTATTTACTAATTAGAATAATTGTGTTAAAATTAATCTAGCGTATTGTAAGTACTTTGGATTTAAAGTCTGCAAATATTTACGAGCAGATTCCTCCTGATCTTGTGAAAACTTTTCACCTTCATATTTCGAATTGATCAAGTGTGCCAAAAAAGGGACAGGGGTCATTGCTTTATCAAAGCTGGATTTCACTTTGGCAAAATATGGATTGAGTTCTCTATTTTGATTGATTTCACAATCATAAAGCAATATTGACATTATTATCGTGTTTTAATTTCGTAAGAGCTTTTGCAACTGGTTCCAGTTGGTTGTACATATTTTTTGATTCTTTATACAGATGAAGATTATTTACTAAACAATGCTGTTATCAATTTCATTTTTGTGATTATCCACAATTTGAAGATAAAATGGCCTGCTAGTAAAAAAAGTTTTTAAACAAGCTATTTGTGAGTTCATCTTGTTTCACCTGGAATTTGTGGTTTAACCGAATTGTCATACTCTTTCAATAAATTCCCAGGGATATGGTGACTTCTAAAAAATTTCTGAATTTTGACAACATTAGCGATAACAGAATCAGTGGTGACATTCTTACCAAGACTATTTAAATAATGTGATGCATATCCATATGCAACTAATATAATATCTTCCATTTCATACATTATTATATAAAACTTTTATGAGCAAATTTTATGTTTTACGCGGTAATTCTTATTTATTTACATTTCTTTCCTACAGAATAATTTTAAACCTAAGGGAAATTTGTAATAACAATGTATTTCTAACTTTAATTTTACACATCAGATTCAGAAAGAAAGAATATTTCTTGCATATTGTCATTTAGAAGTTTTTTCCAGTATTTACCAATTTTACTCGGTATTTACTAGTTTTTGCCGGTATTTACCAGTTTTTTTCCGGTGGGATGGGATAAACAAGTTTTGGACGGGAAAAAGCCAACCCTGTCATCTATACCTCTAAATATAAATCTAAAATACAAAATTAGGTCAGTATAGCATTTAATTTAAATACTCGTTTCAAACATAAAAATAAATCAATTTATCTGAAATTGTAAGGTCTGATAACAAAGGTTTTGATTTAAGAAAACTGATGAAATTTATTTTTGTAAAAACTATATGTGTTGTCATTTGGATAGGAAATTGTATTTTTTCTGCCCTTTTAATAAATACAGGATAATTATTATCAAAATTTTAATTTTACTAGACTAAATGCTTTCCAAGGCATTAATCAAAATCATTGACCAGAATACACAGACTAATTTCCTTTGATGAAGTTTTAAAAAGCTTGCCAATACTGGATTCTTAAATTATGTACTTATAGCTAAAAATGATACAATTCAAATATGCTGTAGTTATAAATTTATTTCAGAAACACTTCTATTTTACAAAAAAATATTAGTATTTACTATGAAGATAAAAACCTTAAAAGAAAGGATTAAAAATGATAACAGTAATTTTTTAATATAATGGAATATACAAGAACAAAATGAACACGTACAAGATCTTATGGTGATACACTTTTAGGAAGTTCAAAATACAATACAAACATAAAATATTATAATACACATTGATTAAAGGCTGGAGTAGCACAGTTGAAGTTTATTCCAACAGAGCGAAAAATGTCCAGACCAGGAATCGAGCCTGGATATTTAGTGTACCGTACCAATGCTTTAACTGTTAAGTTATCTGGACGATACCTGGCTGACATAATTCACTCTTATTTTTTGGGTATGGCTACGAACTGCAGCACTGGAATGAAATGAGCTGGTATTTGTTTTCTCTCAAAACGATGTTTCCTGACCTTATTTCGATTTGATGGGATTAATTTGTAGTAAACACAAATTTCTACAGGTAAAATGTAAGTTCTAACTTTTTCAAATAATTTTAATCTGCGATATTCTGTGCTTAAATTTTTAGTAACTATTTGTATATCCCTTAAAATGCATTTTTCAGGACGTTCAAAATCTGAGCGGAAAGGGCATGAAAAAGAAATTGACAAGACATTGGTCATTAAAGTAATAACAGTTTCAAACAAAAAATTGCACCTGATTCAGAGGAATTGTCAGATTACAATATAATTTAGAAATGAATACCTTTAAAGTCATTTTTAAAACTTCCAACGAATCTTTAGTGTGCTCAGAAACACTTTCTGCGTCTATAGAAGTTATTGGGTCATCTACAGAATTATCATTAGAATCAAAATCCTCTTCAACTTTTCTAACATTATCTTTTCTTACATTTCTGTGGGGGTTTTTTTTTATGCCTCCCAAAGTTACCTATATGAGAAAATTCCAATCCACCACAATTATCATAAGCACATTTTAGTTTACTTTTTGGTACTAACCTATGATATCGCATATGATTGTTAAATGCTTTCATCAATTTAAAGTCAACCAGACACTTAAAACAATAGGCATAGTAAGATTTGAAAAGAGGACATCATATATTAAAGTAACATTAAAAATAAATGAAATTAAAACAAAATCCCTGAAAACATTTATATAACAAAGAGTAATAATAAAAAAGTGTAATATATTACCTTACTTCTAATTAAAAATCATAATCAAATACTTTTGAAATAATTACAGTACCTAAAAAGTCTGTAAGAATAAAAAGCTGACAATAATACAGTGGAAAAAAGATTACTGTAAGAGTTTATACAATGATCAGCTGTGTACAGGCTGTTATGAAAAACCCTGTAGTTAAAATAAGCAATTATTACATAAGAATATATTTATTTTTGCTTTCTTTCTTGAAAGACTTTAATAGCTGAAGCTAAGTTTTTTAATGCAACATATGATATGTCATTTAATAAAAAATAAAAAATAACTAATATGGGGTTTCGATACTGTAAAGAATTTTTTGTATATATAACCAAGCTAATCTACTTTAAACTGGATATTGTGCATTTAATGCAATTATGCATTTAAAACATACATCAATTGCCACCAATGGCGATGTTACTAAAAACTCAGTTTCTTCAATTATAATGTAAGATTTAGATACTTCTCTCCATTATACACAATTACTGTGATAGGTTGACAAGGTAGTTTCATCCGACCATACTGAGCTTTCCGCTCTGAAACAGCATTCTTCAGATCACCATCAGATTTGACTAGCAAAATCATAGAATCTACAACTTCATGTTTAGAAGGATTATATAAAATTTTATTAGGAGTTTTAATTCCCTTCGTAACTGGAAGTGAAAATGCAAGAAGCCTTAAAGCTGCCACAGTAGACTTGTGTTCACCTAAAAAACAGATGAAAATAATAAATCATACATAAAGTATTGATTGTAACAGAACAATTTTCAATTTGTTTTAATTTGATTAGTCTATAAAACTAATATTAACTATATTTCTTAAAAAATTGTAAGTGCAAATGGTAATACGCACAGTGTCAGTGTAGCATTAATATTATTACATTAATATTATTACATTTTTTAACATACAGTTGTATATAGAGATGTACATTACTTAACAAGTATTAGGATAAATAACAATGTTATTGTTGTACAGTTAGTTCATTATTATATAGATTAACGAAAAGTCCCTGTTAAATTTAGAACGCAATACCAGCAAAGTATTAAAAAAAAGAGGTGAAACAATTGTTTTTTAGAAGTACACATTAAAATAATAAAACTAAAATTTCCGAAATTTGTTTTCTATATTAATAAAAAAAAAAAGATCTTAAAAAATGCACTTGAAGAAATAAAAAACCTGTTTTTCATGTCTTTGCAAGACTTCAGAGGCTAGAAAACAGCTGAAGAAATATGAGCTGGGAAGTGATTTCGCAATAAACCAATCACAATCCAATTCCTTAAAAAACTGGCCATTCCTCCTTGCCATTGGCTGGAAAACAATGCTTTCTTCAAAGGCTCTGGGAGAGGCAGAATGTTTTTTTCTCTCTCTCTTTTCTTTTTTTTTACTTAGTCTCTATTGCGTTTTAAGAAAATGAGAGCTGGAAAGCTTTTTTTTTTCTATGATTTTATTTTACTAAAAAGAAAAATAAAGAAAAAATAGCATTGTAAAATTTGTGAGGTCATTTAATTTTAATACAATTGTAATTAATTTGAAAAACATATTTGTACGTAAGACATTTGTGTGGATAAACTGAATTTGATCAAAAATGTGTAAATAATATTTTCGTGTTCTTGTAGGATTCGCTTTAAATATGCGTTGATAGATATGTCTGCAATGAAATCGAGGATCAAACTTTGTTTTTTTACCAATCGGGCTTTTAAAACTGTGTTTATTTTTATAATGGGTATGGAAACTGAGTAGTTTTTTGATTTGCAATGGATTATGATTAACAGGATATGCAGTGTCTTTATTTTGAATTTGACCAGGCATCGCCTGGTTCACCTGCTAGTAGTAACATAAAGCAAATTTAATATGAATACGATTCCTCTACACAGACAGATCTTTCTAAAGTGTGTCTACTGTAATTTGTGATCTGCAGTGACTCGGAACCGAAAATTTTTTGATGCTCCAGCTCCGCTCCTAGATAAAATACTGTGGCTCCGGCAACCGCTCCAACTCGGCTTCGACTTCGCACTTTTGAGTTGCAGATTTTAATTTACAAAGTTTATTTTTTGCTCACAAATTCTTCCTTTACCTCCATTAAAGATCTGACAAAATGCATTTTTCTTCTCATCAAACTTGAAAAGCTAGTTCAGAAAATTTGACACCTTTTAGTTTTAACTTTTAAAAAAGAAAGTTTGGTGGAATTTTAAACACAAAATTTTAAATTTCTTCTACACTTTTCAAACAACCAAAACTGTACAACTACACACGTAAACAACAAGCGACTATATTTGTTTTAAAATAGTGTTGCCACTTAGCTCAAGTAGAAAGTAGAAGTGAAGTAATGTTACTATGTTTTTGTGAGAAGTTTTCCATCTCTAACAAAAAAAAAAAAAAAAAAATCTAAAAAATGATATAATTAAAATACTGAATAATGATGCAATTAAAATATTTTAAACCTGGAAATTTAAAAACTGAAAAAAATATTTAAAAGAATATTAAAAACTAAAGGAGCCCTGGAGCAGGGGAAAACTTAGATCTCCAGCTCCTGCTCTAGCTCTAGGGAAAACACAGCTCTGGAGTATTCCGGCTCCGGGTCCCTGGTGATCTGTATATCATAGTAGATTTTAACCCCTTGATATCCAGGACCTATGATGCGTATGTCCTGATTTTATCGTAGACGACTACTAGACGTACAGAGCCATACATCCATATGATGTGAAATATGAAAATATAAATTTACTAAAATCTAGTATATACGTCTATACTTGAAAAGTGGTCTGGATGTCAAAGAGTTAATACTCAGTCCTAAAAAATCTACTTTACTACTCATCGTTCGAAATTCTTGGTGGTCTGCTGGTCAGAGACCATTAAAAATTCAATCGGACCACTAATTTGAAATATAGTGGCTCGTAGGAACCAGTAGGGAACTTTTTCCTCCCCTCTGTGACAGGTAATCGTAAATTTTACTGTCCCTGAGAAAACTGCAACCAAACACAAATCAAACAATTTTATTTCATTTAAAATAAGTAAATAAATAAATAAATAATAATAAATCTTACAGTCAGCAGAAATAAAATATCTAATTAATAATTTTACAGTTTTTGTTTATGTAGTTTATTTAATTTTTAGAAAATGATAATTTTACATTTTATTATGCTGAAAATTTTGGATAACTGCAAAGGACGTTGGTTTACGTTCTACGAGGTAGGGAGGGGATCACACAAAGAGTTAAAGAAACTTGATAGAATTTTATGTAGCCCGCCAGTGATTATGACTGCGGACTAGTAAATGTTCATGCTTATTGGTCCTTAGAACCAACATAAAAAAGAATGCTGACCGATAATTACCCCAGAAGAAGGATTGGCAAAAAAAGTGGTTTATTTGGTTTAAACCAGTTTTTTTGTTGTTGTTGTTGTTTAATCCGGGTTTTTTTAAATATAATTTTCTGTTGCATACAGATGCATATCTCTTGATAAAATAAATATTGTTAGATATTATATAAGTAATATAACTTTATTTGAAAATATTCAAATTAAATAGTTGCAGTGAATTAAGTAGAAAGTTGAAATAATTTCTAATTTAAACAATTTTTATTAGTAACATCTATGCCGTATGTTCAAAGATTAAACTCCTCTACATAGTGAAACATTGATATCTTGAAAATTGTCTGATCATTGTATTTTGTTATTAACAGCTGTTAATACCTGCATTTTTTAAATGAAAATATTTTATGATAAACATTGAAAATTATCTATTTTATCTTTTCCAATTTCATATGTTTTTAAGATAAATCTTTAGAGTTTAGAGCACCAGACATGTTCATCAGCACATGCTAATTTTTATTTTACATGCATAGAAACATGACCTAGACTCATTATATTTCATGTTGACTGCTGAGATGAAATGTTAAAAGTATAAATTGCTTCTATCAATAATTTAAAACACTTAAATTACAAAAAATGGAAAATATTTTATTAAATTTGTTCTAAAAAAACAATTGGTTTAAACTGTGCAAACACTGCCAAGAAGTGATCAAGAATTACCTCGATTTGGGGATAATTCCTGATCACTTAAAAATAAATTTCAATTATAAGTGCATATATATTTAAGTAAGCATTTTATTATATAGCCATCATAGGTACTTTATTCCATACAAAAATTGGGAACAATACCTTTAAGTTTTTATAATTAGATGATGTTGATTTTTGATAAGGAATTACCCTGGATGACTAACTTAAAAATACAGTGCAAAAGCAATTTGATTTAATAATTGCAAAATTCTTACTTAAAGAAAATATCTTGCAAGCATATCAATTAATAAATATTTTTATGTGGTACTTTTGTACATTATTTCTCTGTTGATTTAAAATAAATATAAAAAATACATAATTTTTAAGATATATAAAGATGCATAAATAAAAATACCATAATTTGTTTTAACCTTTTTAAAGCATACATAAATATTTTTAAAGAATAGAATAATAATAAAAATAAACTTATTTTTTACTGTATTTTAAATTAAAGTTCATGTTAAAACTCACTAGATGACAGAATCAAAAAATATTCGATTTACTCAACATGCACAGTATAAGCTGTTGAATCACATTACTGTCTGAACTAGAATCATTGTTAAAATTCATATCACTGTGCAATTATAAAGTGCAATTTTCAAGCAAAATTTCTTCATTCAGTGTGTCTACAGAAATTATAAAAAAATGTTCCCTGAATTTTCCATGATTTCCCTGACTATCATTATCAGACTTCCCTGATTTTCATTATTAACAATACACATACGGTATTTTTTCGTGTATGCCGATTCCTCGTATAACACACTTAACAAGCTTGCTAATTTCTCATTTGAGCGAAAAAACAAGAGAAAAACATAAAAATTGCCTAATATTCATTAAGTATTGATTGACAGTTTTAAAAATCCGAACTCAAAATTTCGTCCAACAACTTTATAATAGTGGCCAATAGATATAGGATGACCTGAAAATTTTCTCCTTTTCTGAAAAATATTCAATTTTAAGACTTCTACATCTGACGGGATAGCTAATTGGATTAAGCTGGGCCACCTATTCAGGTTACGGTAGTGTATGATTTCAAATTTTTAACAAGTAAGAAAAATCATGCGTTAAGCATAGATTATGAGACACTTTCCAACACTTCTTGAATGCTTTAACAAAACTTCGTTATTTAGGGAAGTACGGTATATAAGAGAACTAAGTAAACATTTTAGAAAACGCATAAAAATTTTGAAAAACTGATTTCAGCAATTACCATCCATAGCAAATATGTATTCCAATTATTTTGAACAGCTCTGTATTTGATCTGTAGGTTGATTTATATGCTATATAATGGGGAAATTTAGTTTAGCAAGAAAACGAATAACAGGTGTAAATTTCTCTTTCAGCAATTTATACTAATAGATGGAAACATACTTGTATACTTTTGTACAACCCTGTAGTTAACCTAGTACCTTTATTGCACGCCACTACTTAGCTAAAGTTTAATTCAAAGTAAAACACTCTTAAAATTACTGGAATCACATTTCCAGAAATTATCATTTATAGACGGCCAAGTATCCAATTCTTTGCGTGACCCTGCATATAATTTTATCTATGTTCTACAAACATTTCTTAGTAAACAAAATGCAGTTCAGCGTAAAAATGCATAACTCATTTAAAAACCACCTTTAAGCAATTTACAATCATACCCAGGAACCATTACGAATTCTTTTGTGTAGCCCTGTATATGAATTATAGCATTTATACACACCATATACAATGCCTAAATATAGTGAAATATAAAAGCGCATAACATAATAAAAAATGAATTTCCAGAAATCATCGCTACCGTACAGTATTTCGGATACAATATAGTATCTGAAATCGTTTGAGTGTCCCTCTAAATCCTATGCACTTCGTATTATACATGAAATAAGTTATAGTAAGCCTCAGCGACTTATAACAATTTCATTATACATGAAATAATTTAACATAATTAAAATACGCCGGAAACAATTCCCACCACCCATATATCATTATGTAACGGAATTCTTTTGTGTGGCCCTGTAAATGAATAATATTTATTATTTGCACCGCATATTCTACGAAATGCATATTTGAGTGCACTTGATAAATGCATACCAATTTTATTACATTTGAAAGATCATTTAGATCAGATTTAAAAATCATTTTAAACGATTTTTTCCCATAGGCCGTAATGTAATGGAAAACTTTTGACTGTCCCTGTAAATGAACTAAACGGGCTACAAACTTCATTTGAAATAAGTTTCGTGCTATGATAGGGGTCACTAACATCCAAAAATTTCAGAACGATCCTAGTATAATTACGGGAGTTAGAGCGCGTACAAGCGGACAGACAAACCGAATGCATAAACACTTTTCAACTTTGTTGGAAAGTGTTAAAAACGGATAAATTGCCTTCAATATAAGCACTATCTGAGGACATCTGATCACCTTAATTTGCGTTAAATATAATAAACTCATACCATGTGAATCTTTTTTTTAAATATTGGGAAAGATTACTCAGCATGTGAAAAAATATGGTATATAAAATAGACTAATCAGTCTGGTTGACAAGGTGAAAATGCAAGTATTTTGAAATATGGAAAAATTTCCCTGATTTTCGAGTATTTTTACAAAGTTCCCTGACTTTTCCAGATTGATAAACTTCCCTGATTTTTCCATGATTCCTTGATTTCCACATTCTGTAAACACCCTGTCATTTTTACAATTTCGGTGGCATACATTATAGGAGCAAAATTCAAAACAAAAAATTCTATTGATTTTGCAAGTTCAGGTATATTTAATGGATGAGAATGATATTTTTCTGAAGGAGCAAAAAATACGTTATGATACTTTTCGGTTAGCCAGGCGCCAGTGTTATATATATATGTGTGTGTGTGTTACAATATTAGATCTGTCTCCGTGATTTTCCCTGTACTATTCTAAATTACTTATCTATATTTACTAAATTCTTATTCTTAAATAATCTCTATCATTAATTCTGTTAAATTCCCTTTAATTTAATGTCTCACTTGCTTAATTCACTTAATTATTACGCTTTTGGTATTCTTAAATTAAATGTTCCATTTTCAATCTTTCGCATTTTAGAATGTTCTTTGGCAGCCACTTTAATTTTTATTCCAGCCGATTTTTACCTTCTTCCCGCGCTTTATTCCGGGGTTCCATTTTGCATTATTATCCCTCCACCCGCTCTGTCAGTACTCTATGCAAGACGTGATTTCTTGGCATCTTAATTGGTTCAGAGCGCGTTCTACGTCAAAATTGCATTCCTACGCTTGGAGAGTAAAAAGCAGTTACGCACGATTCTTCAGCAGATTTACTGAGTTTTTTTAATCGTAAACTGCTCCCTGACTGTGTGTCTGAGAAAATGAAGTTCATTCTAAAGATTTTTCCCCTAAAGATTTTACCCCGCCAGATCTAAAGATTTTACCCTTTTGATTTTTCATTTTTGATGTAATCAAATAATTACTATTGTCGATAGATATGTCTACATCGAAGCTATTAACCCCTTCGGGACGGGAGCCTTTTACGAAATTTTTAATCTTTTGTCACCGTTTTTAAAAAACAGAAATTTGTGTAATTTTGAATCGAGTAAATGCACTGATTAAATAAGGCAAATTTTACAGAAAAATTTTACTGGTGAGGAAAAACAAGGATTCTGAGTGCTTCATGCGGCACGTATACGTGTCGCTCGTCCCCAAGGGGTTAATGGAACTGTATCGTGACCGTGAGGTGTGAGTACTGCTGCCCTATCTTATGGAATAAAATCCTGTGAACATTATTGCTTTCGTTACTTGTCTCCTGAAGAAAATGAGGAATGATCATTGAATATAAAGAGTAAGCTGTTCGATTAAGAAGGCGAAGCTGTTGCTCTAGTTTCCTTTATTTCATGTTCGTAGATCTATGCGCCAACTCCATGCTACATTCATCTTCGTCATATACATCGCTGTGAGATATGCCGGTACTTTCTCCATATAATAACATTATAACTAGTTATTTCCTCAATTAGATTCCATTCTAAATTTTATTACATTAGACGACAGGATCCATCCAGACAACCACAATCATCGGTATCGTAAATTATTCCGCCATCCATCTATTTTGTGACATATATATATATGTGTATATAATACATATAGATATTGTATATACACATATATACTATATTGTATATATACATATATGTACAACATATGCGTATAATATATATATGTATATGTACATACATGTATGTATATATAACACTGGCGCCCGGCTAACCGAAAAGTACTCATTTTTTCAATTTACATTATTTAGACATAGCTAAATTCATATTTATGTATATCTTATAGGTACAAAAATAAAACGTGTAATCACTTTCTTTAACATCATATATAGAATTTTGATATTCCTACTGTATAACTGTATCGGTGGAAACAAAATTAAGAATTAAATTTTAAATTTATGGAATTCAATTTATTTTTTATAAAAAAAATAAATAATAATAAATAATTTTAAGAGGCTGTTAAAGCGATAAAAATAATTTTTGCCCCCTAAATTTGCAGTTTTGCCTAATGTGCATTGGCATTTAATTTTTTCAGAAAGCCAAACTTTTTTTCCCCCTGTCGCTCAGGCTGAACATGTATTCATTAAAAATGAAAAAATATATATTACAATTCATCAGACATACAAGTAAAATTACATAAATACATTTAATACAATTAAAAAGCAAACGTTTCGAGCTAAATTTTAGCCCCTCATCAGTGCAACAAAACGTTCAAATGACAGAAAACTATATATCATGTTTACAGTTAAAAATTATTAGCAGTTAAAATTAAATAAAGTATAAATTTTTTTTAAACAATGCTGAGTATTCAGGAGGCAGTGAACATGATTCATTTATCGGCGACGTTTGCTTACGAGTGAACACACCTTCCAGAAAAACTCTACTTTTAATATTATTGCAACCAGATCTGATAACTTTCATATTTGCGAAATCTGGGATATGGTCGGTATCTAAAAAATGCTGTACAATTTTAGACTGTAGGTTTCCAGATTTGTAAGCACGTTTATGCTCGGCAAGGCGAATGGCGCAAGTGCGACCAGTTTCGCCAATATATACCGAGTCGCAATCTTTGCATGGGATACTGTAAATTGAACCGGTTCTTAGTAAGGGGGGGGGGGGGGAATTTTAGGTTTAGATTTACAAAGTAAGTTTTTCAAAACATTTTGAGGCTTGAATGATGTACTGATATTATGAGACTTCAAAAGGCTAGAGATTTTTTCAGAAAGATATTTGTTGTAGGGTAAAGATATGTAAATAGCGGGAGCCTTACAAATTACAGAAGATGACACGCGATGCTCAGAAAAAAATCCTGTTTAACCATCTTAAAGGATAGCCATTTTGAATTAAGTCACTAAATATCTTCTTTTTTTCAAATTGGAAGGCTGCATCAGTATTACAATAACTTTTAGCTCTGTGGATTAAAGTTCTAACGACTGCGATTTTATGGGAGAGTGGGTTCATAGATTCAAAATTTAAGTATTGCCCAGAATTTGTAGCCTTACGGTATACAGATGTTAAAACTTTCTGAAAATCAGTATTCTCTACTCTTTCAACCATAGAGCGCGTTCAGAGACCGAAACACGGGTAACTCGGAAAATTGGGGAATGACGTCATACTGGTTTCTCGGTGTAAGGTTGGGTAAAAACGGCTCTGAACGCTTTCGGGTAAAGTTGCGGGATTTTTTTTATTTGCATTTACAAACATGGCGGCGGCTGCACTTTCGGCAGTGCAAATAGATTCAATTATCACTTTTTTTAGATGGGAAAATGTCCCAAAAGTTAAATTTTATGTGGAATACTATCGCAACAAATATGTATCACAGGTTTTGCTAGCCGTTTTAGGCTTCCAAGCGTGAACTGATTTGTCATATGCAAAATTTACATTTGTCTTCTAACTTATCTAAAAGTTAAACTTAGACCAGAAATGTTTTTATTATTATTTTTGTAATATGAAAAAACAGAAACAATGTGCAATAAAACTGATCAAAACAGTGCTATTCCGATTAACAGTCACAGTTAAGCTATAAAATGGTAAACAAATCATATTTCCCAACCACGTGATCACTTTATCCAACAAAATTTTTCAGGTAATGTGGGTTCCCCGAAATCTGGGTAATCTCCGGCTCTGAACGCTACGGGGAACTCGGAAAAAGTCACGTGATGTCGGTCTCTGAACGCTTCGGGTTACCCGTGGTAAACCTGGGGAACCCAGAATGTGGTCCGTGAACGCGCTCATAATGTCGAGGAAAGGTAATTTGCGATCAGTCTCGATTTCGGCAGTGAATTGGATTGCTGGACAGATAGAGTTCGCAGTTTGTAGAATTTCATTCAAATCCTCATGCTTCGCAACAAGAAAAACGTCATCGACATAACGTCTCCAAAAACAGACCTTAGAGCCTAAAAGGCACATTATTTCACACTCAGTATACTGCATTACTATTTCAGCTATTCTAACGGAAATTGGGGATCCCATAGCAGTTCCATTAACTTGCCTATAAAATTTTTCATCAAAAATGAAACAATTAGATGTAAGACAAAATCTCACAAGATCAACAACGCCCAAAATGTCAAGACTTGAGTCCATATTTTAATTAGGCCATACTTTCTGGACAACTTCGCAAGCAAAATCAATCGGTATAGATGTAAACAGAGACACTACGTCAAATGAAGCCATCATGTAGTTAGGTGGAAAACGGAAATTCTTAAGACAGTCCAAAAATTGATAAGCTGATGTAAGACAGTAAATGGATTCCAAAGTTAGAGGTTTCAACAATGTCGATAAAAAACTAGACAATTTATAGACAGGTGAACGAGTATAATCTATAATTGAACGGAGAGGCATATTAGTTTTATGAATTTTAGGTAAACCATAAAAAGCTGGAATAATGCCAGTATAACACTTTAATTTTTTAGCTGTATCCGGGGAGAGTTTTTTCTTTTTTTCTAGATCGCTAAGTAAAACATTGAGATTCTTCTGAATACTTGGTGTAAGGTCTTTACTTAAAACTTTATATGTAGAAACATCATCCAATAACTCATGAGCTTTAATAATGTAAGCGGATTTATCCATAGTCACAGTCATCCGGCCCTTGTCGGCTCTGGTAATCACGATAGAAGGATCCAACAACAATGACTTTAATAATTGCATGTCAGTAGATTGATTAATTTAATAGGGTCACTGTTCTTGTGTCTTAAAATTAATTTCGTCAGATCACTACGAATCATGTGTTGCAGTTCGCTACTTTGCCTAGACAACACAGGTTCCAATGAGGCCAGTAGATCAGGAATGTTAACCTTACCTTGACCAACGGAAAAATTCAAACCTCGATTTAAAATCTTCATTTCATCCACAGAAAAACTACGGGAAGATAAGTTCATAGTCCAGTTCTGATTGATAACATTACTTGGTGAGGTGCAAGGTTTAAGCGAAACCA